>CM061533.1:83232145-83898145 GCA_030545055.2 Neoaliturus tenellus
AATCCATATTATGCTACACTGTGGTTCAAAGTTGATCAACTTTTAAGTCTAACTATTCATTAAGTCTAGTGTTACATTTTCACTTCAATGAGCTAAAAGCCATTGCACTATACAGCTAACAATTAACATAAAAAAATAAAAAAGATCAACTAAAATATTTCAAGCACAAATTTAGAGCAATATACTGTATGTCCCAAAAGTCCCAACCCCCTATTAAATTTTTAACGGGTGCAAATAATTGGATTAACTTCTGGGAAAGTTGCAATGACCAAAGGACGAGTCTTTTAGAATTTCAAAAAATTCAACCCCTCACCCCCAAAATCCAATTTTGGTATTTATACTTTACTGCTCTGTAATAAGGCTATTGGGGGGGGGGGGGGGGGCAACTCAAAAGTTATTTATACGAACCCCCAATTTTTATGTTATTTTGGGATTGTAAACGTCTTTTTGAGACTTTTCTATTCTTTGACATTTTTCTCTTAACTTAACAGTTAGGGAGCTACAGCCAGGCCCGGATTATCCACTAGGCCAACCTAGGCCATTGCCTAGGGTGTCAGCCGAGAGGGGGCGTCAAACAGGCCTTTTTTATACTACATTTCAGCCAAACAAATTATTTAACTGCAAACAACTAAATTTTGGGGTGTTCACATTTTTTTATCAAATTCTTTAATAACAAGAGTAAGTAGAATATTTGGCAAAATAGAAAAAAGAGAATTATTCAAGCGAACTAGAGGACCCCCTAAGTTGCCGGGACCCAAGGGTCTCCTTCGCGGCGGGAACAAGCGCCCCTGATGTAACGTAAAGAGTGTCCCTGAGCGGTCAAAAGCATCACCCCCGACTGGCGGTAAACATCGCCCTGTAATCGACGGTAAATATCACGCTTGATCAGACTTAAATCACGCCTCCGACCGCCGGTAAAGAGCGCCCCTGATCAACTGTTAAGAGCGCCCCCACTACGCATAAATAGCGCCTATGATCAGTGGTAAAGAGCGCCCCCGAAAATCAGTAAATATTCCCCTAATTGACAGCAAATAGTGCCCCTTTGCCTTGACCGCCGCCTTGTAAGGTTTGCCTTGACCTTGTTCCTTTGCCCTGGATTTAAATTTATTTCTGTAGGCCTATTACAAAATTATACAAGGTGTTTCAGAACTCCCTGCCAACATTTCAGGCCATTGTTCCTGGGCCAAAAAAATATGAAAATCATAGTAATAAAGTCCAAATGCCACCAGTTACCCACACAGTCACCATTTTTTTGACACATATTAATTTTTATTTCCAAAACGGATGGTTGTATTGAGTTCAATTTTGGCATGAATCTTCATCACACCATATCCATTTCAAGAGAAAATAATTATTATTTTCCGGTGTTTATTTTAAAAATGGCGGCCATTTTAAATTTGTAAGCTCAAATATCTCAGAAACGGTAAGTTTTTCAAAATCTTTACTAGAGACTAAAAATTTTACAAATCAAATTATATAATTAAAGATAGCATGTTTCTAAGGATATGACAACAAATAACGGAGTTATTGCGATTTTTCTCTTAAAATAATTTAAATTTGCATTAACGTTTATGCAAAATCATTGTTTTTCAGCAGAAAAATCACAATAACTCTGTTATTTGTTTCAAATACGGAAATACGTCCTCGGAGTAAAGTGACGAAAATGCCAATCATAACTTTCGTTAAATAATTCTGTCCTTTTATACTACAGCCAAAGTAATTAGAATTTTAAAAAGTCAATGTATAGGATTGTTTATCCGGGCCTGGCTACAGCCAATTGAAGGTATTTTTTAGTCCCACAAGAGTAACATGGGCCTTTCATTTCACACAATAATTGGTGTTTCCTTGTCAATTACCCATAAATAAAATTATTTCCAATATGGCGAAAAATAATAAAATTTGTAAAAGTTTTATGTTTGTATTATGAAAAAATATCTTAAAACATAATTTTAAGACATTTTTATACTTGAGTAATTTTTATTTGACTGAATGGTTTAGGAGATTTAAGCAATTTAAGTATTGCTCCATGTTATTCTTATGGGACTAAATATGACCTTCAATTGACTGTAGCTCCCTAACCGTTCAGTTTAGAGAAAAATGACAAGGAATAAAAGAGTCTCAAAAACATCCTAGAATCCAAAAATAACATAAAAATTGGGGTTCTATGTCCAGACTTTCCAGAGTGTGGACACCCTGCTTATTCACCCTGATGAGATGTAGAGACTACTTAAGCAGTGTCGTTAATGCTCCTACTTGAATAATCCAATGACTTTTTTTAATTAACTGGAAATGATTAAATAGGATATTATAAATATTAAATATTTATACTTATATAATAAATATTTGGCAGTCGTAGAAAAATTTAATACGCAACTTGTGCGCCAAGTGCCTTAACTGCACTCGAGACAAATTATGCCACAAAAGCCGCAGGCGAGTCGTGAACATTTCTCTCGAGTGCAGCGCATAAATAACTACAAAGGCATTTTACAGTTCTTTACCATTCAGAAATGCATCTTTAGTTCTAACATCACATTCTAACTTTCATCCGTGTTGTTAACTGTGCATATATGATAATGTGTTGCAATTGTTAAATGCATTACAGTAATGGTAGTTTGTATCAACATCAAAATACTATTGCTTATTTTCCTGTTAGTCTACTTTTGGAAAAAAATGTTCAAAAGGCTACATTAGAGTACACAAAAGTTTAATAAACTGTACTGTCAAAATATAATAGTTAAAATTTATTTCTTAAAATTTTTGTCTTTATTACCTTATTTTATTCAGTTATTGAAATTAAAGTTTATCTTACAGTCAATATCTGCAATCGATTTGTGTCCAAAATTTAGTTTATTTACCTGGTGAATATTTTAGTTTCCTAATCCTTATCAAATATCAATCTCCTGTAAGCTACTTCTTTTTTTAGTTTCACTAACATTATTAATTGCTCTTACCTGCTATGTCCTGGGATTACTTGTAATGGATTTGATAGGTGGGCAGTCTATAAGCTGCAGACCGTGTGTTTTATTCACTCTCATGAAGCCGGTTTTAATAGTTTTGCCTCATGGTAATTAAACTTATTAAAATACACAAACATAACAAAAAATTAGCAAATGCAGTAAAATATTTATACATAACGGACTCATTACTCACTCTTAAACTGTGAGTGGAGTCAACTCACTAATATAGTTGGACACAGTCAACTCACTCGAATTTTATTTTGTGTAAGTTAACTTCCTACATAATGTCCTATAGGTGTTTTGTTTTTCATTAATGTCAGGAAAATGAGGTTTTTACAAGTTGGTAGCAAGCCCCATAATGTTTAGGTTATAAAATTGTCTTAAAGTGTGATTTATAATTAGTTACATATACACTGTTAAAGATTGTAATTTGCATAAGTTAATGACCGCCGTATGGTCAGGAATTTTTTTATCCGGACGATGCTCCAGTCCTGAGAGGGAATCACTGTACGAAAAACCCCAAAAACTTAGGCCTATATGGAGCAGGTTAATAAGCCTTTCTTGTCATAAACAGCTTTTACAGATTTTGTGAATTCAAGATTGATGATTATAAACGTAGTTTTCCAAATAAATTACTCATGAAAAATTAAAAAAAAAAAAACCCTAAAATAAATTTGGACATAACAAGTTTTGACTGAATTGCGTGGACAAAGCATGTTTTGAATGAAAGCAACTAGGACATGGCTCAGTTTGAACAAAATCTGTATATTAAAATCCCAATTTAAAATTGGAATTCCTTCCAAAGTTTTCAACCGATTTTCATGTTTTTTGTGTCACTGGGATAGGACTTGGTATGTAGTTCTAACCTCCAATAATTGATGAGAATCGGGCTTAAAATAAGGGCACTATCCACAAATTAAATTTGAAATTTTCCTATTAGAATAACATTGGGAAAGGATTGAGCATTTTAAACATCTGTTAATGTACAGCTGTAAATACGTGTAGTTTTTTGTGATTACTGATATTCACAATATTGGATTGGTTGGATGTTATTTATTAACATTTGTATTGCATCAAAATAAATTGCTGGATTTCAAGCAACACGACACTAGTAATTACTTTAAAATATTAAACTTTATTGGTCTGTGACATATATTTATTGTTTTACCCCATTACAACTAATTTTCATCTTAACATTTTTTTAAATATTATCTATTGTAGACATAAATACAATTTACCATAGTACAGTGGAACCTGGAAGTTTGAAACACAGGACCAATGAAAATTGTTTGACTATCCAAACCTACAAACATTATAGTTTAATTTGTTGAAAATATGTGTTATGCATGACCAATAATAAAACAGTTTCATCAATACACTTCAACACACACTACACTTTCACAGTCACTTCAATTTTAAACTGTTCTCAAAAAGACCTAATTTAGTTTTAGTCCGCATGATACCCAAGCACTTGGTTGATGGCCGCCATTTCCTCTCTTGACATGGGTTTGAGGTCCAGGCCAGGGACTGGTGATTCAAACTCTAGGTCTCGTAAGTTATTCACCTTTACTTTCAGCTCACTTCGAATTTTATTGATTTCACCATTTACGATAACTTGATCTAAACAGAAAAAAGTAAATTAGAGATTAACAATAAATAAACAAGATTGCCACAGATTTTAAAATTCATGATAAGATTATGATTTTAAAGCCATTAGGTGCATTCACTTCATTTTTCAGTTTTATTCTCCAAACAAATGTGCACCAGATTGTCTCAAATAAGTATCTTAAGTATTTCATATTTTAAATTATAGGGGATTCCCATCTAACACTTAAAGCCCTAAGCCCAAGTATAGCTCGGGGCATCGTGACTATATACTCGACGTGACGTAATATAAATATATGTGGAATTAGAAACAGTTTTATTGGCATCTTTGAGTAAAAATATGTTTTTCAAAGCCGTAGTGTGGCACACACTCACACAGGAAATATAAGTAAAAAGTAGCAAAAGTATTGACCAAGGTGCAACACTAAAAAAATCAACCGATCATGTCAATTCCACGCAGTCCTGCCTTAATTTTTTATGTGGGCCCTCCAGGCAATGTCAGTCGTTGCCGGGCAGCCGATGGAGACGGACCTCACCGCTCCGCTCGCGTCCAGTGTCCAGCACCGGTAGTGCAGCGTCCGGTCGTGTTCGGTCATTTTATTCATGTCGTCAATGCTCTCTTAATTTTAGTTTAATGTGTTCTTAGTTTCAAGTTTTTGTGAGGAAAATGGCGGTTAAATGTTTTAAGTGCAATATTGACATAAAAAGTGGGGAGGAGTCTATTACTTGTTCTGACTGTGACAACGAGTTTCATCCAATGTGTACAGCATTAGGTTCAGTAGAGAACTTAAAGAAGATGTCAAGTGCTTTGAGGATTTGTTGGAAATGTGATGTGTGCGAAACTAAGGCAACGGACTCGAACATTAAACCTTTGAACCCACAGGAAACCGAATCGCAAGGTGAGATTTTAAAAGCAATCCACTCGTTCAGGCAGGATAATGAAAAGAAATGGACAGCTACATTTTCGCGCTTTTATAAAGTCGAAACGGATCTTTCGAATATTCTAACCGATGTGAACAACATTAAATCACAAATTTCAGAAATTAAACAAGAAAATGAATCAACGCGGGAAGATGTGCAAAAGTTAAAGAGTGAAAATGAACAATTTAAACTAGATATTTCTAAACTGACTGACGAGAACAATGAACTTCAACAGTACTCTCGAATTAACAATTTATTAATTACTGGTGTGCCTTTTAACAAATCTGAAAATGGGTACGACGTGTTAGAATGTGTGGCTACAGCAATCGGTGTAAAATTCTATATATCTGAGATCGATGTTGCGCACAGGCTAGCTCCACGTAGGGGTGACACCCGACCGCCGCCCATTGTATTAAAATTTTTCTCCCGCACCATTAAGTGGGATTGGATGAGCGCCAGGAAGAAGAAAGGATTATTATTTGCCCAGGATATCCATGCCAGCTTCCCAAAACAGCAGGTCTACCTCAACGACCACCTCACACCAGCTACAAGAGACATATTCAATAAAGCCCGTGAGATGGTGAAGCAGCACCACCTAGCAGCAGCGTGGGTGACGGATGGCCGTGTAGTCGTCAAGCCGACAGCGACTGGCCGACCTGTGAGGGTGCGTAATCTTCCAGACCTGCGGAAACAGTGGCAGCCCGCTCCCCCACAGCCTCCAGAGCAGGTTCAGCCTACAGCTCAGTCACACTCGACAGAAACCACAGATACCAAATAATCCGGTAAACTAAGAACTTCAGAAAATAACTTTGAGTCTTGTATAGTCATTTCTAATAATAAAAATGATGCATATCTAATTATCTATTATTTAATTTCATATAAAATTCCACTTTTAGTAAGATATATTCTTTTCGTTTGCTTACATAATCTCATTGTTTACATTGACAGATATAAAATATCAATTTTAAATAATATGTAGATATGGTTAGGCTATTATAAAGTGGACTATTTTACAAATTCCCATAAATACTATTGCTAACGTTATACTTTGTCATTTACTATGACATTATTTTCCAATGTTTCTTCTGTCAAACTAAATTTTGGTCCTTGATTAATGAATCATATATTTTTCTACTGTCTTTGAAGTTAGATTAATTATATCACAATGTTCTTTTGGCAATATAATTTTATCAATTTTAATTTGACTGTATCTTTTATTAAAATTATAGTAATAAAGTAAGTTACACAGAAAGTAATATTAATCATGTGATTAAGTGTTTTAGATTATTTTATCGATAAGTTAGTACTACATGGTTAAAATAAAAGTTAACCTATAAGTTTATAATTTGAACAACGATTTCATAAAATCGATTGAAACAAGTAATGAATGGATTTATGTACAATAAGTATGGATTATTATTCAACCCATTATGATGCGTTTTAGTGTATAGTATACAAATTTTTATCCTTCAGATAGTTTTCTATAGTAATTTAAATTGTATTTTATCAATCACTAAGCATCTTTTTTACCATCTTTGTATTGTTTTTTAAGTACTACAGAGTGTGGGTTAACTGATGATTAAACCTTTCCTAAAATATAAGTACAATTTGCTTTAAATTAACATTGTGTGCGGTTTATATATATATATGTATGTGTATGTATATATGTATATATGTATATATATATATATATATATATATATATATATATATATATATATATATGTATGTATGTGTATGTATATGTATATTTAAATCTACGTCAAGAAAATTAGTAAAATGATTACGTTTTACAGCAGGTTATTGTATTTATTTTAAGTAGATTCAATTGTAAATTAGTTTTCTATTGTTTCTTTTCTTTTTTTAGAAATTACGGATAAATTAACATTGAAAACTTATTTTTTGTTATGTTAGAATACTAACTTTCCCGATAATTGTTTTCATTAAACAGTCATTTCAAATATGTTAAAGTTAGTTGCTAGACATCCTAGTTTAATATGAATGTAGCCAGAAACGAAATGTCTTATTATATTCAAATATTTCTTCGATTGCTCTCTATATTTAAAATAAGTTTAAATATGTTGAAGCTTACGAGGAAAAATATGGTTCGAGCGGAAATTCTTAGAATTCAAATTGACAATAGCAAAAATAGTCTAACATACTGTGCATATTTTCTCCAGCATTCTGAATTCCTTGTATGAATGGCATCTTAAAAAGAGATTAAATAATATTTCACTGATTATCATATAACTGAGATAATAACATTGCTACTGAAAATACCAATGGGCCCTACTATGTCAATATTCAAATGAAAGTTTTAGATATGATATTTTATCTATTTGGATAGTTTAACCGCTGACAATAAAAATTGAGCAGATTCATTCTTTATCGACTCCTTTCATTTCATTTCATTTTGTATTCATTATTAACCTCCATTATCCTAGTACATATAACAGTGTAAAATAATTGGCTTACATATATTATTTTATTAAATTATTACTTTGCCGAACACCGGAAGTTGTACATAATGGTAGAATTAGATGATAGAGATGATAATGACTTTTTAATAGATTGTAAGTTAGTTAAGGATTATCGTGATATTTTGAATATTATGAAAAATACTGGTAATAATTTTGACTTTAATGTCTTGCACCAAAACATACGTAGCTACTCAAAAAACATAGATCAAATGCTAGTAGTTTTGGACAATTTGCCTATAAAAATACATTGTTTTGTTTTAAGCGAAGCTTGGTTACACGGAGACCCACATATAGAACAGCTTGATGGTTATAATGTATTTAAAATAGACAACCCAATAAATCAAAATGACGGTGTTGTTGCCTACTTTGACAGCGCGATACCTGTAAGCTGCCGACAGCTGCGACTCGGGGGCGTGGCCAGCTGTTTATCGCTCACCTTCCGGTGGGCCGGTGAGACATGTGAACTTTTGTGCGTTTATCGAAGCCCAAATTCAGACATTCACAGTTTTATTCGTGGCTTACAAGATTATGTTCATCATCAGCAGAATCGCGTCTTAAGAATTGTAGCTGGGGATTTAAATATCAATATATTAAATGTTGCTCAAAATTCAATAGAAGACAATTATTTAGATATTTTATACGATGCAGGATATATATCATGCATCGATAAAGTAACTCGACCTAGTAGTCAGACATGTGTTGATCATTTTTTTGTTAAATTGTTGAACTCAATGAGCGTTCAATCAGCTGTTTTGCAATCTTTGATAACTGATCATAGATTGACCATTTTATTTTTGCATTCTGAACGTAATTTAAATTATTCAGAAAACTTATTAGTAAGAAATAAAACTGATTGGATTCAAGTTCGTGATGATTTGTCGAAATGTTGCTGGCAGAACGTTATAGATGATACCACCGATCTCGATACTTGTACAGCACTTATGATTGAGTCTGTCAGTAACATAATTAGGATAAATACAACTTCACAGAGTTTAAACTCCAAAAATAAGAAAATTAAGCCCTGGATCACAACAGGATTAATTAATTCAATACGGGAGCGAGATAAATTGCATCGAAAGTCTATAAAGCAGCCCAACTATTACAGATTACGTATGCGATTTATATACTATAGGAACATGATTCACTCATTAATTAAACGTGCTAAGTTTGACTATTACAAGAATAAAATAGATGATTCAAAAGAAGATCTTAAACGATTTTGGCAGTTAGTCAATGAGGCAGCAGGCCGTCCGCCAAAAAGAGAGACGTTTCCTATTAACGAATTCGCGACTTCCGGCGACACTGTCACTCTTGACCAAACTAAATTTATTTCTAACTCTTTCAATACTTATTTTGCGTCTATTGGGTCAGAACTTGCAACGGCATTGAGACCTGGAGGGCCACCACCGCCCGTGGTGGAAGACGACCGCGTTCATGACTCGGTTTTCCATTTTCAGCATGTTAGCAGGGAAGACATAATTATTGAAGTTGTACAGAGTCTTAGAGGAGGTTCTGCACCAGGAATCGATAATATACCGGCAAAATTTGTAAAAGAGTCCATTAACTTGTTGATTGAACCTCTTCATTATATAATAAATCGGAGTTTAAGAACGGGCGAATTTCCAAACGCATTAAAAATTGCAAAATTAATTCCTTTATTTAAATCTGGAAGTAAATCAATTAAATCTAATTATAGACCAATTTCTCTATTGACAGTATTTTCTAAAGTAATAGAAAAATGCGTAAAAATTCAACTATTAAATTACTTGAATCAAGAAAACATTATTAGTAACTTTCAGTATGGTTTTAGAAGCAATAAAGGTACATCGGACGCATTTTTTGATTTAACTAAATTGATCTCTGAGTCTTTTGGAAATAGTAATAAGATGTTAATTAAATTTTTAGATCTGTCCAAAGCGTTTGACTCGGTTGACAGAAATAAGTTAATTGATAAATTAGAGCACATTGGCGTTAAAAACCAAAGTCTTGCATGGTTTCGTAACTATTTTGACTCCCGTAAACAAGTAGTAAGTATAAATGGTGTTGAAAGTGACTTAATTGATGTAGATTATGGGGTCGTGCAAGGAAGCACACTTGGACCTATTTTGTTTCTGATATACAGGGTGTTTCCACCTTTACAAACTTTTCCAGGTTATTGCCCACGTCAAAATAAGCAAAAAAGTTCCCGTAAACATATGTCCTATAATGCTTCGTTAACCCGCTAGCCGCCATTTTGTTTTTACACTAAATAATTGTTATTTCCATAACGGATCATTGTATTAAGTTAATATTTGGCATGAACCTTCACCATAACAATACCCATTTTCAGTAAAAAAATTATTTTTTTCCAATGTGTATTTTCAAAATGGCGGCCATTTAAAAATTTTAAACTCAAATATCTCAAAAACGGTAAATTTTATAAAAATGTTACAAGGGACGAAAAAGTTGACAAATTAAATTATCTAAACAGTGATACCAAGTTTGTAAAGATCCAACAACAAATAACGGAGTTATTGGGGTTTTTCTGCAGAAAAACGCTGATTTTGCACTATGATTAATGCCATGTTAGGTGATTTTCAGAGAAAAATCTCAATAACTCCGTTATTTGTTGTTGGATCCTTACAAACTTGGTATTAATGTTTAGACAATTTAATTTGTCCACTTTTTTGTCTCTTGTAACATTTTTATAAAATTTACCGTTTTTAAGATATTTGAGTTTAAAATTTTAAAATGGCCGCCATTTTGAAAATACACATTGGAAAAAAATAACTTTTTCACTGAAAATGGGTATTGTTATGGTGAAGGTTCATGCCAAATATTAACTTAATACAATGATCCATTACGGAAATAAAAATTATTTAGTGTAAAAAACAAAATGGCGGCTAGCGGGTTAACGAAGCATTTTAGGACATATGTTTACAGGAACATTGTTGCTTATTTTGACGTGGGCAATAACCTGGAAAAGTTTGTAAAGGTTGAAGCTGGACACCCTGTATATTAATAATATATCTCAAATTCAATTAAATAGTAAATTAATGTTGTTCGCTGATGACACTGCTGTTGTGACTACTGGCTGCACGTGGAATGAGGTGTATAAGTTAGCATCTGTGGATCTTCTCAATATTAAATCCTGGTTTGATTACAATACTCTAACTGTAAATGTCCAAAAAACTAAATGTCTACCTATCTATTTTAGAAATGATTTTGGTCCAGGGGAGAAAACCCTGAAAATGCATTGCTGTGGAGATGCACTGGCGAGTGACTGTACTTGTGAGACCGTTGAGCATGTGGAACAGTACAAATACTTAGGTGTTGTCTTTGATCGTAAATTAAACTGGGCTCCACATGTTCAATGCTTGAAAAACAGATTACGTAGTTTTATCTATGCATTCACGCAGCTTCGTGTAATTCTCTCACGGCAACAGCTAAGAACTGTATACTTTGCCTACGTGCAGTCAGTGTTACTGTATGGCATCATGGCATGGGGCGGTGCACTGCCGACAATACTCGAGCCCCTGGCGATTACTCAAAGATCGATTATAAAAACCATTCTAAATAAATGTTATTCAGGTTGAAATAATAAAACGTCTTCCAACACTACTCGTTATATTTACACTAATACTGTAAATGTTTACAGACGGTAAATATATATAAAAGATCTTATAATGGCGATCAATTTCGACCAGTCACACCGGTCATCATCAGGCCCAATCAGAGTCTCTGATTGGGCCTGATAATGACCGGTGTGACTGGTCGAAATTGATCGCCATTATAAGATCTTTTATATATATTTACCGTCTGTAAACATTTACAGTATAAGTGTAAATATATCGAGTAGTGTTGGAAGACGTTTTATTATTTCAACCTGAATATCATTACCAGCACGTATAATGCTAATCAAAAAGTTATTAAATAAATGTTCCACATATTCCACCCTCCAACTATTTTATGATTTTTCAGTTCTCAACATAAGGCAACTTTTTATCAAAACTTTACTTATTTACATTAAAAACAATAAAAACTCTATTTTTATTCCCGTTCAACACCACTATACAACACGTAGCAACATTAATATCGGATTCGTGTTCCCTAGGCTTTCTCATGCAAATCTAAAATATACACCATTTTATCTTTGCCACATTATTTATAGAAATATTCCTACAGAGATTAAACTGGCCGAGAGTGATAGTGTTGCAGTGTACAAGCGTCGCATAACCAACTGGCTTTTAAATATGGGATTTGACCAAGCTGAAGCTCTCCTTCGCTCACATTATACTTGAAAATAATCAATGTAGTTTTAGATCTTACCAGGCCCTAATTTGTTTTTGTTCGTTTGTTAAAGTGCCGACTATATGAACTTGAGATCAGATAGTTTAAACTTTAAACATATTATAATCGTGATAATCTTTTTATTATACAGGAAATTGTTCACGTATTAAAGTCATTATCATCCGCTTTTATAATGTTTGTATATATTTATATTTTTATTGTTTAGTCTTATTAAGGTTTCTAATTTAATGTACAATGTGTATTTATATGTTCCTGTGAATATTCAAAAAGTGAAGTGTGTGACCGGCAAAGACTCATTCCCAGCCACAGACCTAGAGTCTATTTGGGAATTATTTAGTTTCCTTTTATTGTTAAACACACTATTATTGTATATTATTACAAAGGAATAAAGTTGATTTGAATTGAATTGAATTGAATTGAATGTTAGGACAGACCAGCAAACCCTTTTAACACGCGCCTAACGTGCCTCACCAGGCACGCAGCGCGCCATCTTTCATTTACGGAGCCAGTTTGTTTCAGCCACTCGTCGAGGACGGTCGATACACGCTAGCATTGTATCTCGGATACCAGTCTGCCGTGTAGTGTGTTTCGTTTATTTGCCCTGGGTGATGTGTGCGTCTCCCGTGACCCACAACTTTTTTGTTGTGAATCGTGTTTTCTGCTTTATATGTTAGTGTTTATATGAATTATTTTAGTGTTTAGCTATTGTTTCTATTATAATGGCTCATACAAAAGCCGGCAGTGTTGGGGAAGCTACTTTTTAAAAGTAGCTAGCTACAGCTACAGCTACTTTTTCAAAAAAGTAGCTTAGCTACAGCTACAGCTACATTTTCAAAAAAGTAGCTAGCTACAGCTACAGCTACAATTAAAAAGTAGCTCGCTACAATTTAGCTACTTTCACAATCTGGTCCTGTTTTTCTCTTGTGATGTATAACCACCCAAATTTTCCACTTAAAAGTAAAATTAAGTTTTTTTTAATATAGGGCTAGGCCTATACCTTTTTTGTTGGTATTGTGTTTAGACATATTTTCATTTTAATATAATAATTTGTGACTCTTATGGAGCCTAGATAATGTAAACAGAATAGTGGTATGAAAATATAAATTGTCGAATACAAAGACTTACATCAAAGACGTAAACAACAATATTTATTAGATTATCTCCACAAGTTCATAACATTTTATTAGACCGGCCACGGTAGGGTTAAGCTGGCGTATGCACACAAGGACTAGCCTCTTCAGTCTTGTCGTTAATCTCGCTTAGGCCTACTAATTGCCATGATGTCGACTACAGAAACAGAATATAACTTAAGTATGAAGCACTCTGTAAAGTATTAAGTACAAATTTACAGAGTTCGGGAAGTACGGTACCGTACCCTGATACGGTACAGTAACCTAAACGTTCACATCAACAATCAAAGTGGTTGCGGTTATGTTGTTGAGTCGTTATGCCAGTAGTAAAAATTGGCTATTTATTTGAACTCGTTGACGTCGCGTTGTTTCTAATATTAATATTTGTAAACATTCCTTTCCTTAATTCCTGACCTGAGCGATCCTGGCGGTGAGCAAGCATAGTGCAGCAGTTTAGTTTCTATTCTATAATATAGGCGCATACTACTAGCGCATCTAGTGGTCACACAAAGAGAACAAGACTGGTGATTGTCATTTTGTGGTTATGGTACTCGATTGGAACGTCTGGCAATGAATTTTAAGTAATGTTGAATTTGTCATTTTGTGGTTATGGTACTCGATTGGAACGTCTGGCAATGAATTTTAAGTAATGTTGAATTTCAACCAGCGAAAAACATAACAGCTGACTAACCTTCTCTCGTGTTTATTTGGAAGCCATGAATGATGAAATGTAAACACAATTATTATGTTTTATTGAAACCAAAGTAGCTAGTAAAGTAGCTAAATAATCCGCTACAACTACTCTAAAAATGTAGCTCGCTACAGCTACAAGCTACTTATTTTCGAAAGTAGCGGAGCTACACTAACGCTACTAAAAACGTAGCGGCGCTACAGTAGCGCGCTACATGTAGCGCGCTACTCCCCAACACTGAAAGCCGGTCCATCGAACTTGACCGCTCTGGAGAACTTGCCTTACGATTTTGATGAAGGTGACCTTGAAAATGACAATCCTGTGCAACAAGTTGTGGACGATCAATCGAGTGATGAAGACGGTGTTTCCGATAATGAAAGTGACTTTGACGACTCAGAAACTTTTACAGAGGCTCCTGAATGGACCATTACACAACATCCAATTTACTAGGACTGATACACTGCTTGTCCCAATCCCTGGCAATGATGAGCCCATCGATTGGTTCAACCTTATGTTGGACGATCATCACCTCAAACAAGTTTGCAAGACCACTAATGAATATGCCTTACAAGTATTTTTCAAACCCTCCCTTACTCCAAAATCCAGAATACACAAGTGGAAAGACCTCACTGTGCCACAGTTAAACATTTTTATAGGGTTGGTTTTACACATGGGAACAATAAGGCTCAATCGGATTCAAGATTATTGGAAAACAGATTATTTTTATGATTTCAAAGTCTTTAGGCAAAGCATGTCATGAGACAGGTTTCTAAATATCCTCCGATGTCTCCATTTTACTAGATCAAGTGATGGCATGGAACGTGACGAATCGATCAATAAGATAAAACCTATCATGGACCATTTCAATAAAAAAAATGAATTCAAGATTCAAGATTTTTATTGTCTTTAGGCTCTTTACAAGTGCAATCGACAAGGTCAATACATAGCATTTTCAGAAAACTCAAGGTGTTACAGTAATCTTTCTTTTTGGTAATGATGAATTACAAGTCAAATTATAGAAAACATAAAATACATTAAATAAATAATAAATTACTCTACATACAGTGACCTCATACATTGAACCATAAAAACACACAAAACAATACAATAAATACATATTTTAAAATCTTAAGCTACTTGTATCACAGGTCATGAAATCATCTACTGAATAAAATATGTTTTCCTTAAACCATTTTTCAGTTATTTTCTTGAATGTTTGCAAGGGTACAGTCCATGCCTTATCTGGTAACTTGTTAAACATTTTAAGCTTCATTATTATATGACTACTATTAACTTTTTCTAACTTAAACTGAGGTAATTCTAAAAGGTGGTTTGTTCTAGTTGGATACTTATGTAAATCCTGTCTGACTCTATAAAAATTAAGATTCTCCTTAACACTAACTAAACAACAAAATATATATAAACTTGGGAGGGTCATAATTTGTAATTCTCTAAAAATTGGTACACATGACTCTCTAGGTGGTACATTTTTCATTATTCTTAGAGCCTTTTTTGCCACTTAAACACTTTCTGAGAATTACAGCTGTTGCCCCATAGTGTTATGCCATACCGTAAATGTGATTGAAAGAATGCATAGTAGGTAGTTGTAAAGAAATTACAACACCATTTATAAACACTAACCTTTAATAACTCAAACTCTTAACATAACCAAACATCTCTATCATAACACATTATAAATAAACAATAATGTAAACATCAAACATCTATATTCTTATTTCTATAAGGGTTTCGCCTGTTACGTCCCTTTTTCTCTCGACCTACTGAACCGATTTTTAAGATTGAGGTGTCATTTTAAAGCTTAGGATATCCCGCAGTGACGAATTGTAATTGAAAAGGTCATATCGTTTCGGGCTTCGCCCCCCTCGCCTTTGATTTATTTCTAGAGGGCGCTTTAAAATGTTGACCAACTTTTTTTGCAAGTTCTTTAATATGAATTGTAATTTAACAGCTGATTACCTTCAGATGAATTTTAAAAGCCAGATAGTAAACAAAAATAGATCTCACTTCATAATCAACATTCACGTACTGTAGGTGAATTTCACCCATACAGATTCATAAAATGCGCAATTTGCGCACGGGCCACCTCGTATGATTTCCTTTACATCCTCCCTTCCAAGGAAACAAAAGCATTCCAAAGTCTTAACACTCGTACCGCTTAGGAGGTTTGACTTCCCTCCCTGATCTTGTCATGTATCTCCCATTGAGCCCTTGACCAACTGGACGGATTTCTTTTTGAGGTTCTTCCCTGAATTCCCCTCTACTATATCTCCGATTTTCTCGTCCATTCCCTTTTCCATCAGAGGTTTCAGTTGAAGGATAAGGAGTCCAGGGAGAATCATCTCTACTGGTTGAGTTAGTTGGCAGCAGCAGTCTTCTATTTCTTCTTAGATTACTTCCATCTGATTTTACAATATAATCTCTATCGTTAGGACCTTGAGCAACAATTATCCCATACCTCTTCAGATCGGTAATCCAAACCTTATCTCCCTCTCTGAGATCACTGAGCTTCCTTGCTCTATGCCACCGATCATAGTAAACTTTATTCATCTTACTGTTCTCCTCACAGTCACGACGATATTTATCCAGGTCAGGCCAGCCAGGCCTATAGCGCTCTGGAATAGAAGGGATTGTAGATCGGATCTTTCTTCCAAATAATAACTCCGCTGGTGAAACACCGGAAGCTAAGGGCGATGTTCGATATGTCAACAGGCCAAAATAAGGATTCTTATTTTTCTTAAGTATATTTTTACAAGTTTCCACTGCTCGTTCAGCCTGGCCGTTAGATTGGGGAAAGTGAGGGCTTGAAGTAACAATCTCAAAGCCCATCTCAGTCGCAAACGTTTTCATTTCATGTGAAACCAGAGCCGTACCATTGTCCGACCTGACTATGTTTGGAATACCATGTCGTGAAAAAATAGATAAATAAGCTTGTTTTATGGCGTTCGTATTAACACTACTCAATGACACAAGTTCAATGTATTTAGAAAAATAATCTTGCATGCAAAGGTACATTTGCTGTTTGTAATCTAATAAATCTGTACCAACCATCTCCCATGGTCTAGTAGAAAGCCGTGAAGGTAACAACGGTTCAGCTGGATTTCTACGGTTTTCTAAACATTCGGGACAATCCTGTATTAAACGCTTGATTTCTGTCGTAATACCTGGCCACCAAACTGTTTCTCTTGAGAGTGCTAGACATTTGTTGATGCCAAAATGTCCACTGTGGATTATAAATTCCACAATTATAAAGTCCACCTTTGGGGATAAAAATTCTCAGTCCTCTCATGATTAGTCCGTCCACCAATGACAGGTTCCCTCGCTCTTTGAAAAATTCAGTATTTCTTAAACCAGACCAGTCTCCGTTGCTAATTGCTTCACACAGTAAGTTACTTACTTTATCTCCCTTGACAGCTTGCCTAATAGCTTCAAGTTTACGGTCTGTACATGGCAGTGTTGAAACCACAGAATTTACATACAGCTCAGTCTCCTCATCAAGAATATCCCTTTCTTGAGAGTCCGATTTTAGAGGAGCTCTTGAGAGTGCGTCAGGAGCAAAAAAACTCTTACCTGTTTCATACTTAACAACATAGTTAAAAAGCATCAATCTCATGCGAAACCTCTGAAGCCTTGGAGTCAGGTCACTCAGGGGCTTTTGGCCTAATATTTGCAACAGTGGTTTGTGATCAGTCACAAGATCAAACCGTTTTCCCAAGATAAACGAATAAAACTTTTCACAGGCCCACGTCAAAGCGAGTGCTTCCTTTTCTATTTGTGCATAGCGTACTTCTGTGTCTGACATAGTCCGGGATGCATATTGGACCGGTCTCCATTGGTTTTCAAATTTCTGCTCTAGGATTGCACCAAGTCCATTTTTTGACGCATCTGCACAGACCCGTGTTTCCAACTTGGGGTCATACAAACGTAGAATAGGTGAACTTAAAATCATTTTCTTGACATCATTAAAACAGTTCTCATGGACATCTGTCCAAATCCAATCATTCTTTGTTGAAAGCAGTTCATTTAGAGGTTTAACATTGTGAGAAAGATTTGGCAAAAATTTCATAAGGTAATGAACCATTCCTAAAAATCGTTTAAGCTCTGTCTGATTTTTAGGCGCCGGAAACGAATCTATGGCAGACGTTTTCTCCAGATCTGGCAGGAGATGTCCATTCTCAATAATGTGACCAAGGAATTTGATCCTCGATTTTGCAAACTCACACTTCTCTGGATTGAGAGTTATTCCTGCTCCCATCAGGCGAGACACAACTTTGTCTAGTCTTTCATCGTGTTCTTCTTTTGTACTTCCATATACACATATGTCATCAGTTAGATTAGCAACACCGTCAAGCCCCTCTAGACATTTAGACATTTTTCGCTGAAAGTGTTCTGGCGCTGAATTTATCCCAAATGGAAGACGCTTAAAATAAAAACGTCCAAAAGGTGTAATAAAAGTAGTCAATTTTGCACATTTCTCATCCAATGTCACCTGCCAGAATCCACTATTAGTGTCCAGTTTAGAAAACACCTTGGCATTGGACATTTGAGCTAATGTTTCATCAACTGATGGCAGAATCAATATTTCTCGCTCTACATACTTATTTAAAGCAGTAAAATCTACACAAAGCCGGACAGCACCAGACTTCTTGGGAACTACAACAAGAGGCGAACACCACTCAGTTGCTTCTGTGACTGGAGCAATAACATCTGCCTCAACCATTTTTTCAAGCTCTAATTTAACCTTTTCTTTAAGGGATACTGGTATTCTACGGGGTGTATCTACAGATACAGCAACATAACTATCTTTAAGTTTGATCGAGTAAGACTCACTAAATTTACCTAATCCAGTAAAAAGACGCGGATATCTTTCAGTCCACTCTTTCATTTGATCTACCTCATGAATTTCTTTAAGAAGTCCGAATGCGGATATTCCTCCTCTCCCTAAAAGAGGCTCCTTTTGATTCTTGATAATATAAATCTCCTATACGTGTTCTATATTTTCCTTTTCTAGCTTAACAAAAGACTTACCCAAAACTTCCAAGACAATATTACCCGGACCTTTCAAATGAATGTCTGTGCTTAGAATTTCCAAACCTAAACGTTTCGCATCATGGAAACCCATACAACTTACATCGGCTCCAGTGTCGATTTTAAATTTCAGTAACTCTACATTATTAGTGCGCAGTTTTACATAAAATGGTTCAAATTTCCTAGTCTCGGACACGCTTTCCTCAATAACAATCGACCCAAGCTTAAAATTATTACTCTCATCATCCGTGTATAGCTCCATCTCTCTTACTGTACCCTTACCTGCAACGGAACGCCTACACATTCTACTAAAATGGCCCTTAAAACCACATTTGTGGCATACTTTGTCGTTCGCTGGGCATTTCTCCAGAGGATGATACTGACCGTAACCACAGCGACTACATTTTTGACTTGTATTAACAATTGCATTGGCCTTACCGTCTTTCTGTTGGTAGCTTTTCCTGGCTTCCATCACCGTTGAGTCATTCACACCCTGAACGATAACCTTTTGTTCATCCATTGCTTCGGCTTGGCGTACAGTTTGTACTGCTTTACTTAATGAGAGACCATCTTGAAGCTGAAGATGTCTGGACAATTTAGTATCCTTTATACCTGTTACTAACTTCAATAGTACCATTTCATCATTAAAACATCTACTTTTACAATCATTACATACCCACTCACATCGTTCTGACATCTTGTGTAGTTCATTAATGTAAGGATCCACCTTTTCATCGCTTCTTTGGTTCCTTTGTAAAAAAAGAGCTCGATGGTAAAAAATATTCTTCTTCGTAGAAAAATACTCATCCAATCTCTTCACTACCGTGTCAAAAGTCGTCCTCTTCTCTTCGGGCATACCTATCGAAGTCAATAAATCATCTGCTTCTTTACCCATAGCGTACAATAGCATATTAATCTGCTGTTCTTCAGATTTCGTAGATAAACCTGTTGCAACTCTAAACATCTTGAACTGCTTAATCCAGGATATCCACACAGACGGATCTTGAAAGTTGAATGGGTCCGGGGGCTTAACTTGAAAGTTAGTTTCATTTCTTGATGCACTTTCATTTCTAGCAGCCAACACAGCTGAGCTTATTATATCTTTTAATTGTTCTGGTGTTAATTCCATCGTTAAAATTTCATTTTAAGACAAACCTGACACCATGTAAAGAAATTACAACACCATTTATAAACACTAACCTTTAATAACTCAAACTCTTAACATAACCAAACATCTCTATCATAACACATTATAAATAAACAATAATGTAAACATCAAACATATGATTTCCTTTACAGTAGTGATCAGCATATTAAGTGTTACACAGTTTCTGAGTTTTCTTAATAGAAAAGTAACCCTTGCCAATTTTTTACACAGTTCCTTAATGTGATTGTTCCAACTCAGTCTACTATCTAGGTGTACTCCCAAAAGTTTTACTGGCTTAACATCCTTGTAAATTGAGTGATTTAATGAGAATATTTTTTTTCTGTTTTGCTATCATTTACCATAAGTTAATTTGCTTCAAACCACTCGAGTGCTTTTTTTACTGCTTGATCTTCCAATTTGACTAATTCGTCAAGGGCCTTTTCAAAATTCAAAAGAGTGGTATCATCAGCATACAATACTGTGGAACATGGGACACTGGAGGCCAGATCATTGATTGCAATAACAAAAAGCAAAGGTCCTAATACCGAACCTTGTGGAACACCTAGTTTTATTTCCTTGAAATCTGATTTTTCCTGTCCTTGTACAACCATTTGCTTCCTACCACTAAGATATGATTTGAATAGATTGAGTTCATTGTTCTTAATACCATAAATAGACATTTTTTCTGTTATTAATTTAGGAGAAATGCAATCAAAAGCCTTTGATAAATCTATCAATGTTGCAGATGTTGTAAGCTTACTCTCAAAATTCCAGAGAACATTTTCCACTACCTTTTCTACGGCTTTTATAGTGTTTCGACCAGATATGAAACCAAATTGCTCATTAAAATAAAAATTATTCTGTATAAAATATTGATTCAATTGCATTTTTATACAACCTTCTAGGATTTTACTAAATATTGGTGTCAAAGAAATCGGACGATAGCTTGATGGACTTAATTTATCTCCTTTTTTATATATAGGAGTAACTTTGCTTATCTTCAGAGCTTTAGGGTATTCACCTTGTTCTAAAATTTTATTAAAAACAAAAGTCATTGGTATTATAATTAAGTCAATAACATTCTTAATAGCCTTGTTTGAAAATCCATAATAGTCCTCACTCCTAGAAGAATTTAAATTTGCTACAAATTTCCTAATGTCTTTTTCTGTAATTGTTTTCCATGTAAAGTGTTCTTTTACAGGCCTGTTACAGTTTTCAACATATTTATCTGTTACTTCTATTGCATGTTTCTGTATCACACTTTTGCAAAGATTATTGGTTTTTGTATTAAAATTGTTAGCTAAATTAATAAAGAAGTCATAAAATGTATTGCATTCTATTTGAGTACCAATATTTTTACTAGATCAGGTCTCTGACTTGATTATATTCCAAGCAGCTTTGCATTTATTGGTGGCATTATTAATGTATTTTTCATTTGAAATAAGTTTTTCTTCTCTAATTTTTAACCTATAAACTTTTTTTGCCCTTGAGTACTCCTTTTTACAGTTATTTTCATCTGGTGTACCCTTACTATTTCTAAATTGATCATACAAGGCAATTACCAACTCCTTATATTTTTTTAACTCTGGTGTGAACCATTTCAGTTTTTTCTGTTTGAAAGTATTAATTTTCACCGGCTTAATTTTGCAGCTTTCATTAAAAGAGTTTGTTATGTGAGTAATAAAGAAATCACAGGCTTGATCTGCACCTGATAATCTAGCAAGTTGGGTCCAATCTGAGGCTTTCAATCTTTCCCTAAAATTAAAAGTGGCATTGGAGGAAAGGTCTCTTATATACTTTACTTCTTTAAAGTTGTTGGGGTTTGGACAAAGACCAGAAAACTCAGCCAATACTCCTGAGTGGTCTGATAAGTGAGGCTCTGATACTGTGCAATTAACATATTCCCTTGATATATTTGTGATAATATTGTCTAAACAGGCTTTACCTCTAGTAGGTTCTTGAGTCAGGCAGTATAAATTATAAGACCTCAAAACATCTAAAAAATAATCTGTTTCATTTGATTTCTGTACTATATTTATGTTAAAATCTGCTGATAAAACAATTTGAGACTTACTGTATTTATTAACTACAAAATACAAAAATGACTAAAGAGTTGACGTGTACTATCCTCAAAAGGAACGCTCAATCGATGAGGCGATGATATTGTGGCGGGGACATTTGTCGTTTCGCCAATATATAAAAGGAAAGCACCACAAATATGGGGTAAAACCATACACAATGTGAGAACACCAGGGCCTAATTTTTAGGCCCTGGTGTTTTTAGTGTATGCAGGATCCGCCGACGAAGTTGTGGGAGGGAAGGAACATACTGGAAAAGTGGTAATGCATTTACTACAGGAAAAACTGGGGAAAGTCCACTCAGTCTACATGGACAACTTTTATAATAGTTATAGTCTGTCAGCTCAGCTATTAGAAAAACAAAACTTATTCGACTGGGACCCTAAGACAAAACAGAAAAAAATGTTCCAGAGGCAGTGGTGTCATGGCAATTTTTGCAGTGGCGGAACGGCGCACCTGGCCCAGAACTGAGGTACTGTATTTGGCGGCCTACAACCCCCCCCCCCCCCCTCTTCAACACGTAGCAGAATTGTTTCTTTTCTGATTTGAAATTGCCCAATTTAGTGTTTTTACTTTTTAAAAAGCTTATAGAGCTTATATTTATGCTCTACTAGCTTGAGTAAAAACTTACATATTTAGTATATTGAAATACTGCAGAAATAATACAGACATACTCACACGAATATTATTTTAAGACAAACCTGACACCATGTAAAGAAATTACAACACCATTTATAAACACTAACCTTTAATAACTCAAACTCTTAACATAACCAAACATCTCTATCATAACACATTATAAATAAACAATAATGTAAACATCAAACATATGATTTCCTTTACAGTAGTGATCAGCATATTAAGTGTTACACAGTTTCTGAGTTTTCTTAATAGAAAAGTAACCCTTGCCAATTTTTTACACAGTTCCTCAATGTGATTGTTCCAACTCAGTCTACTATCTAGGTGTACTCCCAAAAGTTTTACTGGCTTAACATCCTTGTAAATTGAGTGATTTAATGAGAATATTTTTTTTTCTGTTTTGCTATCATTTACCATAAGTTAATTTGCTTCAAACCACTCGAGTGCTTTTTTTACTGCTTGATCTTCCAATTTGACTAATTCGTCAAGGGCCTTTTCAAAATTCAAAAGAGTGGTATCATCAGCATACAATACTGTGGAACATGGGACACTGGAGGCCAGATCATTGATTGCAATAACAAAAAGCAAAGGTCCTAATACCGAACCTTGTGGAACACCTAGTTTTATTTCCTTGAAATCTGATTTTTCCTGTCCTTGTACAACCATTTGCTTCCTACCACTAAGATATGATTTGAATAGATTGAGTTCATTGTTCTTAATACCATAAATAGACATTTTTTCTGTTATTAATTTAGGAGAAATGCAATCAAAAGCCTTTGATAAATCTATCAATGTTGCAGATGTTGTAAGCTTACTCTCAAAATTCCAGAGAACATTTTCCACTACCTTTTCTACGGCTTTTATAGTGTTTCGACCAGATATGAAACCAAATTGCTCATTAAAATAAAAATTATTCTGTATAAAATATTGATTCAATTGCATTTTTATACAACCTTCTAGGATTTTACTAAATATTGGTGTCAAAGAAATCGGACGATAGCTTGATGGACTTAATTTATCTCCTTTTTTATATATAGGAGTAACTTTGCTTATCTTCAGAGCTTTAGGGTATTCACCTTGTTCTAAAATTTTATTAAAAACAAAAGTCATTGGTATTATAATTAAGTCAATAACATTCTTAATAACCTTGTTTGAAAATCCATAATAGTCCTCACTCCTAGAAGAATTTAAATTTGCTACAAATTTCCTAATGTCTTTTTCTGTAATTGTTTTCCATGTAAAGTGTTCTTTTACAGGCCTGTTACAGTTTTCAACATATTTATCTGTTACTTCTATTGCATGTTTCTGTATCACACTTTTGCAAAGATTATTGGTTTTTGTATTAAAATTGTTAGCTAAATTAATAAAGAAGTCATTAAATGTATTGCATTCTATTTGAGTACCAATATTTTTACTAGATCAGGTCTCTGACTTGATTATATTCCAAGCAGCTTTGCATTTATTGGTGGCATTATTAATGTATTTTTCATTTGAAATAAGTTTTTCTTCTCTAATTTTTAACCTATAAACTTTTTTTGCCCTTGAGTACTCCTTTTTACAGTTATTTTCATCTGGTGTACCCTTACTATTTCTAAATTGATCATACAAGGCAATTACCAACTCCTTATATTTTTTTAACTCTGGTGTGAACCATTTCAGTTTTTTCTGTTTGAAAGTATTAATTTTCACCGGCTTAATTTTGCAGCTTTCATTAAAAGAGTTTGTTATGTGAGTAATAAAGAAATCACAGGCTTGATCTGCACCTGATAATCTAGCAAGTTGGGTCCAATCTGAGGCTTTCAATCTTTCCCTAAAATTAAAAGTGGCATTGGAGGAAAGGTCTCTTATATACTTTACTTCTTTAAAGTTGTTGGGGTTTGGACAAAGACCAGAAAACTCAGCCAATACTCCTGAGTGGTCTGATAAGTGAGGCTCTGATACTGTGCAATTAACATATTCCCTTGATATATTTGTGATAATATTGTCTAAACAGGCTTTACCTCTAGTAGGTTCTTGAGTCAGGCAGTATAAATTATAAGACCTCAAAACATCTAAAAAATAATCTGTTTCATTTGATTTCTGTACTATATTTATGTTAAAATCTGCTGATAAAACAATTTGAGACTTACTGTATTTATTAACTACAAAATACAAAAATTACTAAAGAGTTGACGTGTACTATCCTCAAAAGGAACGCTCAATCGATGAGGCGATGATATTGTGGCGGGGACATTTGTCGTTTCGCCAATATATAAAAGGAAAGCACCACAAATATGGGGTAAAACCATACACAATGTGAGAACACCAGGGCCTAATTTTTAGGCCCTGGTGTTTTTAGTGTATGCAGGATCCGCCGACGAAGTTGTGGGAGGGAAGGAACATACTGGAAAAGTGGTAATGCATTTACTACAGGAAAAACTGGGGAAAGTCCACTCAGTCTACATGGACAACTTTTATAATAGTTATAGTCTGTCAGCTCAGCTATTAGAAAAACAAAACTTATTCGACTGGGACCCTAAGACAAAACAGAAAAAAATGTTCCAGAGGCAGTGGTGTCATGGCAATTTTTGCAGTGGCGGAACGGCGCACCTGGCCCAGAACTGAGGTACTGTATTTGGCGGCCTACAACCCCCCCCCCCTCTTCAACACGTAGCAGAATTGTTTCTTTTCTGATTTGAAATTGCCCAATTTAGTGTTTTTACTTTTTAAAAAGCTTATAGAGCTTATATTTATGCTCTACTAGCTTGAGTAAAAACTTACATATTTAGTATATTGAAATACTGCAGAAATAATACAGACATACTCACACGAATATTATTTTAAGACAAACCTGACACCATGTAAAGAAATTACAACACCATTTATAAACACTAACCTTTAATAACTCAAACTCTTAACATAACCAAACATCTCTATCATAACACATTATAAATAAACAATAATGTAAACATCAAACATATGATTTCCTTTACAGTAGTGATCAGCATATTAAGTGTTACACAGTTTCTGAGTTTTCTTAATAGAAAAGTAACCCTTGCCAATTTTTTACACAGTTCCTCAATGTGATTGTTCCAACTCAGTCTACTATCTAGGTGTACTCCCAAAAGTTTTACTGGCTTAACATCCTTGTAAATTGAGTGATTTAATGAGAATATTTTTTTTTCTGTTTTGCTATCATTTACCATAAGTTAATTTGCTTCAAACCACTCGAGTGCTTTTTTTACTGCTTGATCTTCCAATTTGACTAATTCGTCAAGGGCCTTTTCAAAATTCAAAAGAGTGGTATCATCAGCATACAATACTGTGGAACATGGGACACTGGAGGCCAGATCATTGATTGCAATAACAAAAAGCAAAGGTCCTAATACCGAACCTTGTGGAACACCTAGTTTTATTTCCTTGAAATCTGATTTTTCCTGTCCTTGTACAACCATTTGCTTCCTACCACTAAGATATGATTTGAATAGATTGAGTTCATTGTTCTTAATACCATAAATAGACATTTTTTCTGTTATTAATTTAGGAGAAATGCAATCAAAAGCCTTTGATAAATCTATCAATGTTGCAGATGTTGTAAGCTTACTCTCAAAATTCCAGAGAACATTTTCCACTACCTTTTCTACGGCTTTTATAGTGTTTCGACCAGATATGAAACCAAATTGCTCATTAAAATAAAAATTATTCTGTATAAAATATTGATTCAATTGCATTTTTATACAACCTTCTAGGATTTTACTAAATATTGGTGTCAAAGAAATCGGACGATAGCTTGATGGACTTAATTTATCTCCTTTTTTATATATAGGAGTAACTTTGCTTATCTTCAGAGCTTTAGGGTATTCACCTTGTTCTAAAATTTTATTAAAAACAAAAGTCATTGGTATTATAATTAAGTCAATAACATTCTTAATAACCTTGTTTGAAAATCCATAATAGTCCTCACTCCTAGAAGAATTTAAATTTGCTACAAATTTCCTAATGTCTTTTTCTGTAATTGTTTTCCATGTAAAGTGTTCTTTTACAGGCCTGTTACAGTTTTCAACATATTTATCTGTTACTTCTATTGCATGTTTCTGTATCACACTTTTGCAAAGATTATTGGTTTTTGTATTAAAATTGTTAGCTAAATTAATAAAGAAGTCATTAAATGTATTGCATTCTATTTGAGTACCAATATTTTTACTAGATCAGGTCTCTGACTTGATTATATTCCAAGCAGCTTTGCATTTATTGGTGGCATTATTAATGTATTTTTCATTTGAAATAAGTTTTTCTTCTCTAATTTTTAACCTATAAACTTTTTTTGCCCTTGAGTACTCCTTTTTACAGTTATTTTCATCTGGTGTACCCTTACTATTTCTAAATTGATCATACAAGGCAATTACCAACTCCTTATATTTTTTTAACTCTGGTGTGAACCATTTCAGTTTTTTCTGTTTGAAAGTATTAATTTTCACCGGCTTAATTTTGCAGCTTTCATTAAAAGAGTTTGTTATGTGAGTAATAAAGAAATCACAGGCTTGATCTGCACCTGATAATCTAGCAAGTTGGGTCCAATCTGAGGCTTTCAATCTTTCCCTAAAATTAAAAGTGGCATTAGAGGAAAGGTCTCTTATATACTTTACTTCTTTAAAGTTGTTGGGGTTTGGACAAAGACCAGAAAACTCAGCCAATACTCCTGAGTGGTCTGATAAGTGAGGCTCTGATACTGTGCAATTAACATATTCCCTTGATATATTTGTGATAATATTGTCTAAACAGGCTTTACCTCTAGTAGGTTCTTGAGTCAGGCAGTATAAATTATAAGACCTCAAAACATCTAAAAAATAATCTGTTTCATTTGATTTCTGTACTATATTTATGTTAAAATCTGCTGATAAAACAATTTGAGACTTACTGTATTTATTAACTACAAAATACAAAAATGACTAAAGAGTTGACGTGTACTATCCTCAAAAGGAACGCTCAATCGATGAGGCGATGATATTGTGGCGGGGACATTTGTCGTTTCGCCAATATATAAAAGGAAAGCACCACAAATATGGGGTAAAACCATACACAATGTGAGAACACCAGGGCCTAATTTTTAGGCCCTGGTGTTTTTAGTGTATGCAGGATCCGCCGACGAAGTTGTGGGAGGGAAGGAACATACTGGAAAAGTGGTAATGCATTTACTACAGGAAAAACTGGGGAAAGTCCACTCAGTCTACATGGACAACTTGTATAATAGTTATAGTCTGTCAGCTCAGCTATTAGAAAAACAAAACTTATTCGACTGGGACCCTAAGACAAAACAGAAAAAAATGTTCCAGAGGCAGTGGTGTCATGGCAATTTTTGCAGTGGCGGAACGGCGCACCTGGCCCAGAACTGAGGTACTGTATTTGGCGGCCTACAACCCCCCCCCCTCTTCAACACGTAGCAGAATTGTTTCTTTTCTGATTTGAAATTGCCCAATTTAGTGTTTTTACTTTTTAAAAAGCTTATAGAGCTTATATTTATGCTCTACTAGCTTGAGTAAAAACTTACATATTTAGTATATTGAAATACTGCAGAAATAATACAGACATACTCACACGAATATTATTTTAAGACAAACCTGACACCATGTAAAGAAATTACAACACCATTTATAAACACTAACCTTTAATAACTCAAACTCTTAACATAACCAAACATCTCTATCATAACACATTATAAATAAACAATAATGTAAACATCAAACATATGATTTCCTTTACAGTAGTGATCAGCATATTAAGTGTTACACAGTTTCTGAGTTTTCTTAATAGAAAAGTAACCCTTGCCAATTTTTTACACAGTTCCTCAATGTGATTGTTCCAACTCAGTCTACTATCTAGGTGTACTCCCAAAAGTTTTACTGGCTTAACATCCTTGTAAATTGAGTGATTTAATGAGAATATTTTTTTTTTCTGTTTTGCTATCATTTACCATAAGTTAATTTGCTTCAAACCACTCGAGTGCTTTTTTTACTGCTTGATCTTCCAATTTGACTAATTCGTCAAGGGCCTTTTCAAAATTCAAAAGAGTGGTATCATCAGCATACAATACTGTGGAACATGGGACACTGGAGGCCAGATCATTGATTGCAATAACAAAAAGCAAAGGTCCTAATACCGAACCTTGTGGAACACCTAGTTTTATTTCCTTGAAATCTGATTTTTCCTGTCCTTGTACAACCATTTGCTTCCTACCACTAAGATATGATTTGAATAGATTGAGTTCATTGTTCTTAATACCATAAATAGACATTTTTTCTGTTATTAATTTAGGAGAAATGCAATCAAAAGCCTTTGATAAATCTATCAATGTTGCAGA
The DNA here is from genome assembly GCA_030545055.2 of Neoaliturus tenellus. Taxonomy (NCBI): domain Eukaryota; kingdom Metazoa; phylum Arthropoda; class Insecta; order Hemiptera; family Cicadellidae; genus Neoaliturus; species Neoaliturus tenellus. The sequence goes on from CM061533.1 coordinate 83,261,467, forward strand.
TGTTGTAAGCTTACTCTCAAAATTCCAGAGAACATTTTCCACTACCTTTTCTACGGCTTTTATAGTGTTTCGACCAGATATGAAACCAAATTGCTCATTAAAATAAAAATTATTCTGTATAAAATATTGATTCAATTGCATTTTTATACAACCTTCTAGGATTTTACTAAATATTGGTGTCAAAGAAATCGGACGATAGCTTGATGGACTTAATTTATCTCCTTTTTTATATATAGGAGTAACTTTGCTTATCTTCAGAGCTTTAGGGTATTCACCTTGTTCTAAAATTTTATTAAAAACAAAAGTCATTGGTATTATAATTAAGTCAATAACATTCTTAATAACCTTGTTTGAAAATCCATAATAGTCCTCACTCCTAGAAGAATTTAAATTTGCTACAAATTTCCTAATGTCTTTTTCTGTAATTGTTTTCCATGTAAAGTGTTCTTTTACAGGCCTGTTACAGTTTTCAACATATTTATCTGTTACTTCTATTGCATGTTTCTGTATCACACTTTTGCAAAGATTATTGGTTTTTGTATTAAAATTGTTAGCTAAATTAATAAAGAAGTCATTAAATGTATTGCATTCTATTTGAGTACCAATATTTTTACTAGATCAGGTCTCTGACTTGATTATATTCCAAGCAGCTTTGCATTTATTGGTGGCATTATTAATGTATTTTTCATTTGAAATAAGTTTTTCTTCTCTAATTTTTAACCTATAAACTTTTTTTGCCCTTGAGTACTCCTTTTTACAGTTATTTTCATCTGGTGTACCCTTACTATTTCTAAATTGATCATACAAGGCAATTACCAACTCCTTATATTTTTTTAACTCTGGTGTGAACCATTTCAGTTTTTTCTGTTTGAAAGTATTAATTTTCACCGGCTTAATTTTGCAGCTTTCATTAAAAGAGTTTGTTATGTGAGTAATAAAGAAATCACAGGCTTGATCTGCACCTGATAATCTAGCAAGTTGGGTCCAATCTGAGGCTTTCAATCTTTCCCTAAAATTAAAAGTGGCATTGGAGGAAAGGTCTCTTATATACTTTACTTCTTTAAAGTTGTTGGGGTTTGGACAAAGACCAGAAAACTCAGCCAATACTCCTGAGTGGTCTGATAAGTGAGGCTCTGATACTGTGCAATTAACATATTCCCTTGATATATTTGTGATAATATTGTCTAAACAGGCTTTACCTCTAGTAGGTTCTTGAGTCAGGCAGTATAAATTATAAGACCTCAAAACATCTAAAAAATAATCTGTTTCATTTGATTTCTGTACTATATTTATGTTAAAATCTGCTGATAAAACAATTTGAGACTTACTGTATTTATTAACTACAAAATACAAAAATGACTAAAGAGTTGACGTGTACTATCCTCAAAAGGAACGCTCAATCGATGAGGCGATGATATTGTGGCGGGGACATTTGTCGTTTCGCCAATATATAAAAGGAAAGCACCACAAATATGGGGTAAAACCATACACAATGTGAGAACACCAGGGCCTAATTTTTAGGCCCTGGTGTTTTTAGTGTATGCAGGATCCGCCGACGAAGTTGTGGGAGGGAAGGAACATACTGGAAAAGTGGTAATGCATTTACTACAGGAAAAACTGGGGAAAGTCCACTCAGTCTACATGGACAACTTTTATAATAGTTATAGTCTGTCAGCTCAGCTATTAGAAAAACAAAACTTATTCGACTGGGACCCTAAGACAAAACAGAAAAAAATGTTCCAGAGGCAGTGGTGTCATGGCAATTTTTGCAGTGGCGGAACGGCGCACCTGGCCCAGAACTGAGGTACTGTATTTGGCGGCCTACAACCCCCCCCCCCTCTTCAACACGTAGCAGAATTGTTTCTTTTCTGATTTGAAATTGCCCAATTTAGTGTTTTTACTTTTTAAAAAGCTTATAGAGCTTATATTTATGCTCTACTAGCTTGAGTAAAAACTTACATATTTAGTATATTGAAATACTGCAGAAATAATACAGACATACTCACACGAATATTATTTATTACCGACAAATATTCTTTGTTTTATAGTGTATTTTAGGTTAGGATAAAAAATAAAGATAAATATGGCAAACACTTATGATGCTGTTAAACAAATCAAATCCATTGCTTTACAAATATTTTTTTGTATATAAAAGGCTTTATTCCATATATTATAGTTTATGAAACGGGGTTCTAAATAAACTACAATGCATGGGTCGTACAATGTAATAGTGGTGTGAGGTCTTAAGCAGACATAAAAGAGTAAAGCACGTAAGCACGCCAAAGTAGTCCGATGAGAGTCAGTGTGGTCTCTGTGGTGTTGCCAAATCGTGCTTTACTGTACCTTACCATATAACCATGGTGTCATGTAGCAGACTAAATCATTGTTAATAAAAACTGACAACAATGTTAGATAAGGGTGGTGAGGGGGAATCAGCTATTCACAGGGCCGCCCCGAGGGTAATAGGCGCCTGGGGCAAGATTTTGATCCGCGCCCCCTAAATTAATTGTTAAATTACAGTCAGACACATTAAATTAAGTGCATGGATAAATTTTCAATGCTGTTAGTTTGAATAAACTAATAAAACAAATTCACTTGTACTATAAAGCTTTGTTGACACACCCATTTGTTGACAGTACATGATCTGGGTCTGGGAAGCGGCAGGACCTACGGAAACTAACGGCCTGCATACATTTTTGGTCAAGTGACCAGATGACCCCGAATTTCAGCTAATCCTCTAATTATTCTATATTTCTAATTCCCAATTAGGTAGTGGGGGGAAGTATGCAGGCTTGTTGTTTCGTGGACACTGATGGAGCGCTAGAGTCATTTTTCAGTTCATAAGATCAGCTAACTAGTAGGCCTACATGCAGCCAAATGCTACGCTATCATGATTCACTTCCACTCCTCCACTTGCATTGTAAAAAAGGTTTATAGATATAATAAATTATTCACTACTCATTTATGACTAGCCTAAATGTTTTAAATTTTAATTTGAACTAATAAGAAAATTATTACTGAACAATTTGTTTCTAAAATATGTATTGATGCATTTTTTAAATTTTTGTAAAGTGTTTGAGATTGTAAAACGGGGATTTCGCCTCGGCCGTGGCGCCCCCTTGGCCGTGGCGCCCGGGGCAACTGCCCCGGTCGCCCCGCCCTCGGGGCGGCCCTGGCTATTCAAGACTCCATCGGACTACTTTCATACTCTAGACATCACTGGGCAAACGACGTTAGCCTACTCCGAGCTGCAGAATTGCTAACTTCGAAGACATTCCTGATCCGCAGTATATGTTGTTCTTTAGATAACTCGAGTTCTGTTTACTCATGTTGAAGTGGCGTGGTTCGCCAAATTTTGGCAACATTTATTTTATATTCATTCTTGTTACAGGTAACTAAATTTTATTATCATACACAAAATTATTTTTTTAGTTCTTTTTTGACAGCATATTATGTTTTGTCTTCATGGAGAAATATTTCTTTATTTACAATTAAATTTTTATAACAATTTTTTTTTATTTCAACTTTTGTTCAAAACCAGTGCCGGAACGTCGTTCCGGCGCGTTCCGGCGCGTTCCGGCACCATGACACCCCTGTCCGGAGGAGGTGACAGTGGCGGATCCAGAGAATGATCTTGGGGGGGGAACTACCGGCAAAAATAATAACATAGTAAAAAAAAAAAAAAAAAAACCACACAAAAATTGCAATAATTTATTTTTTTGGTTACATTATTTACAAATTGTTACAATTAAATCTTACATCACGATATTATAACCCTTTTGCATTTAATGTTGATTTGAAAAAACACCTAATTCAACCTTACTGAAGTTTAACCTTACTTTGACTTTACTTTAACCTTTACTGAGGTTAGTATTATATGCTAAATCTAGTGATTTTGCCCCCGAAACTGAGTGCGGCTTCAAAACTACAGTACCACTTTAACCGAGCCTTGCTCGTTGGTTTTTATTTACTTTTGTTATAGTGTCATGGTAATAAAGCTATTCAATTTCCACCAACAACCAACTATACCTCTTCAGAAATAACTGCTGTTTCCAAAAGACTGCTTAACATTAATGTTCCTTTATTTTTGTATACCTTTCGTTGTTACTTCGTAACCAAAATAGCAACCCATAAAACCAATGTGAAAAATTACGATTTTTAAACTTAAATTTAGACCAAATTCTATTTTTCCTGGGATTGAGACTGTTTCCAAACTTAGTTTTGGGCCAAAACACTCTTAAGTGCAAAGTTTAAGTAAAATCAACCCACTAGATTTCGAGATCGTGGAACACACATTCCTTCAGACAGTGCTCCTATAGGGTTGTATATAGGATTGTTTTAGTTCGTAAAACGGGCACGGCACAGAGTGCAAAAGCTTCCAGTCACATATGGGCAAAATTGTATTTAGTTTGGATGGAGAAATGTTATTGTGTTGTAGCAATGTATACCTACAACACATTATAATACCTACTACATTATAATAGCCATGTATTATTGCTATAATACTAACCTCAAAATTTTTCAAGTTCACGTTTTTTGGATGGTTATCAGTGTATTATAAAAAAACTATTTGTTTTGAATTATGTTATTTTTTATATCAATTGCTTATCAAACTATGTTTCTGTTGTTCAGAAATACCTAGTAAAATATTTCAACGAATGTAACGCGAAAAATATTTCAAGGGGCATTGTGTCAATCTCTGAGTTCTCTACAAACATCCAACGTGTTAGGTACCACTGACACTAGTGACACTGGCCAAGTCACAGGTACAGTCAAGCTGACTGACACTGCCACCTTGTCCTGCGACTTGCCTTGAGGTTTAGTTCTGAATACAATGTAGCCATCCGTTGCTGACACCTCAAAAGTATCCTCATTTACTGTATAATACGATACGACATACATCCACTTCGTCTGCTTGTTAAATAAATTGTTATTCCTAGTACAAAGTTGAAATGAAAATAAACTACCGTAGAATTTAAGCATTTTATGAAAAAAGAATTAAAGTAGTGAAATTCGTGGCTCTTTTACAGCTTAGGCCTACAGTAACCTAAACAACATTTGTTGGTACTTGTTTCTTATACAGTTGAATTTTTTTACCAAGAAACAGTCAAGATTAGGTCGACTATCTTTGGCTCTGAACTTCTTTTATTTGTAGCATAATCATGTGTGTCATATCAATCATGTTTGTAGTTTTGTTTATCAACAACGGTTTTTTACTTGTGCTTGCTTAAGTCAGTCATGTCACCGATGATCGCAGCGAACGTGTAGGCCTAAATCCGCCTGCGGCCGCGATGTTGGATGAGATATAGATGTCTAGACGGTTTAACTTATGACTTATCGCTACCGTGTGATTAGTTTTGAGTTAGTGAAAGTATTTCCTTGGTATATACAGTAAAAGTACCAAAATAACCTAATCGCTGCAGCGCACTGCAAACTTGGCTGAGTACGTGTAGCAGGCCCGGTGTCGAGGCCGCGAGCGGAGATGCGTTCGCCGCGATCATCGGTGAAATGGCTGACTTTAAGGAAGCAGAACTCAAAATCCGTAAAACTTAAAAACATGAAATTTTTACACTATGCTCATAAAGTAGCCTTCTTTCAATTATGTGTTTTTATTAAAGATACCAGTTCAAAATGACATAAAAGGTAGCTGGGTTATGTATAACAAACAAATACTCATAGTTTGGATAATCGGTTAAATAATCTCCTACTTAACGTAGAAAATTCTTGGGCCCTTGGGGGGGGAAATTTCCCCCGTTCCCCCCCCCCCCCCCCCCCCCCGTGGATCCGCGCCTGGGAGGTGAAATCCGCAAAACTCCAGAAAGGCGAAACAATTGCAAGATACGGGAACAGTGCGATGGTGGGTAAATGGCGGAACAAGAGGACTGTGATGTACATCTTCACCAAACATGAGAATGACATGATAACGTTCATCAATAAACGCAAACCAACAAAAACTAAACCGCTCCCCATTGTAAAATACAGTGCATTCATGTCTGGGGTTGATCGTGCCGACCACATGATGAGCAACTACCCGTCGGAGCACAAAACCCTTCGCTGGTACAAAAAAATCTTTGTACATACTTTGCAAATGCTCCTCCTGAACTCCCATGCATTGTACAATATGTACAGTACACTCTCGTTCATCGGAACTAATGTGGCGGACGGCCAGTTAGGATGTCAAAAAATTCCGATAAAGCGGAGTCTGTCGTGAGTCATCATTTCCGCCCGTACGGTGACCTATCGTGATTGTATTCAGTATTGTTTTTGAGATAATACAAGAGATTTTATGAAAATAAGGCACTCAAACTTTGAACATGGTAACAATGAACCTATAGGAATAAAAACAACGCAGGAAATAAAGATCCAAAATCTTTATTCTCATATTCCATATTTATATTCCAGCAGTCAACTGACTTCCACGTAACACAGGTGCAGTCGTGATGCGAGACAGACTGAATGACAGACAGTTTGGGAAGCGGTCGGCACGGATGTTCACCTCCTGCCCCCTTCCTCTTTCTATTTTTGTGCGAATACTCCACGGCCTCGTAAATCACATCGATGTGTACAGATTATGGAAAACACCTGATGACTTTTGATGCAAAATGTGATACTTCACTGTTGTGCGGATAGAACGAATGGAAATTGAAGGTGCTAAAACGGAAAAATGATTTATTTCGTAAGAAAAAAAATTAATAATATCCAGATTTTCAGTTCCGATGAAGCGGAGTTCGGATGTCGCCGAGTCCGATGAACGAGAGTGTACTGTACAATGAAAAACAGATGTTTTATGATTACAGACAAAAAGTCAGATATGAAAAGTCATAAGGTCCCTTGTCTCCGCCTGTGAATTATAATGAAAGATCAATATTTTTTTCCGCAGAAAAATGGCAATAATTCTGTTATTTATTATCAGATCCTTACAAACCTGGCATAATTGGTTGGATGATTTAATTTGTCAACTTTTTTGCTACCTGTAAAATTTTGATAAAATTAACCGGTTTTAAGATACTTGAGTTAATTTTTTTTAATGGCTGCTACTATGAAAATACACATTCGAAATAAAATAAATATTTTTTAAATGAACATTGGTGTGATAGAGGTTTATGCCATTTATAAACTTAATACAGCTATTCATTATGGAAATAAAAATTATTAAGTGTAAAAAAAGGCGGCTAGCAGCTTAACAAAGTATTTTAAGACATATTATGTTCAGATAATTTTTTTATTATGATCCAAGGAATTACTACACTGAGTTTTGGAAAAGTTTCCGAACACGCTATATATAAATTACATCTATGAAAATTTGAGTACCCATCGACAAACTTTAGAAAAAATATTTAAGCCATGGTTTACAATGGTTTATTAAGCCATGGTTTATGGCTTACAATGACCATTTTCTGGTGAAAAATTTCACCACATTAAAAAAAATAATGCTAATTCAAAATAAATGCTTGATTTTGGGATCAATATTAAACAGGAAGCCTTGACATTTGATGGAATATTTTGGAGAGAAAAATGTTTTGGTTGGCTTTTCAATTTTCTTTTATGTATGCAAAAAATTTACATCTTTTCAATCATCAATAAATGTTCTACAGTAGAAGCCCTCTAGTCCGGCCTCGGATGGTTCGGCCCCCGGATAATCCAGCCGCTGTCTTCCGGAAATAAAATGTTCAGCCGTGGACATTTCCCAGCAGTGGCGGCCGGTGGTTAGGGACGGTGGAGGGGCTCTTATCATTATTTTATTTACTATTTATTTTATTTTATATTTACGAAAGTGAAGATAAGTAATGTCTCTTCTTCAGGAAAAACGGTTATCTCTTGTGTCATAAATAATATTTACTCCATCAAACAGGTATAATTCGATCACAAAGGTGAATTAAATTGCAATATAGCCTAAAAATCTTAATACCTGTATCACAATTGCTGACGAAAAGTTATTACCCTGCAGTTATCATCAGTTATGCACAACAGAGATGACATTTTTAGGTCAATTAGACCTAAAACAAGCATTGGTTTTCTGTCAATTTTATTCATTGATATGAATACGTTTAAATGCATGGACCTACTTCTTTTTTGTGACATTTGTTTTTGAATTGAGGAAACAAATCAGACTGAAATAGTTTTGCCGCGGACAGGTGTGTTCTAAGAATTTAAAGTGGTCCGCTACGTACCCCGGAAGTTAAGATGTCACATTCCTTTGCGACAATATATTTCCGGTCTTCAAACCATGTTTACGTCTAGGTTCAGTTACGCTATTGTTCACACACTGGACTAATCCGGATCAGGGGAGTTTCTTATTTTTTGTACTTCAGATTTAAATTCTTTATCGTACCTGAAAGCCTTAACACAATCAATTGTTTTATTGACTTTAAAGGACACATCACATTTTGGGATTATTTTGCAATTGACTATGAATACATATAGTCAATGATTTTGCTAAACGAAATCCAGACCAAAAATAAATAAATAAATATAAATAAAAAATCTGCATTTCTCAAGACATTTTGTAGGCCTATAGTTTTATTTAATGTCGCAAATCTAATTTCAATCCTTCCAAATACTTAATCAAATTCTATACACGCATTGATGTGTATGTCACTCGTTTTATATTTCTTAACTTTTTAGTTCAAATGTTTAATCTCTGAAATACCACCAACAGTTAAGTCAAGATCCTGAATCTCTATAATCAAGCAAGTGTTACAGAAAAACGAGTTTGTAATTTTACAGCCACAGAGCCAATTGGCCTAATTGTATAAATTTCTAAAACACTTTTGATTAAAACTATTTTTTTCTCTTTGTTCAATTTTGCATTTGATTAAAACTAAATTGGGCCTTGGAATCCCCGGTTTCTTCAAAATAATTCTAATATTCAATGTTTTTCCCCCATTCTATTACCTACTATACGATTTACCCGGTGTAAATGTTGCTCATCTACAACGTCGCCCATTTCACTATCATCCATTTACATTTCCTCACAAATCTATATAATTCACTATTTCAACACAACATACACCAACACGTACAACATTACGCTCAAAAGAACCCAGACGGACGACTGAAACGCAAGGGAGCTTACAGTCACATTTTTGGCACTGCTCGGTTGGTAGCAGTGGCTGGAGCAGTGGCGCGCGCAGCCTAGGGCGCCGGGCAGAGCGTTGCATTAAGCAGCCATTGTGTGTGCCTGTGTGAGTGAGGTGCGCGTATGCGCGTCTCCATTTGATTTTACAAGAGCGCTAGGACGCCGTGGCCGGCGTCCGGCGTCCGTCGCCGGCCTCCGGCGTCCATCGCTCCGGCCCGGGCCGGCCGGAATTAAGAGCCACAAACGTCGTTGATTTTCATTTATTTCGGTACGATCTGTTTCTATCTTCAACTTATGACCTATACAATTGTCATTCTGTTAAATATTCTTATAATAATATTTTTGTTAATTTATTTGTTTTGGTTTTTTAATAAATTCTTTGGGGGGGGCGGCGTCCGGGAGTCCTTATGGGCGAGCCGCCACTGTTTCCCAGTTCAATTGCCGATTTTCTGACTCTTTGTGGTCTGATGTCTTCTAAAACTTTTTGTTCGTGTTCTATTTATATACGGCCCGGTGTAACTAGACGGATTTAGTCACTATTACAGTCCCATTTATACATAGTGCCTTCGTTGACAGAACACCAGTGTTAATTAAACACAGTTTCATCGCTTGTCCATTGTCTGATCGTTATTTCGGCACTATTGGGCCTACAACGTCTGAGCGAGCAAATCATTTTTGTTAAAAAGTCGATATACTATTGATTGGACAAGTATGAGACCCTTCATTGTTAAATACACCCTAATAGTTTATTGTTGGAACACACATATAATTAAGGTCTCTGTTTAACCCCTTTAATAAACAGCCGGTTAATCCGGCCATTTTGAAATCCGGCCGGTGGTCCGTCCCGAGGTGACCGGTTTTGAGGGCTTCTACTGTACACTTAAAATACACCCCGTCGCAGCAAACCTGCGTACTCAGTAAGGTTCCAAATTAGTAATATTAATTTTGACCAGATGAACCTGTAAACAAAATTTCATCACGTGCTGATAAATAAAAAAATTAATGTCTATTCTCCTTATGATAAATATAGGGAAAGAGTATGCAGGTATGCTGCCATGGGGAACACTAAAAGTAGATTTTAAGCATAAAAAAAATTATTTGGACCATATGAAGCCATATACTTAGTTTCATCAATATCTGTCCATAAATAAAGGAGTTTGCCTATTCTCCATATGATTAACATGGGAAAAGAGTATGCAGGTTTTCTGCCATGATGATTAAAAAAAACCAAGATTTCTTACCATAAATGGATGGATCTCAATCAAATTAAGCTAAATACCAAGTTTCATCCAAAAATAATGGTTAATAAGTGAAGTATTATCCTTATTCTCCATAAGTTTAACATTGGAGCCCCAGAATACAATGTACTGTCTTTAGACTTTTTAATATCTCGGTAAGCAATAGAGATAGAGCAAAGCTTCAATATACTAAATTGAGTGTTTCTTTAACTGATTCCAGTGGTAAAAGTCAAAAATTAAAAATAAAAAAAAAATTACATATGAAAAACTTAAAAAAACCAATTTTTGGGATACAAAACCCCTCAAAACTACACATACATATATATAAATTTTAAAGACTATTGTTTTTGGTCTCTGGGCACCTCAAAACAAAAAGTAACATGGACCCGGGCTTAGGTCTTACAATGAGACTTAGGGTAAGTCTCATGGTATGTCCTCCCTATGGGAAATTCGCTCAAAATAAATATATAAATACGCACAATGTAACCTGATTGATAAATTCACCGGAATATGGGGGAAAACCCGATTTTACATTTATATTGTTGTTTAAGCTAGAACGCATATCTAAAGAGTAGCAATTAATTATTTTATCAAAATATTACATTGATAATCAAAAAGTAAAACCTCATATTCAACTCTAGATAACTCTGCACTTTAAATCTTTACATCGGAGCGCTCGACCGTGTACTCTGTGTCATGCTAAGCACTACTTAAGACACTTTTTAGTGGCCTGATAGTCAATATTACAAGAAAATTACAGCCATTAGATGTGATCCAAAAAATTCAGTAATGCCACTACAACATACACCATACCTTTATTCAAAAAGTCAGTTGCCGTGGAGATGGGCAGTTTGACAAGGATGGGCCCCAGGGTAAACCAAGTTTTTTTCCCTCTCTCTCTGGTCAGAGCTCTCAATGCTTCCCTGTTGCCATTTCGCCTCCTGTCAAGAGCCACAATCTCCGCTCGGTCTCTCAAAATAGCATCGGCCTGGAGCTCTGCTGCATGTAGGTGTTTCAAACTCAATTTTGGATTTTCCATTAGAAATATTTACCTAAAAGAAAATTAAAATCTGAATATGAAGCTATTTATAATACATTAAAGAGAAAAAGGGGAAAAGGAAGAATACTGAGTTTTTTTTACAATAAATTATGTATACACTTGAGTCCGGCTAATCCGAACTAGTTGGGACCGAACGCTGTTCGGATCAGCTAATTGTTCGGATTATCCTAAATAATTCAATAAGGTAGAATGGAGCAATTTAAACGGGTTTACGTGTTGAAATATTAGCGAATAATACACAAAAACCAATTTTAACAGTGCTTTTACCCATATATAAGCAAAAGCAAAACCAACAATTGCACAGCCCATAGCAGACAGCACAATGGCCCACTGCACGTAATTTTAGGATGTGATCACAGAGCGGGCAAGCAGCGTGTGCTGCCTGTATGCATGGCGTGAAGATACTGTTCGCTCGCGCCCAGCGTTGCCAATCACCTTCAACAACTTACCCTAGATCCTTGACAAAATTACCCTCAAATAACCTCAAAAACACCAAAATATCGGAAAATCAATAATTCTACTAACAATCTAAGTTGTTAGTATACAAGAATGATTAATAAAAGTGTATCATCTGTTCAATTGGTATTAGTTTTAGCGAATTTCCCTATAGGGAATACGCTATTACGGTAGTAGCCATGGTAAGACCTAAGCCCGGGACCACTTTACTTTTTCATTTTGAGGTCCCCAGAAGCCAAAAACACCATTCATTCATTTTCATATATATATATATATATATATATATATATATATATATATATATATCTATGTGTCCGTGGTACTGATAACTTTTGACAGAGACCTCCGATTTTGATGAAATTTGGTATGGAGGTGTAAGACCAGGTCTATTTTCATGAGTTCGCGAACCAGCATTGTCGGGTTACGGGAAAGGGGTTTTATGGGGTTTCAAAGGGGTCAAAAATGGGTTTTTGGCATTTTTGGACCTTAATTTTTAAAATTCATCAATTTTAACTGAAACCATTTAAAAGAGCTTAAAAAAACAAACAATTTGGTATTTTGAATTTTTATCATAGCATAACTGGTTACGGGGAAAATCCAAAAATGTGTTTTCCATGTTATTCTTATGGGAAATCAAGAAAACCCTATAGGCCTATCTTGCTTATTTATTGACATAACTTTATCAAATTTGGTATGTACATTATCTATATAAGGTTTAACTTATACTTGCTTACAAAACCCATATGGCGGCAAACCTACATACTCACCCCCATGGGGTTTATGGGGAAAATAAAAAATTGCCAGAGTTTGATACAATTTTGTGTTTACATTCAGCATTGATTAACTTAGATTTTCTAACAACACCCAATGGCAGCAAACCTACATACTCGATCCTATGGTGTTTTTATGGGGAAAGTAAATAATCTGAAATTCCATTGGAAATTCGCTGAGTACGCAGGTCTGCTGCGACGGGGGTATTTCAAGTGATATTAATCACTCTTGTATTAAATCTACTTTGGATTTCGACCCATTCCCGAAAATTTACACATTTTAGTCTAACTTGACAATTTTAGTAAAATTATCCTTCAATCCTAAAAAAATCATTACCCTCGAAAATACCCTTGAAGGTCCAAAATACCTTCAAAAAGGGTAATTACCCTCGAATTGGCAACACTGTACGCGCCTAGCGCCACGGACTATATTCACTGCCAGCAAAGACTGTACTGCCACGCCCGCAGATGTGATGTTTATAAGAAAATGGCGGAACTACGCGGCAAAAAACAGACTGACTAAACTTCAACAAAAGACGATGGTGGACTTCATGGTCAACAACAAATAAATTAATGTTACTTTTTATGTGTTACAGTATTAATCTACTACCTGTGCAATACTTTTTACAGGGTATACTGTACTTTTTTATTGTTTACATTCTTTTGTTTACGTTGTGTAAATTTAGTCCAAACACAATAAACTAAATACTTGTACAGTATTGTATATTCCTCAATGGAATACTTCGTTTTCATTTCTTTACCATAATTCTTATCTTTTCCATCAAAAATTATATTTTTATTACGTAAATTATATTTTTACATTAATAAAAATGTTTTGCAAAATGCGTCCGGAGCTTGTTCGGATTAGGCGGACGTTCGGATTACCCGTGTTCGGACTAGCGGGACTCAAATGTAGTTTGTTTTAGCAAATTTCCCTTTAGGGAATACGCTATTATGGTATAGCCATGGTAAGACCTAAGCCCGAGACCTAGTTACTTTTACTTTCTCCCCCTATACCATAGTGTATGGAATAGTTATTTGTGCTTCTAGGGACAAAAGTACAATTTTTTCTCCCTGAAGGGAAAGTGTTGTTGCCCGAAGGCTTCGCCTTCGGGCGACAATTTCCCTGAGGGAGAAAAGTACTTTAGTCCCTTGATGCACAAACATTTTTCCTCCACCTACACAAATAAAATTTAGGCCTAATAGGCATACCGTAGATAATTTAACTTTACCTTCATATGATCCCTTGCTCCGTCAAGCTGGATCAGTCACACCAACATAAAAAACACACAAGGTAGGCCATATCAATTTTAAAGAATACGAAAAAACTAAATATAATTTAAGCCTAGTCAAAAGTTTTACACTTATGTTTTGGACTCCTTAGGTTAATAGCCTACCCAAGCGAAATGTAAACAAACACCTACACTGCCACGGCCATCTCTAGTACTAGAGATGCTAGTCACCCACTGATGACTGAATGGTCAGCAGTGAGTGAGCAGCAGCTATAGCTGCTATTAGTCAACAATGAGTAATGAAACAAATACAAGTAATAGCTGACTGTGGCTCATGTTCTTTTTAATCTCTCTTTTAATGTTATTCTTATGTAACAAACTTTAGCCCCGTGGTACGAAAAAACTCGAGTTTTCCCTAGGTAGAAAGATTAAGTATTCAAGTCACATGGGATAGAAATTAGTACTTTACTACTCTATTCCAAGGAGTAAAATACGGCTTTAGATAGTAGGTGGAGGAAAAAGTATTGTTTTTTTCAAAATTTTTGAATTTAAGTTGTTGGTGGATTTATCCATTTTGGTTCCCCCTGATTCCAAAAAAGTGGTTTTCGGAGTGATGTCTGTGTGTGTGTGTATGTGTGTGTGTGTGTGTGTGTGTGTGTGTGTGTGTGTGTGTGTGTGTGTGTGTGTGTCTAGATGTATACAGAGCTAGAGAATGCCCCAATGGTCCGATTTTTGTGAAATTTGGTACGTAGGTCCAAACCCACAATAATTCCAGGCGTTTTTAAAATTTTTTTTTAATTTTTTTTTTTTTTTAAGTAATCTGACAGTTTGATTCTACACTCTTGCTTCATTCATATTTTAAAATACGCCCTCGTAGCGTCAGCGTCTTAAAAAGTGATAAAATGACTAAAGAACAAAGCACAGAGTAGATCAGACACTCACCCAAGTCAGTTGAACATTTACTGGACAGGCTCGCCAATGTTGTATGTGTAACAGTTGGTCGGGCACTAGGTTGGTTATCGGGAGGAGTCTACTATGGAAAGGTCAGATATGAGAGTTTCTACTGTATAACACTTTTAACTGAAAAGTATTCAATACATCCCATCCCACAAAGTAATAATTGAGGCGACATGGCATTGGGATTGTAGTGTAAATTGCACAAAAATAGTCCCATAGAAATTGGAACAGCTGGGACCCCCTAACCCTGCAATACTGGCCATTCATGGTCATGTTAACAATGTGTAACACGGCATACAATAGAGAATTTGGCGACAGAGTGTTGATGATTAACTCTCATTGGACTACTGTCGTGCATTTTAACATGACAACATCTCAACATAACAACTTTTTAAGCATTGAGATTAACATCTTTGAAAATGAATAACTGTTATATCCTTCTAGTTTGTGTCTTAAAATAGCCTATACAGGGTGAATCTCTTAAGGTGTCCTAAATGGATTACAGACGAACGCTTTGCCCTACATCCTTCAAATAAAATTATTTCCCACTAAATTGACCCCAAGGAATAATTTAAAAATATTTTTAACGTTGTATAAATACAGGGCGTACCAAAAACTGGGGGTCACAGGTTCGAATCTTGGAAATTTCAAATACAAACATATGTCATATTATACATCATTAGAAAGGTCTATTTAATAGAAACATTTTGGTGAAAACAGAATTTAGTTATCTTTATTCGTTTCAAAATGGCGTCCATTTTTGTAGCCAAAATCAAAATTTACGGAATACCCCGTAATTCTTTTATTATTTGTTATAAATGACTTCTGATTCAAAATAGTTATTTGAAATGAGCTAAGCTTTACAATGATATGTCACAAGACCACATTTATTAAAAAACTAAAATTTTCAAAATTTAATATTTTTGAAAATGTTTACATAAACAAAACTCAAAAATTTCAAATGTTAACCCATGTCATTTTGTATACCATCTTAAAGCTCTCGTTGAACTGAGTATATTTATAATTTACACTAATGCCGTATCTCTTTTGGTTTTGTAGTAATAACGGAAAAACTTTATTTCCCCATATAACTTGCATGTTAATTTAATGGTAAGGCAACAATGGAAGAAAAACTGCCTTACTATCATGTCCTGATTAATTAACATGCAAAACATATGGGAAAATGACATTTTTACGCTACTACTACAAAACCAAAAGAGATACGGCATTAGTGTAAATTACAAAGTTGCTCAGTTCAACCAGAGCTTCAAGATGATATACAAAATGACATGGGTTAGCATTTGAAATTTTTGAGTTTTGTTTATGTAAACATTTTCAAAAATATTAAATTTTGAAAATTTTAGTTTTTTAATAAATGTGGTCTTGTGACATATCATTGTAAAGCTTAGCTCATTTCAAATAACTATTTTGAATCAGAAGTCATTTATAACAAATAATAAAAGAATTACGGGGTATTCCGTAAATTTTGATTTTGGCTACAAAAATGGACGCCATTTTGAAACGAATAAAGATAACTAAATTCTGTTTTCACCAAAATGTTTTTATTACATAGACCTTTCTAATGATGTATAATATGACATATGTTTGTATTTGAAATTTCCAAGATTCGAACCTGTGACCCCAGTTTTTGGTACACCCTGTATTTATACAACGTTAAAAATATTTTTAAATTATTCCTTGGGGTCAATTTAGTGGGAAATAATTTTATTTGAAGGATGTAGGGCAAAGCGTTCGTCTGTAATCCATGTAGGACACCTTATGAGATTCACCCTGTATAAAAGAATTTAAATAATTCGTAAGTCTATAATTCCCACTTACCACTGAACTATTGACACAGGTTTACAGAAAAACAAAATATACTATGACAGCATCACTCTAAGATTTCTTTCCAGTCTTTGCTCTTTACTTTTTTGTGACTTCAACTTCAGTTTGAATGTATCTTTGGGTTTTGCCTCCTTTCGAGCTTCTTGTAAGGCATCTAATGAATGTGTAACCCTGGGTTTGTATTGCTTGGCTCCCAACCCTGTTCTGTCCTGTTTTAGGATTGTTTTGGGTGGGAACTTGTGGCCTTCACCACTAGGACCTAAGCCTGCCTCCTTATCCCAACCAGATTTGAGAAGTATTTGAAAGCCCCTGTTGCTTTCGGGAATGCCATACATTGTTGGCATTTTTTTCTTAGATGCAGCATTAAAATTATGAATTGTAGAAGACAGGTGTTTTTTTAATGACATGTTCTCAACACTTTGTTTACATATTTTACAATAAAAGGGTGTTTTTGAGACTGATTCCATTCCAGTTATAGGAGACTCTGTTTTTTTATTATTCCCACAAGATTTATTCTGTTGACGGTGGTTGTCAATAATATTTACAATATGTTTATGACCCCTCGCCAGAGCCAATTGTCGACATGTGTTGCCTTTCTTATCTCTGACCTCAAGTTCCGGATCCCACCTTAGCAACAATTCCACCATCCTTTGATCACCCGCACAACAAGCTGACATTAATGGGGTCCAACCATATTGATCTATGCAGTTAATTTGATCTTTGTGGTCATTCAATATTTTCTCGACATCCCTCAACTGCCCAATCTCCACAGCCTTCATGAATGTATTGACATTAAAAGGAACTGAAGCACTATTCCTTTGCTTAACTTTTTGACCAATTGTTTCTTGATTTCTTAACCTTTCTTTATCTGAAACTTTAAAGGCCTCTTCACCTACTGTTTTCACATAAAACTGTTTAACATGAGATCCCGAAACGAATGCAGTTCTGGGTATTGATTTTAAAACCTCATCACTTTTAACAGAACTAGTTTTTGATTCATCACACCCTTTGACAAAATGCTTGAATGGACCAATTAAGTGGGCCGAGTTCATCATTCGCTTATTCTGGAACAAATAATTGGTATCTATTACTTTGAGGATGTGCGCTTACAATATGTATATTCTCTTCATATGTAATTAAAAAATATCACATTCTTTGGCAAATAGGTTTAGTAATAAAAACATGGGGCAGGCATATTTCTTAATGTAGATGTGCTACTGTCCTACATTAAATAAATTTTACTTATGATACTTGTGAGCAAAAGATCATTGGTTCCACTAACAAGGGATTATTTACCAATGTAGGGGTGAAAGCCCCTTATTTGCTTCTTCTACACAATTAAAATATATAAGCTTCCCCCACACAATCTTTTTAATCATTTTTCAATCAATTTAATCTTTTTTAAATAGGTTTTTTTTATCGATTTTATTTCTGGCTTACATGTAAACAAAGAACCTCAGTTCGGCTTACGATTGCGCTCGTTCAGGATTGTCATACAACAGTGTAGCTGATTTTCTACTAGTTACTGTACTGTGTATTGTTGTGTGTTTTAGTAATTTTAAATGTGAGTTATATTATTAAGAGTGTATTTGTAAATAAAATTGTAGTTACAGTAATTGCAAAAAAAATTATGAATCTAATATTGTAGCCCATTTTTTCAAAAAAATTAATATAGCCTATGAAGTTTTTATTAGTGGTGCTTTATAATTTTGTGTTATTTCCTATTGTTTGGTGTCAAATTTGTTTGATCAATGTCACGAAAATGAGGTTTCAATGAGTTGGTAGCAAAACCCTGTAATATTTAGGTTATTAAATTGTCTTAAAATGTGATTTATAATTATATAAAAACTATTAATCCTTTCACGAGTATGGACGTTCCTGAACGTCCAAATCTCCTGTGCATTGAGGAGTAGCCAATTATAACTTTAAAGAAGCCCAAAGGAGTAAGACATAAATTGTTTGGCTTTTGCACAAAATAGTTATTTTATCATAGTTTATATCTTACAACAAAAAGAGCAGTAACAAAAGTCAATTTATTGAAATATCGCTGTCCCTGATTTCATTACCGGTATTTCTTGGTAGTAAATGTTTTCAATGTCAAAGTTTCTACTTATTTTTCACTTTGGAAATGTAAAATACTGTACTACAAAAGCACTGTAACAAAGCTTGTAAGTGTAATGAGATGTGTAATGGCTCTCCTACATTCCAGGGAAATCACAGCCTCAGAAGGTGACCACATAGTGACAGTTAGGGCTAGGAGGGGCTGCCCCCAAGGAGGAGTGCTCTCCCCCCTTCTCTGGGCATTAGTGATCGACGATCTGCTGAAAAAGGCAGAACAGAAGGACATAGACCTGCAAGCCTTTGCCGATGATCTAGTCCTCACCGTCAGAGGGAATCACAAAGGAACTATAGAGGACCTAACCCAAACTGCGGTGAACTTCATCGATGAATGGTGCTGCGGGGAAGGATTGACCATAAACCCGGAAAAAACCGAGCTTCACAAGGAAGAGGAGAACAAGTATCTCCCCCCCAACGATAAGAGGAATGAGTGTCAAGGACGTAAAGGAAACCAAATACCTAGGAGTAATCCTAGACCGGAAGTTAACCTGGTCCAAACACTTAGATTACGCACTTGCCAAGGGTACAGGAGCTATGGGTGCCTGCAGTAGGACCTTTGGGAAAAACTGGGGCCTAAGCCCCCGGCATAGACTGTATATTGGACTTACGAGGCCATAGTCAAACCAACAGTAACATACGCATCCTTCGTGTGGTGGCCTAAAGTTGAACAGACAGTTGCAACAAAAAGACTGCAACAGCTGCAAAGACTGGCCTGCACAGGGGTATGTGGAGCAACAAAATCCTGTCCAACTGTAGTGCTAGAAGCAGTACTAGATATGCTCCCACTCGGAACAGAGATTAAGCAGCTATCTCAGCAGAGACTGGCAGCTATCTCAGCCCTCAAAATGGGCAGCAGAAATGAAATCAAGCTCCAAAGGGATACGGGCCACATGTCTATATTAAAGGAATTTCCCAAACTGGATATGGAATTGCAAATCTCAGATCTGATGGTCAAGAAATATGACTTTGAGAAACCTTACCAGGTCACCGTGGGTGAGAGAGCAGACTGGCAAAAGGTCAACCTCAACATGGGCGGAGCACGCCTTGTATTTTATACAGATGGCAGCCGGCAGGACAACAAATCAGGGCTAGGAGTGTATGGCAATAGAACCAGCATCACACAGGCCCTAGGCAGCACGGCAACGGTATTTCAATCGAAGGTCCTAGCAAATTGAATGCTGTGCTTGGAACATTCTGGCAAGAGGGCTAAGGAGAGGTAAAATACTTATCCTCTCAGATAGTCAAGCTGCTTTAAAAGCACTAGACTCATTCGTGATAGACTCACGGACAGTGCAAGGCTGCAAGAGCGCTCTATAAGCGCTGGCGGAGCACAACCAGGTACAGCTAGGCTGCATACCGGGACAATCCGGGCATGAAGGCAACGAAAGGGCCGATGCTCTGGCAAGAAAGGGCTCAGACGAACAGCTAATAGGACTGGAGCCCTTCTATGGTGTCCCTCTGTGCATAGGACAAAACAAAATCCTATCGTGGGAGAAAGGTCAAAAACAGGAAGCCTGGAACAACTTCCCAGGAGGGAGACAATCAAAAATACTGATTGAAGGAGCTGCTTAGCCTAAACAAAAGGGAAATCAGTCTTCTAATAGGGATGCTAACTGGTCATGGGCCACTGAAAAAACATCTCAAGACAATCGGACTTAGTCAATCCGAAATATGCAGATTCTGTACAATGGAGGTAGAATCCGCCGTACACCTATGGCTGGACTGTCCGGCCATCTCTCAGAGAAGGTTGAAATTCCTAGGAAAGGCCGTATTAAAGCCAGCGGAAATAAGGGAGATGGAGATAAACCGGCTGTTAGGCTTTGCGAAGAGCCTTCAACTGATATATTAATAAACATAAGGGGTGCTACAATAGGCCTTTTAGGCCGAGTTAGATAAAGGTATCACTCCCTGGCCCCGCCAAAGGGAAAAAAAAGGTGTAATGACCGCCGATAAGTGTCAAGTTATGACGTTAGTGTATCATGTGGCAGGAGTGGCGTTTCAAGCACTATAGGCCACGCCCTAACCTCTATTTGTGGGCTCGTTCCTAGCTCTTCTAATGATAAATAATTGAATTAAAACAGATCCGTAGGTTTAATATCGAGTTACTTTTTTATTTTAAACTTGTTACAGAGTCGTTATCTCATTTGTGTTTAATAATTTGCTAAAAAAATCAAATACCAAAGAATGTATTGAACGTCCATACTCATTTTCTGTAAAAATACCTATCTCGTGAAAGCGTTGAATATTGTAATTAACATAAGTAAAAAACTGCCGGATGGTCCGGAAATTTTTTTTATCCGGACAAGGATCCGGTCACAAGGTGTCCGGATTAGAGGGAGTCAACTGTACAGCCAATACTTCTTAATCTTACTTCTTAAACTTTATGTCTCGTAATAAGCGAGTAAAGTGTTACTTTGAATCCCTAGAAAGACAAAGTAACCCAAAAGAAATATTTATTCAAAATACTATTTTTCTTTCATTTTTAAAGTTCTTTTTAATGGTCTTTTTAAAAATTAGTAAATTTTATAAATTAAGCGTAAAAGAGCCCAAAACCTAATTTTGACCTTTTGAAACCCCACAAGACACCATTCCCACAATCTGATCATCCTGGTTTTCGAACTTAACCTGTGAGAAATGCTGCCTTACATCTCTGTACCAAATTTCATCAAAATTGGATTCTGTTCGAGAGTTATCTTGTTAACGGACACATATCTATATGTTAATATATATACATTAATTTGAATGAACAGTGTTTTTAGCTTCTAGGAACCTCAAAACAAAAAAATAACATAGTCCCAGGCTTAGGTCTTACCGTGAGTACTACCGTAATAGCGTATTCCCTATAGAGAAATTCACTAAAAAACATTGATTTCTACTCAAATTAACAATAACTAGGAAATAACAGCCAGACTGTTAACAATTTTCTTATAAGTAGGGCTACCCAATTCAACCTATCATAGAATTTACAATATTTTGTATTGTTACTTTCTCTAAATTTATATTTAGGCCTACCTTTTTCTAGTTGGATTTTGGAGATGATAAATGAGTTTGCATATTTCTCGTTAGAGCTTCAAACTGAACTGTGTGGTTTTGATAAGCATTTCTCAGTTTTGACCTGTTTTCATCAAGAGCCGCATTTACTTCAATTACTTCTTTTGAAAGGCTTTCAAAAGTTTTCATCACACTCTCACTGTCACTGAGTAATTGTATTGAAGATTCACACTTGTTATTTTTGTATGTTTGAGTGTTCTCTATCTTCCATTCAATGTCATCAATTCTTTTTAATGTATTATGATATTTTTCTTCAAGGTCAGTAATTGCACGGTCCATTCTGAAAAAGTTCAAGGCTGTGTTTTGAGTATAGGCTATACAACCGCTTTGGGAGAGTGAGATTCATTTAACCCACCTGGGGCTAAATAAATCTATTGATATATTTTTACATAATTTATATAAATTATATAAATTTAATATTATATAGGCTATCTATACATATTTAATACGCGACACGGTTTTTTGTACTTAAGGAACCTCCTCCCACAGTTTTCAACCGATTTAAATCATTTTTGTGTCATTGGATAGAGCTCGGCGTGAAGTTGTTTCTACAGTAAATTGGTAAATATATACATTTAAAAGGAAGGGATCTACAAGTTCGTAAAGTCGTAAAGTCCTTAAAGTTCGTAAAGTCCTTAAAGTTCGTAATTTTCCCATTTGATTAACATTGGTAAGGAAATTGATTGTTTTTCAAGTAAACAGCTGTAAAGTGTAAACATTGGACATTAGCAAACGTAGTATTTACCTTTTCACATGAAAGGGGATGTTAAACCAAGGCAATAGGCCTGGTTAAGGTACGGCCTGGTACCTGGTTAAGGAATTGCACTAAGTATGCTTGCAGAAAATATTTAGAACAAAGCTGTGGGCGTTCCACAAATTGTAGAATTAACTGAGTGGTCTCAAATTAAAGGTTTTGGCCAAAGGGAATAGAGAAAAATAACGGCATGTCCAAAACCTATAAGGAAATTATAAATAACATGAAATGTCCTGCAGAAGAAAAGCGTGGAGATAAAGAACAACACGTCTGTTTTAATTTGATTTTAAAACGATAACCAGATAACTCCAATGATTTAAGACTAACTTACTTATAGCCTACCATATTAAATTTTGGTGTCGCTATTGATAAGAAAACCTGCGATAAGACCACTGTTCCTTCAACTTATAATTGATTATTTATATCGATGATTGGCTAATCAAGAAAAGTGAATAGTTTTATAATTAATTCATATAGGCCTAGTGTAAACTGTGCTGAACTGAATTAAAAGGAGTAGGCCTAGTATAATTAATTATGACATTGGTTCTGATTGCCGGACACATTATCAATCTCATTTCCATTGTAATAGTTATGTTAATAAATTCTATGCTATCAAGTGTGTTTATATTGCATTGGTTGCCAATTACCCTTAGCGGAAAATTTTATCATTCAGCGTTTGCACATTTTGGGTACAGTTTCATATAGCGCCTACATTTCTACCGAATGAAAATATCAATCGATACGATCGATATATAGCATCGGATAAAATATCGATATTTCACATCGGATGAAATATCGATAGGCCCCTATAGGTTTAGATTTTGATCAACATGTTAACTATTGTACTTTTTATCAACAATACAACAAATTGTGAATTTTTATGTGTAAACATAGATCTTTATGATTAGATATACATAGGCCTACATAGAAATTTTGACTTGATGCGATATCAATCTTATCGATCAACCCGATGCGATATATCGATCGATATTTTCATTCGGTAAGAAATAATGTAGGCACTATATGAAACGGTACCCCACATTTTCACCCTACGACCATTTGAGTCAATTTTTCGACGGTTCGAAAACGTGACAAAACTTTATAGAGAATGACAAAAACGGACCCGTGAACATTACCGCTGTTACCAGGAGATTCTCAGCCATCCAAAAACACCCATTTCAAAAGGCGGAACGTGATTAGTTGTTTTTAATATAAAATGAAACATCTAGGAAAAAACTGTTAGGCCCTACCATCTGCTAACTTTGTAAACAATGAAATGCATATTTTACCAATTGTTTTAAGGTTATAAATGATTAAAAATGTTACTAATACTGTTAATTTACATTATTGGTATAAATTAATATGTTTTATTAGCTTATTACCATAAATGAGTAGGAATTAGGCCTAGTGTAATATTCATAGCTTGATTTTACATGTGTTCTTAAGGGGTTAGGGCTTGGAGGAATTATATATAAGGAGTGGCCACGTCCTTATGGATATACCATGCTAAAGTGAAGCCGGCCGCTCCCCTCCACTAGAGTGGCACGGCTGGCCGTAGAGTGGCATGGTGCCGCCGCTGTAACACGGGCGAGATAGGAAAAAATGGGACCCGCGCAACTTTGAATTAAAATCCTGAGCACACCAGGCAAATCACATTGAACAGCTTTTGCATTTTAAAAGAGGATTAAATTCTCTATCCAGTGATATAATTTCGTTCTAGATAAAAAACATATTTTAATTTATAAAGGGACATTAAAGTAAAATATCTGTATTGAAGAGATGATTTTAATACATTAAAAACGAAATTTAAATTATCTCAATGTATTTGTGTTACTGTAAAATTGATTTTATTGTGTAGTACTGTACAATACTTTTAACAAAAATAAATATAAGAACTGATATTTTTTAATGTAAATTGCTTATTATAATTTGTAAAAAACGTTAAGAGGTGTAACCTCTTTAAGTGCTTGATGTTCAGAATCATTTACAATATATTAGACAGTATATAATTTATTGGCATATAATTAATTACTCATAATTACTTTTAATGGGTTAATAATAATAAAATAACCAAATAATAATAAGTACGGAATTTAGGGTACAATAACTTAAAACTAACTTATAAACAATAGACGATTATTCGTCAAATACTAACAACTTTTTTTTTTTTTTTTTAAAGAGGTTGGCGGACCTCTTTTTTGCCTTACTTTGCCCCGTCCACATAGACTATTGATCTGTGCGTGGATCGTATTAGACAAAGTAAGGGGGTGAGCCGCTACAGTACAAGGTGAAAGGTACTGATAAAAGTCACTGGCAGAACGCGGATTCGAACCCACGACATCGCTGCCATGGTTCCGAAGTCCGGCGCGCTAACCACTACGCCACCGACTCACCCAAACTATGTAGACTATATGTACTAACAAGAAAAACTACCCTTTAAGGTTATCAGCACAATTAGAATGATTTATTAATATTAATAAAAAATTACTAATTGTGATCACGGTTTTTTATTATAGCATTAAATTTAGTCGACGTTTGTAAAATACATAGCCTTAACATAGTTATTTTTTAATTGATAAATATAGACCTAAAACTTAACAAATTATTTAAAAACTTTTCTAAAATTTATTCTGTTATTTAAAACAAGTAATTACACTTAAACTTCCATGATTCAACGACTCGGTGGCCCTCGCCACTTGACGAGAGCGGCGCGGCGGCTTCGCTTCTAGCCCTGCGTGGCCACTCCTTACATATAATTCCTCCAAGGATTAGGGTAAAGTATGTGGACATATTTGGTTTTATTCAACATACATTTTTTGCAATGCATCTAGCCTATTATTAAATATATTTTCTTAAATTACATAAAATTCTAAACAAATTGTAACTATATCTTGGAATTTTGATTATATGTATCTTAAGTAATTTAAGGGGAGAGCAAAGTTAACTTATATAAAATTTTAATTTTTTAATTTTTTACCTATAATTACCTTAGCCTAATTTTGGTAACAATAAGTAAGGTTAGGCCTAGTAACTTTGTATTTTTAGATAGTCCATTTTATTTACTCTCATACAATAGGGCCTAATATAAGTTTGACATTTAGAGCTAGGTCATAAAATATATATTTTACTAATTTTTATTCGAGAGTATGCAAAACCTTAAAAAATGTGTAACGCTCCAGGGGAAATAACGACTTATATAAGTTATAAATAATACGTTATGAAATAACGACTCCATATTTAACTTACTCATGATAGGCTAGGCATTGACTTTGTACACTAGTACGTGAGTAGACTTCTCATAGCATAGGCGTGTGTGAAGCATATTGACGGTGGTGCGCTCTCGTGCGGCATACATCGAAGTACACGTAACATATGATAGATAAATCAGTATTACGGTAATTCTTGAGTTTAGCTACGACCGTCGGAAAATGGAAATTTTTATTTCCAAAATGTCGGAAATTTCACGCTGATTCCGAAAATGACAGTTTTTTACACGGAAAAGCTCGGAAAACTGAAATGACCTTTTTATTCTGAAATGCGTTGTGTGGGTATTTAAAATAACCGGTATGTCGAGCTGATCAAGAATATGTTAAATTTATTTTGATCCCATATTAAATAAGCCGGAAAATGCTGAAAAAAGTTGGAAAATCCATCAGATGAACTCTTTTAAAAGTATGTCATGTGGGTACTCAAAAGACGCAGAATTTTATGTAGAATACAAATATGTATAGGCCTATATTAAATGAATAAAACAAACTAGTAGTGGATAAAGAGACAAATACAGTATATATAAATAGCTTAAAAATAAAATAAAACCACACTGAAACTTACATAAATGAACCACTAACAATGTTTCAAATTGTTTTTATTGATTAAACTAGGCCTATTAGGTAATAGGCAATACTTTATACATAAGTACTAATTTACATCACATGTAATCAAAATAACACGTACTTAACTAACATAACCTAACTAACCTAACAAGACCAAACTAACCTAACAACCTAACCATCATGTGAGTCATATCATTGAGTAAATATGGACGTTATTAACATAACGTATAGAGTGGACAAGCAATGTTAAAATTTGGAAACGCTGAATGACAAGATCGTCCGCTAGGGGCGCTACTAACTGGTTACCGATGCAATATAATCGAAAGCTTTCAACAATCGAAGACTCGATTTGATTATTCAAATTCTCTTTTAAGTTTTCAATGATAATGATGACTATTGAGTTGATGCGATATGTAGTCGATTCAATAGACCGAAAGCACAATCGATACTTGCCTCGAGATGGTACTGAGTTCCCGGGTACCGTGGCGAGCGTTCCCTTCTTCCCTATCTGTTGTCCACTCTATACGTTATGAATAACGTCCGTATTTACTCAATAGTCATATCAAGTAAAGTTTTAGAATATGAATATGTAGGCCTACATTTTTATTAAAGAAAATACACCAAGTTAGTACTCACATTATGGTTAGTAGTTAGGTTAGGTTAGGTTAGATTGGGTTAGTTAGGTTATGTTAATTATTACCTAAGAGTTTAAAGTAGTACATCAATTAAACAATTTGCAACATTGTTAGTGGTTCATCTATGTAAGTTTCAGTGTGGCTTTATTTTATTTTTTAAAGCTATTTAGGCCTATATATATATATATATATATATATATATATATATATATATATATATATATATATATATATATAGGCCTATTTGTCTCTTTTTCCACTTTATTTACTAGTTTGTTGTATTTATTTAATATATACATATTTGTATTCTACATAAAATTCTGCGTCTTTTGAGTATTTACCGTACCCACATGACATAAGTTAGCCTACTTTCAAAATAGGCTAACTTAATTCATCTGATGGATTTTCCGACTATTTTCAATATTTCTTAGCGTATTTAAAATTGGATCGAAATAAATTTTACATATTCGTGATCAGCGTAACATCCCTGTTAATTTGAATACCCACTCGACGTGTTTCGGAGCAAAAATGTCATTTCCGGTTTTTCCGATTTTCCTGGATTTTCCCAGCTTTTCCGCGGGAAAAACTATCATTTTCAAAATCAGCGTGAATTTTCCGACATTTTGGAAAAAAAATTTTCATTTTCCGATGGTCGTAGCTCTAGCTAAACTCAAGATTTACCAGTAGGCCTAGTCCTATCACCACTCTTCTAAACCAAGGATGAAACATTTTATAGGCCCTAGGCCTACTGAAAGTTATGTTTATGTTTTGGTAAAATGTTTTGGCAGCTATGTAAATTCAGCTGAATAATAACAACATCGATGGCAGCGACTCTGGTGCGGCGGCGTACACCGAACTTCCAAATTTTTTCCTCGAACTAAATGCATTGGATGAGAGGTCTATTCACGTTAGTGTACATAGACAATGATAAAGGATAAGTTTAATACTTTTTTATTTAATCTATTCATGAAATCTAAGTTTTTACTGTGACAAAATGAATTAGCCTATTTCATAATAGGCCTATTCAAACTTATCACAACCTGTAATTGTTTTTCTGCTAACATCAACTGGTATTCAGTCTTAAGGTGTCGGTATTTGGGGTATTCAACTTTACCTTATGCCTATGGCCTATGTGGCCATTATGCATAAAGAGATTGAGAGTTGATCATTGCTGGGTTAAAGGCTGTAGGCCTATCTTTGGATTATTCTAGTTAGGCCTAGGTGCAGGCTACCTTAGGGTAGATTTAACTTACCTCAATCTCTCTGCAGCCGTCCAAACAAGTCATATGCCAACTCTAAAGATAACTTAGACACGACTTGAATTTAAATTTAAAAATGATTGAGTAATCAAAGTAAATAACTAATCATTTACGCTTCGATGCCCGATGATGGCTGATGGCTATGTCATGTCATGTGTTCAATAATCGTTCCTCGAATTGAATCCAACTCCAACAACAACAACAATCCAATCCTAGCCCTAGCCTAGGGAGTAGGGATAGTGCTGGTTTCACCACATCCCAGTTAGTCATTCGGTAGTAGCCAACCGAAACTACAGAGTATCGAAGTATCATTCATATAGAATATGAATTTGAACTCGGACTCGAACACAAAAATCTACGGAAGCCCTGAAGGGCCAAAGAGTAAGCGGTCATTTTTTACACCGCCGTGTTTGAAACACGGCGAGCCGTGTTTAGAAGACGGCGAGCCGTGTTTCAAAGACGGCGAGCCGCGTTTAAAAGTCGGCGAGCCGTGTTTGGAAGACGGCGAGCCGTGTTAGAAAGTCGGCGGTCGCCGTGTTAGAAAGTCGGCGAGCCGTGTTTGAAAGTCGGCGAGCGAGAAGTATATGAAATTCGGCGAGCATTTTGATAAATTAACTAAGACTAATAATTAAAAGCTTTTTTATTGTCTCTTAAACGGATTTTCATCCTCTTTTAAAATTGAAAATAACCAAAACAATCAAATCTCTGGAGCAAAAATAGTCTGTGCATTTGTTATGATGACCATAACCAAACAGTTTTCTTTGTTTTTGGGACCTCTGATTTCATAGAAATCTGGCATGAAAGTTGTAATATTTTTTAATTAGTTTGCAAATGAGATTATATCTAGTCATATACCTAATCTAATATCAGATATCTATAATTATTACTCTTAATTACTTTATCAAAATACTCGCCGAATTTCAAATACATCTCGCCGAAAAAAACACGGCTCGCCGCCTTTCAAACACGGCTCGCCGCCTTTCAAACACGGCTCGCCGCCTTTCAAACACGGCTCGCCGCCTTCCAAACACGGCTCGCCGCCTTCCAAACACGGCTCGCCGTCTTTCAAACACGGCGGTGTAAAAAATGACCGCTTACTCTTTGGCCCTTCAGGGCTTCCGTAAAAATCCAATTTCAATGCTGCAAATTGGAGGATATTTTTTTGTGATCGTCACTTACACTAGCCGTCACGAGAGAAGTCCGTTGAGGGCGGGGCTTAGCGGTCACGTGATTTTGGACCAACGAATGAGATTCAAGCGATGTTGCCGTTATTCGCCTAGCCTAATTGCATAAATCACATGTTGTAAATAATAACATTTCCAAATGTAAACAATATATAATGTAAACAATCCGAAATACAATCTCTTTTAAACCCCTTATTTTTTTAAGAGTAAGTGTTGAATGTTAAGTATCATAATCGTTTAAAGTAAATTTTGTGGTTGTTTCAATATGGATAAAAAAAAACACACTTGCTATTAAAAAAGAAAAAATGGTTAACAGTGCAGAACGGAACATAGTGTACAACGTTTATTGTTTTTTTGAAACAGCTCGCTCTCCTTTTCGTCATTTCGTGAGTGTGTTAATTGTAATCAAACTGGAAAATAATGTGCTATTGCTTGCATGATTAGTGAAAAAGACAGGTAACATTAGTGATGGCAAAATTTCTTGAAAAATCGATTTTTCGATATATCGATGTATCGAAAGACTAAAATCGATTTCGATAAAAAATCGTGAACAAAAAATCGATGTCAAAAAATCGATGTATCGAATGGTAAAAATCGATTTTTCTGAAAAATCGATTTTATTTTGCCCCCACTATAATGGCAAAATTTCTTGAAAAATCGATTTTTCGATATATTGATGTATCGAAAGAGTAAAATCGATTTCGATAAAAAAAATCGTGAACAAAAAATCGATGTATCGAATGGTAAAAATCGATTTTTCCGAAAAATCGATTTTATTTTGCCATCCCTAGGTAACATAACAAATAAGTATGCAATATTGTCAGTTTTTGAAGAGTCGCCAACACCAAGTTTTTCAACACCGGGAAAATCAAGAAAACGAAAGTCCTTTTTCCTTTGAATCCGGCAACGATGTTTTGTTTCCAAGAATTCAAGCATCAATACACTGTGTAAAATAATGAATAAAGGACCAAGTAGTCGACAATATTCAAATCCTCAAAATTATTGTTTTTTATGTTACTGTTATTTTATTATACTGTTATTGTGTTATTTAATGTTCCTGTTATGTTATTGTTTTTGTCAAATAATTTTTAACTGTTAGGCCCGAGCTGTAATTTAGCTCAGTAAGCCGGCAATTGTTTATTTCATAATTATGTAGGTCTACCACTTGTTATTTGTTCATTTGTTATCTTTCTAGAAATTTGGGTGAAGTTTTAGTTGGTATGAATCACGGTAGAAATAAGATCATTCAAATCATGAAACTATAGGGGAAAGGCCTACTGTCCAAGTAAAATACTGTAAGCAACCAGAAAGCTAGCCTATATGACAAAGTCTATTGTATTATTTGATTGTTTGCATTGTTTAAGGGCAGAATAAACAATTACTAATTATTTAGTTTATAACAAGAATACATAATTGTGATACGTTATTTTTTCAAAAATTTAATTTTATATCCTGAGGCAAAATATGCTATGATTCCATATATCTAGTGTTATTAAGTCTGCGGTTTGAATAATTTCTAACAAAATTACAATTTTTTTAAGAAGGTAAAAGATAAATTCAGGACAACACGATCAATTGTAAAAGCTTAAAAAATGTTAGTTTAACACTGACATTTGATTTCGTATCCTGATTTAATTAAGGGTTAAAGGAAAATGAAACCATGGGGTTTCTTAGAAGGAATAAGGGCATATTTATCTTTCGACAGCCTTTTATTTTCATGGATTGCCTTTATTTCAGCAAGGTGTCCATGAAGAGGGCGTTCACATACGTAAAGAAATAGGCGTTACGTGAACAACGGGCGCGGCACGGCACAAACAGTTACTGACAAGTGTTACGGCAAATTTCAAAAGTCAGTAATATTGAATTTTATGGGAGTGCACTAGGTCAGTACGGTACTGCACAAACACTCCTGACGGTCTGCACCTTCCGCTGCCTTGCAAAAAGTTGGGCGAGCGAATTTTAAGAAATTTTCAAGCTGCCGTGCCGTATCTATAGGCCTACGGCCACCTGCGGTGCGCGTACCCTCCGGTCGGCGATACGGGATTGTCGTTCTTACGTGAAAACGACTTTACAAAGATGGGTATATTTAAGTTGATAGTTTTGATGGATGATACCAAAAGTTGAACATTATGAGGCATTTAGAGTACTTGAGTCCTCTCGGAATAATAACTACAAACATGATGGAAGTATTGTTTTATCTTATTCTTTCTCTTTAAAAAATTTAACTTATGACCATAATTTTTTTGGCCACATGATGTTACTTAGCTAACTCTTCTTTGATAATCTCTTTTGATGGAGCGCGCGAATGTTCAGGAAGATGTAAAGAAGGATATCCGCCAGTGCCTTGCCCTTCCGCCCGCCCGGACCGAACCGCCCCAATGAGCACGTAACTTTAACAGAAGTAGTGTAGGAACTTCTTGGCACATTTTTATCTAAAGGGGGCGCCTACACCCAAATGAAGGCACCGGCCATCTAGGAGGGTGCTCAAGTCTTAAAGGGGGGGGGTCTTTCGCGTATCTAAACGAGGGTTTCAAAATCAGGCAAGACACTTGATCTGCACTCTTGCCTCATAAAGATAAATAATTTGATGAAAAATAATTTTTTTAACTATCAAACTGCTGTTTTTCTTTTCATTTGGTTTTTCAAGCAGCAGCCATCCTTTGACTTTCGCTTCCCGGTCCCGCCACCGGGAGCGGCGCTTCCGTGCAAACGCATGGGCCACGAGCCGCTACTGATTGGTTGTACACCTCTTAGCGTTACCCAGAAAACACCGCGAGGAGGTGGGTGTACGTCGTTTTCCACACATTCACACACACACACACACACACACACACACACACACACACACACACACACACACACACACACACACACACACACACACACACACACACACACACACACACATTCACACACACATATTCACACACACATGGTTTACGGGTCTTATAGTCAACCGCGCCAGTGACCTTCATTCACACCAGACTTTTTAAATGAGTAGCTAAAGTTAATACCTTAACTTCTCAATCTAATAAGTCCCACATTCATACATAAGTAGTGTGAAATTGAGGATGCTGGCCCAGTTCAAGGTCACCTGAGGGATGACGTCATCGAGGTCAATGACCTCACCGATGACGTCATCGATGACGTCATCGATGACGCAATCGATGACGTCATCACTAATGACGTCATTTCGAGGACGTCACACCCATGACGTCACAGAAATGACGTGCTGATGACGTCACCACCCCTTACGTCATCAAAACGACGTCACCGACGCCACTAAGGTCAAGGTCACGCAGAAACTTAAAATTTTTTAGCACTTTTGCCGTTTCTCGCACTACGCTCCGAGTTTCAGTCCGAGTCCCCGTGACCTTGACCACTTGGAGCGAATATTGGACGAGAAACGGCAAAAGTGCCAAGTTAAACCCGAGTTTCTGACATGACTCTGCCTAAATGGGCAATCGGTAATCCCTCAGGTGACCTTGAACTAGCACAACACCCCCAATTTCATATTACTGTGACCTTGAAAACTTAACAACGGAGCGCCGACACCGATGCGCACCCCACGACAGCCACCGAGTGACTGACTGTCAGGCTCTGTGTACTCTAGGTATATGGAGAAGTGGAGGGGGAAATCTCAAGGTCATCCAAATGGAGTTTTAAAAAAGTTGAAGAGTAGAAAGACTACTCTTGTGCTTCCTGGGCGACCTCATCAATTTCCAACGGATCTGTAAACCAATCCGATCTGTAGCGGCAGGAGTCCAGAAAACAGGTGCACCACCCATCAGGTTGTCCGTAGCATTTCCGACAATTGGTAAGATTGGAGAAGTGAAATTTAATACACCGCTGCGGACAACAAGTATAAAAGTATTTGGATTTGTAGATTTTGAAAGTTTGTAGTACCGGTGGTGGCAGCTGTTGGTTCTTGCATCTACACCTGCAACATCCGAAGCATTCACATTGCCGGCAGGCCAGCCCATACACTTGCCACTTTGGTAAGAGGAAACACTTATCCTCACAGCAATAGGTTGTCCCCGTCTCTTCCTCCCAACGCTTCTTTGCACAATATGTGACGCCTTGTATCTCCAAACACCTATGCTCGCAACATGAGATGCGCTTACTTTCCATAGCTGATGTTGCTTTGACGAGGGAGCACGATGAAGTGATGCTGTGGTCAGTGGGAATGGGGTTTATATAAACTAAGGTGAGTGGAGGGGGAAAGGTCAAGGTCATCCAAATGGAGTTTTAAAAAAGAAAAGAGTAGAAAGACTACTCTTGTGTATTTATAGCGATTTCATTGATAGTGAGTGCTTCTGTATGCCAAGTTGATCTGTACTGACAGGCTCCTAAATAATGTTTGCAAAAACCTGCAAAATGATTGTTGCACAATTTGCAGCCAGTTAGCTGTTTTAGTGTGAATTCAATGCAACGTTCAGGGCAACAAGTGTACTTATGCCCTCTCATCTGGTACACATGGAATGTCTTCAACTCTGGTTTCGGCTTCTTCCAAGACTTGCACTTACACATGCATTGACCAAAAGCTTCACATTTTCTACACGCCAGGCCATCCGCAACATCAATGTCATTCGGCCATGAAAAACATTTCCGTTCGCAACAGTAGTTGAGTTGACTCTCCATGTTGCTGTGGTGAAGGTGCGCGATGAAATGATGCTGCAGTCATTGAGAGTGCACCTTAAATAAACTCAGTGGAGGGGGAAAGGTCAAGGCCATCCAAACGGAGTTTTAAAAAAGATAACTAGTCGTCCTCCTCCTCCTCGTCCGTTGTACTTGGAGAGCTGTCAGACGAAGAGCCCCGTGCAGGTGCTCCCCAGATGAAAAACAAATCAATTTTAAAACGAAGACCAGGATCTTGCATCATCAAGTCCTTTAACTTGTCACATACTAAGTCGACCTTGTGTAAGGTGTCAACAACAAGCTTCCAATTCGTTGGCTCAATATAACTTGTAGTAGAGTCTGCCTCGCTGATAACCACATCCTCCGGCCGTATTGGAGTGTAAAGATGTGTAAAGTTCTTCGGCTGTAGCTGAGGTTCAGGCTGGCTGGAAGTGGAAGGTTGAGTGTGGACCCCTGTCGCATCGAAATCCATAGTTATTCTACATTCAATGTTGGGGTTTTCGTTTAATACATACACCAATTTCTCATGCAACATATCCACTTCTGCCGAGTCTTGCAGATGAACATTCCAGGAAAATGGCCATTCTTCATCCGTAGTGGAGTCAACTCGAGAAAGAGTGCTGTCCGCCATGATAGCTAAGCAAGGAATGATGTGAGCTACAGACTGTGGTAACAGTATTGAAAAGTAGAGGGGGTAAACCAAA
Organism: Neoaliturus tenellus; assembly: GCA_030545055.2. Classification (NCBI taxonomy): domain Eukaryota; kingdom Metazoa; phylum Arthropoda; class Insecta; order Hemiptera; family Cicadellidae; genus Neoaliturus; species Neoaliturus tenellus. Next base: position 83,296,280 of record CM061533.1, read on the forward strand.
AGTATGTGGAGGGGGTATTTTCAAGGTCATTTAATTTGGGTTTTAAAAAAAGGAAATAGTGGAGGGGGAATTCTCAAGGTCATCCAATTTGGGTTTTAAAAAAAAAGGAATGAAGGTTACTCCTCTTCAGCCTCGTTGTCCCCCACATCCTCATTAGCCTCATCTTCATCGACGTCAGACTCGCCGTAAGGGTAGATCGGGGACATGGGCGAATATTGTGGAGATTGTTGACCGTTGTTATCGTCCCCTTGCATTCTAACTTGGGACCAATCATAATTTAAATTCATTTGTATTATGATCCCAGGGTTGTCCCGCAGTATTTCCTTCATCCGTTCGCAAATTGTTTCCAAATAGTGTACACTATCGATCGACAGTGTCCAACCCGTACTTGTACCAACATCAGTTGTGGAGTCAGCTTGGCTGATGGTGTTGTTGTCTGCCATGGTTGCTTGTCGGACAAGGAATGACGGTTGATGTGATGCTCATGCAGGAACATGGTGAAGTGGTGGGGGTGTGGTGGAGTAGTGGGGGAATTTTCAAGGTCATCCAAACGGAGTTTTAAAAAAAGGAAAACCTACAAAGTAACATTGAAACTTTCCAATTGATGGTGGCGATCGTTTTCTTCTGCAACCTTGCCGACACATGTGACTATGCCATACAGTATGAAAAGTACAACCATAATAAGGCCGAACAATAAAAGATAGCCGTTGACTATCATGATATTTTCTGAGTGTATCTGCTTTCTTCGTATCGCCCTCTCCTGCATCCTCTTCTCCAACTCGTGGACGAAGTCACAGCAAACGTGAGGACATGTTTTATCCGTTGGTAGGTTTGCCATTGTTGATGTTGTCGGTTTGGCTGTTGAAGATGGAATGAGGTTTCCAATTGTGATGTGCCATGTACATCAATAGTCAAGTGGTGGGGGTAGCAAAGCAGTGGAGGGGGAAGTTTCAAGGTCATCCAAATTGTGTTTTAAAAAACCTATCTTGTTACTGAGCTTATAAGTCAGTAACAAGATAGGTGTTTTTGTTCTTTTACTTCTTTAATATAATGAAAAAATATACATATTCTATTATTGTAAGAACAAGGAAGACAACTGCTAGTCAGCTGAAGTAGTCCAAGTTGTCTGGCTCGGTCTTCATCGACGCCGGTGAGGAAGCTGTCGAGGAGTGTCCAGGCTCTTCCTTTGGCTGCCGGGTGTTCCGTATATTGCAAGCGTAAACCTGCACGTTTATACGGTAGCCTCGTGCCACCATCAGCTGCAACTCCTTGTACAAGTCGTTTAGCTCCTGCTGAGTCTTGATGCTCACCTCCTCGTAACTTGCGCAACTAACGTTCAGAGACATCTTGATGTTGCTAGGTTGGCTGCTGGAGTAGAAATGAAGCCGAGGCACAGCGCTTGGAGGTACATGAAAAAGTGGTGGGGGTAATAGTGGTGGGGGTATAGAAGATCCAATTAAACAGTTCTAAACTTTTTCCATCGATACAATGGAATGGAACAAATAGCGCAGGTGTCCTTGTAATTTTCAAATCGAAACAGTGGCGCTAGAAATCCGAATTGTTTTATACCACCATCCTGTACGAATCGCCGAAGGTCTCTGACGGCGGCCTCGCCACAAGGCCTACAAAACTTTTCCCCATCGTGGAACTTATACCAGGAGTATTCCGAATACCCTGTATTTTCCCTCCTGTAGCGTTTGACATCTTCTTTTATTGTTAGTGGGATATTGTCTTGTAAACATGTTGGGAACAAGTCCTTGTGAGTTATAACTCGTTGTATGCAAAGCTCGTACAAGGTGCTCATCGTTTGCTAGTTGGCAACAGACTGACCGTTTTTCGCATCCAAGCAGGTTTGAATCCTAGTGCGGTAGTGGGGGTAATTACAGTAGTGGGGGTAATTGTGAAATGCAAAGGTCAAAGGTCAAGGTCACCCGCGAAGTTTAAAAAAAATGCAACATATCAATACGTGAAGTCTGTCACATATTGATATGTTGCATTTTTTTGTTTTTTTATTTTTTTTTGTCTTTTATGATTCGTTTATTTATAAAACATTACAACAACAACATATGTACAACATTAAAACTTAAATCTAACACTGCTGCTTGTCAGCGATGTGGATGGTCAACTCTGTAGAATTGCTACCCGTGCAGCCGTGGGACACCAGGTATAGACACCCGGGTTGAATAGAGCGAAGATCCTCGTTTTGTAGAAGATGGACGAATCTCTTGGGCAGGTACACCTGGAACTTTGGTTCATCCCCCGGAGTAAACGGTGCCTCGCTGAGACTGCAGCAGATGGCCTCCCCAACTGTAGTCTCCATCTTCTTCATAGCATGGATTATGTAGTGCTTCTCGTCTTTTAGTTCCGAGCACTTCTTTACAGGTAATATTGTTGACTTGGAGTGAGCATTGAACTGCTCGACCAAAGTCTGAAGGAACTGGTGAGATGCCATGGTCAGGTTACAGATCGTCTTCTTGCTCGGAGATGTTGTCGTCTCGGAATCTCGAGTAATACTCATGCCAGGTCCCTGTCTGCTCCCCACTTATATACTCTCCGTTACCCCCACCACTCCCCAATTCCCCACTTTGAAGGTAAGAGGCGAGTTTATAGGCATTTTTCAAAGCGCAATGTCTATCTTTATCATGTTCTGGGCTTTTTGTACAAATACATATGGTTTCCAGCATGTATTGATAATTCTTATCCAATTCCACATCATTAACCGGAACATGAGTAAATCCTTCGATCCATCTTTTCTTTTCCAGCCCCTTTGTGTAAATATTGGTAAACTTGTCTGAAAAGTGATGCATAATGTGATACAAGTCCGTGTAACTTGTAAAACCATCATACCAATCGATATGATGGAAGTGTTTTGAAATCCATCTGTTGGTAGTAGCGGCTTTACTAGTTAAAGACGAATAAGAACATGGTGGTTTAAATAAAAACGAATAAGGAACACTTGTATTCATGTCCAAAAACACAAGTTCTTTTATAATGAACTAGCTGAGTACCCGTTCTTCGCACGGGGTGAGTGTACAGTTTATTAAACGAATGATATTAATGATTTCACAAATTCATAACCTTCAGTTGGTTCATTCTAACGTATCTAGATATCAAGTTTTATGCTTAATAGCTACCAGGCAAATTTGTCAAAATCTTGTTAAATCCATTTCTCATTTAGTCTAGAAGTTATTTCTATTAATGGTTTTGTTGCAGTTTGATTAAACATTTATATTCGTATGGTGATTTACTTTATAGTTCTATGAGTTTAAACTTATAGAAGATTTAAGAAAACTCAGACTTGTAAAAAATATTATAGATTCTTATGAAATCTAATATTGAATCCTTGATTGGGTGTGACGATAGCTATATGTCAAATCCAATGTATTGAACCCCTGCATCTTGTTCTACCCATGAAAGATATGTACAGACATGTACAATATTAAATCTAAATTCAAAATTAGTTAACATTTTAATTCCCAAACCAAGTAAAACCACGCAACATCTGTCAGTAACGTATAGCCACCGCACCGCAGTGTAGATATTAGGTTTACTTAATTCAATTTTTTTGTCTTTAGACTTTACCTATTTACCTAAAACCTCATGTGTTGCCAATGTATACAAAACCGAATAAATAGTGACATCCCATGTTAAAAAGTTATGTCGAAAAACGGAGAAAAATTAAGCATTGATGGTGGGATTACTTTTCCTTATTGCCACGGGAAGCGTTCTTTTTACCTTCTAAATGTCAAAATAAGTATATTTGTTTGTTTACACAAAATAAAAAACAATAACAAACTTCTGCAAATATGTTCTTAAACCATCTGATTCCATTCAACCAATCAGCATGATCCTTGAATGAAAATTACAGTGGTACTATGAGTGTTTTTTGAGCGACTTTCTCACTTCTTCATAAGAACCTACTCATTAAGCTTTTACACATTAATATTGCCCCGTCTATACCCGAACTACTTGAAAAATTGAGCAATTTATAAACCTCATTGGTTTTAACTACATGTTGTGTTTGATAAAATACACCTCTTTTTGTCAGAAAGTGCAATGAAAGCTAAATTGGGAACTAAAATTAGTTTGTAATGATAATAAGAAACATTTTAAGATTTAAGGGTCAAAACTCGTTTTGTAATAATTTCCATAAATTATTTTAATATTCATATTTAGAACCAAGAATTAGTTGACTTTATTCACTGTATTTAGGCCAGTGAAAAGTTAAAGGGTTAGATATGAAAGAGTCTGTATTTAAAATTTTAAGTGTTGCCATCTGTGGTGAAAATGACAAACTGTCTAATCCAGCTGATTAAAGAGCATAGATAAAAAGGTAGAATTAAATATTCCCATAAGATTAACATTGAATATTTCTTTTACTATGAGGGAGAGCCTTTTTGACGAACGATGCTTTAGAGCAGCTAAAATCGTTCTAATTTCAACATTTAACAATAATAAAAATTTTCATATCATTTACTAAAGCCCTTGTCGTGTGAAAAGAGATTAAAGATTGGTATTTTAGCACAACTTGGCTACTTTGACATACTATGGGGCAAAGCCCTAAGGTCGCTAAGTCAATTAAAGTTGTAATGAACCTTCACACCACTCTAGTCTATGACATGAAAAAAATTTAGACCCCTAGGTAAAGTCGTTATCCAGTGAAAAGAGGACAAAATAGGACCCATGAGCGTTACAGACAGAATGACAGAGAGAGAGACAGACAGACAGAGGGAAAGAAATTTAGATGACACCGATTTTGGATTCTGTTATGCATAAAAAGTAAAAATAACCAAAAATTTCAAAATTCTAAGCAACGTACAGACAAAACTCTAATTTTATTAATATAGATCTATCATCATTACCACGAAACGCTTGAAACTCAATAATACCAGGCTTGGACTTTACTTGTTGTTCTTCTCCCTTGTCCATTTTGAAGGTCACACGTCTGCTCATTACGAAGTCAGGAGGTCAACTGATTTCCACACCACGGTAGGTACTACTTTTATACCAGGCCGTACAGTTGTTGGCGCGTTGGTGTACATTTAACGTGGGCACCGTCCCCAATAGGCCTAACCCCACAAAATGTTGGTTATTGTTTTAAAAACTAACCATTGTCATTTAAGTTTCCATCTTTATATTTTCCTTATTTTCATTTTCATCACTAACACTTGATTCTTCTCCTCCATCTTCCTCTTCTTCCTGTTTTACTGATTTCTTATGTAGTTGAGCGTACTTTTCCAATTGTCTCCACATCTGTACTTCATGAGGAACTCTATTAAATATAGAAGTATCCACAGGTCCGTATAATATAGGTGCGTCCGGTTGTTTATCCAAAGTGTCTTCCAGATAATCTTTAATAATCGAACTTGAAAACACCAGTTGTCTCAAGTATCTTGTTATAGGTTCAGTAGCACAAGTTAAAATGAAAAACTCCTCTCGATTAAGTTGAATTTTGTTATCATGTCTTGTTGTGTCTCTAAACCGTAGCTGATGATCACCACGTTGTTTAATGATATCAATTTCCACATTTGAATCCAAAAGTCCTACTCTTGTCTTTCTTCCAAACATGTTACTACTTAAATAGCATTCTAGTAGATGCAAATGTTTCATAAACGATTCCCAAGCACTGTCCGTAAACAAAATCATTTTGGGTCCATGAGTTAAAATTACAGTAGGGGAATAATCTGTAGATTTCATAACACCGATTAAAACACTTTTATCCAAACTGGAAGAGATTGGGTAAAATATTCGCAAAAATACCTCACTCAATATGTTTGGAGAAATATTATCTTCAATATCCCTTTTTCTCTTTTGTATAGTCTTTCTTCTTTTACCTTTTTCTTCAACATTATTACTGGCGTGAAGTTGTCCGCAAACGTTTTGTTCACCTCCTTCCTGGTGACCTTGAGGATCTAAAAACTCAGATATCTCCTTCTCAATATCTACCACATTTTCAGGTGTACCACTAGGAGAAGCCATATTGAATACGATGCTACCCATACAACAGTAGGCAACAAACTGATGAGGAGCGGTCTGTACGCTCTGCTTTTATACTCGCGGAATGAAACAAAACCGGTTCTTACAATACATTTTTAACAATTCCAGTTAAAGGTGTGTATGTTACGATTTTATCATGTAGAATTAAACAGTATGCAGTTGTATTAGCCGGTATAGCATCGTTGAATTCCATTTCTATTTTTATATCCACACTTGAAGACTTTACTGATTCATTTTGTTTAGAACAATCGATTACAACTATTGGGTAGGCATCGAAATATTTGTCAGGTGGTAATAAAGGTGTATTTGTTTTACCGTAATATGAACTTTGGAATCTCGCGTACATATCGTACAATATACTGTATTTCTTCTTAGTGAATGACACATTTAAATTGTCGTATGGAAAGAATTGTGAATTTAAATAAACTTTAATATTTTTCAAGTCACAATGATCAAATTGTCCTGCATGTTTAGTAATGGCGTCTCTTCTACCTGTTTGTAAACCAAATATAATATACCTGGCTCGTTCTACATAATTCGATGTTTTAACAGTCCAAGTGTGTCGATCCGTAGTAGGTAAACTGGGATGCTCATGAAATTCCCAACTTCTAAATGGAATAACAATATCACGATCGGCTTTTAATTTTCTTAAAAGTAGCATTCTATGCTCGTCAGCCAATTTAACATGTGGAACTCTCCATACAATTTTGTCTAATTTTAATTTCCATTCTAAAGTCGCATCTGTAGTAGCATCTGCAGCTTTAATAATGTCTTTATCGTTAGAAGATCTCAACAAAACTAATTCTTGTTTAACGTTTAATATTATTTTCCTATAATCTTCAGCAAAACCAAGCAGCAAACGTAATGGAATATGAAAATCAAAATATCCATTTGGATTTGGAGTGATCGTGTCAATCGTAGGTAATACCCATCCGGCAGGTTTAAGTAAATTGGTTTCATTGGGTGTTATAGATGTTAATCCTTTTAAAGTTGTCGTAATACCTACTTTTTTAGTGGAATCAACTGTTACACCTGATATTTCATATCTAATTTCATCAAATAGGAAGGCCATAGGATTATTTATAAATGGAACTGTTGTACCAACAGTAGTACCGTCCTTTTTAGTAACTTGTCCTTCAATATACAAGTAACTTTCACATGGTAGTGTGTAAATGTCTTGATTTTGTATGGGAATACGAATTTCATCGTTATTGTTTAATTTCGATGAAGTGTAAGGGTTGTGGGTGTGATATTCTTTTTCCCATAGGGTTTCGTCGAATGTTAGACCCTGCGCTATATCCAGTATATCCATACTCGGTTAATTTTAATCCAATTCTCTCTAAGAAACGAATGTTCTCGCGTGTTAACTCCTCCACAGCTGAAGAGCTACTAATGCGGTTTCCCGTAGGTTGTTCGCTTTTAAATGTTAAACCCATGGTTTTGTATTAAAGTGTCGATTTTAAATGTAATCTAATCGTAATAGGCTCTTCTCTGAAGTCTACCAAGTTACCGTCTTGATCCAATACGCTCAACACGATGTCTGAAATGAAAGTGGTGTTCAACGGTAGATATACCAGGTTTTGTGGCTTTTCAACAATTTTAAATCCAGGTGGTACACTTGGGTAAAAAGTATGTATGATGTGGGTGTTAGCCCCGTCCCTGTAAGCACCTTGTATAATGTTACAAGTTATGTCTATACTATTGACTTTTAATATTGTTACTGTTTTCTTACCGGAATGTGTTACATCTGGTTCTAATACAGGCCCATCGTTGGAAAATCCTAATAAATCACCAATTGAGTTTGGTTGAGTGAAATCTATATAATATTTGGAAGTAATTTCAGCTTTCATCGTATTATTATTACCTTTTAATGTTATATTGTCTTTTCCCATTTTAGTTTGCAAAAATTCATTTATATGATCAATTTCATAAGAACCTGTGGGTAACCTGCACTCTTGTAAGTCTGTAAATTTTCCACCGGCATCCTTTCCCTTATAATAATGCAATATGTTATTTTTACCTTCCGTAACATTGGGAATAGAGTTGTACGTTGTAAAATCCAATAGTGCCGCCTCCCAAAACCTTCCTTTTTGCAAGCGTAACGCTGGAAAAAGGATACTTCGTAAATTAGACGATTTTCCTGTTAATGATACCGTATAGGAAGACATCTCAATAGTGACTGATACTTTTAGCTAGAAATTCCAAACATAAATGGCCGCATATTGAAGTATTATCAGGTTGTTCTCTTTTATAGTTATAATATATGTTTTTAGCAGATTTAAAGTAATTTTGAAGTTCTTTTGGTGGTGGCAAATTACCGAAACTATCAAAATAATATACATTGTTATTTAGTTTCTTATAACAAACCCAATGGGTGCCAGGCCCTTCAGTATTATCCAAATTTACAATTCCAGTCTCATTTTGCCACATTTTCTTTGGTAAACTGTCTTTCATAAACACACCGCGAAAAAATGGTATTTTTAAACAGGAAATATATTTAAATAATTCAATATTGGTTAATGCTTTATGTGGTATGACCAATTGATTTCTTTCATTTAATATGCACGATAAGGTCTTAGGTAAAGACCTGCCCCGTTTTTTACCATTGACCACACGGTGGGCTTCTTCATGCCTTTTCTTGTAGATCGTCGTCTTCTTTTTATATTTCCTCCATGTTTTCTTGTGGTTGACCTCCTTTTTACTCTCTTTCTCCTCCTTCTTCCACCTCCTACTGCTGTTTTAGCCTTCATACCTGCTGTTACTGCTAAAGCTGCTGCTTTTTCTGCTATGCTAGCGTCACTTGATTTTACTCGTTGCCAAGCTATGTCCGCAAGCTTTTTGTCAGCTATTGATCTATTTTTTGAATCGGCAAACGTGGAATATGCGATATCGTGTTCTTTACAAGCCTGATCTAACTTGTTTATGCCAGGATCGCCTCTTTCCAGTCGTTTTTTCAATTTAGTTCCTGGTCCGCAATACTGATAACCTCCTGGTATATGAAATTCGTATGGTAATGCGTCTATTGCTCTATTTACTATGGATCCTACTGGAATTTGTTTTAAAGCTTTACTTAACAGAGAAACCGCTGTGGACGTGATCCCACCTCCTTTCCTTGCAGTGTCTCGATATGGACTGATGTACTTAAACGTCATTATTGTCCTTTTATAATCGCAATGTGCAACTCATGTGTTAACTCTATGACGAGTTGGAAATAAATGAAGTTGTTTATTGTGTTCTTTTATTAAATATCAATATCACCCCAATTTGATGATCTAAACTGTTGTGTATTAGGGTGAATAAAGTACTTTTTAAAAATTTCCCGTTTAATCCAACCACCTCTCGAGGCTTCATCCCAAATTTTATGACCTGGCCCTCCTCGAAGAACTTCCGGTGTGAAATGATTGTGTAAATCAAATATCGCATTACCTAAAACTTTTACAAGAAAACTAACAGTGACAGCATTATCTACATGTTCAGGGTCTTTAAGGTTTGTTATACGTTTATTATTACAATCATACACTTTACTATCCTTTAATGATGTTGTAATGGTCTGTCCTACAGTTGCAGCATCATTTGCTTCTCTTCCTTGTCCCAAGTCTCTTATCACTCTATTATTACATGTAAACCATCTAAAATATTTATCTGGATCTAGATGTACGGTTTGTGATAAAGCAGCTGCATCATGTTTTTCATAACCCCATCCCATATTTGATAACTTTTTATCCATGCAATCCCAAGCATCATTTTTGTATGTTAATAAATTAAATTTTTCATTACCTTGAACAAATTCATCCCCTTGCTTCGATACTACTTGATCTTGTTTTACAAAAGAGGTTGTTTCTTGTTTTAAGGTTTCCATCATTTGACCCACTGTTGCACCATCTGATGGCGCCGAACCATCTTTAACATTTGCTAAACAATTATTAAAACAATCTATAACCCCTACATCACGTATGATGCAATGATCTTTAATATATTTTAGATTTACAGCATCGTTTTCAGTTTTTGGATAGCCTATATCATTAATAACAAATTTATAAAAAGAAAATCCATCTTTTGTCTTTTCAGGTATCAAAGAATGTAAATAGCGTCTATTTACGCTGTCTTTTGCATCTTTAGGGTCATCTACGTTGGATATACGTTTATTGTTGGCACTATACGTTTTCCCATTGAATTTTAACGTATTTTTTAATTCAGATGACAAATAACCTTTGTTTATCGCATCACCATTTTCATTTGGTTTACCAACGTTGATAATTCTATGATCTTCCGCGTCATATGTGTTATTTTGTAGTTTTAATGTTGGCGATATCTTTTCCTTTAATATTTTTAAGTTTATTGCATCGTTTTCATCCGAAGGATCTTTTATGTTTTTTAACCTTTTATTACTCATATCATAATCTCCATCAGGTGTTTGTGGTAAACCAGCACTTCTTTTTAAATTATTCGCATAATATAACCCATCCGAGGAGTAACGTCCGAACTTGTCAACACTCATGGTGCAACTGAATAGTACTCTAAGGAGTAACGCATTTTTATGAGATTACCCCACGGTTTCGGAGTTCATCCACTAAAGCCACCCATTCGTTTTCCAATCCAGTATGACCCGCTTCTTTAGCTTCATGTATTAGTTTCATTCTATCCACCAATTTATTGATGTTATTATAATAAATCACATTTGTGTTATATAATTTCTTCATTAAACCTGTACCTGTAACGGACTTACTTCTTTTTCTTCGTTCCTGAGCACTTACATCCAAAGTGGATGCCATAAATCTTCGTTTTACAGGTTTTCTTTGTGTTAACGGCATTGTTTGTCTTCTAGTTGGTATTAACATGGATACAAATTCTTTATATTTTAAAGACTTAGATCTAAAAGGAGGTTGGTCAGGTAAATACTTTCTCCTATATGCATTTGTCTGTTCCAAAATATTTTTATATGCTTCCATGTCTTTTTCTTTCACTAACGATACTGAAGGCTTATTTTCAAATAATAATTCAAATAATCCTTTTGTGCCCTTATACCTTTGATCACCAATGACAATATTATCATGTTCGTCAACGTTTAACGGGCTATTACCTATCATTAAACCGTCTTCTGTTAATCTCGCTCCATAACTATGGTAATTCTTATTAGGAATTGTTCCGAGTAACATTTTTACCATGTATTTCCTTCCTAAAGGTCCTTTGTTATGAATGTTTTCACCCAACAAGCTTATGTTTGACGGACCTTCCCTTGTCTCTTCTTCTTTTTCCTCTTCACTAGCAGTTGATACAACTTCATGTCCTCTTTTGGCTTTTACTTCATATAATTCTTTTATTCCACTATAGTCCGGTGATTCTAGCTCTCTTTCGGGTTCTCCACCGGTAAAACCACTATACGTAGAGGATTCCAGGTCTTCATCACTAAACTCTTCTGATTTTACATTTTCTCTTTCAAACTTCGTAATAGGTGCAATCGCATCTCCTTCCAATACAGGTTTAGCAAATTTTTTGTTTAATTGTTTCAAGGGTTCAGTAATAGGTTTAAAAGTAGATTCAAGGAATTTCTCCCTCTCGCTAATACCTAGTTTCAATGCTCTGTTTTTAGCCCGAATAGAATCACTAAGTGATTTTATTTCTTTTACTAATTTTTCTTGGTTAACCATGTTTGTAGCAAGACGTGTTGTACAACAATGAATGTGTTATACCGCGTTTAATGTATTAATATAAATTTATCAAATCCTATCCTGTATCGACCATTGTTTAGCGGTTGTTCCTTCATAATTGTTAGGAACCCATACTTTTCAGCCCAAGCCTTTCCACACAACTCTTTAAATCGTTCAAATGTCATATCCGCATTTACATGATCAAAATATATATGTTTTAGGTTGGTTTCGTCCTGTTTAAATACAATTAACATGTTTGCATTGTCTCTAATGAGTTGTTTAGGTATTTTGCTGTAAGTTTGGCCAATATAAATGCTATCTATGTTGTTATGTCGACCCATAGCGAAGTAATTCCTTATTGTGTTTTGGTTTTCACAAGATACATCGTCGAATATAAACACGGAGAATGGTTTAGCTTCTTGTGGCTGCATGACACTCTCGCTTGCATTAAACTTTAAATATTTAACTTCAGGCACATTAGTCAGTATCTTTTCCAATAATTGATACTTTGGTTGTTGTAGTGATTTTGAAAATACATATAGATTGTTAAATCGTAATCCTTTAGGGTTTGTAATCAAATTGAATACTACATTAGTTTTTCCACAGTTGGAAGGTCCGGTAACCAGACAACAAACGGTGTTTGGTAACAAATTGCCATGTTTCCCACTATTGAATTCTGAATTATCCACTGTGAGTTCATCTATATTATTAATAGTAAAACTCTCTTTTTGTGGTACTATCTCCATCCTTTGTAATGGTTCAACCTAAAATGATTCTATATCGTTATATCAAATCCTTTTTAGGTATCCAAGAATCTTCTAACTTTTTTTCTTCCTAGGCCCTGTTCTGAGTTGATTTGAATGGAGCGAGTCGCTCCCACGGACCAACACAGAACAGGGCCTAGAGAATAGAAAGGGTTGTATCATCCCTTATCTATAGGGTGATTAAGGGTTGATATCTTGATTAACCATTAGATAAGGGATGATTGAACCTGATTTTGATAATATTACGACTTTAATTAAGCTAGATTTGGTGAAAAGACGCGTTTCAGTGTAAGGTTTTGTTTGCCAACTATAGAATACCCTGTGACTGGGGCTGTCTGACCTGGAATTGAAGTAAAGTTAGTACACCGACTTTATTGGCATTTAATCTTAACCACATAGTGGAAATATACGTATCAGAACACTTATTGGGTTATCATTAATCCTAATTTCTCCTTCTTATTCAGTTACACCGAAAACCACTTACAAGACATATGATATTTAGATTATGCGTGAGTGACAGGAATAGGGTTATAATTATTAAATTTCTTTCAATATTGCTTAGGCCACTAGTTAATGGGTAATGGTAGAGAACTTACAATCACTGCATCTTGTATATGTGTGTGAGTGTTAGGTGGCTGCCAATACTAAAATCGAAGACCACCACCGCTCGGTGCATGTATATTTTCAAATTGCGTTAACTAAGCCATGGTCATATTATGGTAAGGTTTTACAGTTGTAACATATTGAAAAGTATTTGAATCGCCAGGTATTGCAATGACATAAGAGAATTATGGTACCCTTAGGTGATCTTTCATTGGTATAGTGTACAGAATTTGGAAATGGTCGAATTATTTAAAAATAGTTATAAAACCAAGATTATTACTACTTTACTCAATTAACCTTTTATAAATGACAGTTCTATAAGTGAATCGTCAAGGTACAGGTGTTTAGTACATTAAAAACAGTACATCGGGCGGAAATACCTCCGTCTTACGGAATAACGTGAGAAATATGAATTTTGCTTTAAAAAGTGAGGTACACACATCAAGTACTATGTAATTTTCGAGTATTACATATCACTACCTTCAAGGTACCTTAATGTAACTATATAACTGCATTTAAATGATTTTACATTGTTTATTGATGGAACTTATAGTGAAAACACGTTTCCTTCGAATGGCAGTTAAAACGCTCATAGTAACCCACATTTTTTTTATTTTCACCTCTATTGATGGTCGTTAACTATAAAACAATTATATCTACTGGTCCACCACCATTTATAGTTTAGAAAAAGGCCAAAATTATAGCCCCACAATCATACTTACAACTTTTAGAACTATTTACACGTTGCGGAAACAGTCTTGGTACTTCTTTGTTATTTTTGTGATTTGGTCGATTCCTTTGCTTTATTGTGATTTTTAAATATAAGGTAGCTTTTACCATATTGAGGACATCTGAGCATGACGAATAATAAATTAAAAAAATTTTATTTCAATACTTTGGAACAAAAAATATGTTACAGCCCATTTTTGGTTTAAATCTCGGAGGCGAACCACTCGGAATTGCCATGTGTAACCTCAAACAATCACTTTGTACCATGAAAAACCATAACTAACTATGATTGGGTACTACGAATACATCTGGATCCATCAGTGACCGCTGCCACCGTGGCAGTAAGGCCGGCTGGGAGCTGTGACGTCACCCAGCAGTTTGACACCGGTACCCCATTGTTATATTGTCCATAATTCCATAGTTTGTGGCCTGAATTTGTACGGTCCTGCATACCTTCATTGCCATTGAATCACACTATCAGATGGTATGTGTCCCATCCCTTTGCTGATAGTAGCGAAATCGTTACTTAACACTTAAACTCGGAATTTTCCAACATATTGTTAAAAATCGAGGGTGATCGGGAAAAAAACGTTATCCACGTAAGTAACAATTAAGCAGATGCGAGGTGAATCCACACATCATACGTGGTTGCATCTGTTAAGGTATTACAATTAGTAATTTTTACCATAATATTACAATATGAAGGGTTTAAAGTCTGAAAACCCGATGTTGTAACGCGGCATGAAACCTAACTTTTAGGGCTCAATTGCGCCCTATTCTGGTAAATTGTAACCGTTAAAACTATTAATTGCAGGTCATACCAATGCGTTTATCATGTTTACAGGGTAATAACCTAGAATTTATTCTTAATTCGCCCTAAAATTGAGCTCAAAAACACCTTTTTATGCAATACACAATAGAGTTTCAACCGTTCTAGAATAACGTATATTTCAGCCAAATAAACCTCAAATTTACCCATAATCAGCTTAAAACCTGTGTAAAACATCCCTTAAGTCTTATATTCCAAAAAAACAACCCTTAATCACCCATTAGATAAGGGATGATACAACCTTTTCTATTCTCTAGGCCCTGTTCTATGTTGGTCCGTGGGAGCGACTCCCTCCATTCAAATCAACTCAGAACAGGGCCTAGGAAGAAAAAAAGTTAGTTGACACGCACGTCTTATAGTGTCCGCGAAGCGAGTCCAAGGCGTCACTGCGGGCTATAATTCTCTAATATTTAACTTAATACAGCTCAGATACTTTGTCTTATACATAAATGATAGATACTAATGCTGGGTAATACCTATGTGAAACCAAAAAAGATGATCCGATATGAATAGAACCCGATCTCTTTGTTAAATTTGGTTTAAGTTAAGATTACAACTATAAATTAAGTTTCGCCACTGCATATATAAGATATTTGTTGACCATTTTCTAAACGAGGTCACCACAGTGGAGAATACACTTACTATCGTCGTAATCTTACTTAAAACTCAATTTTGGATTTTTCTAATACGAAATATAACTTAAATTTCACTACTATACGCAATTCATTTGTTCATTGGACAAAGAAAAACTCTGTGTTTTCCTTAATTTTTCCTAAATTATATTACTATCCGAGCATAAATAGTATACTAACGACTTACAAACGACCTTATAATATGAAAATAAAAGCGTTAACAACGTTTCTATTGCAAATAAATACGGCTTAACCTCCAACTGAACGTAATTACCGGGCCGAAAACCGTTTTTCTCAACTGTACGAAAAGCCATGTTAAACAGTGGTTTTAGGGCTAACACAATTCCGAATGATGGTTTAATGATTTTAATCACCGAGAACGCACTTGAATAAGTAGGAATTGATAGAAATAATACTTCCACGTCACGTGGAATGTGAGTAATTAACCTCTAAAGTCGGCTTTTAGCGCGTTGTTAAAAATTGAGAATTTATATCATTGATCATTTACCTTGCTCAGGTAGCTGTAAAATATTATTATATTATTGACTTAAACGATACATTCCAGTAAGGATAATCGATTTGACATGATTAGGACCAATATGTAACTGCCTAAACCTTTATTTAGCAATAAAACCCTAATTTTTCCTATGGTTCTTGAGGAATTTCCACTTTAAACGAGCTCTGACGTCTTACCTGTAAGGAACTAAGAATCGAAACTCATATCGTCCTTTCGGGCGTCTAATGGAGAAAAGAAATACGCAAACACCATCCAAATCGATCTATAACCTAAAAAGTTATTCGCGATAAACGAATGGTGTGTCATAGGCGGTGACGTCACAGCCTTGGCCCGTTGTGGCGGTCACAGCACCGGGGGGGAGCGAGACCTAAGGTAGTGTCGAAAAATGTATATACTGGGTTTTATGGTGAAAACTGATTGGTTTATGGGTATAAAAGACCATCTCATTGATTTCCCCGAAAAAACACCGTTGATTTAATAGAAAAAATACCGAAAAACTAATTTTTAATCAAAAAAAGTTTATCACGTCTTTCTCCAATTTACGTAGTCTGTCTAAACGACAATTGATGATGTTACACAATACGGGCACTATTAAACTATCTATATTAACTATTTCTAATTACCACAGACTCATTAAAGGTCATTTAAATTACATTTTAGCCAATCCTACCGAGATCTTTATCAGTTTTGGGCCGATTTTAAGCTCGTAAAGGCTCCTATGGTCCTCTAAGGCGGTATAATCCCATGGAAGCATCCTTTATAGCCTTTTAAAATGACCCAACTTTCTATTTCCCTAGCTCGGTCCTGTTGTGGGTTGCAGTAAGATCACTCTTACACCAGCGCACAACAGGACCGAGCTGGAGGAGAATTAAAAGTTGTATCATCCCTTATCTATAGGGTATTAAGGGTTGTTTTTGAGGGATATAAGACTTAAGGGATGTTTTACATAGGTTTTAAGCTGATTACGGGTAAATTTGAGCTTTATTTGACTGAAATACGCGTTATTCCGCAACGGTTAAAACTCTATTGTGTATTGTATACAAAGGCGTTTTTGAGCTCAATTTAAGGGCGAATTATGTATATTTTCCAGGTTAAGACCCTGTAAACATGATAAACGCATTGGTATTACCTGCAATTAATAGTTGTAACGGTTACAATTTACCAGAATAGTGTGCAATTTAAAACTTAAAGTTAGGTTTCATGCCGCATTACAACATCGGGTTTTCAGACTTTAAACCCTTCTTATTGTAATATTATGGTGAAAATTACTAATTGTAATACCTTATCAGATGCAACCACGTATGATGTGTGGATTTACCTCGCATCTGCTTAATTGTTACTTACGTGGATAACGTTTTTTTACCGATCACCTTCGATTTTTAACAATATGTTGGAGAATTCTGAGTTTAAGTGTTAAGTAACGATTTCGCTATTATCAGCAAAGGAATGGGACACATACCATCCGATAGTGTGATTCAATGGCAATGAAGGTATGCCGGACCGTACAAATTCAGGCGACGAACTATGGAATTATGGACAATATAACAATGGGCTACCGGTGTCAAACTGCTGGGTGACGTCACAGCTCCCAGCCGGCCTTACTGCCACGGTGGCAGCGGTCACTGATGGATCCAGATGTATTCGTAGTACCCAATCATAGTTAGTTATGGTTTTTTAATGGTACAAAGTGATTGTTTGAGGTTACACATGGCAATTCCGAGTGGTTCGCCTCCGATAGTTAAACCAAAAATGGGCAGTAACATATTTATTGTTCGAAAGTAATGAAATAAATTATTTTTTAATTTTTTATTCATCATGCTCAGATGTCCTCAATATGGTAAAACCTAACTGATATTTAAAAATCACAATAAAGCAAAGGAATCGACCAAATCACAAAAATAACAAAGAAGTACCAAGACTGTTTCCGCAACGTGTAAATAGTTCTAAAAGTTGTAAATATGATTGTGGGGCTATAATTTTAGCATTTTTCTAAACTATAAATGGTGGTGGACCAGTAGATATAATTGTTTTATAGTTAACGACCATTAATAGAGGTGAAAACAAAAAAAATGTGGGTTACTATGAGCCTTTTAACCGCCATTCGAAGGAAACGTGTTTTCACTATAAGTTCCATCAATAAACAATGTAAAATAATTTAAATGCAATTATATAGTTACATTAAGGTACCTTGAAGGTAGTGATATGTAATACTCGAACATTACATATTACCTGATGTGTGTACCCCACTTTTTAAGGCAAAATTCATATTTCTCACGTTATTCCGTAAGACGGAGGTATTTCCGCCCGATGTACTGTTTTTAATGTACCAAACACCTGTACCTTGGCGATTTACTTATAGAACTGTCTTTTATAAGAGGTTAATTGAGTAAAGTAGTAATAATCTTGGTTTTATAACTATTTTTAAATAATTCGACCATTTCCAGATTCTGTACACTATACCAATGAAAGATCACCTAAGGGTACCACAATTCTCTTATGCCATTGCAATACCTGGCGATTCAAATACCTTTCAATATGTTATAACTGTACATCCTTACCATAATATGACCATGGCTTAGTTAACGCAATTTGAAAATATACATGCACCGAGCGGTGGTGGTCTTGGATTTTAGTATTGGCAGCCACCTGACACTCACATACATATACAAGATTTAGTGATTGTATGTTCTCTACTATTACCCATTAAGTAGTGGCCTAAGCAATATTGAAAGAAATTTTAATAATTATAACCCTATTCCTGTCACTCACACATAATCTAAATATCATATGTATTGTAAGTGGTTGCGGTGTAAATGAGTAATAAGGAGAAATTTGGATTAATGGTTACCCAATATGTGTTCTGATACGTATAGTTCCACTATGTGGTTAAGACTAAATGCCTATAAAGTCCGTGTACTAACTTTACTTCAATTCCATGTCAGACAGCCCCAGGCACGGGGTAGTAATAGTTGGCGAACAGAGCGTTGAAGAGTGACGCATGTTCTCACCAAATATAGCTTAATTAAAGTCGTAATATTATCAAAATCAGGTTCTATCATCCCTTATCTAATGGTTAATCAAAATATCAACCCTTAACGCCCCATAGATAAGGGATGAACCAACTTAATTCTTCTTCCAGCTCGGTCCTGTTGTGCGCTGGTGTAAGAGTGATCTTACTGCAACCCACAACAGGACCGAGCTAGGGAAATAGAAAGGTTGGGTCATTTTAAAAGGCTATAAAGGATGCTTCTATGGGATTATACCGCCTTAGAGGACCATAGGAGCCTTTACGGGCCTAAAATCGGCCCAAAACTGATAAAGATCTCGGTAGGATCAGCTTAATTCGAATTTAAATGACTTTTAAGGAGCCTGTAGCAATTAAAAATGGTTAAAATAGGTAGTTTTAGAGTGCCCGTATTGCATAACATCATCAATTGTCGTTTAGACCGAATAGGTAAATCGGGAAAAATTTTAATAAACTTCTTTTGATTTAAAATTAGTTTTTCGGTATTTTTTCTATTAAATCAACGGGATTTTTCGGGGAAATCAATCACAGGGTCTTTCATATCCATAAACCAATCTGTTTTCACCATAAAAACCCAGTATATACATTTATTGACACTACCTCAGGTCTCGCTCCCCCCCAGTGCTGTGACCGCCGCAACGCGCCAAGGCTGTGACGTCACTGAGCATGACACACCATTCGTTTATCGCGAATAACTTTTTAGGTTATAGATCGATTTGGATGGTGTTTGCGTATTTCTTTTCTCCATTAGACGCCCGAAAGGACGATATGAGTTTCGATTCTTAGTTCCTTATAGGTAAGACGTCAGAGCTCGTTAAAAGTTAAAATTCCTCAAGAACCATAGGAAAAAGTATGGTTTTATTGCGAAATACAGGTTTGGGCAATTCAATACTGGTCCTAATCATGTCCAATCAATTCTCCTTACTGGAATGTATCGTTTAAGTCAATAATATAATAATATTTTACAGCTACCTGAGCAAGGTAAATGATCAATGATATAAATTCTCAATTTTTAACAACGCGCTAAAAGCCGACTTTAGAGGTTAATTCCTCACATTCCACGTGACGTGGAAGTATTATTTCTATCAATTCCTACTTATTCAAGTGCGTTCTCGGTGATTAAAAGCATTGATCCATCGTTTCGATTTGTGTTAGCCCTAAAACCACTGTTTAACATGGCTTTTCGTACAGTTGAGAAAAACGGTTTTCGGCCCGATAATTACGTTCAGTTGGGGGATAAGCCGTATTTATTTACAATGTAAACGTTGTTAATGCTTTTATTTTCATATTATAAGGTCGTTTGTAAGTCGTTAGTACACTTTTTTGCTCAGATAATAATATAATTTAGGAAAAATTGAGGAAAACACAGAGTTTTCTTTGTCTAATGAACAAATGAATTGCGTATAGTTGTGAAATTTATGTTATATTTCGTATTAGAAAAATACAAAATTGAGTTTTAAGTAAGATTACGACGATAGTAAGTGTATTCTCCACTGTGGTGACCTCGTTTAGAAAATGGTCAACAAATATCTTATATATGCAGTGGCGAAACTTAATTTATAGTTGTAATCTTAACTTAAACCAAATTTAACAAAGAGATCGGGTTCTATTCATATCGGATCATCTTTTTTGGTTTCACATAGGTATTACCCAGCATTAGTATCTATCATTGTTTATTGTTTATTGTTTATTGTTTGGATGCCATGAGGCACATTACAATATTAAAAATACAATAAATTTCTAATAATAATACTTATATCTAAAATCAATTAAATTTAATTTCAAAGAATTCTTCTACGCAATAGAGGCAATTTTCACTTAAAATAATCTTCAGTTGTTTCTTGAATTGTTTCAAATCTAAAAGTTTAATATGATCAGGTATTATCATCTGCCGATATATCAGCTTTGGTTCGTCGTAGGCACGTATTTCGAGATACCGTTGTAATCGGTAAGTAAAGGGCTATTCAAAAAAGATGGTCTCACACCTGGGCAACCCCTTTTACTTTCTCCCCCTATACCATAGTATATGGAGAAAGTATTGTTTTCGTCAAAATTTTCAAATTTGAGTTGTTGGTGGATTTATCCATTTTGGTTCCCCCTGAGTCCAAAAAAGTGGTTTTCGGAGTGATGTCTGTGTGTGTGTGTGTGTGTGTCTGGATGTATACAAAGCTAGAGAATGCCCCAATGGTCCGATTTTGGTGAAATTTGGTACGTAGGTCCAAAACCACGATAATTCCAGGCGTTTTTTTCATTTTTTTGAATTTTTGATTTTTAAGGGTAGTTTACCCCCAAAAAACCTCAAAAAACGTGAAAAATCCAAATTTTTCAAAAACGGCTCTAACGATTTTGATTAAACTTCTGTGGTTTATTAAGAATAAAATGCTGAATAAAATGACACCACCCGCATTTCCGAGAAAATGCGCGTTCAAAAGTTATAGAGTAAAAAGTGTTTCAAAAATCAATTTTTTGGATTTTCAAAAAAGCTGTTATTTTAAAATAAATTTTACTCATGACCATTAAATCAAGCTCAAAAAACTAAATAATCCAGTACTTTAAATTATTGCTCTATGTCAAGTGGTTGCGGAGAAAATTCAATTTTTCGTTTAGCGGTAAACGCAGTACGTTGTTAAAAGTCACAGACGCGCGTAGGGTCAATCTCGTGCTGCTCAGCTGTTAGCTATCTGATTGAGCCATCAAGACATTAATGTTTTGAGGCTTTTAACACCTTTTTTATATTGTTGGGAGAAAGTATGTGTCAGTTAACTGATACCGTTTATTTCGAAAGGGTGTATACGCTCTGTAGACCCGGTAGCCTTGTATATAGTGGAACAGAAACGTGAAGGCGCATCGCCGCCGAGATACTACATTTAACAATTAATTATATTTATCTAACTTTTATTTCTAATTTTCCAATGTTCTATTTATTATTACGAATGACTATACCAATAATAGTAATAACAGGTCCAATATTTCATGCCTTTTAAATCATTGAGGAAAATCAGAAATGAAAACACTTTATTAGACGTTTATTCGTTTACCGAAAGAAGCGAGGCTGGAGGTCGCTGACTACAGCTATTTACACATTAGTCAGCATTGTTGTGCATCAATAATTAGGTCAATAGTCCTTACGTATCGAATGTGAATTGAGATGTTAAACAGTATTCGGAAAACCGATAGAAAAAACAACGTTAAAAGGTTTAGCTAAAGTTATTTATACAAACAAAGAACCTGTATACGGCCAGAACGCATTAATGTAAGCCGTAATTAATAACTTTAACAGTTATAAATAACCCCACTTTGCGTTTAATAATGCCTTTATACGCGTGTTGTGCCAATCGTAAATCCACGTTTATGTCATTTAACCTTTACAATAGTCATTGGTGATAAAAATAAAAATATTATTAGTTTTCTCGATACGTCATTCTATTACCTATCGCTTACACCTATGTCTGTCTAGTTTTTACTCACCCAGACTAAGGCTTTAAAAGACAACCATTAATTTAATCTGTTATTCTAACGTATATCACATTTTGATGAATTTTAACGACTTAACTATAAGTAGCTAACGGTTAAACGTCATACCATTCACTAGCATCCTTTAGACACAAACTTAATAAGCGACCTCGTCTCATTATCTACACCAGCGCACAACAGTCGTGCTGCGTTTATTCTATTACCTCTCCCATGGTCCCATGAATCGGTGACAGATACAGGTGTATAATTTGTCTCTAATCCCATTTATAAATCGGCTTATGAAGCATAGTGATTGGTATGGGTCTAACTCGGGGTTATGAAAGAGTAATATCGCTTAAAGCAGCGCGATAACAACGAAAATTTGTGTAATAGGTTAGTTTCTAAAATTAACTATGACAGTCGGAATCGAGCCATCGCATATTTAAGTACCTATTAATTTACTATTATTAGTGGCTTTTTACCCTGAAAGTACCGCGTTATGGGTTCATTTTTTCGGAAAACCGGGACTAATTATTTCGATTACCCAATACGTGACGGAATCATAAACTTTCTCAACACAATAGAGCCGTTGGACGTCTTGTTCGTAGCGTATCAAGTCTCAATCGGCAAATACCTCTGTATAACCTAAGATCACATGATATTAAAGTGTTTGTATTAACCAAATAAACCTTAAAATTAAACCGCCCCGAGTATGGGGTAGTTATAGTTGGCAAACAAAACCTTACTCTGGAACACATCTTTACACCAAATCTAGCTTAATTAAAATCGTAATATTATCAAAATGAGGTTTAATCATCCCTTATCTAATGGTTAATCAAGATATCAACCCTTAATCACCCTATAGATAAGGGATGATACAACTCAATTCTCCTTCAGCTCGGTCCTGTTGTGCGCTGGTGTAAGAGTGATCTTACTGCAACCCACAACAGGACCGAGCTAGGGAAATAGAAAGGTTGGGTCATTTTAAAAGGCTATTAAGCATGCTTAAATACGTATTACATGACCTTACTGTAGCGGCAGTGGTCTTTTGGGAGCCCAAAATATCCCGTGGCGCGCCCTGTATCAGCTTAAACCGGATAAAACAAATTGTATGTACTGTTCTGTGAACTATTCATGGCGTTTTTCTACAACCTAGTATTTTTTTTTTTATTGGGTTAACATGATAACTATCCATAATATATGCTTATTATTGATTTTTGATGAAAATATATCGCTGATTATTACTAGAGATAAAAAAGATGTTTTGCCTCTAGTGACCTAATAAAAGGATTTCAATTGTTGTTTAGACCATTATTATGTTCCTTCCGATTACGGAAATAATCTTCTTACTACAAATCAGGAAATTAAAAACTGTAATCCACAATAAAATGCGATAAAGCAGTTTTCAAATCACGCTCTCGCGGAACTAGGAAACCAGTGAATAAACTTGATTTACTAATGAACTAATCAGCGTACGGACATCAGACTGGTACTGGTGTGTTCGGCATTCCATTCTAAAGGTGTATATAAGATTAAAAATAGTGCGTTGTTTAAAATGCCTTTATTATTCGCCGAACGTCGTCGAGGAACGTACGTCTTAGACTGTCCGCGAAGCGGGTCCAAGCCGTCACTGCGGGCTATATTTCTCTAATATTTAAGTTGTAACAGCTCAAATACTCTGTCTAATACATAAATGATAGATACCGATGCTGGGTAATACCTATGTGAAACGAAAAAAGATGATCCGATATGAATAGAACCCGATCTCTTTGTTAAATTTGGTTTAAGTTAAGATTACAACTATAAATTAAGTTTCGCCACTGCATATATAAGATATTTGTTGACCATTTCCTAAACGAGGTCACCACAGTGGAGAATACACTTACTATCGTCGTAATCTTACTTAAAAGTCAATTTTGTATTTTTCTAATACGAAATATAACATAAATTTCACAACTATACGCAATTCATTTGTTCATTAGACAAAGAAAACTCTGTGTTTTCTTCAATTTTTCCTAAATTATATTATTATCTGAGCAAAAAAGTATACTAACGACTTACAAACGACCTTATAATATGAAAATAAAAGCATTAACAACGTTTACATTGTAAATAAATACGGCTTATCCCCCAACTGAACGTAATTATCGGGCCGAAAACCGTTTTTCTCAACTGTACGAAAAGCCATGTTTAACAGTAGTTTTAGGGCTAACACAAATCGAAACGATGGATCAATGCTTTTAATCACCGAGAACGCACTGGAATAAGTAGGAATTGATAGAAATAATACATCCACGTCACGTGGAATGTGAGGAATTAACCTCTAAAGTCGGCTTTTAGCGCGTTGTTAAAAATTGAGAATTTATATCATTGATCATTTACCTTGCTCAGGTAGCTGTAAAATATTATTATATTATTGACTTAAACGATACATTCCAGTAAGGATAATCGATTTGACATGATTAGGACCAATATGTAACCGCCTAAACCTGTATTTCGCAATTAAACCCTAATTTTTCCTATGGTTCTTGAGGAATTTCCACTTTTAACGAGCTCTGACGTCTTACCTCTAAGGAACTAAGAATCGAAACTCATATCGTCCTTTCGGGCGTCTAATGCAGAAAAGAAATACGCAAACACCATCCAAATCGATCTATAACCTAAAAAGTTATTCGCGATAAACGAATGGTGTGTCATAGGCGGTGACGTCACAGCCTTGGCCCGTTGTGGCGGTCACAGCACCGGGGGGGAGCGAGACCTGAGGTAGTGTCAATAAATGTATATACTGGGTTTTTATAGTGAAAACAAATTGGTTTATGGGTATGAAAGACCCTCTGATTGATTTCCCCGAAAAACCCCGTTGGTTTAATATAAAAAATTCCGAAAAACTAATTTTTAAGCAAAAAAAGTTTATTGCATTTTTTCCCAATTTATGTATACTGTTTAAACGACCATTAATGATGTTACGCAATACGGGCACTCTAAAACTACCTATTTTAAGTATTTTTAATTGCCACAGACTCATTAAAAGTCATTTAAATTACAATTAAGCTGATCCTACCGAGATCTTTATCATTTTTGGGCCGATTTTAAGCCCGTAAAGGCTCCTATGGTCCTCTAAGGCGGTATAATCCCATGTAAGCATCCTTTATAGCCTTTTAAAATGACCCAACCTTTCTATTTCCCTAGCTCGGTCCTGTTGTGGGTTGCAGTAAGATCACTCTTACACCAGCGCACAACAGGACCGAGCTGGAAGAAGAATTAAGTTGTATCATCCCTTATCTATAGGGTATTAAGGGTTGTTTTTGAGGGATATAAGACTTAAGGGATGTTTTACACAGGTTTTAAGCTGATTACGGGTAAATTTGAGCTTTATTTGGCTGAAATATGCGTTATTCCGCAACGGTCAAAGCTCTATTGTGTAATGCATAGAAAGGTGTTTTTGGGCTCGATTTTAGGGTGAATTAAGAATAAATTCCAGGTTAAGACCCTGTAAACATGATAAACGCATTGGTATGACCTGCAATTGATAGTTGTAACGGTTTAAAATAACCAGGATTGGCTGTAATAGAGTCCTAAAAGTCAGGTTTCGTGCGGCGTGTAAGTTATGGTTTTCCAAATTTCAACGATTAATGCGGTATTTGTATGGCAGAAACTACTAATATTATTAACTTATTTGCCCCTTAAATATGCGATCCATCGATTTCGCCTATCACCGGCCAGTTGCCCCATAGACTGACGACAGAACTCACATTTGGATTGTATTTCACGTTCTTCAACCAATTCATACTCCTTATTATTCCACTTATCATCTGCCGATATATCAGCTTTGGTTCGTCGTAGGCACGTATTTCGAGATACCGTTGTAATCGGTAAGTAAAGGGCTATTCAAAAAAGATGGTCTCACACCTGGGCAACCCCTTTTTCGAAAGGGTGTATACGCTCTGTAGACCCGGTAGCCTTGTATATAGTGGAACAGAAACGTGAAGGCGCATCGCCGCCGAGATACTACATTTAACAATTAATAATATTTATCTAACTTTTATTTCTAATTTTCCAATGTTCTATTTATTATTACGAATGACTATACCAATAATAGTAATAACAGGTCCAATATTTCATGCCTTTTAAATCATTGAGGAAAATCAGAAATGAAAACACTTTATTAGACGTTTATTCGTTTACCGAAAGAAGCGAGGCTGGAGGTCGCTGACTACAGCTATTTACACATTAGTCAGCATTGTTGTGCATCAATAATTAGGTCAATAGTCCTTACGTATCGAATGTGAATTGAGATGTTAAACAGTATTCGGAAAACCGATAGAAAAAACAACGTTAAAAGGTTTAGCTAAAGTTATTTATACAAACAAAGAACCTGTATACGGCCAGAACGCATTAATGTAAGCCGTAATTAATAACTTTAACAGTTATAAATAACCCCACTTTGCGTTTAATAATGCCTTTATACGCGTGTTGTGCCAATCGTAAATCCACGTTTATGTCATTTAACCTTTACAATAGTCATTGGTGATAAAAATAAAAATATTATTAGTTTTCTCGATACGTCATTCTATTACCTATCGCTTACACCTATGTCTGTCTAGTTTTTACTCACCCAGACTAAGGCTTTAAAAGACAACCATTAATTTAATCTGTTATTCTAACGTATATCACATTTTGATGAATTTTAACGACTTAACTATAAGTAGCTAACGGTTAAACGTCATACCATTCACTAGCATCCTTTAGACACAAACTTAATAAGCGACCTCGTCTCATTATCGCTACTTATTTTCAAAATATTCGCCATTAAACAGTTGCATGTTCGTTCGTGGTGCGTTTATTCTATTACCTCTCCCATGGTCCCATGAATCGGTGACAGATACAGGTGTATAATTTGTCTCTAATCACATTTATAAATCGGCTTATGAAGCATAGTGATTGGTATGGGTCTAACTCGGGGTTATGAAAGAGTAATATCGCTTAAAGCAGCGCGATAACAACGAAAATTTGTGTAATAGGTTAGTTTCTAAAATTAACTATGACAGTCGGAATCGAGCCATCGCATATTTAAGTACCTATTAATTTACTATTATTAGTGGCTTTTTACCCTGAAAGTACCGCGTTATGGGTTCATTTTTTCGGAAAACCGGGACTAATTAATTATTTCGATTACCCAATACGTGACGGAATCATAAACTATTTCAAGGCAATAGTGTCGTTACACGCCGTGTTGATAGCTTATCGAGTTTCATTTAGCATAAAATACTACAAAAATTGATGATAAAATGATATAAAAGTGTGTGTATTGGCAAAATAAACCTTATAATTAAATCTTCCCTAGGATGAGGGCCCACTAACCGGCGAACAGAGCGTTGGAAATTAACGCATTTTTTCCCTAAATGTAGCTTAATTAAAGTCGTAATATTATCAAAATCAGGTTCAATCATCCCTTATCTAATGGTTAATCAAAATATCAATCCTTAACGCCCTATAGATAAGGGATGAACCAACTTTATTCTTCTTCCAGCTCGGTCCTGTTGTGCGCTGGTGTAAGAGTGATCTTACTGCAACCCACAACAGGACCGAGCAGGGAAATAGAAAGTTGGGTCATTTTAAAAGGCTATAAAGGATGCTTCCATGGGATTATACCGCCTTAGAGGACCATAGGAGCCTTTACGAGCTTAAAATCGGCCCAAAACTGATAAAGATCTCGGTAGGATCAGCTTAATTCGAATTTAAATGACTTTTAAGGAGCCTGTAGCAATTAAAAATGGTTAAAATAGGTAGTTTTAGAGTGCCCGTATTGCATAACATCATCAATTGTCGTTTAGACCGAATAGTTAAATCGGGAAAAATTTTAATAAACTTCTTTTGATTAAAATTAGTTTTTCGGTATTTTTTCTATTAAATCAACGGGATTTTTCGGGGAAATCAATCAGAGGGTCTTTCATACCCATAAACCAATCTGTTTTCACCATAAAAACCCAGTATATACATTTATTGACACTACCTCAGGTCTCGCTCCCCCCCAGTGCTGTGACCGCCGCAACGCGCCAAGGCTGTGACGTCACTGAGCATGACACACCATTCGTTTATCGCGAATAACTTTTTAGGTTATAGATCGATTTGGATGGTGTTTGCGTATTTCTTTTCTCCATTAGACGCCCGAAAGGACGATATGAGTTTCGATTCTTAGTTCCTTATAGGTAAGACGTCAGAGCTCGTTAAAAGTTAAAATTCCTCAAGAACCATAGGAAAAAGTAGGGTTTTATTGCTAAATAAAGGTTTAGGCGGTTACATATTGGTCCTAATCATGTCAAATCGATTATCCTTACTGGAATGTATCGTTTAAGTCAATAATATAATAATATTTTACAGCTACCTGAGCAAGGTAAATGATCAATGATATAAATTCTCAATTTTTAACAACGCGCTAAAAGCCGACTTTAGAGGTTAATTCCTCACATTCCACGTGACGTGGATGTATTATTTCTATCAATTCCTACTTATTCCAGTGCGTTCTCGGTGATTAAAAGCATTGATCCATCGTTTCGATTTGTGTTAGCCCTAAAACTACTGTTAAACATGGCTTTTCGTACAGTTGAGAAAAACGGTTTTCGGCCCGATAATTACGTTCAGTTGGAGGTTAAGCCGTATTTATTTGCAATAGAAACGTTGTTAACGCTTTTATTTTCATATTATAAGGTCGTTTGTAAGTCGTTAGTATACTTTTTTGCTCGGATAGTAATATAATTTATGGAGAAATTAAGGAAAACACAGAGTTTTCTTTGTCTAATGAACAAATGAATTGCGTATAGTTGTGATACTTTAAGTTATATTTCGTATTAAGAAAATCCAAAATTGAATTTTAAGTAAGATTACGACGATAATAAGTGTATTCTCCACTGTGGTGACCTCATTTTGAAAATGGTCAACAAATATCTTATATATGTAGTGGCGAAACTTAATTTATAGTTGTAATCTTAACTTAAACCAAATTTAACAAAGAGATCGGGTTCCATTCATATCGGATCATCTTTTTTCGTTTCACATAGGTATTACCCAGCATCGGTATCTATCATTTATGTATTAGACAGAGTATTTGAGCTGTTACAACTTAAATATTAGAGAAATAAAGCCCGCAGTAACGCCTTGTACTCGCTTCGCGGACACTCTAAGACGTGCTTTCCTCTTAGACGTTCGGCGAATAATAAAGGCATTTTAAACAACGGACTATTTTTAAACTTATAAACACCTATAGAATGAAATGCCGAACACACCAGTACCAGTCTGATGTCCGTACGCTGATTAGTTCATTAGTAAATCAAGTTTATTCACTGGTTTCTTTGTTCCGCGAGAGCGGGATTTGAAAACTGCTTTATCGCATTTTATTGTGGATTATACTGTTTAATCTCGTGATTTATACTATAAGGGCCATTTGCGTAATCGAAAAGAATATAATAATGGTCTAAAAAACCATTGAAATCCTTTTATTAGCTCACTAGAGGCAAAACATCTTTTTTATCTCTAGTAATAATCAGCGATATATTTTCATCATAAATCATTAATAAGCATTTATTAGGGATAGTTATCTTGTTAACCCAATTAAAAAAAATACCAGGTTGAAGATAAACGCCATAATAGTTCACAGAACAGTACATACAATTTGTTTTATCCAGTCTTAAGCTGATACAGGGCGCGCCACGGGCTCTTTCGGGCTCCTAATATTCTCTAGCCGCTACAGTTAGGTCATGTAATATGTATTTAAGCATGCTTAATAGCCTTTTAACATGACCCAACCTTTCGATTTCCCTAGCTCGGTCCTGTTGTGGGTTGCAGTAAGATTATTCTTACACCAGCGCACAACAGGACCGAGCTGGAGGAAGAATTGAGTTGGTTCATCCCTTATCTATAGGGCGTTAAGGATTGATATTTTGATTAACCATTAGATAAGGGATGATTAAACCTGATTTTGATAATATTACGACTTTAATTAAGCTAGATTTGGTGTAAAGATGTGTTCCAGAGTAAGGTTTTGTTTGCCAACTATAACTACCCCATACTCGGGGCGGTTTAATTTTAAGGTTTATTTGGTTAATACAAACACTTTAATATCATTTGATCTTAGGTTATACAGAGGTATTTGTCGATTGAGACTTGATACGCTACGAACAAGACGTCCAACGGCTCTATTGTGTTGAGAAAGTTTATGATTCCGTCACGTATTGGATAATCGAAATGATTAGTCCCGGTTTTCCGAAAAATGAACCCATAACGCGGTACTTTCAGGGTAAAAAGCCACTAATAATAGTAAATTAATAGGTACTTAAATATGCGATGGCTCGATTCCGACTGTCATAGTTAATTTTAGAAACTAACCTATTACACAAATTTTCGTTGTTATCGCGCTGCTTTAAGCGATATTACTCTTTCATAACCCCGAGTTAGACCCATACCAATCACTATGCTTCATAAGCCGATTTATAAATGTGATTAGAGACAAATTATACACCTGTATCTGTCACCGATTCATGGGACCATGGGAGAGGTAATAGAATAAACGCACCACGAACGAACATGCAACTGTTTAATGGCGAATAATTTGAAAATAAGTAGCGATAATGAGACGAGGTCGCTTATTAAGTTTGTGTCTAAAGGATGCTAGTGAATGGTATGACGTTTAACCGTTAGCTACTTATAGTTAAGTCGTTAATATTCATCAAAGTGTGATATACGTTAGAAAAACAGATTAAATTAATGGTTGTCTTTTAAATCCTTAGTCTGGGTGAGTAAAAGCTAGCCAGACATAGGTGTAAGCGATAGGTAATAGAATTACGTATCGAGAAAACTAATAATATTTTTTTTTTTTTTATCACAAATGACTATTGTAAAGGTTAAATGACATAAACGTGGATTTACGATTGGCACAACACGCGTATAAAGGCATTATTAAACGCAAAGTGGGGTTATTTATAACTGTTAAAGTTATTAATTACGGCTTACATTAATGCGTTCTGGCCGTATACAGGTTCTTTGTTTGTATAAATAACTTTAGCTAAACCTTTTAACGTTGTTTTTTCTATCGGTTTTCCGAATACTGTTTAACATCTCAATTCACATTCGATACGCAAGGACTATTGACCTAATTATTGATGCACAACAATGCTGACTAATGTGTAAATAGCTGTAGTCAGCTACCTTCAGTCTCGCTTCTTTCGGTAAACGAATAAACGTCTAATAAAGTGTTTTCATTTCTGATTTTCCTCAATGATTTAAAAGGCATGAAATATTGGACCTGTTATTACTATTATTGGTATAGTCATTCGTAATAATAAATAGGACATTGGAAAATTAGAAATAAAAGTTAGATAAATATAATTAATTGTTAAATGTAGTATCTCGGCGGCGATGCGCCTTCACGTTTCTGTTCCACTATATACAAGGCTACCGGGTCTACAGAGCGTATACACCCTTTCGAAAAAGGGGTTGCCCAGGTGTGAGACCATCTTTTTTGAATAGCCCTTTACTTACCGATTACAACGGTATCTCGAAATACGTGCCTACGACAAACCAAAGCTGATATATCGGCAGATGATAAGTGGAATAATAAGGAGTATGAATTGGTTGAAGAACGTGGAATACAATCCAAATGTGAGTTTTATTGTCAGTCTATGAGTACAACTGGCCGGCGATAGGGGAAATCGATGGATCGTATATGTACGAGGCTAATAAGTTAATAATATTAATAGTTTCTGCCATACAAATACCGCATTAATCGTTGAAATTTGGAAAACCATAACGTACGGGCCGAACAAAACCTAACTTTTAGGGCTTTATTACGGCCAATCCTGGTTATTTTAAACCGTTCAAACTATTAATTGCAGGTCATATCAATGCGTTTATCATGTTTACAGGGTCTTAACCTGGAAAATATACATAATTCGCCCTTAAATTGAGCTCAAAAACGCCTTTGTATACAATACACAATAGAGTTTTAACCATTGCGGAATAACGCATATTTCAGCCAAATAAAGCTCAAATTTACCCGTAATTAGCTTAAAACCTGTGTAAAACATCCCTTAAGTCTTATATCCCTCAAAAACAACCCTTAATACCCTATAGATAAGGGATGAACCAACTTAATTCTTCCTCCAGCTCGGTCCTGTTGTGCGCTGGTGTAAGAGTGATCTTACTGCAACCCACTACAGGACCGAGCTAGGGAAATAGATAGTTGGGTCATTTTAATAGGCTATAAAGGATGCTTCCATGGGATTATACCGCCTTAGAGGACCATAGGAGCCTTTAAGAGCCTAAAATCGGCCCAAACATGATAAAGATCTCGGTAGGATTGGCTAAAGTGTAATTAAAATGACTTTTAATGAGTCTGTGGTAATTAGAAATAGTTAATATAGATAGTTTTATAGTGCCCGTATTGTGTAACATCATCAATTGTCGTTTAGACAGAATACGTAAATTGGAGAAAGACGTGATAAACTTTTTTTGATTAAAAATTAGTTTTTCGGTATTTTTTATATTAAACCAACGGGATTTTTCGGGGAAATCAATCAGAGGGTCTTTCATACCCATCAACCAATCAGTTTTCACCATAAAACCCAATATATACATTTTTCGACACTACCTTAGGTCTCGCTCCCCCCCGGTGCTGTGACCGCCACAACGGGCCAAGGCTGTGACGTCACCGCCTATGACACACCATTCGTTTATCGCGAATAACTTTTTAGGTTATAGATCGATTTGGATGGTGTTTGCGTATTTCCTTTCTCCATTAGACGCCCGAAAGGACGATATGAGTTTCGATTCTTAGTTCCTTAGAGGTAAGACGTCAGAGCTCGTTAAAAGTGGAAATTCCTCAAGAACCATAGGAAAAATTAGGGTTTAATTGCGAAATACAGGTTTAGGCGGTTACATATTGGTCCTAATCATGTCAAATCGATTATCCTTACTGGAATGTATCGTTTAAGTCAATAATATAATAATATTTTACAGCTACCTGAGCAAGGTAAATGATCAATGATATAAATTCTCAATTTTTAACAACGCGCTAAAAGCCGACTTTAGAGGTTAATTCCTCACATTCCACGTGACGTGGATGTATTATTTCTATCAATTCCTACTTATTCCAGTGCGTTCTCGGTGATTAAAAGCATTGATCCATCGTTTCGATTTGTGTTAGCCCTAAAACTACTGTTAAACATGGCTTTTCGTACAGTTGAGAAAAACGGTTTTCGGCCCGATAATTACGTTCAGTTGGGGGATAAGCCGTATTTATTTACAATGTAAACGTTGTTAATGCTGTTATTTTCATATTATGAGGTCGTTTGTAAGTCGTTAGTATACTTTTTTGCTCAGATAATAATATAATTTAGGAAAAATTGAAGAAAACACAGAGTTTTCTTTGTCTAATGAACAAATGAATTGCGTATAGTTGTGAAATTTATGTTATATTTCGTATTAGAAAATCCAAAATTGAATTTTAAGTAAGATTACGACGATAATAAGTGTATTCTCCACTGTGGTGACCTCATTTTGAAAATGGTCAACAAATATCTTATATATGTAGTGGCGAAACTTAATTTATAGTTGTAATCTTAACTTAAACCAAATTTAACAAAGAGATCGGGTTCCATTCATATCGGATCATCTTTTTTCGTTTCACATAGGTATTACCCAGCATCGGTATCTATCATTTATGTATTAGACAGAGTATTTGAGCTGTTACAACTTAAATATTAGAGAAATATAGCCCGCAGTGACGGCTTGGACCCGCTTCGCGGACAGTCTAAGACGTGCGTTCCTCGACGACGTTCGGCGAATAATAAAGGCATTTTAAACAACGCACTATTTTTAATCTTATATACACCTTTAGAATGGAATGCCGAACACACCAGTACAAGTCTGGTGTCCGTACGATGATTAGTTCATTAGTAAATCAAGTTTATTCACTGGTTTCTTTGTTCCGCGAGAGCGGGATTTGAAAACTGCTTTATCGCATTTTATTGTGGATTACAGTTTTTAATCTCGTGATTTATACTATAAGGGCCATTTGCGTAATCGAAAAGAATATAATAATGGTCTAAAAAACAATTGAAATCCTTTTATTAGCTCACTAGAGGCAAAACATCTTTTTTATCTCTAGTAATAATCAGCGAGATATTTTCATCAAAAATCATTAATAAGCATTTATTAGGGATAGTTATCATGTTAACCCAATAAAAAAAAATACCAGGTTGAAGATAAACGCCATAATAGTTCACAGAACAGCACATACAATTTGTTTTATCCAGTTTTAAGCTGATACAGGGCGCGCCACGGGATATTTCGGGCTCCCAAAAGACCACTGCCGCTACAGTTTGGTCCTGTAATATGTTTTTAAGCATGCTTAATAGCCTTTTAACATGACCCAACCTTTCTATTTCCCTAGCTCGGTCCTGTTGTGGGTTGCAGTAAGATCACTCTTACACCAGCGCACAACAGGACCGAGCTGCAGGAGAATTAAAGTTGGTTCATCCCTTATCTATAGGGCGTTAAGGATTGATATTTTGATTAACCATTAGATAAGGGATGATTGAACCTGATTTTGATAATATTACGACTTTAATTAAGCTAGATTTAGGGGAAAAATGCGTTACTTTCCAAAGCTCAGTTCGCCAGGTAGTGGGCCCTCATCCTAGGGGAGATTTAATTATAAGGTTTATTTTGCCAATACACACACTTTTATATCATTTTATCATCAATTTTTGTAGTATTTTATGCTAAATGAGACTCAATAAGCTATCAACACGGCGTGTAACGACACTATTGCCTTGAAATAGTTTAGGATTCCGTCACGCACTGTTAGATAAAATGATTAACTTTGCTATCAGATACCACCTTTTCTATTGTTTTTTAATTCACAGGTTACGCTACGTCTCTTGTATTCGTTGCAGCGCGATAATCCTCGAATCACATCATATAGGTAATTTTAGGAAATAACATATTTGGCGGATTTTTGTTTTATTTGCGGTGCTTTAAGCGATAATATCCTCCTATATTGACCAGTTCGACCACAAACCAATCACTATGCTTCATAAGGCTATTTATAAATGTGATTAGAGACAAATTATACACATGTATCAGAAGTAATGGAATCAACGCACCACGAACGAAACAACGTTAGTTCTGTAATAAGATATTACACTAACGTTGTTAATTGCTATGTAGAATTCGTAATCTATAAATATATTACGTTCCTTTCATATGGGCTTATAGGTACCGCATTTGGTCGAATATAATAAATTAACAACTGTTAAACTATAGGCAACAATATGTATATATGAGTTCTAGACCATACTAGTTTCCTAACATAAGTACGGGTTTACTATGGTTTTTTTCATTCGGTATAAGTGAGATTTGGAACGTGGCCGAGACCAAATAATGATGATGGTCGGAGAACGCTGACAATGGCCATTTTTACAATAGTTGAGGAATAAAGCTATAGGCTTCATTACGCCAAATCCAGGTTATATGTAAGTGTGGAAATTATCACTTCCTGCCTACGGTAACATGTTTTGGTCCGTAACAAGCTTCATACTAGGAAAATGATCTTAGGGTGTTAAGGAAAAGGAATAGTAAACATGGTTCCCCGTACGGCAGACATAGTCTGTAAACATTATTGTTATCCCATGGTAAACTTAATATGCAGGGACCACCGACCTAGTTATTGGTGTCACAATAGTGCTGACAATTTCGTAAACACCTAGTAGTCAGCGACCTCCAGACATGGTTTTTTTTCAATCGAATGTAACTAATGAAGTGATTTCATGTGTGAATGTTTCCTATTGTTTATAATTTATAATATTAACGTTAATATTTGTGTGACTTTACTAATAGTATTATATAGTAAGGGTTATCAATAGTCTATTATAACATGGGAAAATGAAAGTTAGATAAATATAATTGTTAAATGTAGTATCTCGGCGGCGATGCGCCTTCACGTTTCTGTTCCACTATAAACACGACTACCGAGTCTACAGAGCGTATACACCCTTTCGAAAAAGGGGTTGCCCAGGTGTGAGACCATCTTATTTGAATAGCCCTTTACTTACCGATTACAACGGTATCTCGAAATACGTGCCTACGACGACTCAAAGGTGATGTATCGGCAGATGATAAGTGGAATAATAAGGAGTATGAATTGGTTGAAGAACATGAAATACAATCCAAATGTGAGTTCTGTCGTCTGCCTATGAGTACAACTGGCCAGCGATAGGAGAAATCGATGGATCGCATATTTAAGGGGCAAATAAGTTAATAATATTAGTAGTTTCTGCCATACAAAAACCGCATTAATCGTTTAAATACAGAAAACCATAACTTACACGCCGCACGAAACCTAACTTTTAGGGCTTTATCACGGCCAATCCTGATTATTTTAAACCGTTCAAACTATTAATTGCAGGTCATATCAATGCGTTTATCAGGTTTACAGGGTAATAACCTGGAATTTAGTCTTAATTCGCCCTAAAATTAAGCTCCAAATACCTTTTTATGCAATACACAATTGAGTTTTAACCGTTGTAGAATAACGCAAAATATACATAATTCGCCCTTAAATTGAGCTCAAAAACGCCTTTGTATACAATACACAATAGAGTTTTAACCATTGCGGAATAACGCATATTTCAGCCAAATAAAGCTCAAATTTACCCGTAATCAGCTTAAAACCTGTGTAAAACATCCCTTAAGTCTTATATCCCTCAAAAACAACCCTTAACACCCTATAGATAAGGGATGAACCAACTCAATTCTTCCTCCAGCTCGGTCCTGTTGTGCGCTGGTGTAAGAGTGATCTTACTGCAACCCACAACAGGACCGAGCTAGGGAAATAGATAGTTGGGTCATTTTAAAAGGCTATTAAGCATGCTTCCATGGGATTATACTGCCTTAGAGGACTATAGGAGCCTTTACGGGCTTAAAATCGGCCCAAAAATGATAAAGATCTCGGTAGGATCAGCTTAATTGTAATTTAAATGACTTTTAATGAGTCTGTGGCAATTAAAAATACTTAAAATAGGTAGTTTTAGAGTGCCCGTATTGCGTAACATCATTAATGGTCGTTTAAACAGTATACATAAATTGGGAAAAAATGCAATAAACTTTTTTTGCTTAAAAATTAGTTTTTCGGAATTTTTTATATTAAACCAACGGGGTTTTTCGGGGAAATCAATCAGAGGGTCTTTCATACCCATAAACCAATTTGTTTTCACTATAAAAACCCAGTATATACATTTATTGACACTACCTCAGGTCTCGCTCCCCCCCGGTGCTGTGACCGCCACAACGGGCCAAGGCTGTGACGTCACCGCCTATGACACACCATTCGTTTATCGCGAATAACTTTTTAGGTTATAGATCGATTTGGATGGTGTTTGCGTATTTCTTTTCTGCATTAGACGCCCGAAAGGACGATATGAGTTTCGATTCTTAGTTCCTTAGAGGTAAGACGTCAGAGCTCGTTAAAAGTGGAAATTCCACAAGAACCATAGGAAAAATTAGGGTTTAATTGCGAAATACAGGTTTGGGCAATTGAATACTGGTCCTAATCATGTTCAATCAATTCTCCTTACTGGAATGTATCGTTTAAGTCAATAATATAATAATATTTTACAGCTACCTGAGCAAGGTAAATGATCAATGATATAAATTCTCAATTTTTAACAACGCGCTAAAAGCCGACTTTAGAGGTTAATTCCTCAAATTCCACGTGACGTGGAAGTATTATTTCTATCAATTCCTACTTATTCAAGTGCGTTCTCGGTGATTAAAAGCATTGATCCATCGTTTCGATTTGTGTTAGCCCTAAAACTATTGTTAAACATGGCTTTTCGTACAGTTGAGAAAAACGGTTTTCGGCCCGATAATTACGTTCAGTTGGGGGATAAGCCGTATTTATTTACAATGTAAACGTTGTTAATGCTTTTATTTTCATATTATAAGGTCGTTTGTAAGTCGTTAGTATACTTTTTTGCTCAGATAATAATATAATTTAGGAAAAATTGAAGAAAACACAGAGTTTTCTTTGTCTAATGAACAAATGAATTGCGTATAGTTGTGAAATCTATGTTATATTTCGTATTAGAAAATCCAAAATTGAATTTTAAGTAAGATTACGACGATAATAAGTGTATTCTCCACTGTGGTGACCTCATTTTGAAAATGGTCAACAAATATCTTATATATGCAGTGGCGAAACTTAATTTATAGTTGTAATCTTAACTTAAACCAAATTTAACAAAAAGATCGGGTTCTATTCATATCGGATCATCTTTTTTCGTTTCACATAGGTATTACCCAGCATCGGTATCTATCATTTATGTATTAGACAGAGTATTTGAGCTGTTACAACTTAAATATTAGAGAAATATAGCCCGCAGTGACGGCTTGGACCCGCTTCGCGGACAGTCTAAGACGTGCGTTCCTCGACGACGTTCGGCGAATAATAAAGGCATTTTAAACAACGCACTATTTTTAATCTTATATACACCTTTAGAATGGAATGCCGAACACACCAGTACAAGTCTGGTGTCCGTACGATGATTAGTTCATTAGTAAATCAAGTTTATTCACTGGTTTCTTTGTTCCGCGAGAGCGGGATTTGAAAACTGCTTTATCGCATTTTATTGTGGATTACAGTTTTTAATCTCGTGATTTATACTATAAGGGCCATTTGCGTAATCGAAAAGAATATAATAATGGTCTAAAAAACAATTGAAATCCTTTTATTAGCTCACTAGAGGCAAAACATCTTTTTTATCTCTAGTAATAATCAGCGATATATTTTCATCATAAATCATTAATAAGCATTTATTAGGGATAGTTATCTTGTTAACCCAATTAAAAAAAATACCAGGTTGCAGGTAAACGCCATAATAGTTCACAGAACAGTACATACAATTTGTTTTATCCGGTCTTAAGCTGATAAAGGGCGCGTCACGGGATATTTCGGGCTCCCAAAAGACCACTGCCGCTACAGTTAGGTCATGTAATACGTATTTAAGCATCCTTTATAGCCTTTTAAAATGACCCAACTATCTATTTTCCTAGCTCGGTCCTGTTGTGGGTTGCAGTAAGATCACTCTTACACCAGCGCACAACAGGACCGAGCTGGAAGAAGAATTAAGTTGGTTCATCCCTTATCTAT
Source organism: Neoaliturus tenellus (assembly GCA_030545055.2). Lineage (NCBI taxonomy): Eukaryota > Metazoa > Arthropoda > Insecta > Hemiptera > Cicadellidae > Neoaliturus > Neoaliturus tenellus. Next base: position 83,335,680 of record CM061533.1, read on the forward strand.
GGGGCGTTAAGGGTTGATATTTTGATTAACCATTAGATAAGGGATGATAGAACCTGATTTTGATAATATTACGACTTTAATTAAGCTATATTTGGTGAGAACATGCGTCACTCTTCAACGCTCTGTTCGCCAACTATTACTACGCCCATACTAGGGCGGTTTATTTATAATATTTATTAGGTGAATCCAAACACTTTCACTTTCATATCATTTGATCTTAAGTTTTACAAGGGTATTTGCCGATTGAGACATGATACGCTACGAAAAAGACGTCCAACGGCTCTATTGTGTTGAGAAAGTTTATGATTCCGTCACGTATAGGGAGATCGAAATGATTAGTCCCGGTGTTCCGAAAAAAAGAACCCATAATGCGGTACTTTCAGGGTAAATAGCCACTCATAATAGTAACTTATTAGGTACTTAAATATGCGATGGCTCGATTCCGACTGTCATAGTTAATTTTAGAAACTAACCTATTACACAAATTTTCGTTGTTATCGCGCTGCTTTAAGCGATATTACTCTTTCATAACCCCGAGTTAGACCCATACCAATCACTATGCTTCATAAGCCGATTTTTAAATGTGATTAGAGACAAATTATACACCTGTATCTGTCACCGATTCATGGGACCATGGGAGAGGTAATAGAATAAACGCACCACGAACGAACATGCAACTGTTTAATGGCAACAATTTACAAATAAGTAGCGATAATGAGACGAGGTCGCTTATTAAGTTTGTGTCTAAAGGATGCTAGTGAATGGTATGACGTTTAACCGTTAGCTACTTATAGTTAAGTCGTTAATATTCATCAAAGTGTGATATACGTTAGAAAAACAGATTAAATTAATGGTTGTCTTTTAAATCCTTAGTCTGGGTGAGTAAAAGCTAGCCAGACATAGGTGTAAGCGATAGGTAATAGAATTACGTATCGAGAAAACTAATAATATTTTTTTTTTATCACAAATGACTATTGTAAAGGTTAAATGACATAAACGTGGATTTACGATTGGCACAACACGCGTATAAAGGCCTTATTAAACGCAAATTGGGGTTATTTATAACTGTTAAAGTTATTAATTACGGCTTACATTAATGCGTTCTGGCCGTATACAGGTTCTTTGTTTGTATAAATAACTTTAGTTAGACCTTCTTACATTGTTTTTTTTCTAGCGGTTTTCCGAATACTGTTTAACATCTCAATTCACATTCGATACGCAAGGACTATTGACCTAATTATTGATGCACAACAATGCTGACTAATGTGTAAATAGCTGTAGTCAGCGACCTTCAGTCTCGCTTCTTTCGGTAAACGAATAAAAGTCTAATAAAGTGTTTTCATTTCTAATTTTCCCCTATGATTTAAAAGGCAATGCAATATTGGACCTGTTATTACTACAAGTGGTATAGTCATTCGTAATAATAAATAGAAGATTGGAAAAATAAAAATGAAAGTTAGATAAATATAATTAATTGTTAAATGTAGTATCTCGGCGGCGATGCGCCTTCACGTTTCTGTTCCACTATATACAAGGCTACCGGGTCTACAGAGCGTATACACCCTTTCGAAAAAGGGGTTGCCCAGGTGTGAGACCATCTTTTTTGAATAGCCCTTTACTTACCGATTACAACGGTATCTCGAAATACGTGCCTACGACGAACCAAAGCTGATATATCGGCAGATGATAAGTGGAATAATAAGGAGTATGAATTGGTTGAAGAACGTGGAATACAATCCAAATGTGAGTTTTATTGTCAGTCTATGAGTACAACTGGCCGGCCATAGGGGAAATCGATGGATCGTATATGTACGAGGCTAATAAGTTAATAATATTAATAGTTTCTGCCATACAAATACCGCATTAATCGTTGAAATTTGGAAAACCATAACGTACAGGCCGAACGAAACCTAACTTTTAGGGCTTTATTACGGCCAATCCTGGTTATTTTAAACCGTTCAAACTATTAATTGCAGGTCATATCAATGCGTTTATCATGTTTACAGGGTATTAACCTGGAAAATATACATAATTCGCCCTTAAATTGAGCTCAAAAACGCCTTTGTATACAATACACAATAGAGTTTTAACCATTGCGGAATAACGCATATTTCAGCCAAATATAGCTTAATTAAAGTCGTAATATTATCAAAATCAGGTTCTATCATCCCTTATCTAATGGTTAATCAAAATATCAACCCTTAACGCCCTATAGATAAGGGATGAACCAACTTTTAATTCTCCTCCAGCTCGGTCCTGTTGTGCGCTGGTGTAAGAGTGATCTTACTGCAACCCACAACAGGACCGAGCTAGGGAAATAGAAAGGTTGGGTCATTTTAATAGGCTATAAAGGATGCTTCCATGGGATTATACCGCCTTAGAGGACCATAGGAGCCTTTACGGGCTTAAAATCGGCCCAAAAATTATAAAGATCTCGGTAGGATCAGCTTAATTCGAATTTAAATGACCTTTAATGAGTCTGTGGTAATTAGAAATAATTAATATAGATAGTTTTATAGTGCCCGTATTGTGTAACATCATTAATTGTCGTTTAGACAGAATAGGTAAATCGGGAAAAATTTTAATAAACTTCTTTTGATTAAAAATTAGTTTTTCGGTATTTTTTCTATTAAATCAACGGGATTTTTCGGGGAAATCAATCAGAGGATCTTTCATATCCATAAACCAATCTGTTTTCACCATAAAAACCCAGTATATACATTTATTGACACTACCTCAGGTCTCGCTCCCCCCCAGTGCTGTGACCGCCGCAACGCGCCAAGGCTGTGACGTCACCGCCTATGACACACCATTCGTTTATCGCGAATAACTTTTTGGGTTATAGATCGATTTGGATGGTGTTTGCGTATTTCTTTTCTCCATTAGACGCCCGAAAGGACGATATGAGTTTCGATTCTTAGTTCCTTATAGGTAAGACGTCAGAGCTCGTTAAAAGTTAAAATTCCTCAAGAACCATAGGAAAAAGTAGGGTTTTATTGCTAAATAAAGGTTTAGGCGGTTACATATTGGTCCTAATCATGTCAAATCGATTATCCTTACTGGAATGTATCGTTTAAGTCAATAATATAATAATATTTTACAGCTACCTGAGCAAGGTAAATGATCAATGATATAAATTCTCAATTTTTAACAACGCGCTAAAAGCCGACTTTAGAGGTTAATTCCTCACATTCCACGTGACGTGGATGTATTATTTCTATCAATTCCTACTTATTCCAGTGCGTTCTCGGTGATTAAAAGCATTGATCCATCGTTTCGATTTGTGTTAGCCCTAAAACTACTGTTAAACATGGCTTTTCGTACAGTTGAGAAAAACGGTTTTCGGCCCGATAATTACGTTCAGTTGGGGGATAAGCCGTATTTATTTACAATGTAAACGTTGTTAATGCTTTTATTTTCATATTATAAGGTCGTTTGTAAGTCGTTAGTATACTTTTTTGCTCAGATAATAATATAATTTAGGAAAAATTGAGGAAAACACAGAGTTTTCTTTGTCTAATGAACAAATGAATTGCGTATAGTTGTGAAATTTATGTTATATTTCGTATTAGAAAAATACAAAATTGAATTTTAAGTAAGATTACGACGATAATAAGTGTATTCTTCACTGTGGTGACCTCATTTTGAAAATGGTCAACAAATATCTTATATATGTAGTGGCGAAACTTAATTTATAGTTGTAATCTTAACTTAAACCAAATTTAACAAAGAGATCGGGTTCCATTCATATCGGATCATCTTTTTTCGTTTCACATAGGTATTACCCAGCATCGGTATCTATCATTTATGTATTAGACAGAGTATTTGAGCTGTTACAACTTAAATATTAGAGAAATAAAGCCCGCATTAACGCCTTGTACTCGCTTCGCGGACACTCTAAGACGTGCTTTCCTCTTAGACGTTCGGCGAATAATAAAGGCATTTTAAACAACGGACTATTTTTAATCTTATATACACCTTTAGAATAAAATGCCGAACACACCAGTACCTGTCTGATGTCCGTAAGATATGTAGTTCATTAAAAAAACAAGTTTAATCACAAGTGTCTTTGTTCCGCGAGAGCGTGATTTGAAAACTGCCTTATCGCATTCTATTGTGAATTATACTGTTTAATCTCGTGATTTATACTACAAGGGCCATTTGCGTAATCGGAAAAAATATAATAACGGTCTAAAAAACAATTGAAATCCTTTTATTAGCTCACTAGAGGCAAAACATCTTTTTTATCTCTAGTAATAATCAGCGATATATTTTCATCATAAATCATTAATAAGCATTTATTAGGGATAGTTATCTTGTTAACCCAATTAAAAAAAATACCAGGTTGCAGGTAAACGCCATGAATAGTTCACAGAACAGTACATACTATTTGTTTTATCCAGTCTTAAGCTGATACAGGGCGCGCCACGGGCTCTTTCGGGCTCCTAATGTTCTCTAGCCGCTACAGTTAGGTCCTGTAATATGTTTTTAAGCTTGCTTAATAGCCTTTTAACATGACCCAACTTTCTATTTCCCTAGCTCGGTCCTGTTGTGGGTTGCAGTAAGATCACTCTTACACCAGCGCACAACAGGACCGAGCTGGAAGAGAATTGAGTTGGTTCATCCCTTATCTATAGGGCGTTAAGGATTGATATTTTGATTAACCATTAGATAAGGGATGATTGAACCTGATTTTGATAATATTACGACTTTAATTAAGCTAGATTTGGTGGGAAGATGCGTTACTCTCCAACGCTCTGTTCGCCAGTTAGTGGGCCCTCATCCTAGGGAAGATTTAATTATAAGGTTTATTTTGCCAATACACACACTTTTATATCATTTTATCATCAATTTTTGTAGTATTTTATGATAAATGAAACTCGATAAGCTATCAACACGGCGTGTAACGACACTATTGCCTTGAAATAGTTTATGATTCCGTCACGTATTGGATAATCGAAATGATTAGTCCCGGTTTTCCGAAAAAATGAACCCATAACGCGGTACTTTCAGGGTAAAAAGCCACTAATAATAGTAAATTAATAGGTACTTAAATATGCGATGGCTCGATTCCGACTGTCATAGTTAATTTTAGAAACTAACCTATTACACAAATTTTCGTTGTTATCGCGCTGCTTTAAGCGATATTACTCTTTCATAACCCCGAGTTAGACCCATACCAATCACTATGCTTCATAAGCCGATTTATAAATGTGATTAGAGACAAATTATACACCTGTATCTGTCACCGATTCATGGGACCATGGGAGAGGTAATAGAATAAACGCACCACGAACGAACATGCAACTGTTTAATGGCAACAATTTACAAATAAGTAGCGATAATGAGACGAGGTCGCTTATTAAGTTTGTGTCTAAAGGATGCTAGTGAATGGTATGACGTTTAACCGTTAGCTACTTATAGTTAAGTCGTTAAAATTCATCAAAATGTGATATACGTTAGAATAACAGATTAAATTAATGGTTGTCTTTTAAAGCCTTAGTCTGGGTGAGTAAAAGCTAGCCAGACATAGGTGTAAGCGATAGGTAATAGAATTACGTATCGAGAAAACTAATAATATTTTTATTTTTATCACCAATGACTATTGTAAAGGTTAAATGACATAAACGTGGATTTACGATTGGCACAACACGCGTATAAAGGCATTATTAAACGCAAAGTGGGGTTATTTATAACTGTTAAAGTTATTAATTACGGCTTACATTAATGCGTTCTGGCCGTATACAGGTTCTTTGTTTGTATAAATAACTTTAGCTAAACCTTTTAACGTTGTTTTTTCTATCGGTTTTCCGAATACTGTTTAACATCTCAATTCACATTCGATACGCAAGGACTATTGACCTAATTATTGATGCACAACAATGCTGACTAATGTGTAAATAGCTGTAGTCAGCGACCTCCAGCCTCGCTTCTTTCGGTAAACGAATAAACGTCTAATAAAGTGTTTTCATTTCTGATTTTCCTCAATGATTTAAAAGGCATGAAATATTGGACCTGTTATTACTATTATTGGTATAGTCATTCGTAATAATAAATAGAAGATTGGAAAAATAAAAATGAAAGTTAGATAAATATAATTAATTGTTAAATGTAGTATCTCGGCGGCGATGCGCCTTCACGTTTCTGTTCCACTATATACAAGGCTACCGGGTCTACAGAGCGTATACACCCTTTCGAAAAAGGGGTTGCCCAGGTGTGAGACCATCTTTTTTGAATAGCCCTTTACTTACCGATTACAACGGTATCTCGAAATACGTGCCTACGACGAACCAAAGCTGATATATCGGTAGATGATAAGTGGAATAATAAGGAGTATGAATTGGTTGAAGAACATGAAATACGATCCAAATGTGAGTTCTATTGTCTGCCTATGAGTACAACTGGGCAGCGATAGGAAAATCGATGGATCGCATAGTTAAGGGGCAAATAAGTTAATAATATTAATAGTTTCTGCCATACACATACCGCATTAATCGTTTAAATACAGAAAACCATAACTTACACGCCGCACGAAACCTGACTTTTAGGACTCTATTACAGCCAATCCTGGTTATTTTAAACCGTTACAACTATCAATTGCAGGTCATACCAATGCGTTTATCATGTTTACAGGGTCTTAACCTGGAATTTATTCTTAATTCGCCCTAAAATCGAGCCCAAAAACACCTTCCTATGCATTACACAATAGAGCTTTAACCGTTGCGGAATAACGCATATTTCAGTCAAATAAAGCTCAAATTTACCCGTAATCAGCTTAAAACCTGTGTAAAACATCCCTTAAGTCTTATATCCCTCAAAAACAACCCTTAACACCCTATAGATAAGGGATGAACCAACTCAATTCTCCTCCAGCTCGGTCCTGTTGTGCGCTGGTGTAAGAGTAATCTTACTGCAACCCACAACAGGACCGAGCTAGGGAAATAGATAGTTGGGTCATTTTAAAAGGCTATAAAGGATGCTTCCATGGGATTATACCGCCTTAGAGGACCATAGGAGCCTTTACGGGCTTAAAATTGGCCCAAAAATGATAAAGATCTCGGTAGGATCAGCTTAATTGTAATTTAAATGACTTTTAATGAGTCTGTGGCAATTAAAAATGGTTAAAATAGGTAGTTTTAGAGTGCCCGTATTGCATAACATCATCAATTGTCGTTTAGACCGAATAGGTAAATCGGGAAAAATTTTAATAAACTTCTTTTGATTAAAAATTAGTTTTTCGGTATTTTTTCTATTAAATCAACGGGATTTTTCGGGGAAATCAATCAGAGGGTCTTTCATACCCATAAACCAATCAGTTTTCACCATAAAAACCCAGTATATACATTTATTGACACTACCTCAGGTCTCGCTCCCCCCCAGTGCTGTGACCGCCGCAACGCGCCAAGGCTGTGACGTCACTGAGCATGACCACAGAAAAACGAAACGATACAGAACGCTCACCTGCGTGCGCTTGTCGCTGTTTCGCGTCGACGACGTTGGGCTGCGCTCTTGTCGCGCTGTCCGGAATCGTTCGAAGTTGCCAATTCGAACGCTACGGCGCAGCGCGCCACAGTACACGACGAGACGTCGAGTGCGTATGATCATCTCTCTCTCTCTAACTTCCCCCTTCCCCCTCACGGCTAGTGGGACCTTCCACAGCCACGCAGCGACAGTGAGCACTGAGCCCGCTGCCTCTGCCACCATGGTCGTGTACACCTGTCTCGCTTGCTTGCAGGTCACCATGTCGTGTACGGTTAGCCCGAGCCTAAGTACACTGAAGTACATTTTGGTGTGAGAGAAGACGTCGGAAAAGGAAATTCGCTACAGTTATAATATTTTCCAGTTGCTCATAAACTGTTATCTCATTAAAAAACTGTTATCACGTAAAACTAACGTGGTCCATTTGCATTGTTTGTTATGTTAATGGAACATTATACTTTCTTTAGTTAAAAATTAAATTTTGTCTTAGCTTTTTGTGGGTTTACTTATATTTTCTATAAAGTTAACCCCTTTTAAATGGACGGTCGGCAGAGATATTGAATCCTCAATTTTTTTTCAACAAACATGTTTTTAAACATATCCACCAATAAAACTTGTAAAAATTTATTCAAATTGTAGGGTCTACTTTATCAAATATATTTTTAATAAGTAATAATAATTATTATTTATATAATAATTTATTACAGTAACTTCCCTGTTTGTAGATAAAAAGACACAGTTGTAAAAGGTAATGATCAACTGTTTAGAAAAGCAACTGTGAAAAAGCATAGTGATGTAAAGTAATTCACAGCTGGTATGCAACAGTGAAATAAAGCACAAATTCAAAGTAAAAAAATCTTACATGTATTGTAACAAACATTAATCAAGAAAAATAAAGTTTTTGCATGATGAATTAGCCTCTGGACCACTATATATTAGCATAAAAAGGTTTAAATTACCTGTGCTCTGTCAGTGGTCCTATTACAAATGTGATGACTCATCATCCGGGGACGACCACGTGAAGTTTTAATACTGGCCAGTTTAACGTTGCATTTCGTGTTTTTTTTAAATGTTTTTAAATGTTCGTTGTTCGTGTGTGTGTGTGTGTGTGTGTGTGTGTGTGTGTTAAAAACTATGACGAAGCTTCTTCCAAGTTGGATTAAGTGGATTAACCAAAATTATTGATGTTCTTAGCTTGAAAATGAACCTTTGAGGTTCGAAACCTAGGTCGCAAGGAACCGAAATAGGACCACTGACAGAGCACAGGTAATTTAAACCTTTTTATGCTAAAGTTTTTGCATTAATTGTAGATACATTTTGGAGATTGATACGGTTGTGCAGTAATATTTGTGGCTAAATTAATTGGTATACAGTGCTACCCATTCGACTTCGACATTTCACTGCAGTATAGTAACACAACAGTTGTTATCCAGGGTACGAGATAGAAACAAATCAATATTGTTTATTAATATTGACAATATTAATAAACAATATTTTATATATTGAGAATATTGAGAAGAATTAATTAAAATACAAATAAAGGAAAGTTGTAATACAGTATATACATATGAAACACACTGTACTGGGCATGGTATATAAAATAAAGCCAACAAAAATTAAATAAGTTATGAATTATTTGTCAAGATTGAATAAAATATTTAAAAATGGGTGCCCTTCTCAAAGGGTTCATGAATACCATACATATAAATCATTACATAAAAAATTATATAAATTAAAGCATGGCTAAAAAGGCCATCATTTTGAAAATTCACTTATGTAAACAATTATTTTTTTGGGAAAATTAACATTTGTGTGATAGAGGCCCATTCCAAATAAGAACTAAATACAATGATCCCGCTACGAGAATATAATTTGTTTAGTGTAAAAAATAAAATGGTGGATAGCGGCTAAACAAAGTTGAAATATAAAAAAATTTATACAAATTTTCGATTTATATAGATGTGAAGAATGCGAATATGGATAGCCAGTCACGTTTTTTGTGACAACCTGTGTATCAAGTTATTTATTATTATTATTTAGTAAACTTTAATAAATAAAATTTTGTATATTTTGATATGCAATATGTATTGGTTGTTATATTAAAAAAAGGGTGATATTGCTCTTCAAAGCTACTTTCAATTGTGGGCTTTTTATTGAATTTCTTTTGTTGCGAAAACCATATTACCGTGGTGTCAAAGGTTTAACTACCGTAAATGTATACAGAACCGAATGAGCAAGGGCATCCTTATGGGGAAGTAAGAACGCCATACCCTTGAAACAAAGATTCAAATTCAAATTCAAATTCAAATTCTTTATTGCCGTAGATTGACAATTGTACAATTGTATTACAGCAGTCATGTATTATGGTCTATTGGTTACACACACACACATATATATATATATATATATATATATATATATATATATATATATATATATTTTTTTTAACTAATCTGTTATTAGAATAAGAAATAAACAAAATCTTTATAACTAAAAAACATAAATAATATTTTATCCTTCCTGGTATTGTAAATACTCACCAACTGAGTAAAAAGCATTTTCTTTCAAAAATGATTTTAGCAAAGCTTTGAATTTTACAGGGGTGTCTTGTAATTTAATGTAATCCGGGAGCCTATTGTACAATTTTGGTCCGATATTTTGAGGTAGGGCTGCTGAGAGTGTTAATCTGTGTGGAGTTTGCCTGTGATTGTGCCGATGACGAGTATTATAATTATGCACGTCTGCTCCTGTTTGAATGGAAAGAAATTTGAATTTGTAAAAAACTAACATTTTCATAAATATACAAAGAATATAAAGTTAAAAAATTTAGGGACTTGAAAAATGTTCGGCAAGATGTTCTTCTATTTATTCCGGCCATTATTCGAATAGCCCTTTTTTGCAGCCTGAATACACGCAAAAGTGCAGACTCAGAAGCTGATCCCCATAAAATGATACCGTATGTTAGTCGTGACTCGATAAGAGAAGAGTAAATTAGTCTCATTATAAAAACATCTTGGAATTTTGAAAAACGGTTTAATAAAAATAACTGTGATGATAATTTAGAACAAAGGGTGTCTATGTATGGAATCCACGTGAAATTTTCATCAAAAATTAATCCTAAGTATTTGTTGTCAGTTGTAAATGGTAGCTCGAAATCGTTCATTACCATTACTGGATGATCTGCTGAAAGATTGTTTTGAAGGCCGAATAATAGACAATTTGTTTTACTTGGATTTACATGGAGGTTATTGCTGTTAAGGTACTGGTAGAGATTTGTTAACTGTATAAAACTGTCATTTTCTAAATTTGAAAGCGATTTATTTTGAAAAAGGATAGCTATGTCATCGGCATACATTGTAATGTGTAGATTATCATCAGATAGTCAGATTAGATAGATAGATAGATTATTAGATAGATAGATTATCAGATAGCACCAAGACGTAATTTTTATTAACAAATTATGCTGATTGGGTGAATGAAAAGAGATGCCCTAAATAATTTTTCAGAAGTTTGTTGTATTGATTTTTGGGAAACAAATGCTCATTTTTACATTTAAGAGGGTAAAAGAGAATAAGCGCTTCCTTAACAACAAGAAGAAGTAGGCCTAATGTTATAGGCCTATAGTACCGTAGCTTTATTTTCCTCTGGTTTTCGAGGGCCAAAATATTTTATTCAATGGGCTATCCCAACGAGGTTGAAATAGATATATAGTGATAAAACATGTTAATTTGTTGTCCTCTGATCATTCGCGCCATTTTACTCATGGTTTCCGCCGTTTTCTTGGTTACCACCCACACTTTACCCTAGTTTCCTCGCTTAACGATTTTAGGTATTCTGATTGGTTGCAACAAGCTTCAAACATCACAGATTATACTTTAAAAAAATCTGATTAATCTCGGTTTGTCTTTAAAATTACTTTGATTTTATGGTCTGTGGTCAGGCTTTTGAGATTTGTTACCATAGAATCTTCGTATTGTGGGTAAAATGTCAGATGGACACATATAAAATACCAGATGGGGAAGAGTAAACCAAAGCCTGGTTACAAAGAAATGTCATTAAACTTTGTAAAATGGCACCAATCAACAGCCGACAAAATTCCTTATGATAAAGTACCACTCCACTGTATATATTTTTCAGTTTCGTTGGGATGTCCCTACTTATTCGCTCCTGTATAAATTGTTATACATTGGTGTTTGAACAATGTGCTTTAAATTTATAGATATATTAGACTGGGACGGTGGCGACGTCCTGTAATCCAACTAGGCCTACTTGGAGGTCACGAATTGTGGATAGTTATGAGCGATGGCTTGTGGATGCGATATTCCCTGGTGGGGATTAACGTCCGCACTAGTGAATAGCTCATCCATAAGTACCATCCTCATAATTAGACCAATTCGTATATGGGAGGTTGAAATTGTGGTTTGGATCCCACGTTAAACTGTAGGTCCCTAAATACCATTGGCTGTTGGGCTATGAATTAACAGTCCTGTCTAAGGAGAATGTCGGCCTTAGTCAGTAACAAGACTACAAGATCGCGCCACAATCATCCTACACTCATCCCTCATTCATACTTGGCTTTAAACTACCTATTGAGTTAGGTCGCCATTTCAATAAAGGTATTAAAGGTATTAATACAATTGACGGCCTTAAGTTATTTCTGGGGACGTAAAGATTGATTTTGCTTAACAAAAAAGAACTATCAATTGAGTTATGCAAGATCTTGTGGATAAACAAAATGATTAAACATTTTCTCCTACTATCAAGGGCTTCAAAAGAAAAAATGTCTCTCAGAATTCTCGTTGAAAAATCTCTGGGGCAGAACACATTGTATTTTTTAAAATACAGATACCTCAGGAATCTATTTTGTACCGATTCAATCAATGAAACATTTTGAAGATAAAAAGGATCCCATACTGCAGCAGCATACTCTAATTTACTTCTAACCAAAGTAAAGAATAGCTTAGAGATACTGTCGATGGAAGTAAAATACTTAGTGTTTCTCATAACAAAACCCAACATTTTATAAGAGTGATTTACGACTGTCTTCAGATGAATGTCGAATTTAAGAGACGAATCAAAAACAACTACAAGATCTTTGATGTGGGATACTGCATTTAATTGCGTACAATTGATGGTATATGAGGATTTAATATATTTTTCCTTGAATATGTAACAGAAAAACATTTATTGACATTTAGCAGAAGATGGTTATCTGAACACCACGCTGCAAGTGAATCAAGAGAAGACTGCAGTAAATAAAAATCCTCATGATTATTGATAACTCTGTATAACTTCAAATCATCAGCATAAAGGAGACATTTGGAATTTTTAATGATGTCGGGTAAGTCATTTACAAAGATAAAAAAATAACAGAGGACCAAGGTTGTTGATGAAAAACCCCCTCCCCTCAAGGTAAAGCGATGTAGTTTTAACGTAAACCTTAATTTTGATTGATATGTTATAATCATGGAGACGTGATTTTATCAAGAGTAAAGTTTTTGAATTAAAATTAGTGATTTTGACGTAGGCTATAATAATACTGTAGCAAAAAATATATTGTAAACATTTAAGTTAAAATAAACTTATTAGTTGTCTTTCATTTAACATAGGCCTAATTCTAAAAAAATACGCATGAAGTAAAGTTGTAAAAAACACACTGAACATCGTGGAATAACGACACTGTCGCCACGATTAAGCACCTCTAAAATTTTCAATACGGTACAGATAACTTTGTCTACAAGTTTACATTAATAGCTAAAATTAATATTTTTCATTCCTAATTATCGTACATTCTGGCTGTGTCGAATCATCTACAGTCTGCAGTATCTGGGGGATTATGACATTAATATACTAAATATGAAAAATATGAAATCAAAGTGGCGATGAAATATTCTATCGTTCATCCAATGTAATATTTCGCAAGGATCTCTGATGACAATGTAAAAATCAAAGAGTTTTTTGCAGTAGGCCTATTAATATAATCAATTTTGAATGGAATTGGTGAAAATAAATTCACAGAGTCATACAAGTCGAGATCACGGGAATAGATATTATGCCTTCTATTCTGATGGAGCGAAGCGGAGTGTTGCTACAGATACAGAGCAATTAATTAATCCGCGCGATCGCGCCGGCCCCGGCCTTCGCGTCGCGTCGGGCCGTGTAGCGTACGTTGGTCGGAGTGGAGGGGGCTTCCGGTACAACTTGGCAACACAGCTGATCGCAGACGGTTTGAATTCTAGTGGCGGGAGCGAAAATATGCGATTCTAGCCATGAGCGCGACGGTGCTGCTTGCTGCGGCGTCGTCTTGAACTATCGGTTAGCGTTCTGTATCGTTTCGTTTTTCTGTGGCATGACACACCATTCGTTTATCGCGAATAACTTTTTAGGTTATAGATCGATTTGGATGGTGTTTGCGTATTTCTTTTCTCCATTAGACGCCCGAAAGGACGATATGAGTTTCGATTCTTAGTTCCTTATAGGTAAGACGTCAGAGCTCGTTAAAAGTTAAAATTCCTCAAGAACCATAGGAAAAAGTATGGTTTTATTGCGAAATACAGGTTTGGGCAATTCAATACTGGTCCTAATCATGTCCAATCAATTCTCCTTACTGGAATGTATCTTTTAAGTCAATAATATAATAATATTTTACAGCTACCTGAGCAAGGTAAATGATCAATGATATAAATTCTCAATTTTTAACAACGCGCTAAAAGCCGACTTTAGAGGTTAATTCCTCACATTCCACGTGACGTGGAAGTATTATTTCTATCAATTCCTACTTATTCAAGTGCGTTCTCGGTGATTAAAAGCATTGATCCATCGTTTCGATTTGTGTTAGCCCTAAAACCACTGTTTAACATGGCTTTTCGTACAGTTGAGAAAAACGGTTTTCGGCCCGGTAATTACGTTCAGTTGGAGGTTAAGCCGTATTTATTTGCAATAGAAACGTTGTTAATGCTTTTATTTTCATATTATAAGGTCGTTTGTAAGTCGTTAGTACACTTTTTTGCTCAGATAATAATATAATTTAGGAAAAATTGAGGAAAACACAGAGTTTTCTTTGTCTAATGAACAAATGAATTGCGTATAGTTGTGAAATTTATGTTATATTTCGTATTAGAAAAATACAAAATTGAGTTTTAAGTAAGATTACGACGATAGTAAGTGTATTCTCCACTGTGGTGACCTCGTTTAGAAAATGGTCAACAAATATGTTATATATGCAGTGGCGAAACTTAATTTATAGTTGTAATCTTAACTTAAACCAAATTTAACAAAGAGATCGGGTTCTATTCATATCGGATCATCTTTTTTGGTTTCACATAGGTATTACCCAGCATTAGTATCTATCATTTATGTATAAGACAAAGTATCTGAGCTGTATTAAGTTAAATATTAGAGAATTATAGCCCGCAGTGACGCCTTGGACTCGCTTCGCGGACACTATAAGACGTGCGTTCCTCGACAACGTTCGGCGAATAATAAAGGCATTTGAAACAAAGGACTATTTTTAATCTTATATACACCTTTAGAATGGAATGCCGAACACACCAGTACAAGTCTGGTGTCCGTACGATGATTAGTTCATTAGTAAATCAAGTTTATTCACTGGTTTCTTTGTTCCGCGAGAGCGGGATTTGAAAACTGCTTTATCGCATTTTATTGTGGATTACAGTTTTTAATCTCGTGATTTATACTACAAGGGCCATTTCGTAATCGAAAAGAATATAATAATGGTCTAAAAAACAATTGAAATCCTTTTATTAGCTCACTAGAGGCAAAACATCATTTTTATCTCTAGTAATAATCAGCGAGATATTTTCATCAAAAATCATTAATAAGCATTTATTAGGGATAGTTATCATGTTAACCCAATAAAAAAAATACCAGGTTGAAGATAAACGCCATAATAGTTCACAGAACAGCACATACAATTTGTTTTATCCAGTTTTAAGCTGATACAGGGCGCGCCACGGGATATTTCGGGCTCCCAAAAGACCACTGCCGCTACAGTAAGGTCATGTAATATGTATATAAGCATGCTTAATAGCCTTTTAACATGACCCAACTTTCTATTTCCCTAGCTCGGTCCTGTTGTGGGTTGCAGTAAGATCACTCTTACACCAGCGCACAACAGGACCGAGCTGAAGGAGAATTGAGTTGGTTCATCCCTTATCTATAGGGTATTAAGGGTTGTTTTTGAGGGATATAAGACTTAAGGGATGTTTTACACAGGTTTTAAGCTGATTACGGGTAAATTTGAGCTTTATTTGGCTGAAATATGCGTTATTCTACAACGGTTAAAACTCTATTGTGTATTGCATAAAAAGGTGTTTTTAAACTCAATTTTAGGGCGAATTAAGAATAAATTCCAGGTTATTACCCCGTAAACCTGATAAACGCATTGATATGACCTGCAATTAATAGTTTAAACGGTTTAAAATAACCAGGATTGGCCGTAATAAAGCCCTAAAAATTAGGTTTCGTGCGGCCTGTACATTATGGTTTTCCGAATTTAACATATTTTGTGTTCCAAAGTAATGAAATAATTTATTGTATATTTTGTATTCATCATGCTCTGATGTCCTCAATATGGTAAAAGCTACCTGATAACGACCAAACCCACATTTGGTTCGTATTTTAAGTTCTACAAATCATTCCTATTCCCTAATATTCCATTTATCATCTACCGATAAAGCTGCTCAAAATCATCGTAGGCCCGTACTTCAAGATACCGTTTTAATCGTTAGGTTAAGGGCTATTCAAATAAGATGGTTTCACACCTGGGCAACCCCTTTTTCGAAAGGGTGTATACGCTCTGTAGACCCGGTAGCCTTGTATATAGTGGAACAGAAACGTGAAGGCGCATCGCCGCCGAGATACTACATTTAACAATTAATTATATTTATCTAACTTTTATTTCTAATTTTCCAATGTTCTATTTATTATTACGAATGACTATACCAATAATAGTAATAACAGGTCCAATATTTCATGCCTTTTAAATCATTGAGGAAAATCAGAAATGAAAACACTTTATTAGACGTTTATTCGTTTACCGAAAGAAGCGAGGCTGGAGGTCGCTGACTACAGCTATTTACACATTAGTCAGCATTGTTGTGCATCAATAATTAGGTCAATAGTCCTTGCGTATCGAATGTGAATTGAGATGTTAAACAGTATTCGGAAAACCGATAGAAAAAACAACGTTAAAAGGTTTAGCTAAAGTTATTTATACAAACAAAGAACCTGTATACGGCCAGAACGCATTAATGTAAGCCGTAATTAATAACTTTAACAGTTATAAATAACCCCACTTTGCGTTTAATAATGCCTTTATACGCGTGTTGTGCCAATCGTAAATCCACGTTTATGTCATTTAACCTTTACAATAGTCATTGGTGATAAAAATAAAAATATTATTAGTTTTCTCGATACGTCATTCTATTACCTATCGCTTACACCTATGTCTGTCTAGTTTTTACTCACCCAGACTAAGGCTTTAAAAGACAACCATTAATTTAATCTGTTATTCTAACGTATATCACATTTTGATGAATTTTAACGACTTAACTATAAGTAGCTAACGGTTAAACGTCATACCATTCACTAGCATCCTTTAGACACAAACTTAATAAGCGACCTCGTCTCATTATCGCTACTTATTTTCAAAATATTCGCCATTAAACAGTTGCATGTTCGTTCGTGGTGCGTTTATTCTATTACCTCTCCCATGGTCCCATGAATCGGTGACAGATACAGGTGTATAATTTGTCTCTAATCACATTTATAAATCGGCTTATGAAGCATAGTGATTGGTATGGGTCTAACTCGGGGTTATGAAAGAGTAATATCGCTTAAAGCAGCGCGATAACAACGAAAATTTATGTAATAGGTTAGTTTCTAAAATTAACTATGACAGTCGGAATCGAGCCATCGCATATTTAAGTACCTATTAATTTACTATTATTAGTGGCTTTTTACCCTGAAAGTACCGCGTTATGGGTTCATTTTTTCGGAATACCGGGACTAATCATTTCGATTATCCAATACGTGACGGAATCATAAACTATTTCAAGGCAATAGTGTCGTTACACGCCGTGTTGATAGCTTGTCGAGTCTCAATCAGCATAAAATACTTCAATAATTGATGATAAAATGATATAAAAGTGTGTGTATTGGCCAAATACCAATTGTAATTAAATCTCCCCTAGGATGAGGGCCCACTACCTGGCGAACAGAGCGTTGGAGAGTAACGCATTTTTTCCCCAAATCTAGCTTAATTAAAGTCGTAATATTATCAAAATCAGGTTCAATCATCCCTTATCTAATGGTTAATCAAAATATCAATCCTTAACGCCCCATAGATAAGGGATGATACAACTTTTAATTCTTCCTCCAGCTCGGTCCTGTTGTGCGCTGGTGTAAGAGTAATCTTACTGCAACCCACAACAGGACCGAGCTAGGGAAATAGAAAGGTTGGGTCATTTTAATAGGCTATAAAGGATGCTTCCATGGGATTATACCGCCTTAGAGGACCATAGGAGCCTTTACGGGCTTAAAATCGGCCCAAAAATAATAAAGATCTCGGTAGGATTGGCTAAAATGTAATTTAAATGACCTTTAATGAGTCTGTGGTAATTAGAAATAGTTAATATAGATAGTTTTATAGTGCCCGTATTGTGTAACATCATCAATTGTCGTTTAGACAGAATACGTAAATTGGAGAAAGACGTGATAAACTTTTTTTGATTAAAAATTAGTTTTTCGGTATTTTTTCTATTAAATCAACGGTGTTTTTTCGGGGAAATCAATGAGATGGTCTTTTATACCCATAAACCAATCAGTTTTCACCATAAAACCCAGTATATACATTTTTCGACACTACCTTAGGTCTCGCTCCCCCCCGGTGCTGTGACCGCCACAACGGGCCAAGGCTGTGACGTCACCGCCTATGACACACCATTCGTTTATCGCGAATAACTTTTTAGGTTATAGATCGATTTGGATGGTGTTTGCGTATTTCCTTTCTCCATTAGACGCCCGAAAGGACGATATGAGTTTCGATTCTTAGTTCCTTAGAGGTAAGACGTCAGAGCTCGTTAAAAGTGGAAATTCCTCAAGAACCATAGGAAAAATTAGGGTTTAATTGCGAAATACAGGTTTAGGCGGTTACATATTGGTCCTAATCATGTCCAATCAATTCTCCTTACTGGAATG
Organism: Neoaliturus tenellus; assembly: GCA_030545055.2. Lineage (NCBI taxonomy): Eukaryota > Metazoa > Arthropoda > Insecta > Hemiptera > Cicadellidae > Neoaliturus > Neoaliturus tenellus. Next base: position 83,354,379 of record CM061533.1, read on the forward strand.
TATCGTTTAAGTCAATAATATAATAATATTTTACAGCTACCTGAGCAAGGTAAATGATCAATGATATAAATTCTCAATTTTTAACAACGCGCTAAAAGCCGACTTTAGAGGTTAATTCCTCACATTCCACGTGACGTGGATGTATTATTTCTATCAATTCCTACTTATTCCAGTGCGTTCTCGGTGATTAAAAGCATTGATCCATCGTTTCGATTTGTGTTAGCCCTAAAACTACTGTTAAACATGGCTTTTCGTACAGTTGAGAAAAACGGTTTTCGGCCCGATAATTACGTTCAGTTGGGGGATAAGCCGTATTTATTTACAATGTAAACGTTGTTAACGCTTTTATTTTCATATTATAAGGTCGTTTGTAAGTCGTTAGTATACTCTTTATGCTCGGATAGTAATATAATTTAGGAAAAATTAAAAAAAACACAGAGTTTTTCTTTGTCCAATGAACAAATGAATTGCGTATAGTTGTGAAATTTAAGTTATATTTCGTATTAGAAAAATCCAAAATTGAATTTTAAGTAAGATTACGACGATAGTAAGTGTATTCTCCACTGTGGTGACCTCGTTTAGAAAATGGTCAACAAATATCTTATATATGTAGTGGCGAAACTTAATTTATAGTTGTAATCTTAACTTAAACCAAATTTAACAAAGAGATCGGGTTCCATTCATATCGGATCATCTTTTTTCGTTTCACATAGGTATTACCCAGCATCGGTATCTATCATTTATGTATTAGACAGAGTATTTGAGCTGTTACAACTTAAATATTAGAGAAATAAAGCCCGCAGTAACGCCTTGTACTCGCTTCGCGGACAGTCTAAGACGTGCTTTCCTCTTAGACGTTCGGCGAATAATAAAGGCATTTTAAACAACTGACTATTTTTAATCTTATATACACCTTTAGAATGGAATGCCGAACACACCAGTACAAGTCTGGTGTCCGTACGATGATTAGTTCATTAGTAAATCAAGTTTATTCACTGGTTTCTTTGTTCCGCGAGAGCGGGATTTGAAAACTGCTTTATCGCATTTTATTGTGGATTACAGTTTTTAATCTCGTGATTTATACTATAAGGGCCATTTGCGTAATCGAAAAGAATATAATAATGGTCTAAAAAACAATTGAAATCCTTTTATTAGCTCACTAGAGGCAAAACATCTTTTTTATCTCTAGTAATAATCAGCGATATATTTTCATCATAAATCATTAATAAGCATTTATTAGGGATAGTTATCTTGTTAACCCAATTAAAAAAAATACCAGGTTGCAGGTAAACGCCATGATAGTTCACAGAACAGTACATACAATTTGTTTTATCCGGTCTTAAGCTGATAAAGGGCGCGTCACGGGATATTTCGGGCTCCCAAAAGACCACTGCCGCTACAGTTAGGTCATGTAATACGTATTTAAGCATCCTTTATAGCCTTTTAAAATGACCCAACTATCTATTTCCCTTGCTCGGTCCTGTTGTGGGTTGCAGTAAGATCACTCTTACACCAGCGCACAACAGGACCGAGCTGAAGGAGAATAAAGTTGGTTCATCCCTTATCTGTAGGGTATTAAGGGTTGGATTTGAGGGATATAAGACTTAAGGGATGTTTTACACAGGTTTTAAGCTGATTACGGGTAAATTTGAGCTTTATTTGGCTGAAATATGCGTTATTCCGCGAAGGTTAAAACTCTATTGTGTATTGTATACAAAGGCGTTTTTGAGCTCAATTTAAGGGCGAATTATGTATATTTTCCAGGTTAAGACCCTGTAAACATGATAAACGCATTGATATGACCTGCAATTAATAGTTTTAACGGTTTAAAATAACCAGGATTGGCCGTAATAGAGTCCTAAAAGTCAGGTTTCGTGCGGCCTGTACATCATGGTTTTCCGAATTTAAACGATTAATGCGGTATTTGTATGGCATAAAATACTAATATTATTAACTTATTTGCCCCTTATATATTTGATCCATCGATTTCTCCTATCGCTGGCCAGTTGTACTCATAGGCAGACGACAGAACTCACATTTGGATTGTATTTCATGTTCTTCAACCAATTCATACTCCTTATTATTCCACTTATCATCTGCCGATACATCACCTTTGAGTCGTCGTAGGCACGTATTTCGAGATACCGTTGTAATCGGTAAGTAAAGGGCTATTCAAATAAGATGGTCTCACACCTGGGCAACCCCTTTTTCGAAAGGGTGTATACGCTCTGTAGACTCGGTAGTCGTGTTTATAGTGGAACAGAAACGTGTTGGCGCATCGCCGCCGAGATACTACATTTAACAATTATATTTATCTAACTTTCATTTTCCCATGTTATAATAGACTATTGATAACCCTTACTATATAATACTATTAGTAAAGTCACACAAATATTAACGTTAATATTATAAATTATAAACAATAGGAAACATTCACACATGAAATCACTTCATTAGTTACATTCGATTGAAAAAAAAACCATGTCTGGAGGTCGCTGACTACTAGGTGTTTACGAAATTGTCAGCACTATTGTGACACCAATAACTAGGTCGGTGGTCCCTGCATATTAAGTTTACCATGGGATAACAATAATGTTTACAGACTATGTCTGCCGTACGGGGAACCATGTTTACTATTCCTTTTCCTTAACACCCTAAGATCATTTTCCTAGTATGAAGCTTGTTACGGACCAAAACATGTTACGATTCTTCTATGGTCCTCTAAGGCGGTATAATCCCATGGAAGCATCCTTTATAGCCTATTAAAATGACCCAACTATCTATTTCCCTAGCTCGGTCCTGTTGTGGGTTGCAGTAAGATCACTCTTACACCAGCGCACAACAGGACCGAGCTGCAGGAGAATAAAGTTGGTTCATCCCTTATCTATAGGGTGTTAAGGGTTGTTTTTGAGGGATATAAGACTTAAGGGATGTTTTACACAGGTTTTAAGCTAATTACGGGTAAATTTGAGCTTTATTTGGCTGAAATATGCGTTATTCTACAACGGTTAAAACTCTATTGTGTATTGCATAGATAGGTGTTTTTGGGCTCGATTTTAGGGCGAATTAAGAATAAATTCCAGGTTAAGACCCTGTAAACATGATAAACGCATTGGTATGACCTGCAATTGATAGTTGTAACGGTTTAAAATAACCAGGATTGGCTGTAATAGAGTCCTAAAAGTCAGGTTTCGTGCGGCGTGTAAGTTATGGTTTTCTGTATTTAAACGATTAATGCGGTATGTGTATGGCAGAAACTATTAATATTATTAACTTATTTGCCCCTTAACTATGCGATCCATCGATTTTCCTATCGCTGCCCAGTTGTACTCATAGGCAGACAATAGAACTCACATTTGGATCGTATTTCATGTTCTTCAACCAATTCATACTCCTTATTATTCCACTTATCATCTACCGATATATCAGCTTTGGTTCGTCGTAGGCACGTATTTCGAGATACCGTTGTAATCGGTAAGTAAAGGGCTATTCAAAAAAGATGGTCTCACACCTGGGCAACCCCTTTTTCGAAAGGGTGTATACGCTCTGTAGACCCGGTAGCCTTGTATATAGTGGAACAGAAACGTGAAGGCGCATCGCCGCCGAGATACTACATTTAACAATTAATTATATTTATCTAACTTTCATTTTTATTTTTCCAATCTTCTATTTATTATTACGAATGACTATACCACTTGTAGTAATAACAGGTCCAATATTGCATTGCCTTTTAAATCATAGGGGAAAATTAGAAATGAAAACACTTTATTAGACTTTTATTCGTTTACCGAAAGAAGCGAGACTGAAGGTCGCTGACTACAGCTATTTACACATTAGTCAGCATTGTTGTGCATCAATAATTAGGTCAATAGTCCTTGCGTATCGAATGTGAATTGAGATGTTAAACAGTATTCGGAAAACCGATAGAAAAAACAACGTTAAAAGGTTTAGCTACAGTTATTTATACAAACAAAGAACCTGTATACGGCCAGAACGCATTAATGTAAGCCGTAATTAATAACTTTAACAGTTATAAATAACCCCAATTTGCGTTTAATAAGGCCTTTATACGCGTGTTGTGCCAATCGTAAATCCACGTTTATGTCATTTAACCTTTACAATAGTCATTTGTGATAAAAAAAAAATATTATTAGTTTTCTCGATACGTAATTCTATTACCTATCGCTTACACCTATGTCTGGCTAGCTTTTACTCACCCAGACTAAGGATTTAAAAGACAACCATTAATTTAATCTGTTTTTCTAACGTATATCACACTTTGATGAATATTAACGACTTAACTATAAGTAGCTAACGGTTAAACGTCATACCATTCACTAGCATCCTTTAGACACAAACTTAATAAGCGACCTCGTCTCATTATCGCTACTTATTTTTAAATTGTTGCCATTAAACAGTTGCATGTTCGTTCGTGGTGCGTTTATTCTATTACCTCTCCCATGGTCGCATGAATCGGTGACAGATACAGGTGTATAATTTGTCTCTAATCACATTTATAAATCGGCTTATGAAGCATAGTGATTGGTATGGGTCGAACTTGGGAGTATGAAAGGGTAATATCGCTTAAAGCAGCGCAATAAAAACGAAAATTTGTGTAATAGGTTAGTTCCTAAAATTAACTATGACAGTCGGAATCGAGCCATCGCATATTTAAGTACCTAATAAGTTACTATTATGAGTGGCTATTTACCCTGAAAGTACCGCATTATGGGTTATTTTTTTCGGAACACCGGGACTAATCATTTCGATCTCCCTATACGTGACGGAATCATAAACTTTCTCAACACAATATAGCCGTTGGACGTCTTTTTCGTAGCGTATCATGTCTCAATCGGCAAATACCCTTGTAAAACTTAAGATCAAATGATATGAAAGTGAAAGTGTTTGGATTCACCTAATAAATATTATAAATAAACCGCCCTAGTATGGGCGTAGTAATAGTTGGCGAACAGAGCGTTGAAGAGTGACGCATGTTCTCACCAAATATAGCTTAATTAAAGTCGTAATATTATCAAAATCAGGTTCAATCATCCCTTATCTAATGGTTAATCAAAATATCAACCCTTAATCACCCTATAGATAAGGGATGATACAACTCAATCTTCTTCAGCTCGGTCCTGTTGTGCGCTGGTGTAAGAGTGATCTTACTGCAACCCACAACAGGACCGAGCTAGGGAAATAGAAAGTTGAGGTCATTTTAAAAGGCTATTAAGCATGCTTCCATGGGATTATACCGCCTTAGAGGACCATAGGAGCCTTTACGAGCTTAAAATCGGCCCAAAACTGATAAAGATCTCGGTAGGATCAGCTTAATTCGAATTTAAATGACTTTTAAGGAGCCTGTAGCAATTAAAAATGGTTAAAATAGGTAGTTTTAGAGTGCCCGTATTGCATAACATCATCAATTGTCGTTTAGACCGAATAGGTAAATCGGGAAAAACTTCTTTTGATTAAAAATTAGTTTTTCGGTATTTTTTCTATTAAATCAACGGGATTTTTCGAGGAAATCAATCAGAGGGTCTTTCATATCCATAAACCAATCTGTTTTCACCATAAAAACCCAGTATATACATTTATTGACACTACCTCAGGTCTCGCTCCCCCCCAGTGCTGTGACCGCCGCAACGCGCCAAGGCTGTGACGTCACTGAGCATGACACACCATTCGTTTATCGCGAATAACTTTTTAGGTTATAGATCGATTTGGATGGTGTTTGCGTATTCCTTTTCTCCATTAGACGCCCGAAAGGACGATATGAGTTTCGATTCTTAGTTCCTTATAGGTAAGACGTCAGGGCTCGTTAAAAGTTAAAATTCCTCAAGAACCATAGGAAAAAGTATGGTTTTATTGCGAAATACAGGTTTGGGCAATTGAATACTGGTCCTAATCATGTCCAATCAATTCTCCTTACTGGAATGTATCGTTTAAGTCAATAATATAATAATATTTTACAGCTACCTGAGCAAGGTAAATGATCAATGATATAAATTCTCAATTTTTAACAACGCGCTAAAAGCCGACTTTAGAGGTTAATTCCTCACATTCCACGTGACGTGGAAGTATTATTTCTATCAATTCCTACTTATTCAAGTGCGTTCTCGGTGATTAAAAGCATTGATCCATCGTTTCGATTTGTGTTAGCCCTAAAACCACTGTTTAACATGGCTTTTCGTAGTTGAGAAAAACGGTTTTCGGCCCGGTAATTACGTTCAGTTGGAGGTTAAGCCGTATTTATTTGCAATAGAAACGTTGTTAACGCTTTTATTTTCATATTATAAGGTCGTTTGTAAGTCGTTAGTATACTTTTTTGCTCGGATAGTAATATAATTTATGGAAAAATTAAGGAAAACACAGAGTTTTCTTTGTCTAATGAACAAATGAATTGCGTATAGTTGTGAAACTTTAAGTTATATTTCGTATTAAGAAAATCCAAAATTGAATTTTAAGTAAGATTACGACGATAATAAGTGTATTCTCCACTGTGGTGACCTCATTTTGAAAATGGTCAACACATATCTTATATATGTAGTGGCGAAACTTAATTTATAGTTGTAATCTTAACTTAAACCAAATTTAACAAAGAGATCGGGTTCCATTCATATCGGATCATCTTTTTTCGTTTCACATAGGTATTACCCAGCATCGGTATCTATCATTTATGTATTAGACAGAGTATTTGAGCTGTTACAACTTAAATATTAGAGAAATAAAGCCCGCAGTAACGCCTTGTACTCGCTTCGCGGACACTCTAAGACGTGCTTTCCTCTTAGACGTTCGGCGAATAATAAAGGCATTTTAAACAACGGACTATTTTTAATCTTATATACACCTTTAGAATAAAATGCCGAACACACCAGTACAAGTATGGTGTCCGTACGATGATTAGTTCATTAGTAAATCAAGTTTATTCACTGGTTTCTTTGTTCCGCGAGAGCGTGATTTGAAAACTGCCTTATCGCATTCTATTGTGAATTATACTGTTTAATCTCGTGATTTATACTACAAGGGCCATTTGCGTAATCGGAAAAAATATAATAACGGTCTAAAAAACAATTGAAATCCTTTTATTAGCTCACTAGAGGCAAAACATCATTTTTATCTCTAGTAATAATCAGCGAGATATTTTCATCAAAAATCATTAATAAGCATTTATTAGGGATAGTTATCATGTTAACCCCATAAAAAAAAAATACCAGGTTGAAGATAAACGCCATAATAGTTCACAGAACAGTACATACAATTTGTTTTATCCGGTCTTAAGCTGATACAGGGCGCGCCACGGGATATTTCGGGCTCCCAAAAGACTACTGCCGCTACAGTTAGGTCATGTAATATGCATTTAAGCATCCTTAATAGCCTTTTAACATGACCCAACCTTTCTATTTCCCTAGCTCGGTCCTGTTGTGGGTTGCAGTAAGATCACTCTTACACCAGCGCACAACAGGACCGAGCTGGAAGAGAATTGAGTTGAAATGGTCAACACATATCTTATATATGTAGTGGCGAAACTTAATTTATAGTTGTAATCTTAACTTAAACCAAATTTAACAAAGAGATCGGGTTCCATTCATATCGGATCATCTTTTTTGGTTTCACATAGGTATTACCCAGCATTAGTATCTATCATTTATGTATTAGACAGAGTATTTGAGCTGTTACAACTTAAATATTAGAGAAATATAGCCCGCAGTGACGGCTTGGACCCGCTTCGCGGACAGTCTAAGACGTGCGTTCCTCGACGACGTTCGGCGAATAATAAAGGCATTTTAAACAACGCACTATTTTTAAACTTATAAACACCTTTAGAATGAAATGCCGAACACACCAGTACAAGTATGGTGTCCGTACGATGATTAGTTCATTAGTAAATCAAGTTTATTCACTGGTTTCTTTGTTCCGCGAGAGCGGGATTTGAAAACTGCTTTATCGCATTTTATTGTTGATTACACTTTTTAATCTCGTGATTTATACTATAAGGGCCATTTGCGTAATCGAAAAAATATAATAACGGTCTAAAAAACAATTGAAATCCTTTTATTAGCTCACTAGAGGCAAAACATCTTTTTTATCTCTAGTAATAATCAGCGATATATTTTCATCATAAATCATTAATAAGCATTTATTAGGGATGGTTATCTTGTTAACCCAATTAAAAAAAATACCAGGTTGCAGGTAAACGCCATGATAGTTCACAGAACAGTACATACAATTTGTTTTATCCGGTCTTAAGCTGATAAAGGGCGCGCCACGGGATATTTCGGGCTCCCAAAAGACCACTGCCGCTACAGTAAGGTCATGTAATATGTATATAAGCATCTTTTATAGCCTTTTAAAATGACTCAACTTTCTATTTCCCTGCTCGGTCCTGTTGTGGGTTGCAGTAAGATCACTCTTACACCAGCGCACAACAGGACCGAGCTGAAAGAGAATTAACCGTTGCGGAATAACGCATATTTCAGCCAAATAAAGCTCAAAATTAGCCTTAATCAGCTTAAAACCTGTGTAAAACATCCCTTAAGTCTTATATCCCTCAAAACCAACCCTTAATACCCTATAGATAAGGGATGAATCAACTCAATTCTTTTCAGCTCGGTCCTGTTGTGCGCTGGTGTAAGAGTGATCTTACTGCAACCCACAACAGGACCGAGCTAGGGAAATAGAAAGTTGGGTCATTTTAAAAGGCTATTAAGCATGCTTAAATACATATTACATGACCTAACTGTAGCGGCTAGAGAATATTAGGAGCCCGAAATATCCCGTGACGCGCCCTTTATCAGCTTAAGACCGGATAAAACAAATTGTATGTACTGTTCTGTGAACTATTATGGCGTTTATCTACAACCTAGTATTTTTTTTTTATTGGGTTAACAAGATAACTATCCCTAATAAATGCTTATTAATGATTTATGATGAAAATATATCGCTGATTATTACTAGAGATAAAAGAGATGTTTTGCCTCTAGTGAGCTAATAAAAGGATTTCAATTGTTTTTTAGACCATTATTATATTCTTTTCGATTACGTAAATGGCCCTTGTAGTATAAATCACGAGATTAAAAACTGTAATCCACAATAAAATGCGATAAAGCAGTTTTCAAATCCCGCTCTCGCGGAACTAGGAAACCAGTGAATAAACTTGATTTACCAATGAACTAATCAGCGTACGGACATCAGACTGGTACTGGTGTGTTCGGCATTTTATTCTAAAGGTGTATATAAGATTAAAAATAGTCCTTTGTTTCAAATGCCTTTATTATTCGCCGAACGTTGTCGAGGAACGCACGTCTTATCGTGTCCGCGAAGCGAGTCCAAGGCGTCACTGCGGGCTATAATTCTCTAATATTTAACTTAATACAGCTCAGATACTTTGTCTTATACATAAATGATAGATACTAATGCTGGGTAATACCTAAACTTAAAAAAAATTAACTTATGACCATAATTTTTTTGGCCACATGATGTTACTTAGCTAACTCTTCTTTGATAATCTCTTTTGATGGAGCGCGCGAATGTTCAGGAAGATGTAAAGAAGGATATCCGCCAGTGCCTTGCCCTTCCGCCCGCCCGGACCGAACCGCCCCAATGAGCACGTAACTTTAACAGAAGTAGTGTAGGAACTTCTTGGCACATTTTTATCTAAAGGGGGCGCCTACACCCAAATGAAGGCACCGGCCATCTAGGAGGGTGCTCAAGTCTTAAAGGGGGGGGGGTCTTTCGCGTATCTAAACGAGGGTTTCAAAATCAGGCAAGACACTTGATCTGCACTCTTGCCTCATAAAGATAAATAATTTGATGAAAAATAATTTTTTTAACTATCAAACTGCTGTTTTTCTTTTCATTTGGTTTTTCAAGCAGCAGCCATCCTTTGACTTTCGCTTCCCGGTCCCGCCACCGGGAGCGGCGCTTCCGTGCAAACGCATGGGCCACGAGCCGCTACTGATTGGTTGTACACCTCTTAGCGTTACCCAGAAAACACCGCGAGGAGGTGGGTGTACGTCGTTTTCCACACATTCACACACACACACACACACACACACACACACACACACACACACACACACACACACACACACACACACACACACACACACACACACACACACACACACACACACACACACACACACACACACACACACACACACACACACACACACACACACACACACACACACACACACACACACACACACACACACACACACACACACACACACACACACACACACACACACACACACACACACACACACACACACACACACACACACACACACACACACACACACACACACACACACACACACACACACACACACACACACACACACACACACACACACACACACACACACACACACACACACACACACACACACACACACACACACACACACACACACACACACACACACACACACACACACACACACACACACACACACACACACACACACACACACACACACATTCACACACACATATTCACACACACATGGTTTACGGGTCTTATAGTCAACCGCGCCAGTGACCTTCATTCACACCAGACTTTTTAAATGAGTAGCTAAAGTTAATACCTTAACTTCTCAATCTAATAAGTCCCACATTCATACATAAGTAGTGTGAAATTGAGGATGCTGGCCCAGTTCAAGGTCACCTGAGGGATGACGTCATCGAGGTCAATGACCTCACCGATGACGTCATCGATGACGTCATCGATGACGCAATCGATGACGTCATCACTAATGACGTCATTTCGAGGACGTCACACCCATGACGTCACAGAAATGACGTGCTGATGACGTCACCACCCCTTACGTCATCAAAACGACGTCACCGACGCCACTAAGGTCAAGGTCACGCAGAAACTTAAAATTTTTTAGCACTTTTGCCGTTTCTCGCACTACGCTCCGAGTTTCAGTCCGAGTCCCCGTGACCTTGACCACTTGGAGCGAATATTGGACGAGAAACGGCAAAAGTGCCAAGTTAAACCCGAGTTTCTGACATGACTCTGCCTAAATGGGCAATCGGTAATCCCTCAGGTGACCTTGAACTAGCACAACACCCCCAATTTCATATTACTGTGACCTTGAAAACTTAACAACGGAGCGCCGACACCGATGCGCACCCCACGACAGCCACCGAGTGACTGACTGTCAGGCTCTGTGTACTCTAGGTATATGGAGAAGTGGAGGGGGAAATCTCAAGGTCATCCAAATGGAGTTTTAAAAAAGTTGAAGAGTAGAAAGACTACTCTTGTGCTTCCTGGGCGACCTCATCAATTTCCAACGGATCTGTAAACCAATCCGATCTGTAGTGGCAGGAGTCCAGAAAACAGGTGCACCACCCATCAGGTTGTCCGTAGCATTTCCGACAATTGGTAAGATTGGAGAAGTGAAATTTAATACACCGCTGCGGACAACAAGTATAAAAGTATTTGGATTTGTAGATTTTGAAAGTTTGTAGTACCGGTGGTGGCAGCTGTTGGTTCTTGCATCTACACCTGCAACATCCGAAGCATTCACATTGCCGGCAGGCCAGCCCATCCACTTGCCACTTTGGTAAGAGGAAACACTTATCCTCACAGCAATAGGTTGTCCCCGTCTCTTCCTCCCAACGCTTCTTTGCACAATATGTGACGCCTTGTATCTCCAAACACCTATGCTCGCAACATGAGATGCGCTTACTTTCCATAGCTGATGTTGCTTTGACGAGGGAGCACGATGAAGTGATGCTGTGGTCAGTGGGAATGGGGTTTATATAAACTAAGGTGAGTGGAGGGGGAAAGGTCAAGGTCATCCAAATGGAGTTTTAAAAAAGAAAAGAGTAGAAAGACTACTCTTGTGTATTTATAGCGATTTCATTGATAGTGAGTGCTTCTGTATGCCAAGTTGATCTGTACTGACAGGCTCCTAAATAATGTTTGCAAAAACCTGCAAAATGATTGTTGCACAATTTGCAGCCAGTTAGCTGTTTTAGTGTGAATTCAATGCAACGTTCAGGGCAACAAGTGTACTTATGCCCTCTCATCTGGTACACATGGAATGTCTTCAACTCTGGTTTCGGCTTCTTCCAAGACTTGCACTTACACATGCATTGACCAAAAGCTTCACATTTTCTACACGCCAGGCCATCCGCAACATCAATGTCATTCGGCCATGAAAAACATTTCCGTTCGCAACAGTAGTTGAGTTGACTCTCCATGTTGCTGTGGTGAAGGTGCGCGATGAAATGATGCTGCAGTCATTGAGAGTGCACCTTAAATAAACTCAGTGGAGGGGGAAAGGTCAAGGCCATCCAAACGGAGTTTTAAAAAAGATAACTAGTCGTCCTCCTCCTCCTCGTCCGTTGTACTTGGAGAGCTGTCAGACGAAGAGCCCCGTGCAGGTGCTCCCCAGATGAAAAACAAATCAATTTTAAAACGAAGACCAGGATCTTGCATCATCAAGTCCTTTAACTTGTCACATACTAAGTCGACCTTGTGTAAGGTGTCAACAACAAGCTTCCAATTCGTTGGCTCAATATAACTTGTAGTAGAGTCTGCCTCGCTGATAACCACATCCTCCGGCCGTATTGGAGTGTAAAGATGTGTAAAGTTCTTCGGCTGTAGCTGAGGTTCAGGCTGGCTGGAAGTGGAAGGTTGAGTGTGGACCCCTGTCGCATCGAAATCCATAGTTATTCTACATTCAATGTTGGGGTTTTCGTTTAATACATACACCAATTTCTCATGCAACATATCCACTTCTGCCGAGTCTTGCAGATGAACATTCCAGGAAAATGGCCATTCTTCATCCGTAGTGGAGTCAACTCGAGAAAGAGTGCTGTCCGCCATGATAGCTAAGCAAGGAATGATGTGAGCTACAGACTGTGGTAACAGTATTGAAAAGTAGAGGGGGTAAACCAAAAGTATGTGGAGGGGGTATTTTCAAGGTCATTTAATTTGGGTTTTAAAAAAAGGAAATAGTGGAGGGGGAATTCTCAAGGTCATCCAATTTGGGTTTTTAAAAAAAAGGAATGAAGGTTACTCCTCTTCAGCCTCGTTGTCCCCCACATCCTCATTAGCCTCATCTTCATCGACGTCAGACTCGCCGTAAGGGTAGATCGGGGACATGGGCGAATATTGTGGAGATTGTTGACCGTTGTTATCGTCCCCTTGCATTCTAACTTGGGACCAATCATAATTTAAATTCATTTGTATTATGATCCCAGGGTTGTCCCGCAGTATTTCCTTCATCCGTTCGCAAATTGTTTCCAAATAGTGTACACTATCGATCGACAGTGTCCAACCCGTACTTGTACCAACATCAGTTGTGGAGTCAGCTTGGCTGATGGTGTTGTTGTCTGCCATGGTTGCTTGTCGGACAAGGAATGACGGTTGATGTGATGCTCATGCAGGAACATGGTGAAGTGGTGGGGGTGTGGTGGAGTAGTGGGGGAATTTTCAAGGTCATCCAAACGGAGTTTTAAAAAAAGGAAAACCTACAAAGTAACATTGAAACTTTCCAATTGATGGTGGCGAGCGTTTTCTTCTGCAACCTTGCCGACACATGTGACTATGCCATACAGTATGAAAAGTACAACCATAATAAGGCCGAACAATAAAAGATAGCCGTTGACTATCATGATATTTTCTGAGTGTATCTGCTTTCTTCGTATCGCCCTCTCCTGCATCCTCTTCTCCAACTCGTGGACGAAGTCACAGCAAACGTGAGGACATGTTTTATCCGTTGGTAGGTTTGCCATTGTTGATGTTGTCGGTTTGGCTGTTGAAGATGGAATGAGGTTTCCAATTGTGATGTGCCATGTACATCAATAGTCAAGTGGTGGGGGTAGCAAAGCAGTGGAGGGGGAAGTTTCAAGGTCATCCAAATTGTGTTTTAAAAAACCTATCTTGTTACTGAGCTTATAAGTCAGTAACAAGATAGGTGTTTTTGTTCTTTTACTTCTTTAATATAATGAAAAAATATACATATTCTATTATTGTAAGAACAAGGAAGACAACTGCTAGTCAGCTGAAGTAGTCCAAGTTGTCTGGCTCGGTCTTCATCGACGCTGGTGAGGAAGCTGTCGAGGAGTGTCCAGGCTCTTCCTTTGGCTGCCGGGTGTTCCGTATATTGCAAGCGTAAACCTGCACGTTTATACGGTAGCCTCGTGCCACCATCAGCTGCAACTCCTTGTACAAGTCGTTTAGCTCCTGCTGAGTCTTGATGCTCACCTCCTCGTAACTTGCGCAACTAACGTTCAGAGACATCTTGATGTTGCTAGGTTGGCTGCTGGAGTAGAAATGAAGCCGAGGCACAGCGCTTGGAGGTACATGAAAAAGTGGTGGGGGTAATAGTGGTGGGGGTATAGAAGATCCAATTAAACAGTTCTAAACTTTTTCCATCGATACAATGGAATGGAACAAATAGCGCAGGTGTCCTTGTAATTTTCAAATCGAAACAGTGGCGCTAGAAATCCGAATTGTTTTATACCACCATCCTGTACGAATCGCCGAAGGTCTCTGACGGCGGCCTCGCCACAAGGCCTACAAAACTTTTCCCCATCGTGGAACTTATACCAGGAGTATTCCGAATACCCTGTATTTTCCTTCCTGTAGCGTTTGACATCTTCTTTTATTGTTAGTGGGATATTGTCTTGTAAACATGTTGGGAACAAGTCCTTGTGAGTTATAACTCGTTGTATGCAAAGCTCGTACAAGGTGCTCATCGTTTGCTAGTTGGCAACAGACTGACCGTTTTTCGCATCCAAGCAGGTTTGAATCCTAGTGCGGTAGTGGGGGTAATTACAGTAGTGGGGGTAATTGTGAAATGCAAAGGTCAAAGGTCAAGGTCACCCGCGAAGTTTAAAAAAAATGCAACATATCAATACGTGAAGTCTGTCACATATTGATATGTTGCATTTTTTTGTTTTTTTATTTTTTTTTGTCTTTTATGATTCGTTTATTTATAAAACATTACAACAACAACATATGTACAACATTAAAACTTAAATCTAACACTGCTGCTTGTCAGCGATGTGGATGGTCAACTCTGTAGAATTGCTACCCGTGCAGCCGTGGGACACCAGGTATAGACACCCGGGTTGAATAGAGCGAAGATCCTCGTTTTGTAGAAGATGGACGAATCTCTTGGGCAGGTACACCTGGAACTTTGGTTCATCCCCCGGAGTAAACGGTGCCTCGCTGAGACTGCAGCAGATGGCCTCCCCAACTGTAGTCTCCATCTTCTTCATAGCATGGATTATGTAGTGCTTCTCGTCTTTTAGTTCCGAGCACTTCTTTACAGGTAATATTGTTGACTTGGAGTGAGCATTGAACTGCTCGACCAAAGTCTGAAGGAACTGGTGAGATGCCATGGTCAGGTTACAGATCGTCTTCTTGCTCGGAGATGTTGTCGTCTCGGAATCTCGAGTAATACTCATGCCAGGTCCCTGTCTGCTCCCCACTTATATACTCTCCGTTACCCCCACCACTCCCCAATTCCCCACTTTGAAGGTAAGAGGCGAGTTTATAGGCATTTTTCAAAGCGCAATGTCTATCTTTATCATGTTCTGGGCTTTTTGTACAAATACATATGGTTTCCAGCATGTATTGATAATTCTTATCCAATTCCACATCATTAACCGGAACATGAGTAAATCCTTCGATCCATCTTTTCTTTTCCAGCCCCTTTGTGTAAATATTGGTAAACTTGTCTGAAAAGTGATGCATAATGTGATACAAGTCCGTGTAACTTGTAAAACCATCATACCAATCGATATGATGGAAGTGTTTTGAAATCCATCTGTTGGTAGTAGCGGCTTTACTAGTTAAAGACGAATAAGAACATGGTGGTTTAAATAAAAACGAATAAGGAACACTTGTATTCATGTCCAAAAACACAAGTTCTTTTATAATGAATCTATCATCATTACCACGAAACGCTTGAAACTCAATAATACCAGGCTTGGACTTTACTTGTTGTTCTTCTCCCTTGTCCATTTTGAAGGTCACACGTCTGCTCATTACGAAGTCAGGAGGTCAACTGATTTCCACACCACGGTAGGTACTACTTTTATACCAGGCCGTACAGTTGTTGGCGCGTTGGTGTATATTTAACGTGGGCACCGTCCCCAATAGGCCTAACCCCACAAAATGTTGGTTATTGTTTTAAAAACTAACCATTGTCATTTAAGTTTCCATCTTTATATTTTCCTTATTTTCATTTTCATCACTAACACTTGATTCTTCTCCTCCATCTTCCTCTTCTTCCTGTTTTACTGATTTCTTATGTAGTTGAGCGTACTTTTCCAATTGTCTCCACATCTGTACTTCATGAGGAACTCTATTAAATATAGAAGTATCCACAGGTCCGTATAATATAGGTGCGTCCGGTTGTTTGTCCAAAGTGTCTTCCAGATAATCTTTAATAATCGAACTTGAAAACACCAGTTGTCTCAAGTATCTTGTTATAGGTTCAGTAGCACAAGTTAAAATGAAAAACTCCTCTCGATTAAGTTGAATTTTGTTATCATGTCTTGTTGTGTCTCTAAACCGTAGCTGATGATCACCACGTTGTTTAATGATATCAATTTCCACATTTGAATCCAAAAGTCCTACTCTTGTCTTTCTTCCAAACATGTTACTACTTAAATAGCATTCTAGTAGATGCAAATGTTTCATAAACGATTCCCAAGCACTGTCCGTAAACAAAATCATTTTGGGTCCATGAGTTAAAATTACAGTAGGGGAATAATCTGTAGATTTCATAACACCGATTAAAACACTTTTATCCAAACTGGAAGAGATTGGGTAAAATATTCGCAAAAATACCTCACTCAATATGTTTGGAGAAATATTATCTTCAATATCCCTTTTTCTCTTTTGTATAGTCTTTCTTCTTTTACCTTTTTCTTCAACATTATTACTGGCGTGAAGTTGTCCGCAAACGTTTTGTTCACCTCCTTCCTGGTGACCTTGAGGATCTAAAAACTCAGATATCTCCTTCTCAATATCTACCACATTTTCAGGTGTACCACTAGGAGAAGCCATATTGAATACGATGCTACCCATACAACAGTAGGCAACAAACTGATGAGGAGCGGTCTGTACGCTCTGCTTTTATACTCGCGGAATGAAACAAAACCGGTTCTTACAATACATTTTTAACAATTCCAGTTAAAGGTGTGTATGTTACGATTTTATCATGTAGAATTAAACAGTATGCAGTTGTATTAGCCGGTATAGCATCGTTGAATTCCATTTCTATTTTTATATCCACACTTGAAGACTTTACTGATTCATTTTGTTTAGAACAATCGATTACAACTATTGGGTAGGCATCGAAATATTTGTCAGGTGGTAATAAAGGTGTATTTGTTTTACCGTAATATGAACTTTGGAATCTCGCGTACATATCGTACAATATACTGTATTTCTTCTTAGTGAATGACACATTTAAATTGTCGTATGGAAAGAATTGTGAATTTAAATAAACTTTAATATTTTTCAAGTCACAATGATCAAATTGTCCTGCATGTTTAGTAATGGCGTCTCTTCTACCTGTTTGTAAACCAAATATAATATACCTGGCTCGTTCTACATAATTCGATGTTTTAACAGTCCAAGTGTGTCGATCCGTAGTAGGTAAACTGGGATGCTCATGAAATTCCCAACTTCTAAATGGAATAACAATATCACGATCGGCTTTTAATTTTCTTAAAAGTAGCATTCTATGCTCGTCAGCCAATTTAACATGTGGAACTCTCCATACAATTTTGTCTAATTTTAATTTCCATTCTAAAGTCGCATCTGTAGTAGCATCTGCAGCTTTAATAATGTCTTTATCGTTAGAAGATCTCAACAAAACTAATTCTTGTTTAACGTTTAATATTATTTTCCTATAATCTTCAGCAAAACCAAGCAGCAAACGTAATGGAATATGAAAATCAAAATATCCATTTGGATTTGGAGTGATCGTGTCAATCGTAGGTAATACCCATCCGGCAGGTTTAAGTAAATTGGTTTCATTGGGTGTTATAGATGTTAATCCTTTTAAAGTTGTCGTAATACCTACTTTTTTAGTGGAATCAACTGTTACACCTGATATTTCATATCTAATTTCATCAAATAGGAAGGCCATAGGATTATTTATAAATGGAACTGTTGTACCAACAGTAGTACCGTCCTTTTTAGTAACTTGTCCTTCAATATACAAGTAACTTTCACATGGTAGTGTGTAAATGTCTTGATTTTGTATGGGAATACGAATTTCATCGTTATTGTTTAATTTCGATGAAGTGTAAGGGTTGTGGGTGTGATATTCTTTTTCCCATAGGGTTTCGTCGAATGTTGGACCCTGCGCTATATCCAGTATATCCATACTCGGTTAATTTTAATCCAATTCTCTCTAAGAAACGAATGTTCTCGCGTGTTAACTCCTCCACAGCTGAAGAGCTACTAATGCGGTTTCCCGTAGGTTGTTCGCTTTTAAATGTTAAACCCATGGTTTTGTATTAAAGTGTCGATTTTAAATGTAATCTAATCGTAATAGGCTCTTCTCTGAAGTCTACCAAGTTACCGTCTTGATCCAATACGCTCAACACGATGTCTGAAATGAAAGTGGTGTTCAACGGTAGATATACCAGGTTTTGTGGCTTTTCAACAATTTTAAATCCAGGTGGTACACTTGGGTAAAAAGTATGTATGATGTGGGTGTTAGCCCCGTCCCTGTAAGCACCTTGTATAATGTTACAAGTTATGTCTATACTATTGACTTTTAATATTGTTACTGTTTTCTTACCGGAATGTGTTACATCTGGTTCTAATACAGGCCCATCGTTGGAAAATCCTAATAAATCACCAATTGAGTTTGGTTGAGTGAAATCTATATAATATTTGGAAGTAATTTCAGCTTTCATCGTATTATTATTACCTTTTAATGTTATATTGTCTTTTCCCATTTTAGTTTGCAAAAATTCATTTATATGATCAATTTCATAAGAACCTGTGGGTAACCTGCACTCTTGTAAGTCTGTAAATTTTCCACCGGCATCCTTTCCCTTATAATAATGCAATATGTTATTTTTACCTTCCGTAACATTGGGAATAGAGTTGTACGTTGTAAAATCCAATAGTGCCGCCTCCCAAAACCTTCCTTTTTGCAAGCGTAACGCTGGAAAAAGGATACTTCGTAAATTAGACGATTTTCCTGTTAATGATACCGTATAGGAAGACATCTCAATAGTGACTGATACTTTTAGCTAGAAATTCCAAACATAAATGGCCGCATATTGAAGTATTATCAGGTTGTTCTCTTTTATAGTTATAATATATGTTTTTAGCAGATTTAAAGTAATTTTGAAGTTCTTTTGGTGGTGGCAAATTACCGAAACTATCAAAATAATATACATTGTTATTTAGTTTCTTATAACAAACCCAATGGGTGCCAAGCCCTTCAGTATTATCCAAATTTACAATTCCAGTCTCATTTTGCCACATTTTCTTTGGTAAACTGTCTTTCATAAACACACCGCGAAAAAATGGTATTTTTAAACAGGAAATATATTTAAATAATTCAATATTGGTTAATGCTTTATGTGGTATGACCAATTGATTTCTTTCATTTAATATGCACGATAAGGTCTTAGGTAAAGACCTGCCCCGTTTTTTACCATTGACCACACGGTGGGCTTCTTCATGCCTTTTCTTGTAGATCGTCGTCTTCTTTTTATATTTCCTCCATGTTTTCTTGTGGTTGACCTCCTTTTTACTCTCTTTCTCCTCCTTCTTCCACCTCCTACTGCTGTTTTAGCCTTCATACCTGCTGTTACTGCTAAAGCTGCTGCTTTTTCTGCTATGCTAGCGTCACTTGATTTTACTCGTTGCCAAGCTATGTCCGCAAGCTTTTTGTCAGCTATTGATCTATTTTTTGAATCGGCAAACGTGGAATATGCGATATCGTGTTCTTTACAAGCCTGATCTAACTTGTTTATGCCAGGATCGCCTCTTTCCAGTCGTTTTTTCAATTTAGTTCCTGGTCCGCAATACTGATAACCTCCTGGTATATGAAATTCGTATGGTAATGCGTCTATTGCTCTATTTACTATGGATCCTACTGGAATTTGTTTTAAAGCTTTACTTAACAGAGAAACCGCTGTGGACGTGATCCCACCTCCTTTCCTTGCAGTGTCTCGATATGGACTGATGTACTTAAACGTCATTATTGTCCTTTTATAATCGCAATGTGCAACTCATGTGTTAACTCTATGACGAGTTGAAAATAAATGAAGTTGTTTATTGTGTTCTTTTATTAAATATCAATATCACCCCAATTTGATGATCTAAACTGTTGTGTATTAGGGTGAATAAAGTACTTTTTAAAAATTTCCCGTTTAATCCAACCACCTCTCGAGGCTTCATCCCAAATTTTATGACCTGGCCCTCCTCGAAGAACTTCCGGTGTGAAATGATTGTGTAAATCAAATATCGCATTACCTAAAACTTTTACAAGAAAACTAACAGTGACAGCATTATCTACATGTTCAGGGTCTTTAAGGTTTGTTATACGTTTATTATTACAATCATACACTTTACTATCCTTTAATGATGTTGTAATGGTCTGTCCTACAGTTGCAGCATCATTTGCTTCTCTTCCTTGTCCCAAGTCTCTTATCACTCTATTATTACATGTAAACCATCTAAAATATTTATCTGGATCTAGATGTACGGTTTGTGATAAAGCAGCTGCATCATGTTTTTCATAACCCCATCCCATATTTGATAACTTTTTATCCATGCAATCCCAAGCATCATTTTTGTATGTTAATAAATTAAATTTTTCATTACCTTGAACAAATTCATCCCCTTGCTTCGATACTACTTGATCTTGTTTTACAAAAGAGGTTGTTTCTTGTTTTAAGGTTTCCATCATTTGACCCACTGTTGCACCATCTGATGGCGCCGAACCATCTTTAACATTTGCTAAACAATTATTAAAACAATCTATAACCCCTACATCACGTATGATGCAATGATCTTTAATATATTTTAGATTTACAGCATCGTTTTCAGTTTTTGGATAGCCTATATCATTAATAACAAATTTATAAAAAGAAAATCCATCTTTTGTCTTTTCAGGTATCAAAGAATGTAAATAGCGTCTATTTACGCTGTCTTTTGCATCTTTAGGGTCATCTACGTTGGATATACGTTTATTGTTGGCACTATACGTTTTCCCATTGAATTTTAACGTATTTTTTAATTCAGATGACAAATAACCTTTGTTTATCGCATCACCATTTTCATTTGGTTTACCAACGTTGATAATTCTATGATCTTCCGCGTCATATGTGTTATTTTGTAGTTTTAATGTTGGCGATATCTTTTCCTTTAATATTTTTAAGTTTATTGCATCGTTTTCATCCGAAGGATCTTTTATGTTTTTTAACCTTTTATTACTCATATCATAATCTCCATCAGGTGTTTGTGGTAAACCAGCACTTCTTTTTAAATTATTCGCATAATATAACCCATCCGAGGAGTAACGTCCGAACTTGTCAACACTCATGGTGCAACTGAATAGTACTCTAAGGAGTAACGCATTTTTATGAGATTACCCCACGGTTTCGGAGTTCATCCACTAAAGCCACCCATTCGTTTTCCAATCCAGTATGACCCGCTTCTTTAGCTTCATGTATTAGTTTCATTCTATCCACCAATTTATTGATGTTATTATAATAAATCACATTTGTGTTATATAATTTCTTCATTAAACCTGTACCTGTAACGGACTTACTTCTTTTTCTTCGTTCCTGAGCACTTACATCCAAAGTGGATGCCATAAATCTTCGTTTTACAGGTTTTCTTTGTGTTAACGGCATTGTTTGTCTTCTAGTTGGTATTAACTTGGATACAAATTCTTTATATTTTAAAGACTTAGATCTAAAAGGAGGTTGGTCAGGTAAATACTTTCTCCTATATGCATTTGTCTGTTCCAAAATATTTTTATATGCTTCCATGTCTTTTTCTTTCACTAACGATACTGAAGGCTTATTTTCAAATAATAATTCAAATAATCCTTTTGTGCCCTTATACCTTTGATCACCAATGACAATATTATCATGTTCGTCAACGTTTAACGGGCTATTACCTATCATTAAACCGTCTTCTGTTAATCTCGCTCCATAACTATGGTAATTCTTATTAGGAATTGTTCCGAGTAACATTTTTACCATGTATTTCCTTCCTAAAGGTCCTTTGTTATGAATGTTTTCACCCAACAAGCTTATGTTTGACGGACCTTCCCTTGTCTCTTCTTCTTTTTCCTCTTCACTAGCAGTTGATACAACTTCATGTCCTCTTTTGGCTTTTACTTCATATAATTCTTTTATTCCACTATAGTCCGGTGATTCTAGCTCTCTTTCGGGTTCTCCACCGGTAAAACCACTATACGTAGAGGATTCCAGGTCTTCATCACTAAACTCTTCTGATTTTACATTTTCTCTTTCAAACTTCGTAATAGGTGCAATCGCATCTCCTTCCAATACAGGTTTAGCAAATTTTTTGTTTAATTGTTTCAAGGGTTCAGTAATAGGTTTAAAAGTAGATTCAAGGAATTTCTCCCTCTCGCTAATACCTAGTTTCAATGCTCTGTTTTTAGCCCGAATAGAATCACTAAGTGATTTTATTTCTTTTACTAATTTTTCTTGGTTAACCATGTTTGTAGCAAGACGTGTTGTACAACAATGAATGTGTTATACCGCGTTTAATGTATTAATATAAATTTATCAAATCCTATCCTGTATCGACCATTGTTTAGCGGTTGTTCCTTCATAATTGTTAGGAACCCATACTTTTCAGCCCAAGCCTTTCCACACAACTCTTTAAATCGTTCAAATGTCATATCCGCATTTACATGATCAAAATATATATGTTTTAGGTTGGTTTCGTCCTGTTTAAATACAATTAACATGTTTGCATTGTCTCTAATGAGTTGTTTAGGTATTTTGCTGTAAGTTTGGCCAATATAAATGCTATCTATGTTGTTATGTCGACCCATAGCGAAGTAATTCCTTATTGTGTTTTGGTTTTCACAAGATACATCGTCGAATATAAACACGGAGAATGGTTTAGCTTCTTGTGGCTGCATGACACTCTCGCTTGCATTAAACTTTAAATATTTAACTTCAGGCACATTAGTTAGTATCTTTTCCAATAATTGATACTTTGGTTGTTGTAGTGATTTTGAAAATACATATAGATTGTTAAATCGTAATCCTTTAGGGTTTGTAATCAAATTGAATACTACATTAGTTTTTCCACAGTTGGAAGGTCCGGTAACCAGACAACGAACGGTGTTTGGTAACAAATTGCCATGTTTCCCACTATTGAATTCTGAATTATCCACTGTGAGTTCATCTATATTATTAATAGTAAAACTCTCTTTTTGTGGTACTATCTCCATCCTTTGTAATGGTTCAACCTAAAATGATTCTCTATCGTTATATCAAATCCTTTTTAGGTATCCAAGAATCTTCCGTCTTATTAAATCCTAACCATCGTACTTTGACCTTATCTTTTTTCCGTTGCAACACCTTTTCAACTAAATATACATCGCCTACTGTTGATTTTAACATTTCATGTCCATAAAACCCTCCTTCAAGCAATTGTCCTTTATTATCTTTTAAAATATATGTCTCAGGTACTGTAGGTTGTACTTTGAATACAGTAAAAACCTCATTGGTCCAATTTGGCAGGTATCTTTTACTGAATACACCTTTATATTTACTTATTCGCACTTTATCACCCACATTAAATTTTTTAGGCTTTAGTTTTTCAACTTTTGGTTTAGTATTCGTTTTTATACGTTTTAATACAAGGTTTTCATTTTTACTAGTTACTTGGTTTGGTTTCATCCCGATAGTCCTATGAAATTTGTTATTGTAATCGTTTATAAGTTTTGGTAACATATCAATCCATATGTGCGATCCTCTGTTGGAAAACATTTTATACATTGCACTTTTTAAAGTTCTGTTGAATCTTTCGATTATTGAAGCTTTTACCTCTGAATTGGTTGAGTAATGGTTTATATTGTGTTTTTTCATTAAATTTGCAAATTCCTTATTAAAATATTCTTTTCCATCATCTGTTTGTAAATGTTTAATAGTATGTTTGTCTCTTTGTATAGCTGTTTCCATTGCTTTTGTAACACTTTTGCCACTTTTATCTTTTAGTGGTAAAGCATCTGCCATTTTTGAAAAACAGTTAATAACAGTCAATATGTATTTATATCCTTTATTTTGTTTGCTATAAGGAATCATTTCGATTAAATCCGCTTGATATAAATCATTAATTCCTTTTATCACCGTATTTCTTCGTGGAAACTTTCTTCTTGCAGGTTTATGAAGTTCGTTGACAATTTGTTGCTTCAAGTCCTTCATATTGCAGGTTTCAATGTTTGTTGTATCACATGTATAATCACAATGAATGTTGTTTTAAATATTCACATCATTTATATGGGTCAAGGTTATCCAAACTTGTGTAAAAAAATGGGGAACACGGCGTTGGACTTGCCGTGTTCCCCATTTTTTTACGGAAGGAGAAAGGAATAAGGTCGTAGTTGTAGAAGGACGAAGAATAGGTTACTAGTTGATAGGGTTTAGAGAGTAGTGGCCAAAAGGAAGAGTGTGGATTTTGTCGGGCATAATGTGTCTTTTATCATCCCGAGCTGACAACGCTTTTTTAATTTCGGTGACACTGTAGACTTGATGCTTGAAGCTTCGGATATTGTTGAATGTTGCTGATATCGTAGTACCTTCAAACAAACAAGTCTTGTAGTGGTCAAATGTCACGTGTTTTTTCAAATAAGATGTCTTCACTCCTTTTGCTTTCTTCACTGTCGGTGTGTTGTTCTCGTGGTACATCTTAAATGAATACAATTTCGCCATCAGCGCCACTATTTCTTCTAAAGGCATTCCATTTGCTTCATCTTTGAATTTTCCAATTACTTTTTTATATTTTTCATTAAAATTTGGATGGTTCTTCGGATAGTCAGAAAAATCGAAATCTTCTTTGTATGGAAAAGTCCTTAGGTCTTCATACATGTCCAAAGTCTTTATCCAGTAGATAAACGCGTCCGTATCCATGTATGCGACTCCAATGTTTTCCCTTCCGTAGTGTTTAACCATTTTGTTATAATGGAAATCATACATCAGGGTTTTACTTATATCCAAAATCGACATACCTATGTATAACGGACGGTCCATGACTATTGTTGTTTTCTTCATACTGACAGCGACTAGATTTTCGTTTATAATCATGGATGTTCCGAAATTTGGTTTTTGCACTAATTTTTCCAATTTTCTAGGATCACTCACTAATTTTACATTTTTATGTTTTCTTTTGTTCTCCAAGGTCTTCCCAAAGATGGCGTTGTTCATTAATTTATAGAAGTCCTTTTCAAATGCTGTTGTTGCTGCAGCTCTTCTTGTAGTGTTGGAATCAATGTATGGTTTCAACCAACAAGACTGGGTGAATTCAATTGCTCTATGAATTCTCACTATACGTAGACCCAATTCAAGAGCCTGTTGAACTACCCAGTAGTGAGCCACATAGCGATCTTTATTCTCCAAGGTCATCATCAATTTTGGCCATCTTCCTGTCGGTGAAACTTCAGTCTTGGCTAGGAGAGGCAAGTCGTAGTGATGGTCATGAAGGTGCTCCGGGTATTCAAAATCACAGTCCAAAATATAGCCTTTTGGACCATCCTTTGGAATCTGTGAGATGTCTCCGATGGTGGCCGGGTCGATCCACTTGAAGTCAGCGTAGGGAAGCGGATTTGACATTGCCCAACCATAAAGGTTGTTTGCATCAAAGTAGCCAAGGTAGACCGATGGTTGTTGCTCGTCGAAGCCGGGGATGTACTTGTTGTTGGCTTTGACATGACGTGTTACAGCTTGTGTCAAACCGCCCCGTACACCAGATTCCATCATGAGCACCATATCAATATCCGTTAGAAGTTCCAGTCGACAGTTGGTTGACTTTAGCATAGCTTGCCATGCTAATCCTGGAGATGTGTACGAGTGTAGAGGGTCCAGTCCATAGGCGGAGAAGCAGGTGTTTCTGAATTCTTCCATCACATCGCACAGCAGAGTTACGTCCAATTTTATATAAAAGTCAGAATATTCCCCTAAGGTTTGAATGTTTAGTTGGTTCCAAACATTACATGCATGATTGTAGTCTTCAACGGAGATTTCACTTTCGTTTAATTTGCTGTTGAAGGCTTCAATCAGCGGTAGACTGGTTTCTTCAAATTTTTCTGTAGAAGTTATGTAATCGTAGGGGAACACTCCTTTACGTAATACTAAGTCCAATTTATCTTCAGGTACAATCTTGCTGGTTTCTTTTAGGTCTTCTCTTCGTAGATTCTCAGACAATCTGCTCAAACTAGAAGCCATAAATCTATAAGAGTCTACAAAGCGAAGTTTAATTTTACCTACTGTTTTTGAGAAACTGATATACTTTTCCAATGTTGTAGCAAGAACATCAATTCTACCATTATCTCTTCCTAACTCTGGAATAATGAAGTGGGAGTCGTAGCCGCTAAGATTGTGTAACACGACAGGGATAAAGTGGGGCAGTTTGTAATTTATATTGCATGAATTACAAGCAGCTCCTCTGTATAAACCTGTCAGGTGATCGTGATCTCTAACTTTTGGATTTTCTTCACTGAAGCTCTTCTCGCATAGATAACATCTTGATGTCAGATTATATTCTTCTTGTTGATTCTCATTCAAAGGTTCCATAGGTACAACATTGCCGTATAAGCGTTGCACCTTTTCAGCAATGTCATACAACAGGTCTACAAAATACTTAGCGGCTTCTTCCCCACGGTAGAGTATTGGAGTGGATGTTAAACCATAGTCTTGCAATTGGTTCTCAGACAAGGTTGATTTCACTAGTAGACAAAAACTGTTGGGTTGATGCAACTGATATTTTGTTCTTCTAGTCACTTCACCGTCCGGCAGCTCCTGTGGTACTAACGTAGATTCAAAATCTGCGTAGATGACCAGTGGAATACGATATTGGTGGATTGTTTTGTTGAATTGGATAAACGCTCGAGATGGTGGTGGCAGACTAACCTTCACTTCATAATTCTCGTTACAGAGTCTTATGTTCCGTCATCCATTCAGATCCTCCACGTCTTAGTTCTTTATATGTGAAACAGAAACATCTTTTACACACTGTTAACCTACGTTTATGTTTTGATAATTGATTCCATACCAAGGCTACAAAGTCCTTTATCCATACATAATGGGAAATTTCACCCTTAGTTATCAATAGCAAATCCGTGTGGTTTCTCTGTTCAACTTTTACTACCCGCAAAGGATAAACGTTGTTCGAATCATCCAGACCAAAAACATTGACTGAAACGCCAGGATTTTTCTTTTCAAATTTGCCAATGTCTTTCAAGGTAACTGGATAGGTGAGACCTTGAAAGTTGTAGCGGTGTTCATTTTCGTAATATTCTCTACCAACTCTTTCAGGATGATCTTTAACATACTTGGTTAACATTGCATACTTGAAACATTCATTACCTTCATTTTGCACATTCCTACACGATTTAGTGTTTTGGATTTTCTTTGGTAGAGGGATAAAACTACTACCCCTTAAACCATATCCATGCTTGTGAACCCTTACATCCATACCTTCAATTGATGACAAAGTCCATCCAGATCCTCTTCCTTCATGTTCTTGAAGTTTTGTTATAAGTTCTTCCAAGCATTCTTCAATAATATCATCGATGTTGGAGGTGAAGGTAAGGGTTCGGTTTTTGGTAATGAACGCTCTCAATGCTGTTTCACCATCAGTATTGTTAAACATAGCCTCTAACACCATTCCAAATTTAATAAAATTTAATCTTTGTAGTTCTTCCCTCAAGGTTTGACCAACAAGTTCCTTAGCCTGGGTTATAAATGTTTCCAATTCCAATTGAACATTATTAATTTTGAAATGTGTTACAACTCGTCCTGGCAAGGCCGTGGTGCGCAGTTGTTTCACATCTTCCAGTTCTTCTTCAGTGTCCTCTTCTTCAGTGTCTTCTTCTTCAAAAGGTCTTCTAGCAGTAGATGGTCCAGCACCAGCAAATTGGATCACACTAGGTCTTTTTCTTTGCATTTGCTGTAGATAGCTGTCCCAGTAGTCCGTCTGCTTCTGGTGCTCTTCCAAAAACCGGTCAATTGAGTCTAAGTCTATTTCATCCATGGTAATATCTTCTTTTCTATCTTCGTCTTCATGTAATTCTCTGTGTATGGTGAAAAGATCTTCGTCTTGAAAGATTTCCCCACAAATGTCGCAAAGAGCCATTTCAAACAGTTTGGCTTTGAATGTACACTCTGTGAATGTCCACGCAATAATGAGCAGCGCACTCCACAGGGACCCTTTATATCCGAGGCAGATAGGTGGGGAAAGTGACGTCATATGGAAACAGGTTATCACTCATGTGCTAAATTTAGCCTTTACACAACCGTTTGTAATACATTTATCAGTAGGCTTGATAAATTGATGATATTTGGTCTAGATTCAATAATTTGTACAAGTTTTTTCAAAGACGTCTGTTTGAGCAAGTTTATGTAGGTCAAGGTCATTTGGAATTATTATTTTGAGCGGGGGATAGAGCACTAAGCAGCATCATTTACTACAAAGTGCTCTATCCCCCGCTCACATTCTTTTTTAACTTTTTGTTTAAACTTTTTACAAGGGTGAAACATCACCATCAGAGTCGGAATCATCCTCATCACGGAATAGGCAGCGATGACAATACATAATTCTTCTGGCAACTAACATCCTATCCATTGGACGATGGGGAGTGTCTTGTTCTTGTTCTTCTTCTTCGATTTCCAATTGGAATTCCATTTCCGACTCAGATGACGACTCTAATGTTTCGTAGGCGTGCAAGTCCACTTCATTGTCCGTTGAACCAGCTTCGTCAGAGTCCGTTTCAATATCCATTATCTCTTCCTCCTCCTCTTCTTGATCAACCGCAGGTAGTTGGTCCTCTACTTCTATAATTTCTAGAAGTATTACCTCCAGAATAGAGACAATTCTGTTGCGATGGAACACGTTGTTGTCAAGTGGAGCCATGGTATGGAAGTGTTGTATCCATCCAATTTGCTTACCCTTTTTATACCCCCACCAACTATACAATTTATGTGGGTCAAGGTCACGTAAAGATACCCTTTGAGCGGGGGATAGACCACTAAGCAGCATGCTAGTCCATTGCCGCAAAGTGATCTATCCCCCGCTCTGTTCTACAAAACCTCAATCAAGTCCAAGTCCAAGTCCTGTTTAACACATTTTATTCTAATTCCATATCCAATTTAAAAATTTCAATTTCACATGGTTTACATTCCTGATGTATCAAACACTCCAGCTCCCTAAACATATCGTCCAGTTCGTCCAAATTATGATGTCCTACTTTTAACACATGAAGGTGGTTCATGCTTTGCATTGTAGCATGACCATCAACAAACAAGTTTCTTTTCCACGCTAACATAAATTGGCAGTTTTCTTGAAAGATTTTTCTCACCAAACAATCATACACAGCCGTCAACATGTCTCTACAATCTTCATAGTGTACCATCACAGAATACCTGTCCAAGTTAGCACCAAGCAGCGATCCACTCATTGTTTCTAGCGTTCCACTGGAAGGTCCAAAGCAGAATGAAGTCGAGATGTATAGACCCCCTCTTTTATACCAGTTAACCGGTTGTCCTTGCTGTAAAGTGGGTCAAGGTCATCCAATGCTACCCTTTGAGCGGGGGATAGACCACTAAGCAGCATGCTAGTCCATTGCCGCAAAGTAGTCTATCCCCCGCTCTGTATTCTACACACACACACACACACACACACATGTCCCTGTCCAAGTCTTTCATTACATACCCAATATATATTCAGTTCCTTCATCATCACTATCACTCATCACTGCTTCCACAAACTCCACAGGATTAAAGTTAAATTGTTTCAATTGTTCTTTTAAGTTTTCAATTTGTTGGTCCTTTACTTCTAAAACACTGTGAAGGTGTGATATGTAGTCCGCTGCCTCGTTGATGCTTGCTACTCTCGGATCGCCTAACTTCAAGCTGGGAACTACACCCTGCAGCCTGAAGTACGCCATACGCCTTTCTTGCTCCTGCCGTTGACCAGGACTGAGCAAGCCTTGTCCGTCTTGGCTTACCTCCAGCAAGGTCCGTAGCATCGGAGCTTTGCAGGCGTTTGCCCGAGCAACAGTTATGCTGTGGAATGGTCGAGCAGGTCCACGAGTAGCAGGCAGGACGTTGGCAGCACGCCTTCTTGAAGAAGAAGAGGAAGCCTGAGAAGTTTTGGAGTTGAAAGCCATGTTACAGTGCTGTATTCAGCTAAGCGGTACAAAGCAGAATAACCAAACTGCACGTTAATACCCGTATATATACACTTATCAGTGGTGGGGGTACTAGCTAGCCTTGGTAAAGTGGGTCAAGGCCATCCAAAAACATTACCAGAACGGGGGATAGATCACTAAGTGGCATGTTAGTCCATTGCCACAGAGTGATCTATCCCCCGCTCTGTATTTCACATTCACTCACACATTCATACATACACACAAGTCCCAGTCCAAGTCTTTACCCACACACCTATCCACTCTCATCCTCACTATCATCACTGTCCAACAGGCTTTCACACTTCCTAATTAGTTTTTCCCATTTACTCCGGATATGAAGTAGCTCACTGCGAGTATTCTCTAGCATTCTGTCCCTTTGCTCTATGACTTCGTCGTACCACTCGATGATGTTTGGTGGGGTCTGGGTTGATGCGTCCATCGTGGTTGGTTGAGAAGCTCCGCTGCTCCGCAACTCCTTCCTCACAGGACCAAAGCCGGAGAATCGGACACGACTCCTTGACGAAGGCCCCGATCGGATTGGTCCAATGCTCGGGCTGGAGTTGGAGGCAGCCGGGCCAGAGGTAGAGGCTGGGACGTTCATAGCAGACATGGTGGTGTTCAGCTTAACGGTGTAAAGCAGAATGAGAGGACGGTTGATCACCACTCCTATATATACCCATTTTTAGTGGTGGGGATAACACGGGGGGGGGGGGGTTGAAAGAAATTTTGCTTAGTCTTCCCGGTCATCAGTTTTACATAGCTTTAGCACACCCATTATTTGGGTTTCTTCTATAACTTTACACACCTCAAACACCCAAGCAAACAGCTCATCTATGTTGTTATAATTAATTTTTGTCCAGTGTTCATACTTATGAGTTTGGTTGTTTATAATACATAGATAAAATGTAGACCCGTCTCGTCTTATACAATACTCAACTTCCATTCTATGCTGGTTTAGCACTTCCCAAGCATTGTGTTGATCTATCAAGAAGTCACCACCTTTGTAATTGTACCGTGACATGTTTACCACGGAGCACAGAAACAGACTGAAGCAAATGAACGGCTCATACAAGCTTAGTAAGAGCGTTAGAGTGGGGGTATCACGTGATACACAACATTAGTTGTAAGGTTAGCACTTTACTTTAAACAGTAATTTATATGGGTCAAGGTCATTCAAACTTTGAAAAATTTTTACCTCCAAACACTCGTAGCAAGCTACAAGTGTTTGGAGGTAAGTTTTTATTTGTTAAAGATTTTTGTAACTTAGTCTTCGCCCTCAAGGACACGGTTTGAGATTGTCCCAGTGACTTTACATCACCGCCAGGTTAAAGTATTATACAAGTCAAGTGTTTTTTTTTTTTTTATAACTTGACTTGTATAATACCCCTCTCCCTTACTTTAAGAGGGTTAAGACTAAATTTGGAAACATAATTTGGAAAAAGACTTTTTAAATATTGTCCAACACAGCCTAACAATTTTGTTTTTTTTTGGTGGGCCCATGTCCTAGTCCATTTCCCACACGGTTTCACATCCTTTCCTTCGTATTAGATAGGCTTTAGGTATGAAAAATTCTCTTTGTACCATCCGAGGTGGTACTTGCATTGTACAAAGGTGGCCTTCACCTTTTACAACGATTTCTACTTTCTTATTACCTGCTCCATATGTCTGACCAATGAAATAGTATTTTTCATCAACCTTTAGCCTTCTAATATCCCGCGGTTGCGGACCGTGGGGATGTCTGAACTTGAACGTTTTAGGCTTAATGTACAGAGTATAGGGTTTGAATTGCCGAAATTTGACTGTACTTTTGAGGTGTCGTTGGCAGCGATCCCCTTCTGCACAAGCAAGTTTCTGGCAAAACCCCAAACTTACTAGACATCCAAGCGTAATCGCATTTCTTACCCTTGCCAGCAGGGGCTTTAACGCGTTTACGTTTCTGTGTTGGACTCTTTAGCGGAGTGTCTTGGAGCTTCTCTGAATTAGGCTGGCTAGAAGGGATGGGGCTGGAAGGAGGTAGAAGGGGCAAAGATTGTTCAAGCGGGATGGAGCAAACAATTTTGGGCGGGGTAGGAGAGCGTGTTAGGTCTATGGTGGGAAGATCAGGGGAGAAGATGGATTTACGGGGTGGTTTGGTTGGTGTAGGTGGCATGGGGGATATAGGTGAGGGACATTGGGATGTAGTGTATGAGAGGATTTTCCGGGTTCTGCTGTATGGGGTGATCCTCGACCTAGACGTCTCTTCAAAAGCCGCAGACTCCGATCCTGAGTCCGATAGCAGCGAGAGTGCTGGAGAGGCTACCGGGACTCGACCTGACGACTTGACGAGTTCTCCTGACGATGGCTGTGCACCAGCCTCTTCCACTGTCGCCGGCAATGGCGACAGGCTGGGCATTGAGGCGGGCTGTGGCGGCGGCGGCGGCGGTGGCGGCATCGTCAGGCAGCTCAGGATGTTCGCAGTCATCAGGTATTCCAGGATCGAAGTCGAGGATGATGAGGGTCGAGACGTGTCGGTCGAGGTTGAAGTTGATGGGTAGTTTTTCAGCTTCAGACCCATTTTACCCATTGTAATGAATGAAAAGAATAGATGTAAAGAAAGAAGTGAACTTGTAAAACAAAAGTCTCAAGAGCGAGAGAGAGTACCTGTCCGTATGGGAGCTTGGACCGGAATGAGAAGTGCGTGCAGCCCGGCCGCCTTATATCCCCACCGGGGCTGCCACGCCCAGGATATCAGGGGTGGGGGTGGGGGTGGGGGGGGGGTTCGCACTTTTTGCCGGGGGGGGGGTTCGCACTTTTTAAAAAAATAAGCCCCACTTGAGGCATTTATGTTACCATAGCTGAAGCCTCCCAAGGGACCCAACTATAAACAACTCCAAACTTGTGGGTTACAAATACCTAACTGTTATATTTTTTAACAGACATTAATGTATTAACTGTGTTAATAAGACCTGACTGTTAAACACTTTGAAAGATTTTACATATTTAGGTCAAGGTCACAAAAAAACTTTAAAAAAATTAAGCCCCACACCCCCCTTTGGGGGTGTGAGGCACTTGGGTTGTCATCGCTGTAGCCTCCGAAGAGACCCAACTATGACAACAAGGCAACATCCAATGTCGTGTACCCTTCGCCACGCAAGACTTGTAAACATTTACTGCATTGTCTTTTCAGTAGCTAACAAAGATTCATTTACATAATTTTGTGTTTCCAGAAGGAAACAAACTGAGGACACCCTAGTGGCTTACGTCCTCGTCCGAGTGCAGAGGCCGCCGCAACCTTTTGCATGCCAGCGTACAAACGGACATGCTCCCAAATGCCATCCGCAACCTTTTGCATGCCTGGCAGGAGCCTACCGATAATTAAAATAGGCTTTACACGGGGGCCTACTCCCGTAACCTATCTTTAATATTTTTAATTTACAATGCATTGAATTTTTACAAGTCTTTGTGGGTCAAGGCCACACGGACATTAAAAAATTTCGGCCCCCGTACATCCATGGCGAACCACGAATGTTCGGGGGCCTTGGGGACTAAAAACACAAATATCTAACAAAGATTCATTTACATAATTTTTAGTTTCCAGAAGGGAAACATACTGAGGACACCCTAATGGCTTACGTCCTCGGTCCGAGTGCAGAGGCCGCCACAACCTTTTGCTTGCCAGCTTACAAACGGACATGCTCCCCAAATGCCATCCGCAACCTTTTGCATGCCTGGCAAGGAGCCTACCAATTATTAAAAGTGGCTTTACACGGGGGCCTACTCCCGTTCCCTGACTTTACAATTTACTTTGAGCATTGAAAAAGCTCAAGGGGGGATTGCTAAAACAAGCGTATACACTTTAGAAACATATAACACACTTACAACACACAATTGAGCTCAACGTAGTCAATGCTGGAACAAGCACATACACATTAAACACATATAACAAACAAGACACAAAGGATAAAAGACACAGGAGACATAGGGTACAAGTAAAACACTCTCATATAAAACAATTCGCAATACCCAAACGCAAGCGCAATATCTTACAACTAATACAAGTCTTAAAGTTAGAGTAGACTTCGCTAAACACTGAAGGCGCCATTCAATGTTTAGTGATGCCTATGGCGGTCCGTCCCGATCGTTCACGTTCAACGCGCGGGAGCGGACTGCGAGCCGGCTCTGGCCGGACCCCCTTATATCCCCACCGGGGCTGCCACGCCCAGGATATCAGGGGTGGGGGAGGGGGGGGGGTTCGCACTTTTTGTCGGGGGGGGGGGGTTCGCACTTTTTGTCGGGGGGGGGGGGGTTCGCACTTTTTGTCGGGGGGGGGGTTCGCACTTTTTGTCGGGGGGGGGGGGGGGGGTGACTAAGTTAAGTGGGTCAAGGTCACCCACAACACTTGTACTCTAAGTGTTGGCTATACCCCACCACAACTGGGTCCCTAGGCTGCACAACACCGCTTCGCCAGTATGTCTCCGGCTTCCATGCGGTGCGCCTCGCTGTTCTCTAGCTCTCTATATGTAAGTAATTTTACAAGTTCTGAATGTAGGTCACTACACTTTGACTCTGGGACGATATCGACTTGTAGTATTTCAGTGTTTTGACTCAAGGTCATCACACTTTAACTCTAGCACATCGGTTATCGTACCAGAGGTGCTCAATAACCTAACTTGTAATGTTTAGGGTGGCGTTTGCACGCCACGTGGTATCGCCATGAGTGTCCAGTCCAAGTTTTAAGTTAAATTAATTTTACTGTAATCTTTTCCATTTCTGCTTCGTTTTGCCAAAGTATAAGGTGTCGCTTAATAAAGTGGTATTTATCTAAAGTTATAGGAGATTGCAAGGATACAATTAGTTTATTTAGGAGACTCTTCATCTTGGAGTTTAACACAATTTCCACTTTGACTTTGCTTCCTCGGCTCTCACAGCCTAAGCTGTACAGAAATGTTTCTTCTAGTGCCAACTCGGGCCAAGAGAACAGTGTGTTGACTGTAGGACAGCTCATGGTGAAGTGATGCGAAACTCCAGCGTACCACCTCACCTTCCCCCGCCACTGTGACCTTCCCCCACTCCTGCTGTTTCCCCCCACCTCTTTTCCCTTGACTCATGCGCTACAAGCAGTCTCTCAGTATTGTGCGGACTTTTGTGAGGGGAAGCCATGTCGCGGGACGCTTTAGGTAAGAAACTTAGCCGTGTTAAGACTTTATTAGTTGCTCACTGTCCACCACTGAAAGTTAAGAGAGTTTCAACTTTAGCTAAGTGGCACAAACTGTTGCGCGGACACCCTAAGTTTTATACAAAACAGACTAATGTCAGTTTTACTGATGAGGATTTGTTTAAAATATTGGATGAAATGACTTTTCCTTGCAAAATTCAGTTAGTTACTCCCATTCCTGACAGTTTAGAGTCTTAGTCTCTCAAGCCGATATACCTAGCATACACAGAGCCTGACAGTCAGTCACTCGGTGGCTGTCGTGGGGTGCGCATCGGTGTCGGCGCTCCGTTGTTAAGTTTTCAAGGTCACGGTAATATGAAATTGGGGGTGTTGTGCTAGTTCAAGGTACCTGAGGGATTACCGATTGCCCATTTAGGCAGAGTCATGTCAGAAACTCAGGTTTAAATTGGCACTTTTGCCGTTTCTCGTCGAAAATTCGCTCCAAGTGGTCAAGGTCACTGGGACTCTGACTGAAACTCGGAGCGTAGTGCGAGAAACGGCAAAAGTGCCAAAAAATTTTAAGTTTCTGCGTGACCTTGACCTTAGTGGCGTCGGTGACGTCGTTTTGATGACGTAAGGGGTGATGACGTCATCAGCACGTCATTTCTGTGACGTCATGGGTGTGACGTCATCGAAATGACGTCATTAGTGATGACGTCATCGATTGCGTCATCGATGACGTCATCGATGACGTCATCGGTGAGGTCATTGACCTCGATGACGTCATCCCTCAGGTGACCTTGAACTGGGCCAGCATCCTCAATTTCACACTACTTACATACATTCATACAGTTTATTCATTAAGAATAATTTTTACAATATTTACAAAATTATGGGGGGTCAGTATGTTATTCAAAGAACATTCGTAATGCATACCATAAGTATTCATAACCTCCTTAGCTTTATTAAAGATATTTATACTGTTTGGTACAGGATATCTTGTAAAACTTGGTACAAAACCATCTTCCTTTGCTCATTTCAGTGCTCTTTTATATCGTCTCCTCTCTGTACGAATGCACTTGTACTCCGTTACTCCATACTTTTCATAGAATGTGTCCTTTTCCAATACACAAAAGATATGTTTTAAATCCATATCATCAGGTATAACAGCAACTTAAGGTATTTGATCAATTAACGTTTCAATTAATTTTTGATTATTTGACAACGCTTTACGTAAGGAGTGAGTCAACTTAAGGTTTTCTCTTTTTAGTTTATACTCTCCATACTTGCGAATTGATGGTAGTATTTCTTCAAACACCCAATCTTGAAAGCGCTTAGCTAATTTCATCTTAGACGATAAAATTAAGGAATATAAACCTGGTTCATTGATGAATACGGTATTTTTTTGAAAGTTAGAGGGTAGCACTAAACTGTTTCCATCAATATCTTTACATAACTTTTTATATTTTTCCTTAACTAGATCATTTATTGCTTTTCGCGGTCTTTTATATTCTAGAATTTCTGATACATCATTAGCCTTAAACCATGGATTGTTTTCACGATCAAATAATACAGCTACAGGTTTACTATCAAACATGTAACACTGCAGTTCAGACATATTGAAGTCAAATGTAACAAAAATAGCACACACCTTTTAAATATCCTGAATAACCGAAGTTGTCAATAAGATGTTCACTTGGCAAAAGTTCGCCAAACAATGAAATGCATGGTTAACCGACCTGCTTATATACCCGACGAAGAGTGGTGGAAACCTTCTGCGCATGCGCAGTAGACAAGTACTACTGCGCATACACAATTGTATGTTAAATTTAAACAATTTTTTTGCGGATGTCAATAATAATGGCACACTCAACAAACCACTTTCATAAATGATGAAGCGCAACTGGGCATGCTAAATGAAGGGAAATACTGCACATTTAACAGATATATGATACATTTTAAATTTGTTGACAATTTCCTGTAGATTTTTTAAAACTGATTTTTAATATATTTTACATTAATGCCACATTCATTTTAATTTAATAAATTGAACTTAAAAAATTAGCTTTACATACATGTGTTAAAGATTATTATTTTTTATACCAAAAGAAGACTTGCTTGACTACAACACATAACAAATGTTCCAAACAATAATAAAATCAAATACAAAACTAATTATGTTAAACTTTACACATAAAAACACTATTAAATAGTACATTAAAGGTAGCACCAAAACGGTAGTACAATATCTAGCAAAACAAAGAAATAGAAATTCCTATATCATCATTAAAGTTAAAACTAAAAGTTTGTTAATAATTCATGTAGATAACAAACATGTTTGGTAGTTTGACCTTAACGTAATACTTAAATTTTTGTTTAAAAACCTAAAGCAAAATTTTACATGTAAAAAAAAATAGTACACCAAAGATAGCACCAAAACGGTGCTACCGGTTGCTACATTAAAAATTAGCAACATTTAAATGGGTTAAGCTCAATTGGAGGTTTCCAAATTACCTTTATTGTTAAAACTAAGGTTTTGTTAAGTTATCATGTATATATAAACATATTTCGTAGTTTTTTACATTAAACCAGAAGTTAAAAGTGTTTTTTAAAAACCTACAGCCTCAGTACACTTAATTAGGGACAGGAACAAGACCAAATACCTGTCTCTGCGTCAGGCATAGGCTCATATATAAACATATTTCATAGTTTTACATTAAACCAGTAGTTAAAAGTCTTGTTTAAAAACGTAAAGCCTCAATACACTTAATGATGGACAGGAACGGTGCCAAGTACTTGTCTCTGAGTCAGCAGAGGCTCATATGTAAACATATTTTGTACTTTAACATTAAACCTGTAGTTAAAAGTGTTGTTTTGTACTTTAACATTAAACCCGTAGTTAAAAGTGTTGTTTAAAAACTTTAAGCAAAATTGACAAGGAAGAAATAGTACACTAAAGGTAGCACCAAAACGGTGCTACCTTTAATTAGCAACATTTAAATGTTTTAAGCTCAATTAAAAGTTCCCAAATTACCTTCAATGTAAACACTAAGGTTTTGTTAAGTTATCATGTATATAAACATATTTTGTAGTTTTACATTAATAGTAGTTAAAAGTCTTGTTTAAAAACGTAAAGCCTCAGTACACTTAATGATGGACAGGAACGGGGGCCAAGTACTTGTCTCCAAGTCAGCAGAGGCTCATATATAAACATATTTCGTACTTTAACATTAAACACTTAGTTAAAAGTGTTGTTTAAAAACTTTAAGCAAAATTGACAAGGAATAAATAGTACACCAAAGGTAGCACCAAAACGGTGCTACCTTTAATTAGCAACATTTAAATGCTTTAAGTTAAATTAAAAGTTCCCAAATTACCTTCAATGTTAAAACTAAGGTTTTGTTGAGTTATCATGTATCTAAACATATTTTATCGTTTTACATTAAACCAGTAGTTAAAAATTTTGTTTAAAAACCTAAAGCAAAATTGCACATGTGGAAAATAGTACACCAAAGGTAGCACCAAAACGGTGCTACCTTTAAGTAGCAACATTTAAATAGGTTAAGCCCAATTGGAAGTTTCCAAATTACCTTTAATGTTAAAAACTAAGGTTTTGTTAAGTTATCATGTATATAAACATATTTTGTAGTTTTACATTCAACCAGTAGTTAAAAGTCTTGTTTAAAAACGTAAAGCCTAAGTACACTTAATGATGGACAGTAACGGGGCCAAGTACTTGTCTCTGATTCAGCAATTAGAAGTTTCCAAATACGGTTTAATGTTAAAACTAAGGTTTGGTTAAGAATTCATATATATATATATATAAACATATTTCGTAGTTTTACATTAAAACAGTAGTTAAAAGTGTTGTTTAAAAACCTAAAGTCTCAGTACACTTAATGATGGGTAGAAACGGGGCCAAGTACCTGTTTCTGCGTCAAGCAGAGGCCCATATATTTTGTGACATGTAAAAATAGTACACCAAAGGTAGCACCAAAACGGTGCTACCTTAAAGTAGCAACATTTAAATGGGTTAAGCTCAATTAGAAGTTTTCTAATGACCATTAATGTTAAAACAATAGTGAACTTTCTGTTCGCACCATGTGCTTTTTTAACCTTAAAAGTAATTCTAACCTTTCATTCCTAAACACCTTAGCAACTAAAGAGAAAAAAAGATGAACCAAACTCGCTTCATAGGTACCTCAGTGGTAGACTGGTAGCAGTAGTTAAATGTGTTGTTTAAAAGCCTAAAGCAAAAATTGGACATGTAAAAATAGTACACCATAGGTAGCACCAAAACGGTGCTACCTAAAAGTAGCAACATTTAAATGGCTTATCTCAATTAGAAGTTTCCTAATGACATTTAATGTTAAAACTAAGGTTTTGTTAATAATTCATATATATAAACATATTTTATAGTTTTACATTAAACCGGTAATTAAAAGTGTTGTTTAAAAAACATTAAGCAAAATTGGACATGTAGAAAATAGTACATGAAAGGTAGCACCAAAACGGTGCTACCTTTAAGTAGCAACATTTAAATGATTTAAGTTAAATTAGAAGTTTGAAGACACAAATTTGTGGTAACAATTTACCACTACTATTTTAACTTGTACTGGGAGTAACAATTTCACACTACTGGCTTGGCACCTACATTTAAATGGATTAAGTTAAATTAGAAGTTTGAAGACACAAATTTGTGTTTGTGGTAACAATTTACCACTACTATTTTAACTTGTACTAACAATTTCACACTACTGGCTTGGCACCTACATTTAAATGGGTTAAGTTACATTAGAAGTTTAAAGACACAAATTTGTGTTTGTGGTAACAATTTACCACTACTATTTTAACTTGTACTGGAAGTAACAATTTCACACTACTGGCTTGGCACCTCCCCCTCCCCCTCCCCCTTCCCCCTCCCCCTCCCCCTCCTCCCCCGGGGCGCAGTTTTCGTCCGGAGCAAAAAATTTTTGGTCAAGGTCAAAAAATTTTTCAAAAAAAAATTCGGGTTGGGGGGGCGCAGTTTTCGTCCGGAGCAAAAATTTTTTGGTCAAGGTCAAAAAAATTTTCAAAAAAAAATTTTGGGGGGGGGCTCACTTCTCGTCTGGCGCCGGGGGGGGGTCACCTACCCTTAGGACTTTAACTCTTGGATAC
This sequence comes from Neoaliturus tenellus, assembly GCA_030545055.2. NCBI lineage: Eukaryota > Metazoa > Arthropoda > Insecta > Hemiptera > Cicadellidae > Neoaliturus > Neoaliturus tenellus. The sequence continues at coordinate 83,395,089 of CM061533.1, forward strand.
CTGCTACCCTTACTCATGTGTGAACATAAAATAAAATTTGGTTGAACCACAGTTTGGACAGCCAACACTTAGCCCCATCTCGCTCTAAGTCCTGAGCAGTCCCAGAACTCAGACAAAAATCCGCCTAAGTCATGACTGACCTTCATAACATGTGGAACAAAAATATTTTATTTTATTCACACATGAATATGGGTCAAGGTCGTTCAAGAATTAAAAAAGAAATCCCCCCGATGCCTAAGACCGCCGGCGGCCAGAGGCATCGGGGGGATCTCAACATTTAAGGGGAGGTGATTAAATAAAAAATTATTTATTTAATTTTGAGTCTCCTTAAGGGAAACATGCTACTATAATTTTGAAGAGGCCATGCTAACCATGACCAAGGAGCTATCATGACCAAGCCTGCTGGTTCAATTGCGCCTAACCGACTGGTCAAAAATAGCTCCGGTGCCTCGTGCTGAAGGATGCCATACCACCGTATAAGACCCCAATATGAGGCTCAGTGACAAGTGATGAGGTCCAGCAGCGCCGTTGGCCGATGGCCTAACGGTGGCTCCCCAGGGGCCTACCCCCAGGCTCGTTAGACACCATACTATTGTTGGTAACAAATAATTCTTGAGGTTCTAAACCTCGAAAAATTTTTATTTTACAGAGACTGTAAAGTCTCAAAAAACCTAACACTTTAACTGCCAATTTACGGAGGAGTACCTCCAAGATACGAATTTTAAAAAATTTCGACTTGGGGACAACCTGTGAAGATTAGTACAAAATAATATTTTTCAACACACAACACTTAGACTAAATAAATCCAACACCACGACCTAGCAGAAGCAGCAAGCGCAAAATAAAATATTTCTTAAAACTACACATGCCATGCCTTAGACTAAAAGAATTCCCAATATAATGCGGCGCCAACATTACATTGCGAATCCTGTAGGGCAGAGCTTCAACCACTCAGCTGAAGTGTTTGAAAGCAACTGCGAAGAAGCTAAGCCTCAGAGAATCGAAGCTGGGCCGGTCAGGAGTGGTGGAACCGGACCTGGTTACGTAAACAGCCAGACCTCGACACGTACTTGTTTGCGGCATTGGACAATCTCCAAGAGCCACACCTGAATACATTACTAACCGGATCTCATTATACAACACGTGTCAAGGTATTGCAACGCCTCGGGCTATGCCACCTCCTCCTCCCCCGGGGGGGGGGAAGGGGTCTTGGGACTTAGAATATTTTCAGTCCAAGTCAGGTGTACTATAGAATAATATTTTAGCTTGCCGGATTCAGCACAGCCGGCAGAGACGGTTACATAATGCTTATATAACAGACTGGTTTCTTGGTCAACTGGCCAAATGTAGCTCAACAGAAGGTAAGTCAGTTTATTGCAAGCCAACAAACACGCCACACCTCGCCGCCGCGGGACTTTTCTGTGAGTAAATTTTTATTTTTCCTTAATAAACTTAGCAAAACAGAACCTAGCCTGTTTTGCACGAAATTAATTTTTGTTACACTGCTACACTTACGTTTAATTAACAAATTATTTTCCACTCCTTATTTAATATTTTATTCCTTACTTGTTAAGACTTAGAAACTGAAATGCTGGAAGACTGTTTCATACAAAATTAATTTTTATTTAGCTATACAGGTCTCCTAATATTTTCCTACACTTGTATTTTGCAGGTGTGGCTAAATATTTTTCGCTCACAATTTAATTTTATTCCACACAAGTGGATTTTGAACTTTACTACAAAACTGATCCATGCCCGTCTCCTACAAAATTATTTTTCATTTGGCTCTACCTCTTTTAGTCTTACATTAAATATTTCTTGGAGTTAAATTATACACAAGTCTCTTGGTTAATTTTTCTGCACAGTACTTGTTACTCCTTGGACAGTTCCCAGCAAACTGTTTCTACACTTGGCAACAACAGTCCGCATTACCCCCTCCACTACTCATTCCCCCACTATAACCCTGTTCCCCCACTACTTCCAGCTAAGGTCCAACACTTGACTAAGTGTTTCAGTTATATCCAAACCTTACTGTGAAACACATCTATGGCTGAAACTTTGCGAGAAAAATTATTAAGATTAAAATTTTTGCTGGCCAAGCAAAATAATTCTGTTAAGGTGTCCAAGACTTCCACTTTAACAAAAATGAAACGTTGCTTCAAAAATAATCCAAAATTTTACTCAAGGGACACAAATATTACTATGGATGATAAAATATTTCAGAAACTTTTAGACAAGCTAACTTTTGCCAGTAAGGTTACGTTGGTGACTCCAATTCCCGACCAAGTTCCAAGATCACCTGAGAAAGAATAAAAAATAAATATTTCTCAGGAAATATTTCCAATCCGAGTTACAGATGTCCGGTAAAGGACCGGCTGGGACGAGTTGTTTGTAAAAAATTAAATTTTTCTTCCTTCTGACCACTTTACCCCCACCACCTCCTTATCCCCACCACTGAGCCGGGTACCTGGGATACCGTCTGTGTACAAGTCAGTACGTCTTCGGACGCGGTGCTGTTCGGATCGCGTGTCGTTTGTCGCACTGTCGGGTGTTTGAAGAAATTATTCTTCGGCTCTCAGTCTCTCGGTGGGTAAGTAAAATATAAAAATTATTTTTTTTTCAAGTGGGGCTGCTGGGACGGGTCAATGACCCCTGACGGATATATTAGGTCAAGAGTCTGATCGCTAGGGAATAAAAAAATATTTTTTTGCACTTTTGTGATTCCTCGAGAAATTTCATTTTCTCAGCAAAATTTGAGGAATCGCAAAAGTGCAAAAATTTCTTTTTTTTTGTATTCTTGCGTGACCTTGACCTAATTAACGTCAGTGACGTCATCATTATGACGTCAGCGGTAATGACGTCACCATGACGTCATAGGTGTGACGTCATGTGACGTCACATGACGTCATTGGTGCCGTCATTAGTGACGTCATTGATGACGTCATCACTGCTGACGTCATCGTGATGACGTCATGAGCCAGCAGCCCTACTTTGCCACTACTATTGTAAGGTACAGATAATGTACTGTATTTAGGGTGCGTAAGGCTATAGGCCTACTACAGTGTATGAAATATTGTATCAAACCTGCATTTTGGCTAATTCCGAGAGTCCTTATTGGAGAGCTATCTCGTGGTTTTAGGCGTATTTTCGTGGTCATATTTTGAAATGACTAAGCTTACAGGGAACATTTTAAATACAATTAATTAAAAAATAGTTTAATTACCTTATTTTGTTTACAACACTATTAAACGTCTAATGAAATAATTTTAAAAAAACCGCGCTTACTTCAATCAAACTGCGAAATATTCAGGAACTGTAAACTTGCTTTTGGTTGTACTGCCATACTTCCTGCACTGATAAGGGCGAACCTCAACATCGCATTTACAGGTGGACTGTTGGCAAGGAGCGCGGGCGCGATAGTGTAGCCGTCAAATGGCCGCACGAGGAGGGGCGTTGCCGCGGCGTCTGTTCACCGACACAGAGCTTCAAACCGTGGAGACTCATAAAGGCTGATCACTAATTAGGTCATAGGCTATTCTTTTACGGTTTGAAAGGTCTTTAAAAATGACAAAATTACATATATGGTGTTACTATATAGGCTATGCAGCAGGAAAAATTTGCTCCTCCAAAAAAAAACCTGAAGATGATGCGGCGCCCTGTCTTAATGAGGCCCGGGGCAATCTGCCCCCCCCCCCCCCCTCTCGGCGGCCCTGATATCTATTAACAGCAGAATATTTCACGTTTTAATGCAAATCATGAAATTCAAATTTTAAGCTGAAAATTTTGATATAAAGCTCATAATTTTCTTTTAAGTCTATATGGGTTAAATATCAGGTTAGGTGAAGCGTTGTTGTTTTTTATAGCACGAATATGTATGTATATGTTGTAAGTGGGGCCGAGTGACCTCACGTAAAAAAAAATTTAAAGGCTTTCTCATGTTTTACAAGTACTAATTTTGATAACATTGCCATTCTGTAACACTAATTGCACTATTTTTGGAAGTTCAAAATATCAATACGTAGTGATTCTGAGCTATAATTACCCTAGCCCCATTAACATATTATGTTGAGTTGAATTAACAGTTAAAACTTATAAGCACTAACTGTGATAGCAATGCAATTCGATAACACTAATTTAGCACAATTTTTTGACGGCACAAAACCACGAATACATGTTGTGGGTGGGGTAAAGTGACGCTGTCATTTTAAAGGTTTGCTTTATTTTTTAATTACGAGCTCTAACTTTCAAAATAATTACATTTGATAGCACTAATTATTTAGCACTTTTTACACCTCCAAACAAGGAATAAGTGGTGTGGGTGGGGCTAATTACCCTTGCCACATTAAAATGTTTACCTACTTTGACAGGTAGACCTTACCAGCACTAATTTTAAAAATAGTGTCAATAAGTCAATAAGTCTTTATTTGGCCATTAGATACAAATAGTACAATAGGCTATGTCATTTAAATAAGAAAAAATAAAAACATGTCAATTTTCGTGCTAATCAGTCCACTTCAAGCAAAACAAAACAAAACAAAACTTGCAAAATAAGTGTTCATGCACAAGCCATGCAAAAAAAAGTATCACACAATTACTTACGTACTTTGGTTAGTTGGTTGCAGTGTAGGCATACACTTGACTTCTTATTACTAAGTGTTAGCATGGATGCCTAACAATTCACAACAATTCCGTAAAATCAGCTTGATAATACTCCTTTATTAGGTAAAAAGGATTCCTTGTGAGCCAATTCTTAACAGTTAGTTTAAATTTAGATCATGGCAGATTTTGGATGGACATTGGGAGAAGGTTAAAAAACCTGATACCTGAAACAGGAAAGCACCAGTTTGACTTTTGCAGCCTAATTCTAGGGATAAATATGTTACCCCTGTGTTGTGTGAGGTGTTCATGCACATCGCTATTTAAAGGTAATGATGAATGCCTGGTTTTTATTGCTATATGAGACACTGAAAATCATATTCATTTACTACAGTCAGAATGGAATTCTGTATAAACAATGGCTTACAATGATCCAAAAATCCAGCCTTAGAAATCACTCTCAAAGCCTTCTTTTGTATCAATAAAATTCTTTGGACATCAGAAGCATGACCCCATAATCTAATACCATATGCCAAGATGGAATGGAAGAAAGCAAAGTAGGCCTGCTTCACCACAGGTAGGGGCACTTCAAGTACCAACCTCCTCAGCAAAAACAGAACTCCACTCAGTCTTTTACACATCGCATCAACATGATCTGCCCAGAGTAATCTATAATCTAATACAAATAATCCTAAGAGTTTGACTGACTCACTTACCAGGAACGTTGGTCAACAGACTAAAAGTAATATTTTGAGTCTTGCTCTCATTTAAAGCTAGCCTATTAATGACAAACCATTGTTGAGCCAAGGCCATTGCTTCCTGGACTGCAGTTTGAGCCAAAACCCAGTTCGCATGTGATGAGAACAGGGTTGTGTCGTCGGCAAAAAGTAGTACATTGCCATTCACCTTATAATGGAGGTCATTAATTGCAATAATAAACAACAGGGGTCCCAGACCGGATCCCTGCGGGACTCCGTGCAAAACATCACACTGGCTTGAGTTTTTACCATTCCAGCTTACAATTTGCTTTCTGTCTGAAAGATATGAAGAAACTACTTTGAGGGTATCATCTCCTAGGCCGTAGTATCTAAGCTTATAAAGTAGGACATTATGAGGTATACAATCGAAAGCGGGTGATAGGTCACACAACACAACACAACATGGGTAGATTCCCTCGATTCAAAAGACTTACGAATCTCATCAACTAAAGACTCAAGTGCTAAAACTGTTGATCTTCCCCTTTTGAACCCAAACTGTGATGGCACTAGGAGTCCATTTCCCTCAAAATAGTTATACAATTGGGTGAATATAACAGACTCGAAAACTTTGGCAAATATAGGGGTTAATGAAACAGGCCTATAGCTACTCACACTTTCCCTGGGACCCTTATTATAAATAGGTACAGTCCTTGCTACCTTAAGAACACTGGGAAGGACTCCTTCCACAAGACAATCGTTAAACAATTTAACAACACAAGGTGCAACTATGTGAATTACTTGCTTCAAAATATTTGTTGACATATCATACACGTCTTTATTGTCTGATGGCTTAAAACTATTTACAAAATATTTGTCATTCGTTAGAACTAATTTAGTACTATTTTTTGACACCTCAAAAACAGGAATACGTGTTGTGGGTGGGGCCAAGTGACGTTATCACACTAAAAAGTTTTGCTTAATTCGGGAGAAAAAATTATTAGCCCTAACTTTCAAATCAGTGTCATTTGACCGCACTAATATAGCACTATTTTTTGACACCTCAAAACCAGTAATACGTGTTGTGGGTGGGGCCAAGTAACATTGTCACTTTAAAAAGATTTGCTTACCTTTACAGTTGTAATTACGAGCACTAATTTTTAAAATAGTGTCATTCGTTAGCACTAATTTAGCACTATTTTTTGACCCCTCAAAACCAGGAATACCTGTTGTGGGTGGGGCAAGTGACGTTATCACAATAAAAGGTTTTGCTTAATTCTGGAGGAAAAACTACTAGCACTAACTTTCAAAACAGTGTCATTTGACAGCACTAATTTAGCACTAACTTTTGACACCTTAAAATGGGGAATACATGTTGTGGGTGGGGCCAAGTGACGTTATCACATTAAAGAGCTTTGCTTAATTAGGGAGGAAATATTATTAGCATTAACTTCAAAAAATCATCATTTGATAGCACTAATTTTTATACCTTAAAATGGGAAATACGTATTGTGGGTGGGGCCAAGTGACGTTATCAGATTAAAAAGTTTTGCTTAATTAGGGAGGAAATATTATTAGCATTAACTTCAAAACATCATCATTTGATAGCACTAATTTTTTATACCTTAAAATGGGAAATACGTATTGTGGGTGGTGCCAAGTGACGTTATCACATTAAAGAGCTTTGCTTAATTAGGGAGGAAATATTATTAGCACTAACTTTAAAAACATTATCATTTGATAGCACTAATTTAGCACTAACTTTTCATAACAAAAAAGAATCATATATGCTGTGGGTGGGGCAAGGTCAGCTTGACGTTCAAACTTTTGAGTTGAATATTTCATGTTTTCCTTTGAGCACTAATTTTAATATATCGATGGATAGCACTAATTTAGCACTATTTTTTCATGACATAAAATTATTAAAAACTGTCACGGTTTTATTGGGTGGGGCTGAAGCTGGCCCCACCCAAAATGAAATGTAATTTTCTATTATATAAAATTGAGCACTACAGTGATTATTTTAAGTGCTTTTTCAATAGCACAATTTAGCACTTTTTTCAAACGTAGTACTGAAATTAGTGCTATTGTGGGAGGGGCCAGCTTCACGCAGGTGCCTTGTGCTGTGCCTAGACCTAGATGCTCATGCTTTAGCGCTTATCGAGCAAGATGACTGTAGGCCAGGGCCAGGTGAGCTACATCCCATAAGAGCAATGGTGTCACTTTTTGCGACATCCGTGGATGTCCTCATAGATTTTATGTTGGTTAAAAAAGTGATAAAAAATCAACTTTTTACTCTTTGCTACCTGCAAGTGTTGCCAACTCTGCAGGGAACAACAATCGTGCTCCTTTGTGTTGGAGATTTTTTGTCTCAACTATTACTAAAATAAGGAATTTCAAACAAAGTAGGGAAGAATTTATGGTTTTAAATTTACCTACATTGATAATTGTTAATTTGGTCACTACCAAATGGTTTATTATTGACAAATAATCCACATGTAAAATAGAGTAATATGGTGTCGTTACGATAAATATCGTACCCGTGGTAAGACTGCTTCATTCTCTTTTTCAATCAGGTGTGTAGTGTAATGGTAAATATTATAACGTAACTTTACTTCCGTTTTAGTTTAGACGCTTCATATCCGGAACACGAAAAAAGCTATTCAGCTTACCTTAGGAAGAAGTTATGCTTCTTCCTCTACAGACCTTGCTTATCGAGTACATCGCTCATTTTGTGAGAACAGTTTTGTATTTTGTGTCTATCTACGTCAGAGTCATTTTTTAACGTTTTGACGGTCCAACCAACAGTCTTGTTACTATCTAACATCGACCAGTTGTTAGAAAGCATCATTAATTAATAGCCCAATGACAAATGGCAACTGGGTCCGGAATCGATATTTTAAAAACTACTAACTTTCCTCAAGATCGAGCCGGCAACCTTTGGATTCAAAGGCGAGCACTATAACCACTCAGCTACCCAGCCAGTTAGCATTTAGCTACCAACAGTAATGTTGGTAGTTAATGTTAGCTAGTTGAGGAAATAGCTAAGCAGTGTTTCCTCAAAACTGCTTAGCTACCAGTTGAGGAAAGCATTGGGGGTAAGTGTTGACCAAGGTCTGTAGAAGAAAAAGCATAACTACTGAATAACTATTTTTTGTGTTCCGGATATGAAGCGTCAAAACTAAAACGGAAGTCAAGTTACATTAAAAAAATATTTACCATTACACAGCTGATTGAAAAATAGAATGAAGCAGTCTTGCCACGTTAATTATACGTGTTGCTCGAAATCGAGCAATTGATTTTAATACGATACAAATTTTACTTTTAGCTCTAAACCAATGACATCCAACCAATCCAATATTGTGAATATCTTTAAAGGCCAAAATCTACTCGTATTTACAGCTGATTATTAACAGATGTTTAAAATGCTTTATTTAATACCAATGTTATTTAAATGGGAAATTTGGAGATTTCAATGGTGGATAGGGCCTTTATTTTCAGTCCAATTCTCATCAGTTTTTAGCGGAAACAACTATAATACAGACCAAGCCCTATCCAACGACACCAAAAACTTGAAAATCGGTTAAAAATTGTAGGAGGAGTTCTCAAGACAAAAAAACCCTTAGCGTATTAAATAAGTATAGATATTTGATTTTTCCTCTGTTGTCATTTACGTTTTTTGAAATGAAATGAAATGAAATGAAAATCTTTTATTGCCATTAGTCATTTTCAACAATGAAATAGGCTACGTCAATATTGTTCACAGTAAAATTACACATGTAAATGACTCAAAGTAACAATATTATAGAGATAAAAAGACAATTTATACAAAACAGATCAAATAAATATTTTTAACAAAAGTAACAGACAAAAATAACGAGAAAGGTAACATATAAACAATGGTATGTTAAAAAGAGGAACTTTGACCAATGCAAAAGTCTTCAGGTTTAAGCATCAAAAATTCTTCAAGACAATAAATTACCTTTTCGGTCAAAAATTCTGACATACATTTCTTTAAACACTTTGGAGGCAAGTTACGATAATTTTCAGGTATAACATTAAGGCCGGTTCCTACGTGGGCGACAGATGCGACGCGACGAGATCGACAAAATTTCAAACAAATGTATAAGCACTGGAGCGTTCTTAGTGGGCGACAGGAGCGACAACAATTTACAATTTATAACGTTATGGCGATGCAAGCTTGTCGCTGGTGTCGCTCCAGTCGCTCTCGTCGCGTCGCATCTGTCGCCCACGTAGGAACCGGCCTAAAAAGTTTAAGTTGCATGTATTCATGACTACGTTTTTTGTGTGAAGAACTATCTAGATCCAGTACATGTGAATTTATTCTAAATTTTAGCGAATTTCCCTATAGGGAATACGCTATTACGGTAGTAGCCATGGTAAGACCTAAGCCCGGGACCATGTTACTTTTTAATTTTGAGGTCCCCAGAAGCCAAAAACACCGTTCGTTCATTTTCATATATATGTATATATATATATATATATATATATATATATATATATATATATATATATATATATATATATATATATGGGTGTGTGTCCGTGGTACTGATAACTTTTGAAGGGTTGAAGGGGACCTCCAATTTAGATGAAATTTGGTATGAAGGTGTAAGACCAGGTCTATTTTCATGAGTTCGCGAACCAGCATTGTCGAGTTATGGGAACGGGGTTTTATGGGGTTTCAAAGGGGTCAAAAATGGGTTTTTGGCATTTTTGGACCTCAATTTTTAAAATCCATAATTTTAAATGGAAACCATTCAAAAGAGCTTAAAAAAAACAAACAATTTGGTATTTTGAATTTTTATCTTAGCATAACTGGTTACGGGGAAAATCCAAAAATGTGTTTTCCATGTTATTCTTATGGGAAATCAAGAAAATCCTATAGCTTGCTTATTTATTGACATAACCTAATAAAATTTGTTATGTACATTATCTAGATAAGGTTTAACTTATACTTGCTTACAAAACCCATATGGCGGCAAACCTACATACTCACCCCCATGTGGTTTATGGGGAAAATAAACATTGCTAGAACTTGATACAATTTTGTGTTTACATTTACCAATTATTGATTAACTAAGACTTACAACACCCAATGACAGCAAACCTACATACTCGATCTTATGGTGTTTTTATGGGGAAAGTAAATAATCTGAAATTCCATTGGAAATTCGCTGAGTACGCAGGTCTGCTGCGACGGGGGTATTATAGGAGTCTTTTGGCTGAGGCTCTAAGACAAATCGGCATAAGACATCACGTACCAGCTAATTTTTACCTAAAAAAAAACAACCACAAATTTCAACACTATCACTATCACATTTGGAAGTTGAAGAATTATTGATATGGATAGATGGATGAAATACCAATATGATGTAATCTGATTTTCCCTACAATTTAATTGTAATTCAAAGTAACTCGGTAAATTACCATATGGAGCAATAAGGTTTGATCAACAGGTACTCTAATAAATGCAGAGAATTGCGCTGCACGGGCCCCCTAGTTAAAAGTATTTGCTTTTTCAGTCCGTGCTGAATATAGGCTTAGGCCTAAAAGTGTTAAAGTTAACAAATTCCTCTAACAACTCACTGTGCTCCGTTGTGTTTATCATTTTCCAACAACAATTTTTTACATTATCATACGCCACCTACCTTGGTATTTCATTAATTCCAGTGAAATGTAAATTAATTAGTAAGTTAAAGAAGAGTTGTACATACAAAGAGCGTACATAGGTTCTTACTTTACATCTATATATCTATATACTTATTTAATACGCTAAGGGTTTTTTTTTTGTCTTGAGAACTCCTCCTACGTTTTACAACCGATTTTCAAGTTTTTGGTGTCGTTGGATAGGGCTTGGTCTGTAGTTGTTTCCGCCAAAAACTGATGAGAATCGGACTAAAAATAAAGGCGCTATTCACCATTAAAATCTAAAAATTTCCCATTTAAATAACATTGGGATTAAATAAAGCATTTTAAACACCTGTTATAATCAGCTGTAAATACTACACGTATTGGTGATAAAAGATATTCACAATATTAGTAGGAAACCCAAGCCCTCAAAATCCCAGTGAGGTGAAACCCGAAAGATATACCATTGACTATGTACACTAACGTGAATAGACCTCTCATCCAATGCATTTGGTTTGAGGCAAAAATTTGGAAGTTTGGTGGATGCCGCACCAGAGTCGCTGCCATCGATGTTGTTATTATTCAGCTGAATTTACAGTGCTGCCAAAACATTTTACCAAAACATAAACATAACTTTCAGTTATAAAATGTTTCATCCTTGGTTTAGAAGAGTGGTAATACTGATTTATCTATCATATGTTACGTGTACTTCGATGGACGCCGCACGAGATCGCACAACCGTCAATATGCTTCACACACGCCTATGCTATGAGAAGTCTACTCACGTAGTGTACAAAGTCAATGGATATACTTTTGGTACCGATTCGACCTTATTCTGGGTACACTAAGGGTCACCAAAACCAATGTTGCCACGATGAACTCTCGTGCAAAAGTGGTTATATCCTGTGTTAAAAATAAGAAAATTTAAGTGATTTTTAATGTACTTGATGCATAATAATTATCATAGCTCCGTTGTTTTTCGGTCCATTTTGATAAATTAAAGATAGAAATGATCACAAAAAGTAGGGAAATAAGACTAATGCATTTAAACGATTTTATTACACCGTAAAGTAGTTAAAAAGCCTCTGAAACAAAAAATATTGTTCTAAAACATATTTCTGTTTGTTTCAAATTATGTTTACGTCATACCATTGGCTCCGATGTGACTAAATATGATATTAATATATAGATTAGGTGGTTTACAACAATTTATGTCTCTTATAGTTTTTTCCTATGAAGTGCCGTTTTCGAGTAAAATGTAATTTTACAAAGTTTGTTAGGTCGAGGGCCGCTCTGTTGGCGGGTCTCGTCGACGTAGACCGTCGCACAGAGTGATGTTTATCAATCATTCTATTGTCATTTTAAGACTTAATAATGTATACCAAGTTAATATTTAATATAAACTGCTTTCGTTATACCTGCTTGAACATAAATTGCAATTACCCTGTTGCAGCAGACCTGCGTACTCAAAGTGTTTTAATTGTTTCTATAATAAATTGTCATCACCAAATTGAGTGTTTGGGTTTACAGGATTATTATTTTTTCTGCAGGATTAGAAATTTAAATGAAATAATACATAAAATGGTTTATTGATATATATTTGAAAAAGTTCTTTGTTATGTATTAATTTCATAATACACAAACTACTATTTTGTGACATTTCGTTGCTGAGCGTTGATAACTATTGATAACAATGAACAAAATTATTCCATCTTACAACCTTCATACAGCCTTTAATAAAAAGTTCTTTAATTTAATCAGTCACGAATACTTGTAGCTTTAAAAATAAGGATCATATTATTAATATTAAACCCCTGCGAACCGGTTGAGTTTTCGATATATTTTGATAACACAGTTCTCCATACCAATAAAATGTTTTATAATTATACTACATAAAATTGCAATATTCTTGCCATAATGTATCATTATTATTCTTAATTCTATAAGGTTTCGTCTGTTACATCCCTTTTCCTCCCTACCTTCTTAACCGAACCGTTTTTAAGATTGATGTGGCAATTTAAATCTTATGATCTAGCGCGTGGGCGAATGATTTCGTTTCGGGCTTCGCCATTCTAGATTTTGATTTAGTTCTAGAGGGCGCTTCAAAATGTTGACAAAATCTCATAAAAGATTTTACAATTTGAATTGTAACTTAACAACAGATTACCCACAGATAAATTTTGAATATATATTATAAACAACAATAGTTTGTCTTTTACTGCATAATCAATATAAATATTGTTTGAAAAGGCATAATTCCTTTGAATTGTACTGTAGCTGAGTTTTTACAAGCGGAAAGGAATACATTACAACATGTGAATTTTGCGCACGGGCCCCCTACTTTTAGTGAATTTCCCTATGGGGAATACGCTATTACGGGACCAGGTTACTTTTTCATTTTTATGTCCCCAGACACCAAAAATACCGTCCGTTAATTTTCATACATGTCCGTGGTACTAATAACTTTTAACAGGGACCTCGGATTTTGATGAAATTTGGTATGAAGTTGTAGGATCAGGTCTATTTTCATGAATTCGCGAACCAGCATTATCAGGTTATGGGAACAGGGTTTTATGGGGTTTTAAAAGGGCCAAAATCAGGTTTTTGGCATTTTTGGACATGAGTTCTCAAAATTGAACAATTTAACTGAAACCATTTAAAAGAGCTTAAAAAACAAACAATTTAGTATTTTGAATTCTAGAAATACAAAAGAAGGGTTTTCATGTTATTCTTATGGGGAATTTACAAAACCCTGTATCTCACTTATTTATTGACATTACTTGATCAACTTTGGTATATAAATTAACTAGGAAGTAAAAATAAGTAATAAATAAAAATAAGGAAGTAAACTTATTCCCCAAGAACCCCATGGGGTTTATGGGGAAAATGAAAAATATCAGAGTTTGATGCAATTTAGTTACTTGCACAGGGAATGGATTTTCATATATCTACTTGCAATACCCCCAAGGCAGCAAATCACCATCCTCGTTCCCATGGTGTTTATGGGGGAATTAAAAAAAGGGAATCCTGTTGGAAATTCGCTGAGTGTGCAGGTCTGCTACGACGGGGGTATTTTTAATTTTGTTAACCAAATATACTTTTTATCATACTTGCACACATAAAAAACTAACTTTCACTATATTTGTCTAAGATGGTGTGTATTAATATGATTGATTAAACAAGAAAATCCTTTATTAATTATTTTGAACCTTCAATGCATTGGATTAATAACTCTGTTTCGTTATCATTAGTAATTTATATTATGCCTACATAATTCATAAAACTTTATTGAGTATCCAACAGTTTAGGATTATCGGAGTTATATATAATACATTTTTTGTGCTTGAATGTTTCTCCAAATATTATACAAGATTGATTTTATTTTCACATTTCAATTTTCTTTATTAATTGATTCCAAACGAATATTAATTATGGATTACAAGTAGGCCTAATCCATAAAAAAGAGGTATAATAGTAACAAGCTTCCTTATGCCTTTTCGGGCCTTAAAAGAAGGTTTCTTACATCATTGTCGTTTATATAATTACTTTAAGCTATTGTTATATGAAATATTATTCTCAACAAACAAAAGTAAAATCTTGAAAAGTTTGTAAAATTGATAGAGGTATAATATAAAAAATCGTGTTAGTTACACCACTTATAACTCAAGAACTGCTGAACCAATTTTCCTGAAAAGTTGGGGGAAGGACGTATAGGATAAATTTTATCCAGATTCTTATATGGGGCTCCGCCCCAATAAAGCGAACGAGCTCACCTGGAGGGCTAAACAATTTTCAGGTAGGCATTCAATCTCAAGCCATCAATTGTGTTAATTTTTTGTCTGACAAAGTTATTAATTTACAACTATTGCACGTGTTGCTTGATATCGAGCAATTTATTTTCATGCAATACAAAAGTTACATGTAGTTCTAAATCAATGAAATCCGACCAATCCAATATTGAGAATACCAGTGAGCACAAGAAATTACAGCTGTACGTTATCATATGTTTAAAATGCTCAACCCAATCACAATTGAAATACGTACTCTCTATGTATGTTGTTGTCTATTAATAAAAAGTACCAGGTTAACCGAGCCTTGCTCGTTGGTTTTAATTCAGTTTTGATATAGTGTCATTAGAGCTGTTAAATTTCCCCCAACAACCAACTATACCTCTTCACAGTTAACAGCTGTTTCAAAAAGTCTGCTTAATATTAATGTTCCTTTATTTTTGTATACCTTTCGTTGTTATTTCGTTACCAAAATAGCAACCCATAAGACCAATGTTAAAAATTACGATTTTTAAACTTAAATTCTGACAAAATTCGATTTTTCCTGGGATGGAGGCCTTTTCTAAACTTATTTTTGGGCCAATACACTTTTAATTGCAAAGTTTAAGCAAAATCTGACAGCTAGATTTCGAGATCGTGGAACACACATCCCTTCAGACATTCCTCGTATTATAGTATAGGATAAATGAATAAAAATAAAATGTTATTCTAATGGAAAAATTTCAAATTTAATTTGTGGATAGCATCTTTATGGTCCAACCCTAATTTGAAGCTTTAAGTATCCTTTGCCTGCTGATATGAGAGGATTATCATTAAATTTTGTATATGGATAAAAAAGTATGTGCAGAGTTGGCAAGAGTAATCAACGAAATGCCACAAAATAGTCAATCTCTGGTTTCCTTTTTTTGTATTAAAATAATATTAGTTTAAATAGTTTACAATATATCTGCATACAACTTATTAACTATTCATATTAAAATTTTAATGGGTTATGGTGTTTGCATTGATAGTAACAAAATATTGTTACGATTTCCAATTGTAAATTTGTAAGATCTGAAAGTAACAATACAGATTGTTTTAAAAAATATCAAAAAAATAATTTTTTCTATTAATTTACCTTACACTTGTAACCCTGCAGAAAAATTTTACCATTCTGCAAAAACAAACTTCAATTTAGCGATGGAAATTTACTATAGAAACAATTATAAACACTTTGAGTACGCAGGTCTGCTGCAGCAGAGTAATTGCAATTTATGTTCAAGCAGGTATAACAAAAGCAGTTTAACTTGGTATACATTATTAAGTCTTAAAATGACAATAGAATGATTGATAACTTTGCTCTGTGCGGCGGTCTACGGCGACGAGACCCGCCAACAGCGCGGCCCTCGACCTAACAAAGTTTGTAAAATTACATTTTACTCGAAAACGGCACTTCATAGGAAAAAACTATAAGAGACATAAATTGTTGTAAACCACCTAATCTATATATTAGTATCATATTTAGTCACATCGGAGCCATTCGTATGACGTAAACATAATTTGAAACAAACAGAAATATATTTTGGAACAATATTTTTTGTTTCAGAGGCTTTTTAACTACTTTACGGTGTAATAAAATCGTTTAAAATGCATTAGCCTTGTTTCCCTACTTTCTGTGAACATTTCTATCTTTAATTTATAAAAACAGACCAAAAAACAACGGAGCTATGACAATTATTATGCAACAAGTACATTAAAAAATCGCTTAAATTTTCTTATTTTTAACACAGGATAAAACCACTTTTGCAAGAGAGTTCATCGTGGCAACATTGGTTTTGGCGACCCCTAGTGTCCCCAGAAAAAGATTCAATCGATTTCAAGAGTATATCTTTCGGGTATCACTATCTCGCTTATTATGCACGATAGAGGCGGCTGGGTCCCCTACTAATATTGGATTGGTCGGATGTCATTGATCTAGAGCTAAAAGTATCATTTTTGTATTGTATTAAAATAAATTAATTGCTCGATTTTGAGCACTACTTATACTAGTTTACATCAATACGATATGCCAAAGAAGTTAACAATAATTATAATTACTTACCAATATTTATATTCATCTTGTAACAATTAAATTTTCATATATAAATATTCTAGACTATTTAAAAATTTTATAATGGTGATCCGTTGGGAATAAATAACTCAAATAATCCGTCTCACACCACAGTTGAGAAGTAGACGACAGAGAAAATTGGAATACTCGTAGCATTTGCTGTATTGGTAACACTGTCGACACTCTCCCCCATTCCTTTCCTTAACAGTTCTCCACAAAATGAGCGATGCACTCGAGTAGTAATGCCGGCAGTACACTGTCGCCGAATCAAAGCGAGCAAGGACGATCACGATAGTGTACTTGGTGTGCTCGGCTCTGCTCGTCTTAGTTCTCCTTGGTTCGGTTCGCCCGTGTTCGTGCTCGCATGTGCTCCGCTTGGAGTCGGGTTTTCACGCGAATCAAAGGAGGTGAGCAGACCCGAACGCAGCCGAGCACCGAACACGAATCCTCCCAGTACACACTCGCTTACGTTCGATTGAGTTCGCATCTGTTCTTTCACGGCGTTTGTGTATGTCCCCTTTGTTAATCAAATCAAATAGGTACTCTTTATTCATATTTTTGTATATACATACAAGAATAGTGTAAACAGTGTAGCACAGACATATAAAATCTAACATTTCAAATGCAAGTAATATATACAATTTCAACTACACACAATTAAAACTAATAACTCAGAGGAGGTTTAGCATTTTGCAATAAGTATTGTGATTTTGTTCATTCTTGATTGTGTTAGGTAATTTTGTAAAAAAAAACTTATTTCCCATGAATGACGATTTTTGTTTAAACAAAATCCTTCTTCATACTTTGTTTACCGTAATAGGTATCCAAAGTCCGGTAAGAGCATTCATGAAAAGTTTTCGAACTCCCTACTTGGCTAAAACAATAATTCCGTAAATATTTTTTGCATTGTTTGCCGGTAAGAAAAGTGTTAAATTCTTATTAAAATCAATAGAGGGCATTATGTACGAAACAGTTGCATTTATTCAACCTATCTTGAGTGGGGTCAGGATGCCAGGTGATAATGGGTAGGCCTACCCATTATCACCTGTTCTGTTTGTTCTGTTCCCATGTATGACCTTCATCCACCATCTTCTCTTCGCCCATGGCTTCGCGGTTTTTGTGGTACTTGGAGTAGGTGCGCACCATCCCAGTGCACATGTAAAAAGTATTTACTGTAGGCGTAAGCACAAACAAACTAAAACGCAGCTACTTCCACATCCACGTTAGCCTCCATATTCAATAAAGCCTAGATGGAATCAGACTGTTCGCCCGAATGTTCCGAGATCAGTGCTCGTCCAGAGTGGACAGCGATAGTGTACTTGGTTAGTTCTCCGAGCGAGTTCGCCCGAACATTTGGCTCCAGCATTTGCCCGAATATTCGGCGAATAGATTCGGCGATAGTGTACTGCCGGCATAAGTTAGAAGCAAGATGACTGTAGGCCAGGGCCAGGTGAGCTACGTCCCATAAGAGCAATGGTGTCACTTCCTGCGACATCCGTGGATGTCGCCAAAGAGGTTTTGTTGGTTACAAAATTGTAAAAAAAAACCAACATTTTACTCTTTGTTACCTTCAAGTGTTGCCAACGCTGCAGGAAACAACTATCGTTCTCGTTTGTGTTGGAGATTTTTTGTCTCAACTATTTCTAAAATAAGGAATTTAAAAGCAAACTAGGGTAGAATTTATGGTTATAGATTTACCTTGATTGGTAATTGTTAATTTGGTCATTACCTAATGGTTTGTTATTAACTAATAATCCGAATGTAAAATAGAGTAATACTAATATGGTGTCGTTAAAATAAATATTTAATTAACGTGGCAAGACTGCTCCATTCTCTTTTTCAATCAGCTGTGTAATGGTAAATATTATAACGTAACTTTACTTCCGTTTTAGTTTAGACGCTTATCCGGAACACAAAAAAAGCTATTCAGCTGACCTTTATTTTTATGGAAAATAAAAAAGTGTTATATTTCCATCAATTATCAAAATATATCTATGAAACTTGGTACATATCTTGGTTTTTACTTAACACATGCTAATTTTGGCGAAAAATTCCATTGCAGCAAACCTACATGCTCATTCCAATGGTAGTCTTATAGGAAAAAAATGTTTAAAAATAATACTATAATCTCTGAGTACGCAGGTCTGCTGCAACGGGAAACATTTTATTTTTTTCCGATTGCTTAAGATAGTGTATTTAATTATTTGTATACGGTTATAACCCATTTTTGCCCATTTTGGCTGATTTAAAAAAAGCTGAAAAAAATGAAAAATGGGCTTTTTAACCCACCCACAAAATATATTTTTGGTTTTTTTTTTTATAATGAATAGTTGTGGTTACGTACTATGACTCACCAAAAAAAATTTCATTGAAATCGGTTCGATAGAATAAATTTTATGGGCATAAAAAGAAATGCAAAATTCCAAAAATGAAATTTTCAATCTTGTCTACCTTGGGTAAAACCCCCGAAAATTTTGTCAACCTATGCGTTTTTGTTTTAGGGTCCCTGAGTACCTCTAATACCTTTAATACCTTTATTGAAATGGCGACCTAACTCAATAGGTAGTTTAAAGCCAAGTATGAATGAGGGATGAGTGTAGGATGATTGTGGCGCGATCTTGTAGTCTTGTTACTGACTAAGGCCGACATTCTCCTTAGACAGGACTGTTAATTCATAGCCCAACAGCCAATGGTATCTAGGGACCTACAGTTTAACGTGGGATCCGAACCACAATTTCAACCTCCCATATACGAATTGGTCTAATTAATTATGAGGATGGTACTTATGGATGAACTAGTATTCACTAGTGCGGACGTTAATCCCCACCAGGGAATATCGCTTCCACAAGCCATCGCTCATAACTATCCGCAATTCGTGACCTCCAAGTAGCTGGATTACAGGACGTCGCCACCGTCCCAGTCCAGTGGACCTTATGACGTAAAATTTGTCATTTTTTTTATTTTTTGAGTTTGTTTACCTGAGGTAAAGCCCCCAAAAATCTTGTCAACCTAGGTGTTTTTGTGATCCCCAAAACTTGTACAACAAATGGCATATGTTAAATCCGTGGACCTTGTGACGTAAAATTTGACTTTTTTTCAAATTTTTGATTTTGTCTACCTGGGGGAAAGATCCGATTTGACGGATCACAAACACATTATTTTCGTCATCCCCAAAGATTCCCCTTTCAAATGGAATAGGTTTTTTCTGTGGACCTTATGACACCGATTCGATTTTGACCGCCCAGCTCCTGGTCCAAACAGGCCTTGCACTATATTTAATTTTAGTCCTGTCACTTTTGATTTTCTGGTATTTTTGAGAGTATTTTTTATAAGGATTGAGGGAAATTTTATGAAAGGTGATTGGCATTTCTGCGGTACCGGCGCGGCATTTTGCAGTTGGCAGCTCGTTGATGGTTGATGGCTAGGGCTAACCGAAAAACCGAAACTAACCTAACTTGTCTGTGTGTGTCTGTAGTAGACTAGTAGTAAAGTTTATGTTTCAGCGTTGCCTTGGCTGTGAGGATGGCGCGTGCAATGTTGATTTTTCCGTGTCTTTTATTGTTATTTAATTATTCTCTTGTAATTTCTTCAAAATTAAACGTTCCGCGAGTTCTCCTTCCATTATTTGAAACTTTTCAAACCAACTACACCTTGGAAGTCACAGATGATGGGTGTTATAAATGGTAAGACCTAGTTATCTATGGTTAGGTTATGCCAAGAACCAGTTTTATGCCACCAATACAATTTTATTTGATTTTCATTGGTCCAGCATAATAAATAAGTAGCCTATTAGTGATGGGCAAAACGGCTCTTCTTGGTGAATCGATTCGTATGAATCACTCAATTTCAAAGAATCGAAAATTGAACCGATTCATTTCGTTCGTTTGATTCAGTTGTTTCTCCGTGCTATTTAAACATACGAAATCGGTTGCAAACGGTTATTGGACGCTCCCCCTACCCTACAATACATGTCAGACGTATAATCGATTCGCGAACCGATTGTATTAAAATCAACAGGTTCTCCTTGCTTCCTAACCCCAATATAGAATCGGTTGTAATCGATTATTTGATTCTGTCTTTCCCCTTAAATACATGTCCAGCGTCAATGTTCGATTTGCGAACCGATAGTTCATATACAAATTGGTTTCGATTCACGAAACAAAATAAGCAAAGACAGGTGTTATGATGCGCTTGCGCAGACGCTAAAACTTCCGCGCGAAATGAAAGTGAAGAGGAAGTAAAGAGCCAATAGAAGAACATGTCGACTGATCAGCTGACATTTCTGCTCAGCTGTCATGCTTATTGTACCCAAGGTCGTCGAACTTGACCTATTTGGATTTGTCTCTTCCGTCTGTCCCGCTCTTCACCCCTCCTCGCCCCTCACTCCCCAGTCCACACTGCATTAAATTAATTTACTATCAACTTAACATTGTAAACATTTTATGGAAACAAAAATTATTTTAAGAAATTATTCCTGGCCTTGTATGTAGGGTGTATTCACTCTGTTGACATTATAAACAGCAATTATTAACTGAAAAATATTCCTGTGTAATAACCACTGTTGTCTAGAAGCACAATGTTTTGGGTAAAAATAAAATACATTGTCTGTCCTATTTTTAACACTGACCTTCTCCCACTGTAGAGTCTACCCCTCTCACCAATAATATTTTTATTTTGTTGTTTAAACCAGAGTTATAGAATTATAAATTATGAGAGTAATCAGCATATGTATTCTATTAACAGTAATTTACTTTCCCACATAGCAAAAAAAGCTTGATTCGAACTTGATTCAAGCTTGATTTTCGAGGCTTGAAAGTTTGATTCAAACCTTACCAATCGAGCCTGAAAACTTGATTCAAACTTGATTCAAGGCTCTTAGTCACCGCGATGTGAAATCGATTCCAACTCGAATCAAGTGTTTCATTCAATTCTTTTTCAAGTCACTTTCAAGCCTTTAAATATTTTCAAGCTCTTTTCAAGTCTTTTTCAAGCATCTTTCGAGCCCTTTTCCAGTGTTTTTCGAGCCTCTTTCAAGCCTTTTTCAAGTCTTTTTCGAGTCTCTTTCGAGCCTTTTTCAATGGTTTATCAAGTCACTTTCAAGCCTTTAAATATTTTCAAGCTCTTTTCAAGTCTTTTTCAAGTATCTTTCGAGCCCTTTTCCAGTGTTTTTCGAGCCTCTTTCAAGCCTTTTTCAAGTCTTTTTCGAGTCTCTTTTGAGCCTTTTTCAATGGATTTTCAAGTCTTTTTCAAGCCTTTATATATTTTTAGCCTCTTTCAAATCTCTTTTAAGTCTTTTTGAAGCACATTTTGAGTCATACATACATTTTTATTCCTTTTAAAACGGGGGTTTTCTGAGTACACAATCAACATTTTTTGTTCTTCTGCAGCTGATATTACACATTAAAGTGGAATAATACATCACGTGGTTAGTGTAATTTATTTAGTTTAGTTTAAAACAGAAATTAGTTAAGTACAAATTAATTAGATTAACTACTTAAGTAGGGGGAGTATCTCGATTTTTAAATTATTTGTAGGCCTAATTTGTGAAATTGAGTTAGGCATATGTAAGTTTATTCCATATTCTCAGTAAAATTTAAAAGTAATTTTTTTATAAGTTCTTTATTTAGTTAACTTTTGATTATGTACTCAGAACCCCCGTTTTAAAACCACCGTTTTAAAAGGTATGTATGTGTTTGAGTCATATATACATTTCATACCTTTTAAATCGGGGGTTTTAAAACGGAGTTTCTGAGTACATAATCAAAAATTTACTAAAAAAAGAACTTATAAAAAAAATTACTTTTAAATTTTACTGAGAATATGGAATAAACTTACTGAATATGCCTAGCTCAATTTCACAAATTAGGCCTACAAATAATTTAAAAATCGAGATACTCCCCCTACTTAAGTAGTTAATCTAATTAATTTGTACTTAACTAATTTCTGTTTTAAACTAAACTAAATAAATTACACACTAACCACGTAATGTATTATTCCACTTTAATGTGTAATATCAGCTGCAGAAGAACAAAAAGACTTAAAGAGATTTGAAGAGGATAAAAAATTTAAAGGCTTGAATAAACACAAGACAAAAAACTTACTGAAAAATCGGAATAGTAAAATACACATCCGATAACTTCGGAGTCTGGTAAGAAAGTAATGGCGTTGGCCCGTCTCGTCCCGAAAAATCTATACAAAATCGAAGAGAAATCGATCCTCGGGAGCCGCGCACTGCATTGTGGGACAGCGTTGGACGGCTTGTGATTGGTCGGGACGTCGTGCCGTGAATCGGTATCGATTCGAGTTCGATTCGTAAACGTGAATTGAGTTTAGTTGGATAATCAAATTCAAGGCTTACATGGCAACTGAAGGGAGAGGTAAGTTCAAGCCTTCTTTAACTTTTTGGTGCTTTCGAATCGGAATCGATTAGATGATTAAATTCAAGGCTTACATTGACATTAAAGGGAGAAACAAATTCAAGCCTTGATTATCTTTGGTTATTTCGAATCGGACTCGAATAGATGCTCAAATTCAAGGCTTACGCTGCAATTAAAAATCGAGGGAAAGTCAAGGCTTGATTCAAGCTTCCTTGCTATCTGGGTTAGTTATTTTATAACGGATCCATTAATTTCAAAGATGTGGGATAAATTAATCAGTTAAAGCCGTTTAGCTTATTGATTCGCGAACCGAACTATAAGTTACATCAATATGTTGTCAAAATATGGAACACATTACCGATTCGCGAATCGGTTTTTGCGGTAAATAAGTCCTTTAAAGAAACAGAGAAGGTGACAGATTCGAACAGAACTATGGGACCTCACCAAAACATCCCGCCCAAACATATAACCAATGAGCGAGCGTCTAGAGCTTCGTCTATCGGCTATTCTCTACTTCTCTTCCTTCTCCTTCAACTATCCCCCCCCCCTTCTAAACCCACCTAGCGCTGTGGATGTACACAATTTGAATCACGATTCGCGAACCAATTACAACGACAACACTATACAGTATTCTCATTTGGTTCGCGAACGAAACGAACCGAACCACCAGAAAGCGAGCAAGAAACATTCTGCAATTGATTCGCGGCACGAATCGGCTCTTTTAGAAATTGAGTCATGATTCGTTTGATTCACCCGTTGATTCGTTCAATTTGAACGACTCGTTCGCGAATCGCCCATCACTATAGCCTATATAATGTAGTTAGCTTAGATACATTGTTTTTACGGCTCCTTGTTAGCTGCCAGGTAAATTGCAGTAGGCCTATCTGCTTAACCCGGGAGAACTGACATACCAACTGACATACCGGTCGAAAGGACCGGGTTGGAAGTTTTTTTGATCAAAACAATAGGCGAAACTTCGTTATCCGTCTCCACCGTTATTATCGATGTGGAAATTTCGATATTGTGATTGAAATTGAGCGATGAAAACAATCGAATCAACAACGATACTGAGAAAAGGTATGTATCATAATAATAATCTAACCTAACAGTGTAACCGTAAACCTCCGGCACTTTAATTGACAGCGATGTTTATGACAAAAAAATCAATGGTGTTTGGAAACATTTAAAATGCATATTCCCTCAATACAATAGCAGAAAAAAAAACTTTTTGATTTGTATTTGGCAGCATTTGTGTGACGCCATTTTAGATCTAACGAAGTCTGATTCTTCTCACAATTTGAATTTATATACAGCTACACAACAAACTTGGTTACTGTAGTTTATTTTGTGTTGTTCTTTGTTACAGGTTACATTACGGTAGCTAGGCCTACAATTTTTACTTTTTCTGTTGTTTTTATTTTCAGTTACTTGTTTGAATATATACGGTATTTGTTTTATTGTCAAAGGGTTTATTTCATTATATTAGAACGAGAAACTAAATCAGGTGATAAAATCGTAATCGTATCGTGTAATTGTATCATCGATATAATAGGTAGCAATATTATCGCAATATCGAAATTTCCACATCGATAATAACTGTGGAGACAGATAACGAAGTTTCGCCAAACAATATTTCGCGGTTGTCGGCAGTCTTCACCGGCCCTGTACCTCATGCGCCACTTTCCAGGAACATAATGACACACTTCCCGTCATTTTCCAACTTGTACAGCCAGTGCAATGGACGATTCTGTAGAAGACTGGTGCGTTCGACTGTGAGTCAGCTCCGGCGTCACGGGACAAACGGTGGCATTTGACCGTGTGTCATTTCTCGTGTACTAAATTTGTTACAGTTTTAACAGATGACTTGTTTGTAATTAAATCATTTTTCATTTATAAATGGACCTAGAGGAACGTAATCGGATCGATAGACCTCTTTCCTTACAATTCTCATTATCAATAAAATAAAATTTTGTAGTTCATTGACTTGCCAAAAATTGTATTATTTTTTTTAACAATAAATACATAAATTGAAACTTTTAAATTGAAATGAATTTAATTTTGAGTGACAAATAGATTGTTAATAAATGTTTAAAGTTCAATCAATTTGAATTTCCTCCTCCACTAACTAAACTTAGGCTAAACAAAAATCTTTGATAAAAGTAAAAATCCATATTTTTTTAAACATACATCACATAAATTATGTAAACACTTTTTTACAGTGTAAAATGTTAAAACAATTAATAAGAAATAGGCCTACACAATGAATTGGTTTAAAATAATAAAATACCGATTTTTTCAATATATGTGGTATTTTATTAAAACTTGGTCTAAAAGACCGTGAGTCAGTTCTCACGTTTCCAAATCAATGTCAATTCTGCCGGGTTAACAATTATGACTTGATCATAACCAAATCTATGCCCGATACCATTGTTCTTCTGACATTAACACATCTGCCTCCGTGGATAGGATAGCCACCAGTACTGTGGTAGTGACTCTACACTTGAGATCTCCAAATATGAAAGGTTTTGTCTTTTATTAGTCCCCATAACTCAAGGTATATTTACTTAAATACCAAACCAAAAAAAAATATGGATTTTTGGAAGTCATACTCTGGATATTCAGGGTCCGACATTTTATGCACCTGGTACACAGCTAAAACCAATAGGCCTAAAACAATTTTTAAAATACAGACAAAACATAATTAGTTCCGCACGCGAACAGATCCGTAACTGAGAGGTTCCTAAATCAGTCACAGCATCCAGGTTGCAGTGGGCACAGGAAATTGCGTAGATATGTCTAATGCTGTGTTGATTTTCAAAGCCCTCGCTCTAATCCTAACTTTCAAACAATGCAATTCTTGAAGAAATACGACAGGCTACAAATGATGTAGCCACCTGGATTAGGATTGAATCCAGATGGCTACTATTGTAGCCATGTAGCTGCAAACAAGACAAATTCAAACTACACAACCATCATATATCGTAAATGTATGCAAATATAGCTTGCTGTCGTTGGAAGTGAATAAATACGTTGGAGACAGGTAGGCCCTATATCTTTACAGTGGTGCAATTTTATTCAAATTATCACCACCAGCATGCTTCATCTAAAAGTCCTCCTTTGCCAATGTAAGGATTAAATGAACAATCTAATTTTGTTTTGTTTTTGTTCATGTTAACTAATGCCAGGGGCCGACAAGATCGCCCACATTTAGTGTCAAAAACTGTCTGTGGTGTCCCAGGACAACTTTAAAACTGGTTTAAATAGTAGGTTAATTGCAAAGTTGACATTGGGTACAGCAAATGAAGTTGTTATTACACTGTGATAAGTCTTTTGGCTGCCCAGTATGACAATTTCCCTTCCTTCATAATCCATTCATGTTCAAGACAGCCGGGAGTGAGGAATGCAGCGGGCATTCCCCTAGCTTGAACATGAGTGGACAGTCGGTTGGTTGGCCGTTTAAAGGGCAGAGTGGACCGTTGTCACAATACACAGGGGGTTGGTCCTCTGAATGGTCAAACGGCTGTCTGATGTCCCGCCTTTCACCCTTTCTCTTCCTTCAATATCCCATTCTTCCGCCGGGGGCTTGTGCCAAATGCCCATTACAGGCAGACGTGCTTAACGGGTCGTCCGGGATCTCCTTATCTACCAATAACAACAACAACTGTCAGTGGCTGACGACCTTGGCTCACAGCAGTTGCGATAGTCTATTTTACTCTCATGAACAACATATTTAGATTTTTCCCATGATAAAACCTTAAATGTAGGTCTGATTGATTAATCTTTTGATTTGATGTAGGCCTAAGTTTATTGATTATTACAAAAATCCTATCTGGGTTTTCAACAAATTTTACTGCATTTTTTTTACAAAGGTATTAAATTGTTTTGTAAGGTGTGGTCAAATCAAAATCTTTATTTTCTTTTAGGCATGGAGCCTACATGCAATTGGCATTGCCACAAACTTAAACTAAATTATGTAAAATCAAATCAAAATGGCAAGCCATGCACAAGGCAAAACCCATGCACAAACAGAACACAAAACTTGTCACACAATGTCAAAAAAAGTACTCACAGTGTCCCTAGGAATACTGAAGAAGTCGTTGACTAAGCATAAAGGAAAAGCCAATAAGAGGGCCCAAAGACTGGTTTGGAATTTTGATTTGGTTGGGTCCAGGTTGTATAAACAATATGATGTAAAAATATAGGCCCCTAGCTTCATGCTAAGCTGGCTAGAATTTCTTTGACTTTTCTTCAACCTTACAAAGGGATATGTCTCTATTCTTCCTAGTTTTATGTGCATAACAGTCACCCTTACGGTTGAAAGATACCAAATCTTGCTTTATTATAACTGAGGATACAAAAACAAATAAGCTAGAAACAGTCATGACTCTTTCTTAATAATAGTTGCAGCAGACCTGCGTACTCAGCGATTTTTTAATGGAAATTGCTATTTTTTATTTTCCCCATATAGGCCCTAGCTACACTATGGAAATGAGGATGAAGGTTTGCTACCAAATAAATGATAATTCAAGCAAAAAGAGTATGCAGGTATGCTGCAGGTGTGCAGGAACACTGAAAGTAGATATATTTAGTGTAAAAAAATTATTTCGACCATATGAAGCCATGTATACTAAGTTTCATCAATATCTGTCCATAAATAAAGGAGTTTTCCTATTCTCCATATAATTAACATGGGAAAAGAGTAGGCCTATGCAGGTTTGATGCCATGATAAATAAAAAAATAAAGGTTTTTTCCCCCTTAAATGGATGGATTTCAATCAAATGACGCTAAATACTAAGTTTCATTGTTAGTAAGTAAAATATTAATACATCCTTATTCTCCATATAATAAGATTAATATTGGAGTCCCAAAATACAATGTACTGTCTTTAGGCTTTATAATATCTGGGTAACCGATAGAGCAAAGCTTCAAAATACTAAATTGTGTGTGTTTGAGCTAATTCCAGTGGTAAAAATCAAAATAAAAAAATTAAAAAAATTACTTATGATAAATGCAAAAAAAAAAAAAATTTGGGGCTCAAAACCCCCCAAAACTACTCCTTCCGATAGGTCGATATATCTGGTTTACCAACTCATCCAAATAAATGTAGGATTACACCAATTTGGGTCTCGATCGGACCTTTTTTACGAGAGTTAACATGTTTAGGGGACACATACATATAGGGTGATTAACTTAAGGTGGCCACCATTGGTATATCGTAATAGTTACAGAAAACTTTACAAGGGGGCTCTACCTCCTTTTTAGATAGGCCTACCACTAAAAATATGAATTGAGATTTTTAATATTTGGCTACCATTTTCCAATATGGCGGCCAACTTTGAATTTTCTTATGGAACACCCTGTTTTTATAACATATTCAAAATAAACAATCAATTTTAAGACGTTTTTATGCTTTTTTTTTATTAGCTTTTAGCGGACTCAGCCACGAGGGGCGCTTAGATATTTTTGAACTAATTCGGAAAAAACTGTTGCTATTTTACCAAACATTTGTAAATAATAACAATAGAGTAAAATAATTTTATAGGTACTTTAATATAAAAAAAACTATGATAATTGATAAAATCTTCAATGAAATACAATAAATAGTACTTACAGGGCTACATAAACTATGATAAATTAAAGCAGTGCTCAAAATGTCCTCCATCCACATAAATACAGGAGCGCACCCTCCAGGACTAGTCATTGACGGCCTGTGATAGAGTGTTGTGATGGATGTTATTTAAAATGTCCATTACTTTGTTGCACATTTCTTCCACTGAACCATATGTGTTTTTGTAGAGCTCGTCTTTTAGGTTTCCACAAAGAAAAAAGTCCAAAGGTGTTATGTCCGGGGACCTTGCGGGCCATGGTACATCTTCATTCCTGTCAGGGAAAATATCGTTCATAAGGTTCACAGCCATGTGAGCGTTGTGTGGGGGAGCTCCGTCTTGTTGGAAGAAAACTTCCGTTCTTAAGTCCAGAGGCAAATCTTCCAGTGCAGGAAACAAAACCTCCTCCATTAACTGTCGGTAGCGTGCTCCTGTAAGGTTCTTAACAAAAAAGTGATAAGCTGAAATACGGTATGGTTACCCAACATGGCACACCAGTATTACATGGAGAATCTACTAATTTGTGGATCACACTCCCAAACAACAACAGGATTTTCTCTAGACCAGTAATAGTTGTTTTGTCGGCTGAACATATAGGGTGTCTACTGATACTGGAATTACTGGAAATACTGGAATTATACTGGAATTTCAAAATACCCCCGTCGCAGCAGACCTGCATACTCAGCGAATTTCCAAACGATCTTGGGATATTTTGTTTTCCCCATAAACAGTATAGGAATGGGTATGTAGGTTTGCTGCCTTGAGATGTTGTTAGAAAATGTTAGTTTTGCAAGGAAATGTAATAGTTACGTTAGTTAAATGTCAAACTGTATCAATATTCGGCACTTTTTAATTTTCCTCATAAACCCCATGGGGGTGAGTATGTAGGTTTGCCGCCATATGGGGGTTGTAATCAAATATCAGTTAAATCCTACCCAGTGAATGTAGATACCAAATATTATCAAGTTATGGTGTTCTTTCATTTTCCCCATAAACCCCATAGGGGTGAGTACGTAGGTTTGCCGCTATGTGGGAGTTGTAAGTAAATATCAGTTGAACCCTACCAAGTGAATGTACATACCAAATTTTATCAAGTTATTCCAATAAATAAGCGAGATACAGGGTTTTGTTGATTTCCCATAAGATTAACATGGAAAACCTATTTTTGGCTTTTCTCCGTAACCTGTTAAGCCAAGTTAAAAATTCAAAATACTAAATTGTTTGTTTTTTTATGCTCTTTTAAATGGTTTCAGTTAAAATTGTTGAATTTTGAAAATTATGCTCTAAAAATGCAAAAAACCCATTTTTGACCCCTTTGAAACCCCATAAAACCGCGTTCCCGTAACCCGATCATGCTGGTTCGCGAACTCATGAAAATAGACCTAGTCTTACACCTTCATACCAAATTTGATCAAAATCGGAGGTCCCCTTCAAAAGTTATCAGTACCACGGACACATAGATATATAGAGATAAGTAGATAGTACTATGGGGTTCCTAGGACACTTTTGGAGCCAATCAAAAATTAAACAAATTTCATAGTTTTTTAGTACAATTATGCAATATTTTTGCTATTTTTTGGCCAATTTTCAGCTTTTGTTAAATTGTCATAAAAATATGCAAATTTAATGAAATTTTTAATAAATATGCATAAATTTATATGAAATTGTTTACAGAATAAAAAGTTTTTTAAAACCAGTAAAATTATAATTTTTTACAAGATGATTTAAAATTTATTATCAATACAATCATACTAAAATAATTATTCAAATTTAACTAAAGCAGTTTCTTTATCATCAAAAGTCTTAAAAGCCGTGACAATTAAATTTAAATCTTTTTTATTTAATTCTTTAATAGTTTTATCATCAATTATATTAGTAAATCTTTTTGGTAAATGTATTTTACATTTTTCTAATTCAACAATAATTGTATATCCATATTTATCTTTAATTCTTTCAAATTTTTCAATTTTATATTTTTCATTTAAATTTAAACTTTTTAATGGTTTATATTCTTTAAATCTTAATTCTCCAATATTATTAATTTCTTCTAACAGATCCATTTATATAGGGAAAAAATATTACAAATTCATTTGTGATAGATATGTTAAAAAGCTATCATCATAATTAGGTTTTATACAAAAATCCATATTTAAATATTTAAAAATCATTGGTAATAATTTTTTATATGATATATTACTTTTCTTAAAACATAAATATTTATTAAAAACTAGTGTAATTTTTTCTTTATCTTCATGATTCAATTCAAAATTAATATTGTATATTTTGTTTAAAAATTGATAGTAAAATATCCAATTTGTATAATTCCTTTGTTTTAAAAATAATTTTATATTTTTAGGTGTTATTTCAAAATGATTGGAAATACATAAAATATATAATTCATTAATTAATTGGTGTGTTTTATATGGTTAAAAATGGTTAAATTCTCTTAAAATATGTTTAAGATGTTTATTCTTATTACTTTTTCTCTTAATCTTTTTTTCATAAATAATTCTTTTACATATATTACATCCTACACAATTTCCAATAATAGTAAAATTAGTTTGATTATGACATCTATAACACATATCCATTTATTAAAAAAATATTTTATACATAAATGAATTGAATCAATTCATTTATGTATAAAATATTTTTTATATATAAATGAATGAACCAATTCATTGTCACAAGTGTAAGAAAAAAACTAAAAATATTAATCCACAAATTGTTGAAATGAAAAATGGATTATATAGAATAGCTACTAAATGTTTAATTTGTAAAACAAATAAAAGTAAAATTTTAAAAAAAGAAGTTAAACCTATAATTAAAAAAGAATTAACTAAAAATGAACAAATAATTGAAGCAAATGAAATTCATGCTCCAATCAGAAAGAAATTTCTAAAAAGAAAAATAATTACATTAGGTATTGATGATTTATGGGCAGCAGATTTAATTATAATGAAAAATTATGAAAAAGAAAATGATGGTTATAAATATATGTTAAATGTGATAGATACTTTCTCAAAATATGTTTGGTCAAAACCATTAAAGAAAAAAGATGGAAAAACAGTTTCTAAAGCATTTGAAGAAATAATTAATGATGCAATTAAAATTAATCATAAATCACCTAATCTTTTACATACAGATAAAGGATTAGAATTTATCAATAAAGAATTCAAAGAAATATTAAATAAATATGATATTAAATTGTATCATACAGAAAATGAAGAAAAATCAAGTATAATAGAAAGGTATAATAGAACACAAAATGAAAAAATGAAAATACAATTTGAAATTAATAAAAATTATAGATGGATAAATATTTTACCAAAAATTGTTAAAGAATATAATAACTCATATCATTCAACAATTAAAATGAAACCAATTGAAGTAAATAAAAATAATGAAAAGGATTTATTAGATACTGTTTTTAAATATAAACCACCAAAAATAATAACCAAATCAAAAATTAAAATAAATGATAGAGTTAGAATTGGAAATAAAAAATCAACATTTTCTAATAAATATAAAAATAATTGGTCTAGAGAAATATTTATAATTTCTAAAATTAATAATACAAATCCAGTTACATATAGTATA
The DNA here is from genome assembly GCA_030545055.2 of Neoaliturus tenellus. NCBI lineage: Eukaryota > Metazoa > Arthropoda > Insecta > Hemiptera > Cicadellidae > Neoaliturus > Neoaliturus tenellus. The sequence goes on from CM061533.1 coordinate 83,427,493, forward strand.
AAAGATCAAAATAATGAAGATATTATTGGAAATTTTTATGAATATGAATTGAAAAAAACCAATTTGTAAATTTTATTTTATATAAATGGAAAAGAAATGTTTAAGGTGTAAATTATATAAAGATATATCTAAATTTTATAAAGATAAAAATACTAAAGATGGGTTATATTATTATTGTAAAGAATGTAAGGATTTGTATTATAAAAAATTATATGATAATATTAAAGTTATTGAATTAAATGAAAAACAATGTCATAAATGTAAAGAAATTAAAGATATCTCAAATTTTAATAATTATCATTATAGTAAAGATAGAAAAAATGCAATTTGTATACAATGTATTAGAGAAATGTTTTTAAAACCACAATTTTGTGAATGTGGAAGAAATATTAAATGGACTAATAATTATTTAAGACATTTAGAAACTAAAATTTATGACAAAAATATAACAAAACTAGAAAATTTAAAAATATGATAAAAATAATAATTTTACTTGTTTTAAAAAAGTTTAGATTTTATTGAAAAATACTATAGAAAACTTAAATTGACTTATGAAAAATACAACTATTAATTTTATTGAAAAAATACTCTAGAAAATTTAAATTAATTTGTGAAAAGTTGACTATTGATTGAAAAAATACAATTTAAACTATAAATTACATAGAAAAAAGTGGAAAAACTTCTCATATTTTTAAGAGTTTTATTTCTAAGTAAAAATTATTTCTAATAAATGGAACGAACAAATAAAAATATTAATTGTCCTTACTGTAATAAAAATATATTATATAAAAATTATGATAGACATTATAATTCAACTAAACATTTATTAAATAAACAAAAATATGATAATAAAATATTTGAATTAAAACATTGGTGTAAAAATAATAATATATATAATTATAAAAATAAAACTTTAGATGAATTAACAAATATTAAAGAAACATTTGATCTTACAAATTATTCATTATTTAATATAGAAAAATTAAATGAAATTGCAAAAAAATTATCTGTCAGAAATTATGAAAATTTATCTAGAGATGAACTAATTAAAAGATTAAACAAAATTAAAGAAAATCCAAATAATTTAGAATATAGATCATTAAAATATATTCAAAATTTAGCAATTAAAAATAGTATTAAAATTGTTAATAAAACTAGAAGAGAATTAATTGGATTATTAAATGATTATTTTAAAAATAGACCAATTCCAAAAGAAAATATAATAAATATTCAAGAAGCTTCGTCATTAAAAGGATATTTTCAAGATTATATTTTAACAAATTCAAATGATGATTTAGATATTAATGATTATTTAGAAACTCAAAGAAATGAAATAAAAAAATTGATAGAAAAACAAAAATTTAAAAATATTAAAGGACAAATGGCTTTAGAATGTGAATATGAAAGAAAATTAATAAATGGTGAAATTCAAAATAGTAATATGTATTTTTGCATAAAAAGTTCAGATATTTTAAATATAGATGATTTTATTGATGATCAATTTAAGAAATTAATGGTTAGAGAACAACTAAATCAACCATCAAAAGGCTCTGGTTGGTCATTAAAAAGATGTGTTGAATTAAATCTAAAATTATCTAAAAATAATTCATTAAATGCTGGATCATATATAGAATTACCAAATGAAATTAAAAATAAAAAATGTTGTGTAAATTTTAAAAATAAAGATGAATATTGTTTTATTTATGCAATTAGATGTGCTATTGATAAACCAAATGAACATGCTGAAAGAGTTAAACAATATCAAAAATATATAAATGATGATATTTTTAAAGGTTTTGATTATCCAATAACATTAAAAGATATTAAATTATTTGAAAAAAGATCGTTTGACTCTAAATATAACTATCCATCAATGTCAATAAATATTTATAGAATTGATGAAGATAAGAAAATAGTGCCATTACAAATATCTGAATATTATAATGTAAAATTAGAAATTGATTTATTATATTATAAAATTGGTAATAATTGTCATTATATATTAATAACAGATTTAAATAAATTGGTATATTCTCAATTATCAAAACATAAAACAAAAAAATATATTTGTAGAAGATGTTTGACTCATTTCTACAAAAATAAAGACTTGAATAATCATTTAGAAATATGTAAATCATTAGAACCTTGTAGACCTATAATGCCATTTCCTGGTCAAAAAGTAAGTTTTAAAAACTATTACAAAAAGTTTGAACATCCATATGTAATTTATATGGATTTTGAAAGTATATTAGAAAAGATTGATAATTGTAAAAATAATCCAAATTGCTCATATACAAATAAAATTCAAAAACATATACCATATGGATTTACAATCTATTTAGTATCTAGAGTAACTAATAAAATGTATAAACCTATTTGTTATAGAGCAAAAAATGAAGAAGAATTAATAAATGTACCAAATAAATTATTTGAATATTTAGATGAAATTTCAAAATATATAGCTAAAAAATATAATTCAAAAAATAAAAAGCCTATGAATTTAACTAATGAAGAAGAAATTAATTATCAAAAAACTAATGTTTGTCATATTTGTGAAAATAGTGGTTTTGATGATGATAAAAGAATAAAAGTAAGAGATCATTGCCATTTAACAGGAAAATTTAGGGGTGCTGCACATTTAAATTGTAATTTAAATCTAAAATTCCCTCAAAGTATTCCTATATTCTGTCATAATAGTTCAAATTATGATACACATTTGTTTATAAAAGAATTAGCTAAAAAATATGGTAAAATTGATTTGTTAGCTAATACAGATGAAAAATATATAAACTATTCAGTAAATTCTGGTTATGGTTATGAATTTGAAGGTGATAAACCTAGAAAATTTATAAAATTCTCATTTGTAGATATACATTTAGATTTATGGCTACATCAATTGAAAAATTAGCTAAAAATCTTAAAGAATTTAAGCATATAAATAAATTTATAAGAGAAAATGATATAATTGAATATGATAATGAAACTTTAAAAATATTAACTTCTAAAGGTGTATTTCCATATGAATTTATTGATAATGTCCAAAAATTAAACTATGATAAAATATTAGAAAAAGATCAATTTTATAGTTGTTTAACTAATGAAAATATAAGTGATGATGATTATAAACATTATATAAAAGTTTGGAATAAACTAAAAGTAAAAACATTAGGTAACTATTCAGATTTATATAATATTCAAGATGTTCTTTTATTAGCTGATATATTTGAAAATTTTAGATCTGTTTGTTTAAAAAATTATCAATTAGATCCAGCACATTATCTAACATCACCATCATTAGCTTGGGATTCTATGTTAAAATTAACAAAAATTAAACTAGAATTAATAAGTGATTATAATATGTATTTAATGATTGAAAAAGGTATTAGAGGTGGTATTTCACAATGTATAACTAGATATTGTAAAGCAAACAATAAATATACAAAAAATTATGATAAAACAAAACCTGAAAATTATATGTTATATATAGATGCAAATAATCTATATGGATGGGCTTTAAGTCAAAAATTACCTTATAAAGATATAACATGGATGAATCCTAATACATATACATTAAATGAATGGGAAGAAACAATATTAGAATTAGATGAAAATGCTGAATATGGATACATATTAGATGTTGATTTAGAATATCCTATTGAATTATATGATGACCATAAAGATTTACCATTAGCACCTGAACATTATAATAATAAGCTTTGCCCAACATTATTTGATAAAAAAGATTATGTTATTCATTCAAGAAACTTAAAATATTATCTACAAAAAGGATTAAAATTAAAGAAAGTTAATAGAGTTATAGCATTTGATCAAGATGATTATATGAAAAAATATATTGAATTAAATACCAAATTAAGATCCAAATCAACATCAGATTTTGAAAAAGACTTTTTTAAATTGATGAATAATAGTGTTTTTGGAAAAACTATGGAAAATGTTAGAAATAGATGTGATATTAAATTAGGTGACGAAAAGTTTTCATTAAAACAAGCAAAAAAACCTAATTTTAAAACATTTAGTATATTTGATAAAGACTGTATTGCTTCACATATGATAAAAGAAAAGGTTAAGTTTGATAAACCAATCTATATAGGATTTTCAGTACTTGATTTATCAAAATTACATATGTATCAATTTTATTATGAAAAATTAAAGAAGTTTGATCCAAATATAAGGTTATTATATATGGACACAGACAGTTATTTTATAGAGTTTAAAAAGGATCCATATAAAATTATTAAAGAAAATATTAATGAATTTGATACAAGTGATTATAAGAAAGAACATGAATGCTATAGTGAAAAGAATAAAAAAATAATTGGTAAATTTAAAGATGAGTTAAATGGTGAAATATTAGAAGAATATTGTGGTTTAAGATCAAAATTATATAGTTATGAATTTAATAATAAAAATCCTGTAAAATGTAAAGGAATTAAGAAAAGTGTTGTTGATAAAACATTACATATGGATGATTTTAAGAAATGTTTATTTGATGATCAAGAACAATATAGAGAAATGACTTGTATTAGAAGTTTTAAACATGAACTATATACAATTACAATAAATAAATTAGCTTTAAGTAATAGAGATGACAAAAGATTTATTTGTGAAAATAAAATTGATACATTACCTTGGGGGTATAAAAAAAATTATAAATAAATGGAAATTTTAATTGTTCCAAAAGAATTAATAAATAATGATTTTGATATAAAATTATATTTATTTAAAACTAAAATATCAAATAAATTTTTAATATATCTTTTTAAATATAAAAATTATTTTGTATATCATTATAAGTTTAATTTTATAATAGAACCATTTATAAATATAATAAAAAATTATGTTAAAGAAAGTTTTAAAGAAAATGATCAAAATTATATTAATAATTTATAACCATATGATATTGAATTTATACTATAATTTATGTATATTTTTAAATATTTTCATTAATAAATTTAAATATATTCAATAATTTATTATTAAATTTTTATGTTTAATTATTTGTTTTGATTCTTTCATTTAAAATATTTATTAATCTATTTTTAAATTTTTTGATTCTTTTTTAATTTAAAATTAATAAATATAAACAAAATTTTTTAAATAAAAATAGTATGTTTTTCATTATATGATAGGGAGGACAAATCGCCTCCCCTAAAAATATCTATAAATTTTACTTTATTATCATTATAAGTAAGACCCGTCTTTAAGACGGGTCTCAAATTTGTATATAATTTATTATCTTTATAAATATTTTTTGAATGTTTAAGGAGGGTAACATTTTGTTACCCTTAAGTTTTTATTGTATAATAAAGTTACCTCCTTTAAAATTTTTTAAAATAAATATTATAATTTATATGGGACCCATTTTGGGTCCTACCTAATTTTAATAAGTTTTGTATGTTTTTCATTATATGATAGGGGGGACAAATTGTCCCCTCTAAAAAAATCTATAAATTTTAATTTATCATCATCTATATTCATCCTTATTGTTTATCTACCTTTTTTTATTTTAAAATTAATGAATATAAACCAGATTCATTAATAAATATTGTTTTATTATCTATTTTATTGACGCCCTGTTTTAGGGCATCTGAAAACATGTTTGTACATCAATTTCTAGGGTGTCTTAATTTGTGACACCTATAATTTTTATGTAAATTAATTTATCATCATTATGTAAGTGTAACTGTTGGTTACACTTGATATTTTTTAAGTTTTATATATTTTTCTTTTACATTATCAATTAAAACTTTTCTAGAATGTTTATATTTTAAAATATTACAAATATCTTTTAATATTTTAAAAAATTAATCAATTGTGTAATTAAATCAATTGTTTTATTATTTATGTAGACAAATTTTATATTACAAATTTTGTTTTAATCTTAAATATACAATACTTTTAATATTTTCATTATTTATTAGATTTCCATCACTATCTTGAATAGATATTACAATATTTTGAATTTTATTTATATTTTTTAAAGGAATATAATCAATTTCATTTGGTTTTTCACTAATTTTTGATCCATATTCAACATTTGGATAAAATGAATATAGAATTTCTGATTCTTTATGTAAATGTGAATGATCTTTATGATTTTCAAAACTAGGATCAACTAAATTACAATGTATTTCAATAACATCAAAAGGTCTAATTTTTGGTAGTTTTATTCCTTTTGTTAATACATTTGGTTCAATTATTTTATTATTTAACCCTAATAAATCAATTATAATTGTTGTAACTATAATTTTAACAGGAGATTTTATTATAATATATGGTCCATCATTTTTCAGTATAAAATCATTTTCATCAAATTTATTAATTTTCTTTTTAAATTCTTTTAAACTATTAATAAAAATATTTTTTATTTCTTCAATTGTATAATTTTCTTTATTTATATCAAAATATTGATCTATAATTTTATCATCTTCATCTTTAATAGAATATCCATAACAGTTTTTATAATCATTTGGTATATTTGATATAAAATTATCTGAATAAAATCCACTTAAACCAATACTATATTTTCCATCTAAATGTATTGGATGTTCTAATCTTAATTCTAGTTTGGATGAGTGACCAATTATTTTAAATAATTTCATCTTATTTAAATGGAGAAATTTTTAGAAAAAAAAAGATAATATAAAATTAGAATCATATGATAAAAATAATAAAAATGATCAACCTATTAGATTATTAATTATAGGAACAAGTGGATCTGGTAAAACTACATTATTATTAAATTTTATTTACAAAAGATTAATTCCATATTCAAATTTATATATTTTTAGTAAATCATTAGAACAACCATCTTATAAATTATTACAAAAAAGATTCAAAAATATAGAATCAAATATTAATAAACAAATTTCTCATTTTTCATGTGATGATATGATTCCACTAAATGAATGTAAACCAAATTCATTAGTAGTTTTTGATGATTGTATTTTAGAAAAACAAGATAAAATTAAAGAATATTTTATAATGGGTAGACATAAAAATATATCATGTATTTATTTATCACAATGTTATTCAAAAGTTGATATGCAATTAATTAGAAATAATTTAAATATGTTATGCATTTTTAAACAAAATGAACATTATATGAAAAAAATATATAATAATTTTGTTGGATCAGATATGAAATTTGATAAATTTAAAACTATTTGTAATGATTGTTGGAAAGAAGACTATGGATTTTTAACTATTAATTTATTGAAAAAATCAAATGATGGAAAATATATGAAAAATTTTTCTGATATTAAATAATGATAATGGCTTGTTGTATATTTGAGTCAATAATTGATAGAATATTTATTTTATTAGTATTATTTATTTCATTAGTATTTATATATTTAATGAAAATTACAGAAATAAAGTAAAATAAATTGTGTTTAACATGATTTGTATTTGTGTTAACATGATTTGTGTTTGTGTTAACATGATTTGTGTTTTGTGTTAATATGATTTGTGTTTGTGTTAACATGATTTGTTTTTGTGTTAACATGATTTGTGTTTATGTTAACATGATTTGTGTTGAACCTAAATTTTTCTTTGTAATAAATGGATAAAATATCTGTTAATGAAGCTAAAAAATTAGATGATATTGAGAAAAAATTAATAAAAGAATTTAAAAATCAAATTAAAATTGAAGATAATTATGAAAAAATTAAACAAAAAGCATATGAACCTATAACATCAGCAATTGGTAAAGTTGAAAATAAAATTGGTGAAGTCTTAAATGAAAATAAAAACCTAATGGAATTGGTACCTGTTGTTAATAATTTTGCTAATATATCAATACCAGAAACTGAAGAATTAAATTTACCTTCAAGTACTCCATTTAGACCAATCAGACAACCAATAATTCAAGAAGAATCGACATTTATTGACCCAAATTTAATTTCACCTCAAACATTAGATAAAATTATTGGTCCATTAGCACAAAAATATTTACCAAGAACAAAAGATGATAAATTTGGTTTATATTGGAATAAACATAAAAAATCATTTATGATTGGTGATAAAATAACTGTAATTGATAATGATGATTTAATAATTGATGATAAAAAATATAATGGAACACATGGATTATGGAGATTGTTAACTTATGAAAAGAAACCAGATAATAATTTATATACACAAGATGATTTAAATAATTATTCAAAGATTTTATGGGAAACTAATTCAATTTATAAAAATAATGATCCAAATAGTAAAAAACCAAAATCTAGTAAAGGTGATAAATATATTAATTTAATTAAACATATTTGGGAATTAAAAGGGGAAATTGAAGGTTCAGGAATCAGACAATATACAGAAAATAAAATTGAATATAGATTTATAGATGATTTAAATAAATTAGATAATATTATTAATTATATATATGCACAAGAAAAAGCTGGTAATAATAATTTTTTAAATGAAAAGAAAGCAATTAAAGACTTTATATCAAATAAATTAGATAAATTAATTGAAAAACCTGAAGGAATTAAGTATTTAAAAAGAATTTTGGCAAATATTTCATCACCATTATTAAAAGATGGATCAGGTATTTTAAATGATGTTATAAATAATTTACCTTTTGAATTACATGTACCTGGTTATCAATATCTAGGGCCTGGAACTAAATTAAATAAAATAGTAAAAAGAGGTGATCCTGGAATAAATGATTTAGATAAAGCTGCTAAAGAACATGATTTATTTTATAGAGATCATAAAGATACAAAATCTAGAAATGAAATAGCTGATAAAATTTTACAAGATAAAGCATGGGATATAGTAACATCAAATGATTATGGAATTGGTGAAAGATTAGTGGCATTACCAACATCAGGTGCTATGTGGATGAAAAGAAAATTTGGTATGGGTTTAGAAGTAGGATTAAAATTTTAATAAAATTTTTCATTAATTAAGTTAATCTATATTATAAAAAAACTATAAATTTTTTTCTTAATAAATGGAAAAAACAAATATAAACTTGACAGATAATAAAAAATCAAAAATAAAATTAGCATTTAAAAATAAAAGATCAGTTATAATTCAATTAAATATTGATCAATTTAATGAAAATGGAAAAGATATTATATTATTATCTAAAAGACAAATTAATAAACTAAAAAACATAAAAAATTAAATAAAGGATTAAGATTTGTATTATCATATAATCAATTAAAAGAAATAAAAAATGGTGGATTACTAAAAGAAATTTTAGATTTTGCTGATAATATACCTATAGTTAAAAATTATACACCAAATGTTAGAAAGGGAGCAAAAGTAGTAAAAGAATCTATAATTCCTAAATTTAGAAATTTTGTTGATTGGTTAGATCATGAATTAAAAAATGTAGAAGGATCTGGTTTAGATAAAAAAAACATTAAAATATATGAAACAAAATTATAAAAAAATTTTGAACCACTAACATTAGGTGAATTAGAAAAATTGTGTAAAAATATAAAATATTTTAGAGGTGTATTTATGAGAGAAATATTACCTAATAAAGTTAATAAATTTGAATGTGGAATTATAAATTTAGATTCATTTGATGGAAATGGAACTCATTGGGTTTGTTATTATAAAAAAGATAAAATTAAATATTATTTTGATTCATATGGAAATATAGTTAATAAACCACCAATAGAATTAGTTAAATATTTAGGAAAAGATAATATATTTTATAATGATAATCAAATTCAAAATTATAATGATCCACCAATTTGTGGTCATTTATGTATTTTTATATTAAATGAATTAAATAAAAATAAAAAATTTGATAACATAATAAATAAATTAATCCTTAATAAATATGGATTCACAAAATATATTTGATCTGTTTGGAAGACAGAAAAAACATCCAATTAATATTAAAGAAGATTATATAAATTCCAAATTAAATATATTTTTTAATAATTTTAGTAAAAGTTTTAAAAGTCATGTAAAAAAGACTGAAAATCTAGTAAATGCTATTGGTTTATCAAAAAATTATATAAATATTAATGGTAAAAGAATTGTTAATGTAAAACCAAGTATAAATAAATATGATGTTATAGTTAAATCAGAATTAGATGAAGTTTTAGATTCAATTATTGAAATTGGTAGTGATTATTCAGAAACTAAAAAAGATTTAAATAAAATTTTAGAATTTTTAATTAATATTGGAAAACATGTTGAAAATTTAGAAGAAAAATTAGAAAAAGAACTAAAATTTCTATTTGATGGAGTCAATAAATCAATAAAAGAATTAAATGCAGAAATAATACTAATTAAAGGAGATATAGATAAATTACAATAATTTATTTTATATAAATGGAGTTGATTTATTGTCTTAAATGTAAACAAAAAACTAATTCTAAAGATATTCAGATAATAAAATTGAAAAATATAAATATAATTAAATCAAAATGTTGTATTTGTAATTCAAAGAAAAGATGTTTTACAAAATTTTCTCCCTAATAAATGGCTCTATACAGTTCATTTGATTTATTCATTATCAGAAACCAAAATCAATTAAACAAAGATGATTGGGATGATATTTCTGAAAAATATGAATTGAGTATTAATATGATGAGATTGTTTCAAAATAAATTAAATTGGCAAAAAAATGCTCAACATCAAAATTTAACTATAGATTTTATTACTGAATTCATAAATTATCAACTAAAAGATTATATTGATTTGATTTGTAAATATCAAGATTTAACTGAATATTTCATTCATGATTATGCTTTTACATTAAATTGGGAATTAATTTTAGAACATCAAAAAATATCAGCAAAATTTATAATTGATCATGCTACAGAAATTGAGTATTTTAAAAGTAAAAATGAAATTTATACATAAATAAAATTTGACATTATAAAATCATAAAAAATTAAATTATAAAAATTTTACTTGTTTTAAAAAAGCTTTTGATTTAAAAAATTATCCTTAATAAATGGCTGATTACAAAAAATATATAAATGATATTGAAAGAGCTGAATACAAAAATTTCTATCCATTATCTAAATTACATTTAAATGAACCTAATAAAAAAACTGAATTTAATATAGATTTTGGAGATGGATTTTGTACTTCTAAATTTCAATTTTATATATCTGGCAAATTGACTAAATCTGATGGAACTGCATATGATAATGGTGCTAATATAAAATTAATTGATAATTTTGTTCCATTTTTATTTTCAAAAATTGAAGTTAGAAAACATAATAAATTGATTGATGAAATTGAATATCCTGGTCTATTAAGTACAATTAAAGGTACTATAACTTATTCAAAATCAGAAATAAATCAAATTAATAATGGTTTTGAATCAAATTTTAGTAAAGCATTTGAAGCAATTGGTAATTTATCTCATTTTGGATTAGGATTTTTTGAAAATGTAAATATTCCAATATACAAAGGAGGTTTTAATATAACATTTATTAGATCACAAGATAATGATGCAATTTTTAGATGGAAAACTAAAAAGGCTGATGGAACTTATGATAATGCAACATTACCAGCTGAAGGTAAAATAACAGTTGATGAATTTTTTATTAGAGTTCCTATAATTGAATACAAAACAACAAGTAAAATTCAATTAATTAATGAAATAAGCAAATTTGAAAAAGTAAATTTTCATTTTAATCATTGGCAATGCATTGAACAAAAAAATATTACAGGAAAGAATTTAAGTTTGGATATAACAAATATCTATAGAAATATTTATAATCCAAAATTTATTATAATTGGATTTCAAAAATCAAGAACAAATGATTAGTTATATGATACTTCTAAATTTGATAGTATGTATGTAAAAAATATAAGAGTAAAACTAAATGGTCATTATTACCCTGATGAATTGGAAAACTTTGATATATTCAATGAAAAATTTAGAATTATGTATGAAATGTATCAAGATTATAAAAAAGTTTATTATAATAGTAGTAAAATGTATTATAATCCAACGGAATTTCTAGAAAATAGACCAATTTATGTAATTGATACTACAAAAAATCCAACAAATATTTCAAGTTCAAAAAATGATATTATTATTAATGCAGATTTTGATTATGATATAGTAGCTACTAGTAAAACAAATTGTTATATTATTATTGTATCTGAAAAATTACTTGAATATAATATAATCAAAAATGATATAATTGAAATAAATTAATCTATATTCTTAAAAATCATATATTAAAATTTACTTGTTTTAAAAAAGCTTTAAATTTACAAAAATAAAACAAAATGAATGGATATGATGGTGTATTTTGTGTAGTGTTGTAAGTGTGCGTGTTTTCAGAATACCACCTAGCTTTTATGATATTTTGTATTTTTGAATTTGAACCCATCACTGCCACATTCCAGGTTTTTATGTCCCCAGGGGCATCATTTCAGGTTCTATTGAATTATTTGATTTTTAGATTTTTTGTGCTAGGTGGAGGAGAGTGTATTATTTGAATTTTTTAGTGTGCGGTGTTGTAAGTGTAATGTTGTATTAATGGGATGGACGATAGGCGATTGATTGAAATGATTAATGGAAATAGATTGGTGGTTAATGGAAATGGATTGGTGATTATGAAGGATGAAATGGATGAGGCAAAGGGTGCACCCACCATAGTATCTTGTCACACGGCTTGTTTCACAGTCATTATCCTATGGCCACTCGGATAAAGACCTTCCACCAACCACTGGACTTCAACTATGTCCTCAATAAATTATGCCCGAAGTTTCGAGATTTGAACTCGGAACCTCAGGCATATGAGACTTGAACGTTAGCAATGAGCTAACCAGACTTCCGTTGAGTGATAAGACTGCATGGGTTTATCAGTTGAAGCGCTAGTAGTTCATGACTATTCCACTAGATAGTGCAACAATTGCCTATACTAAATAAATATCATTTTAATCCTATTAATACACTATAGCCCATCATAAATCAACCAATTAAACATTTGTTTCAAATACTTTTACAAATAAATCAATTAACATATTAATGAATTTAAGAAACAACAAAAAAACTTATATCTCATTTAAAACCTAAGGTGTGAGGTATTATATCAAAGAGAAAAAAATATTAAATTCAATACAATTTTCAGATTAAAGATAACTTAATTATTAATAAAGTTATAATAGTTTAAAGTATTGGAGTTTGTGACAGGAATTATTATTTTAACGGTCAGATAAGAGAGATAAGAGTGATAAGAGAATGCTCTCAACCAATATATTCTACAAGACTCATTATTTAACAACTGAAATCGTAGTTTATGAACTAAATAGGTTTATTTTATTAAATTTGCACAATAATTACTATAATTAGTATATATTTTGACCTGGGACCATGATAATTTCAGATTTAAAAAAAAATATAAAATTTGAAAATTTTTTTTAATTGAACTTAAAATATTCATTCATTAAAACAGTTAAAGAATAGAATAAGAAAGATTTACATTTAATTATTACAAACATTAAAACATTTGATGATAAAGAAACTATTCTAGTTTAATTTGAATAATTAATCAGTATTCGACAAAATTTTACTTGTTTTAGAAAAATTTTTATTTTGTAGACAATTTTATATAAATTTAGGCATATTTGTAAAAAATTTCATGAAATTTGCATATTTTTCATAAAAATTAGAATATTGTTAGACTACAAATTAGCCAAAAAATGGTAAAAATATTGCATAATTGTATTAAAAAACTGTGAAATTTGTTTGATTTTTGATTGTCTCCAAAAGTGTCCTAGGAACCCCATAGTACTATCTACTATCAAGTTATTCCAATAAATAAGCGAGATACAGGGTTTTGTTGATTTCCCATAAGATTAACATGGAAAACCTATTTTTGGCTTTTCTCCGTAACCTGTTAAGCCAAGTTAAAAATTCAAAATACTAAATTGTTTGTTTTTTTATGCTCTTTTAAATGGTTTCAGTTAAAATTGTTGAATTTTGAAAATTATGCTCTAAAAATGCAAAAAACCCATTTTTGACCCCTTTGAAACCCCATAAAACCGCGTTCCCGTAACCCGATCATGCTGGTTCGCGAACTCATGAAAATAGACCTAGTCTTACACCTTCATACCAAATTTGATCAAAATCGGAGGTCCCCTTCAAAAGTTATCAGTACCACGGACACATATATATATAGATATATAGAGATATAGATATATAGATATATATATACATATATATGAAAATGAACGAATGGTGTTTTTGGCTTCTGGGGACCTAAAAATGAAAAAGTAACATGGTCCCGGGCTTAGGTCTTACCATGGCTACTACCGTAATAGCGTATTCCCTATAGGGAAATTCGCTAAAAGATACTGGAATAATTAAATTTGATTAAAACCCGGGAATTCTTGTTTCAAAATGCATAAATGCGATTTTTTTATAATTTTAATTCCGACCAATTTTTCATTTTACCGATCCTCCCTCATCGGTACGGATAAAATGAGTCATCGGCTGGACACAGTGGAGGGAGGTACTCAACAACCGTTGCATGACGCGTTCTCGCTCCTCGCCACCCGTCACTCGCTCACGCGCACGTCAACGTGGAACGCCTTCGATCCCTGGGACTCCTAGTCGGCTTTCACCACCCACCACTCCAGGACCGCTCACCGCCGAACGAAGGCGCCTAGAGTTACAAGCAGCATACCCGGGCAACCCCTCTGCTACCCTGACGTCCAGACGCATCCTCTTCGGGCAACCTGTCTCCTCGCCCCGCAGGAACCCACGGCGCTCCCGCTCTCCGTCTCGCCCTCGATCTCCTCAGCAGGGACCCTCAGGACTCCAACCTCCAGCGACTCCCAGGCGACCCGGACGCTGCCACCGCCCGATGTCACGATCATCCTCCAGAGCTTCACATCACTCGGCCAGCTCTCGCCAGGGGCGTTCCCCCTCCAGGTCTCCGCCACCACGCCGCCGTCATCGTGCCCCCTCTCCTGAGCAATTTCAGCAGCAGCTCACGCAAATGACGCAGCAGATGACTCAAGCCATCACATTGCTCGCGCAAGTTCAAGCCCAGCAGGCAGCAGCTCACCAGGCGCCACCCGCGGCGAACCCGCTACAAGCGATGTTTCCGGCTGAGCCTCAAGGACCATTTTATCATAGATTTTTCATTTTATCCGTACATTCCGATGTCAAAATATAGCATGGTTATCAAGTTTGTTTGCAAACCAAAATCAGAAAACTTGTAGTTCTGTTCAAATAATTAATTCAGCAATTGAGAAATATAAACATTTGTGTAAAGATTGAGCTTAGAAAATGTTAGATTTTGTATTAAAAATTTTGTTTTCTTTCTTAAATTATACGAGGTGGCCCGTGCGCGAACTGCGCATTTTATGATTCTGTATTAGTGAAACTCACCTACAGTACCTACGTGAATGTTGATTATGAAGTGACAGAAATCTATTTTTGTTTACTATCTGGCTTTTAAAATTCATCTGAAGGTAATCAGCTGTTACATTACAATTCACACTTGCAATAATAATTATATGGTCAACATTTTAAAGCGCCCTCTAGAAATAAATCAAAGGTGAGGGGGGCGAAGCCCGAAACGATATGACCTTTTCAATTACGATTCGTCACTGCGCGATATCCTAAGCTTTAAAATGACACCTCAATCTTAAAAATCGGTTCAGTAGGTCGAGAGAAAAAGGGACGTAACAGACGACACCCTTATAGAAATAAGAAGATAGATTTTATATGATATGAGTATTTATTTTACTGTTAGTATTATTCTATTTCATTAATTTGTTTCAGTTAACTATACTTTTTTATGTTTTTTGTATTAAAAAAAAAAATTAAAATAAAGTGGGCGGTATCGGGGCCTACGAAAACTAACGGGCCTGCATATTTCCCCCCACCACCAAAGTCACGTGACTATTTGCGGCCGATCTGCAGCACAAGTTTCCATAAGATAACATTGTGAAAACGTGACATCCTTCACTTATTTCCCACCTCTTAGGAATTAGATAGTAGGTTACTAGACAAGACTTATATATTTTAATCTAGATTAAATAAGGAACAAAATGATACCATTACTATAAAGTTAACAGTTTTTCTGATATTTTTATTACGAGATAAAGTCAAAACTTAATTTAGTTTATAGTTTTGTTTACACTTTTCATCAGCTGTTTACATAAGAGTATATTTCGTTGCAAATAACAAAAATTTAGAACCGAAAAGGTACATTTTTAATTTGTTTTATCGAAAATAAAAATATAACCGGCAATCTATTGATTTAAGACGTTTATTTCATGTCTTATTCCTAAAAATACCTTCAAAAGCATTGGAAGAAATCTGTTAACAAAAAAGTCAATGCATCCTACAATGTGAGAAATTCAAGTTTTTCTTTTACCCAAAAAGTGAGTTTTAAGTTTTTCAAAGCGGAACGTTATTAGTATCATTCAATTTGTAATTTAATGAGGATTAGAAGGATATGCAACACTTATGACTTCATTTACGTGTATTTAAAAATACACGTAAAAACGGATGCCAAGTCAGGCTATTGCAATGCTTTCAAATGGAGATGACAGCTGAAATTCGGCCGCATCTGGTCACGTGACCAAAAATGTATGCAGGCCCGTTAGTTATCGTAGGCCCCGGCGGTATGGAGGGCTATATAAAGGAGGTTTAAATGGTCTAATAAAAAATTAATATTAAAAAGTGTTATCATTGGAAAGTAATTACTTATTAATCACAATCATAAGTATCTATATATTAATAGACAACTATGTTTATTTTCCTCCTTTTTTCTCAACTTTTATGTATCTTAAGAGAAATCCATTTATACTGTTAGAATTTTTCTTCCTGTAGATGAACAGAATGCCATTATAATTCCCATCAGCCCCCAGGGGTACGCCCTACAGGCTTTCAAAGTTTTGATGTTAATCTTATGGAAGAAGGGAATTTATTAAATAAATTAGATTCCAAATCAGGTGAATATTTGGTTGAATTTTGACCAGTGGCTATCTCTTAGTAGAAAAATGTATGTTAAATTTGTTTATAGGTATAAAATTTTGTTACTGTTACTCCATATTCAGATGAATAGTTCGCGAGTGATACTGGAATTTTTTCGAAAAAGCTATTGGAAATACTGGAATTAAAAAATCAGATATCAGTAGACACCCTGACATAACACTATTAGAAAAGGTAGTCTCATCCGTCCAAATAATTTTATGTATAAATTCAGGGTTATTGATGGACTCCTTCAGCTAGCCATGCGCAAAAAGTTAGTCCTCTTGCTTCATCTCCAGGCATAGTAAACTTGAAAGCATGATAATTGTACTTAAGGTGTACTTTTTGTATGGAACCAAAAGACAAGTGATGCTCATGTGCTACACTTCTTATTGAGGCGGTGGGGTGGGCTTTAAAATATGCTAAAATATCTGTCTCAAGAGCTTCTGTCACATCTCTTGGTTGACATTATCTTTTCTTATCCAAGGATCCATTCAACCTTAGATTTTCAACAAGTCTTTTGAACATTTTACGGCTCTAACAGGTTTTTTAATCAAAACTATCACTGATGCTGAGTTAGCCGGAAACAAGTAACACCTGGGTTAAATGACGCACTAATCAAAGAAAGATTTGCAAAATCAATCAGCTGGTTGTTACTTACCATTAAATTTATCTGACACTGTAGCTAGTTTTATACCAATCCAGCTGTACAATGTAATATTACATACACAGTGAACACCTTAAAGATTTTGAAAAATTATACTTTGATGCCAATGTTATTATCATCTGTAAAGATGAAAACATTCATAGGCTAAAAAATGTTAATGTGGTTAGTTTATTTTTTAGTACCAGGGGGACCGAGCTTAAGCTTGGTAAAATTATTACTTTTGTTCTCACACAAAGCTCGTTGGCTCCGCTCACTCGCCCTCTACCATTTTAAAGACGAGCTCATTCGCTTCACTCACTCGCCAAGCCGACGGGTGTTGCACTTAGGTATAGTTTTCTAAAACTACAGGTTACAGATGTAACACATTGGTTTATTTTATCTACAGTTATCAGCTGATTTTTGTTTAATTTAAAAATCTCCATAAGGATATCATGGGATCTTTGAAGGGCTCTAGTGCGGAAACCGGATTTTTCCCAGCTATGGGACCAGCTCCAATCGATTTCTGGTGGCCAAAACCCCCATATTCAATCACAAAATCAAAAATCCTTGGAGCGAAAAAAAACTTTGCCCGGACAAATGGAGCTTGTTTTAGAGTATAAATAAGATATGATATATTTTGACTATGCCTACTATTGCTTGTATGAGGTCACAGACGATAAACTATTTTTATTTGATTTAAAACATTGTTTTGAGAATCATATCCCTACTAGCAGCTTAACCGCTAAGCTAATAAAAAAAAGACCAAATATAAAAAAAATCTTAAAATTTATTGTCTAAAACTTATTTAAAATCTGCCATAAAAACAGGGTGTTCCATAAGAAATTTCAAAGTTGGCTGCCATATTGGAAAATGGCAGACAAAAATAAAAAATCTGGATTCATATTTTTAATGGTCTTAAAAAGGAGGTAGAGTCCCCCATTTAAAGTTTTCTGTAACTATTATAGTTTACGAGATAAAAAATGGTAGCCGTCTTGAGTAGATCACTAAACATTAAGTGCCCCTAGTGGCTAAACCGCGAAGCTATTAAAAAAAGACCAAGTATAGAAGTAACCGCATTTATTGAATTAGAAAACTTGGGAAGTAATTTGCTAAATAAAAATTTAATACTAAATAACAAAAAAACAAATTTTATAAAATTTAAAACAGCTCAAAAGAAAGACTGTTTTGAGCCAATTATAATGTATGACTCACAGCTCATTGAGCAGTAAACATGCACAAATTTTCTGGGTCTGACAATTGACCAACATCTCGACTGGAATGAGCATGTGAGTAAAGTACTAACAAAAATCAACTCCGGAATTTATGCCCTTTCAAAAATGTCATTTTTCTGTAATTTAACAACGTTAAAAAACATCTATTATGCCTATGTTCATTCACATATTTCGTTTGGTATTTGTTTATTTGGAGCCACAAAAAAAGCTAACTTAGATAGCATACTAAAATTGCAGAAAAGAGCAATCAGAATTATGCTTCAATTAAAATATGGTGAATCGGCCAAAAACCATTTTAAAGAGTTAAATATTCTGATTGTATACGGTCAGTATATTTTGGACTCAATTTTAATCTCAAAACAAAATAACACTGGTCACACTGTTAATTATAGTCACAATTATAATACCAGAAATAAAAATCCCTATAATAAAACTCACTATCGTTTAAAATTTTATGAAAAAAGACCATCTCATGCGGGAGAAAAGTTTTTAGAAAAAATCTCTGATAAAATAAAAAATGAGGCTAATCCCATTAAATTTAAAAATCAGTTGAAGGAGTATTTAGTAGGTGCAGCCATATATTCATTAGAGGAGTTTTTCCACCTCCCTTCGTAGAAATAGGTAAAATAACATATTGGGGATGGTTCACAACAAAGATATGTCATAAAAAAAATTGATTCTTAACCGAATAGGTAATTTTAGTTTTAAGAGTATTAATGTTTTGCATTTGACACTATTCCTATGTACATCTATATATATAACTGCTCTGGTAAGGCTCACATTCACGTGTCATTGATTGAGTACATGTGTAACTTTTCCCAGTTAGCAGAGGCATAATTAACGATTTAAGATCGTATATTTGAGGACTGTGCGATGGATCCTGTCATCGCATGTGATAAGGCAGAAAAAAGGCATGCGCCATCACTAGGTATAATAACAACCCTATGAGGGACGAAAATGCCGTTTATTTCGAGAAATTCTACGTCCGCCATGACCGTAGATAAGCTTCAAAATAGTTCAAAAACTTTCCGAATCATGTTTACGATCCAACATAACCTTAAAACTTATTTTTTACTCTAAAAGTAAATAAAGTACGTGCTAACAGCTGTTGACGAAATTAAATAGCAGACAACTGCTTTCATCTTACCTAGTTATCATCTGCGATAATGTAAACAAAAAAATCAAAACAAATTATTCTCCCTACTCAAACTCCACACGAACTTTGACCCTCTGTAGGGCGGCGCCCATTGGGAATTTTCAAAAACCGTTTCTTAGTGGATGGCCTACACCCTAAAAGGAACGTCCATACAAAATTTCAAGGTTCTAGGTCTAGTAGTTTAGGCTGTGCGTTGATACGTGAGTCAGTGGTATTTGACAAATATATAGTAGATTCTGTAAGCGAAATTGCTTGAGCAAAATTGTGAGCGTCATACAAATCGCAGGAAGATGGGAGGGGTCTCAAATTAAAGGTCTCGGTCCCATGCACGAGGGAAAACTATCAGCGTGTCTGTAATATTACCAGGAAATGAGGAATAACGTAAAACGTCCTCCATAAGAATAGCATGGGGATTAGAAAAACGTCTGATTTATGTACATCAGAACATATGTTTTTTTTTTTAGCGAATTTCCCTATAGGGAATACGCTATTACGGTAGTAGCCATGGTAAGACCTAAGCCCGGGACCACTTTACTTTTTCATTTTGAGGTCCCCAGAAGCCATAAACACCGTTTGTTCATTTTCATATATATATATATATATATATATACTATATATATACTATATATATATATATATGTGTGTGTGTGTGTGTCCGTGGTACCGATAATTTTTGAAGCGGACCTCCGATTTTGATCAAATTTGGTATGAAGGTGTAGGACCAGGTCTATTTTCATGAGTTCGCAAACCAGCATTGTCGGGTTATGGGAACGGGGTTTTATGGGGTTTCAAAGGGGTCCAAATTGGGTTTTTGGCATTTTTTGGACCTCAATTTTAAAAATTCATGAATTTTAACTAGAACCATTCGAAATAGCTTAAAAAACGAACAATTTAGTATTTTGAATTTTTAACTTAGCTTAAATGGTTACGGAGAAAATCCAAAAATGTGTTTTCCATGTTATTCTTATGGGAAATCAAGAAAACCATATATCTTACTTATTTGTTGACATAACTTAGTCAAATTTGGTATGTACATTATCTAGATAGGGTTTAATTTATACTTGCTTACAAAACCCATATGGCGGCAAACCTACATACTCACCCCCATGGGGTTTATGGGGAAAATAAAAATTGTCAGAGCTTGATACAATTTTGTGTTTACATTCACCAATTTATTGATTAACTTAGATTTTCTAACAACGCCCCATGGCAGCAAACCTACATACTCGATGCTATGGTGTTTTTATGGGGAAAGTAAATAATCTAAAATTCCATTGGAAATTCGCTGAGTACGCAGGTCTGCTGCGACGGGGGTATTTTTTATAAATAAAGCCAGGTGGAATACAATGAGTGATGATGATCTAATATTATACTAATCACCTAAAGTGGCAATACCATAATAACATTGTTTCAAATGGCTATAAAATTCACTAGGATTGCTACTTTAATCTTAAAAATTATTAAAAATGTACAGCTGATTTTTACATCAACATTTAAAAATGAAAGAAAACTTTATAATCCAGCGTATGTATGCAAATAAATGGTAAAGGAAATTGCTCCATAAAATTTATATGGTTTAAAGCAAGCTTGCTTTTTTACAAAAATAAGTTACGTGTATCTATTAGGAGATCCGAATTTTGTACAGTGAGTGAAGACACTGTATTTTAAGGGAGTGTGTTCAAATTTTGTGACCCTAGAAATTAAAACAGGAGGGGAAATACTATTTCTGCTCATAGACAAACAAGGTAATCAAATGGTTGAATAAAGTATTGTGTGTGATGAACACTATTGAAAGTGTATTTATCCTGAAATTGGGTGCTGAGCATCCGTCACGGTTTTTAATCACTGCTCCTTTTCCAAGAATGGGGAAGTACCCCATAAAATTTATTGGGATTAAAAAAAGTTTACTTTGTTTTTACGAAAATAACATGTATTTAGTAGGAGAGCTGAAAATTGTACGGTGAGTGAAGACAGTCTACTATAACGGAGTGTGTTAACATTTTGTAACCCTAAAAAATAAAACAGGAGGTAAAATACTATTTCAGCTAATGGAAAAACAAGATACGGTAATCAAATGGTTGAAAAAAGGATGGTGTATGATGCACACTATTGAAAGTATTTATCCTGAAATGGGTGCTGAGCATCCGCATGATTTTTAGTCATTGCCCCTTTTCCAACAATGGGGAAATACTCCATAAAATTTATTGGGATAAAAAATTACTTTTTTTTACCAAAATAAGTTACGTGTATTTATTAGGAGAGCCGAAAATTGTACGGTCAGTGAAGACAGTCTACTATAACGGAAACGGAGTGTGTTAACATTTTGTGACCATAAAAAATAAAATGGGAGGTAAAATACTATTTCAACTAATGGAAAAACAAGATACGGTAATCAAATGGTTGAAAAAAGCATGATATATTATGCACACTATTGAAAGTATTTATCCTAAAATGGGTGCTGAGCATCTGCATGGTTTTTAATCATTGCCCCTTTTCTACACTATACTTTTTTTTCTTATCTCAAGGATTATGATTTATTAAAACCCCCATTTTTAGAATCGATATAGGTTTTAACCATAGACAAAATTAAGCATTCATTCATGACGGGTATCTCAAGATTGTAAAGAGTGCTTTGGAAGCGGATGACTGCCTTTGGTCATTGGGCTATTAATTAATGATCCTGAATAATGAAACGGCTGCTATTTGTCAGTAACAAAGGTACACCTCATCTGATCCATCACTATCATCACACTCACCCTTCAGTCATACTCACCTTAAAATACACACCACAGAGTGTGTCGTTGTTTTAAATATGTATCAATAAAGTCTTTGCAAACGATATTGCTAAAATATTATCGATAAAAAACAAATCTTCTGACAGCTTTCTGGCAGCTTTTGTAAAACATTTTCTTGGTAATCCACTAAGATCTTAATTATTATAGTTAGGGGCTTTTGCCCCTATAAGCCACTAGTTTGTATATAATTGTGACTAAAGAAATTTTGACTTGACTTGACTTGACTATAAAAAAGTCTTAAAATTGATTGTTTATTATAAATCTGTCATAAAAAATAGGGTGTTCCATAAGAAAGAAATTTTAAAGTTTGAAGTTTTCTGTAACTTTTATAGTTTTTGAGATTACCTCACCATACAGCAGTCGTTGGCCAGAATATCTGGATTGACTTTGTCATAGTTGATTTTAAAACTCACAATTAAACATATATTTACAATACTATTTACAATGTATGGCAGCCGGCTTAGCACAGATCATGAAGGCTATCCATATAGAATTCTGCCACAGAACAAAAAATTTTCGTCAGCAGCCACTTACTCAAATTATGCTTGGATTCCTTTATGTCGAGGGTCCTCAGTTCGAGTGGGAGTCCTTTGTGTAGCTTGTAGGCCTGCATTGGATTGCTACCCATGGTCTTGCGGAGTCTGCATCGAGGCATATTTATGTCTCTCCTGTTTCTTAGATTATAATTGTACATGGTCCTCTCTTATTTCAAAATCAGAGCTGCACTTAACCATAAGGAGTGAGTTCAGGATGAACTGAGAGTGTACTGTGAGGATTCCCAGTTGACGGAATAGAGGCTTGCAATGTGCTAGCCTATCACTATCTATGAGTAGTAATCCTTACTGCAGGCTTTTGCAAGAGAAGCACTCTGTTAGAGGCGGGGGAGTGGCCCCACAGATTGATGTCGTAGTTTACATGGCTATGAAAGAGAGCGAAGTATGTGGAAAGTTAATGAGCTGGAGTGACCATCAGACTCAGCCTCCATAAAAGAAACAGGACCCTAGAGATTTTTTTGCAAACTTCATCTACATGAGCATTCCAGTTGAGCTTAGAGTCAATGTTCAGGCTCAATAGCTTAACGCTAACGGTAGCCGGTTCCTGCATCACACTATCAGGTCTAGTCCACAGACAACAGAGTTTGGGTCTTGTTTTCGTTTAGTTCAATCAATCAATCTTATTCTTACAAAGCTAACAAGTCTAGAAATTAAAGGCAAATCAATGGACTTTTTAGCAAGCTACCTCAAAGGACGTCAGAAAGTTGTTCAAATACAAACTGGAACTGCTGGAAAGAGAAGTGCCTACACATCAAACTCCAAGCCCATATCCAGAGGGGTACCACAAGGTTACATGAGACCTTCGGTAATAGCTTCCTCCCTATGGGAAATTTGTTAAAAAGAGACCCACAAGGAGCATCATACTCAGCAACAGCCACGAGCTGAATGGCTTTTTTCTGGGCCTCCTCGTTCTGCTACAATGTCACACTGTTGCTCGTTGTTCTTTGGGGGGTAATGTGAAAATGAAATTAAGATTTCTCTTGACAGTCAAAGGGCTCTAGGCCTAAACTCAACTGCTTTGGTTTGTGAAAATGAAATTAAGATTTGTCACAGTCAAAGGGTTCTTGGCCTAAAATCAACTGCTATGGTAATGTGAAAATGAAATTAAGGGTTTTCTTGGCAGCCTAAGGGTTAGGCCTAAACTTAACTGCTAAGTACTAAGTTAAACATTTGAGGCAATGGCTTCACATTTCATTGGTTTCATTTTGAAAAGCATGGCAGTGTATTTATATAAATATTGTTTTAAGTTTCTGTTTGTATTTTTGTACCTACATAATATGCTGTCTTTCAGAAAAATAAAATCTATGCTATTCTAATCTGGACTCTCGTAGGTGAATTCTATTTGAACAGTTAAGGAAGAATAAATAGCCTATGCCCTGGTTAAGGCTTGGCTGACTTTCATTTTGACTTAAGCACGATTTTGATTGCCATCGATTTTTGCTCAATTTGATGTATCCAAATATAACTTTTACCCTGCAATACAAATTGAGATCAATAAATGGATGTAGCCTAAGCCCTAATGATTTGTATCATTGTAGGCCTATAAATTGAATTATTAGCTCCGATTAACTTAAACTTAAACTACAATGGTTTTGGATTAAAATGAAAGATACGTCCATTCTATTCCGGTTCTATACCCTAACTGGTTATGTATTGTTTATCTCCAAAGATTAATACGAACTTAATAGGTTCTTAGATTAATAGGTCTTAGGTTTTATAAAAGGTCTTTTATAAATTGCGTTATTGTGTGGTGAAAAGCATTTTGGTGTGACAAAATTTGAATTCGGAGATCCTTCTGGTGTTTTCAGTAAAGTGCATACTGTCCGAGTGACATTTTATCCATATTTATTTGGGTAAACTCAACAAGGGCATCTGGCTAACCTAGTACATAGGCCTAGAGGTGACATATATTTGTTTCCTGGGATGGTCATATTGATTTTTAAACTTTATGGGTTTGGACTGCATATTCTTGAAAAGAATTTATGTGCGTGGTAAATCTCAATTAAAGATGCCTTGGGATGGTCAGTAAAAAAAGTTAAACTTGGTGAGTGATAGTCCATGCAAAATGTTAATAATATGGAAGAGAGTTTTTACTTACTAAGTACTGTACTTTTCTTATAGGACATCATCAAGACCAGATATTGTTCAAGTATTACCTATCAACACAGATGAAATTCATGGATGCTCTGTAAAAGCTATCGTGTCTGCAGTCACCAAAGAACCAACAAGAAATACTATCATTGTATTAGCTGAGGAGGTGAAAACCAACAACGTTCTGCGTTGTGATGTTATCGTTGATGTAATAAAATCCTTGAGCATTGTCACAACTACGAGGGAACTGTTTGTGGAAGAAGCGCCTGAGATGTTTGAAGTTCGGGCATATGACAATCAAGGTAAAAGACTGCTATTCAGAATATATTTATTCATATGTCATGTATGACTTGCATGACATCCATTTAAGTTATAGTCAATTTTTTCAAACTGATTTTAAACTTCCTTCCATGCAGAATATTGTAACCTCTGTACATGTTAAAGACTCAGTACTTGTTCATAACCCTCTGTAAATGAAAACCCAGGTGCCAAAACTTGTAATTTTTACAATATCAGTTTAAAATGCCAACTATTATAGCATTTTTCACAATTGTACGACAGTTAAATTTATTGCCGCACATTTGTTTTTAGAACATTTTATAAATTGTTAATATTGTGATTTCTTTTTGGATGTTGATTAGAGGTCAGGTGTACAATTACTGTTAAATACAGTTAATAAATAGTGGCTTGATGCCAAAATATTTCTTGAACTTAGTGAGTTGGTTACACATGGTAGTTAATGATGCAACTTTTACTTATTATTAAGTATGTTGCAAGTCATTCAAACTCAGTACCATGGGTAATCAAGCTGCAATATCACTATTCTGAAAGACATAATCATTAAAAAAGAACATTTTCTAAAAAAAGTATTGGTGCCAAAATCATGAGAAAATGTATATCCTGTCCCAAGTTCTTCAAGTACACTATATGCAAGATATTTGAATTATAAAACTTGTAAAATAAAAATGGCTTTATGTAATTTTTTAATACATGTTTTAATTCTATAATTTTCAACTGTCAAGGCAGTAATATAAATTTTTTGTGTATGCCTAGTACCAATTATTGTTTAGTAAATTATTGCGGACATTTTCCATCACTGATTAGTTAACAAAATTCACAACGTTTAATTAGTACCAATTAGTCAGTGAAAGTGGACAACCTGCAGTTTGAAATATTAATCTTTAAGCTAAGGAAAACATTTAAATAACTTATGTTTAACATAGTGCCAATTAGGCTTAATTAAAGAAATATTAACAATCATTAAATGTTAGTGAGTTTTACTGGTGAAACTAACCTAACTAAACTTAACCTAAAGTGATTCTGTATAAAATACCTTGGTAGGCCTACCTAATAAAATGCCTTTTAGCGTCATATATCTATAGTATTAAAAGTAGCCTACCTTTTTAGAAGTTGATGTTGATTGCACTAGGTAACACCTTTTATTCAGTTTTTTTATTGTCAATTTCAGTGTCTTGTCTTGTTTAGTGCTTATATATGCAGTACCTAGTAATAGCAGGAAATTGCGACATTGTTAATCTTCGCTTTTCTAATATAGTTGACTACCTCTTTCAGGAAACCAATTCACTACATTGGAGGGCGTGGAGTTCCAATGGAATATCGAGAATTACCAGTCGCCTGCCGCCAGTCAGGTGCTTCGGTTCATCACGTTCATTGATTCCCCATATGAAGTCCCACACTCTGTGGCAAAGTTCGACTCCCTTGGTCTGCGCGGGAGTATGGTTCTTATCGAAGGAGTGAAGACTGGTGCCGCTAAGGTAACCGAATGACATTTATTTTTACAGGTTATCCAAGCAACGGTAATTCCTGGAATTGTAGGAATCATATGGGAGTTTTGACCAGCGTGAAAATACTTTTATTGAGAAAATAGGCCTACATGATTTTTAGAAAGTGCTTGTATCTGCCGATTAAAGATGCTCATGTCCACCGACCTGAGATGCTCGTGTCTGCTGATTAAAGACGCCGATCAAGATACTCGTGTCCACTGACTGTTGATGCTTGTGTCCACCAATCAGGTCACTCATGTCCGCTGATTGGAGACACCCGTGTCCACTGATGGGAGATAATCGTGTCCCCTGATCGGAGGTGCTTACCTTATACTGCAAATGTGCCTTTTTGATTGCTTTACATTAACTCTTTGGAGTTAAAGCTTAGAGTTGATATAAGTTATTAGATTTTAAAGCTGCACAATGGTAAACTTAAGATGATTCACTTCTTGATTGTGAACTAAAAGCCAAGTCTGAGATTTAAATATATCAAAACAGTCACATCTTACAAAAAAAGAATCATTTTCTGCTCTTTGAGAGTTTTTTCACGGTAAGATTTGTATCTGTGGTTCCAGATCCATCAAACTACCTTGATCAGTATTTGTTTCATTTAGCTCTTTTAACCCAGTTTCCGTCGTCTGCAGGTGTCAGTGCGTCTGCCCCACCCGGAGTACAATGACGTGCCCAAGATCGAAGTTCTGCTGACCGTTGTGGCCAACCTGCTGCTGGATCCTCCGGACACACACATCTTGATCGGCGACACCGTCAAATTTCGACTTCTCCAGGTGTGCTTTAAGTGAAACGCCTTAAGAAAAATTAGTCGTTAAGATTGTATCCCGCCATGT
Source organism: Neoaliturus tenellus (assembly GCA_030545055.2). Taxonomy (NCBI): domain Eukaryota; kingdom Metazoa; phylum Arthropoda; class Insecta; order Hemiptera; family Cicadellidae; genus Neoaliturus; species Neoaliturus tenellus. Next base: position 83,455,553 of record CM061533.1, read on the forward strand.
TTAATTTATTTCTCATAAGAACAATTTAAAACTTGAACAGATAATTTCTTTAGTTTTATCAGATTTTTTCAGAATAAATTGTGTTTGAATCTCTATGAATTAACCTTTTCTATTGAAAGATCAATAATTATTTTTGTCTTGAAACAATAAAAAAATACCCCCGTCGCAGCAGACCTGCATACTAAGCTGATCTTCAAAGGCTGTTATTGTTTAATCAACAAAATATTGGTTTTATAAATTGTCATCATAAGGAATCAAAACAATATCAGTTGTAATAAATAACTTAAGTTATAACAAAACAAATACCCTTGTCGCAGCAAATCTGCGTACTCAGCGATTTCCAACAGAATTTTTGTGTTTTTCTATTTTCGTATAAAAACCATAGGGTTGAATACGTAGGTTTGCCGCGATATGGGTTTTGTTAGTATATAAAACCCTACCTAGTAAATGTACATACCAAATTTTATCAAGCTATGGTATTCTTCCATTTTGTTGAATTTTGGGCAACACTCAACGAATTTTTATCCCAGCAGTGAGTAGTGTATCCAATCGACACAAAAACATACAAAAAAAAACACAGTACTTAAAAAGTTTATGGATATGTACACACACAACCATACCCGACGTTTTGCGGCAGAAATTGCAACACGCCGCTTGATCACGAAATTAATCTGGCCAATAAGTTTTGACTGCTATTAGCTCGGAACGCCGTGTCGTGACTGACCGGGCAGGTTTCTTATCGGTGTTATCAGAAGGGGGTGGGGGAGGGTAGACCATTCTTGCTTTCATGGTTTTAGTTTTTATTTCCTCTACTATCAGAGGGACAAACATCGGATGGATGGATGTGCCATTGCGCTTAGCTTCCTTTAAATTCCTCTCTTTCCATTCATCTTCCATGAGCACAATGCCCACAGATGACAGTTACCTATATGCCCAGTCGACATGATATGCTCAACAATCTTGAGTTTTTAGCATCTTGCCTAGAGAGTAATTTTTTATGTTCTGATAGTTGAACATCAGCTGGTCTTGATTTGTCCGTAATAGCTACGCCCACAACTGCAGGGTGTTTTGGAGACAACATTCTTTGACTGGTGTTCTTTATTTCTTGGCCTAACCTTTGTAAGGGAACTGCGCAGGTCCGTTTAGTTTTTAAAAGAAGGTTCTTATGCCAAATTTATTATTTATGCTCTGGACTTTTTCTGATAGCCCCTTAACATAAGGGTCAACCGCCGTTGTTATGGGTTTTTCTGTTGTCACTGAAAAAACTCGGTTATTGTTGTTTTTTGTGACCATTGAATATAACACTCACTGCTAGGATAAAAATAAGGTGAGTGTTGCCCATAAATAAAAAAAATTGAATAAGGTCCCCTCACGAAAAATCATGTCATTTAGAAATACTATGGTATTCTTTTTTAATTTTCCCATAAACCCATGGGGGAAAGTACGTAGGTTCGCCGCCATTTGGGCTTTGGAAGCAAATATAGGTTAAACCCTTCCTAATTAATGCACATACTAACTTTAATTAAGATATCAATAAATAAGCAAGATACAAGTTTTTTTATTTCCTATAAGAATAACATGGGAAACATATTTTTTGATTTTCACCGTAACCATTTAAGCTAAGTAAGTTTAAATTAAAAATACGAAAATAATAAATTGTTTGTTTTTTTAGTTTATTTGAGTGGTTTATGTTCAAAAATTCTTTAATTTAAAAAATTAAGGTCAAAAAATGCCAAAAACCCATTTTTGACCCAATTGAAACCCCATGAAACGTTGTTCAAATGGTCCGACCATTCTGGTTCGCGAACTCATTCAAGTAGATGCTGGCTTACCACAGCCAGCACCCGTGTACCAAATTTCATCTTTTTTTTCTTTTTTTTTAATAATTTTTTTATCCGATTTTTTATTAAAATCGGATGTTACATTCAAAAGTTATTTGTTTCATCTGTATACATAAATATCAATTTGAATGAACAGTGAATTTATGAACAATATGAATTTGAATGATGTTTTTGGCTTCTGGGGATCCCAAAATGAAAAGTATATAATCCCGGGCTTAGTTCTTACCATGACTACTGCCGTAATAGAAATTACTACTGTCTCTATTCCCTATAGAGAAATTCGCTAAAATATAATAACGTTGTAAACTAGTCATTTACGTTTTTACTGCTTTTTGAGGTTAGATGGCAGTTGCGACGTTGGACATTAAAAACACAGCTTGGTTTTATACAAACATTGGGGTATGCAATATGAATAAAAGATAGAAAGAAATGCATAAATCATAAAATTTAAATACAGGGTGTCTTGGACATTTTGACTTTTTTACCTTTTTCTATTTCAAAATGGCGGCCATTTTCAATTTTTTAAGTTAAATATCTAAAAAATTTTGAAATATTATCAAGAGTGTAAAATTGAACCATCTATTCATAAATACCAAGTCTAAGCTCACCTGACCATAAATAATGGAGAAGTTGAGATTTTCTTAAACTAAAACATGCTTTAGTAGGAAAACATTTCCATACATTACTTAACTCATATTAGAGTCTAGCGGTTGTTTGGTATCAGATGCAGCACGGGCGGCTGGACGAGGTAGCGCTGCCCTCATCGCAGTACACGCTGGCTGTGGAGGACTCTGATGTGATCGTCATGGACGCCTCCGTCTCTGTTGTGCGTGGACTGCGGCTCGGCCATACCAGGGTCGTGCTGCGCGACCGCCACAGGTACTAGGCCTATCAAACTATTCAGTACCCTTTCTGAATTCAGTACTTGTTTGTTATATTCTATGCCACTAATATTTTTTAAGGTTATTTTTGTTGAACGTTAAAAGAACCGCATAAATTGAAAGAAGAGTATTCTCTGAGAACTTTTTGTGAAAATTATACAATTCTACGTTGAATGTTATTTGAAGTTTGATACCCTAAAGTCAGCCATGTCCACAAGGATCTCATTAATTGCATCATTCATTGTATTTTGAATGAAACATTTCCTCGCTTAGTTTATAGTGCGCTGTGCTAGTTTGGTTAAGTGTAGTATGTCATTGCTAAATGTGTCAAAAATACTTTCAAAAGTTATTCACAGTTAAAATAATATGCACTTTTGATATCAGTTAAAGTCACAAGTGTAGAGTTAAACTCGTGGTGGGTGGTGGCCCTCAGCACTACACACTGAGCAACCAACACGTCATTGTCGGGTGACGTTCACTCATACCAACTATCTATTTCAGGTTGATGGACGGAGAGGCGGGAGTGGTGAAGCTTCCGACAGCGTCAGTGACTGTGACAGAACCGGCATACTTGCGGCTTTCTCTGCTGCCCCACAACAACTGGGCTGTTCTGGTGAAGGAGCTCTGCACCATACAGGTGCAGGTATACGACAGGTGAGACTAGGCTGTACCAAATAATTAAATGTGTGTGATTACATCAGATTTTTCTGAAATCTCAATTTCAATTTGAGAGCCCCGTGGCACTGCTTCAACATTGTTGCTTAAAGTTACGAACCGATGCAGTAATCGCAGTGGTTGCAGAAAGCTCAGCAGTGGCAGAATAAGAATATGAATCTATTTCTCCATAAAATTACAAAAATGCACATCGAGAGTGGTTACAGAAGATTGATAATAAATAAATAATCCTATACTCTATTACAAATTACAAGTACAGTCAACTCCCGATTATCCGGGGGCGGGTTAACCGGGTCACATAAAGTCAATTTCAATTTTATTTATTTTCTCAGTTTAGACATCAATACTATAGTTTATCGATCTTATCATGTTGAAATTACACGAGAAGAAATCTCTTTACTAATTGTTATTTGATTTATCAATGAAAAAAGCAATGAAAGACACAAAATAATCCGTAAATTATTTGGTGGCGTAGTTGTGATCGTAGTTAAAGTGGTCAGTGAGGTACGTCAGTGCGATGGCGTGGTGGGACGAGGACGGAGCGCAATGGCGGAGTGACCTTGACTGCTAGAAACAACTGGTCGCCCGCCATATGCTAAAAATAGAAACCAAGAAAGGTCCTATTTAGTTTTTAGTTCAGTGTATAATTATCGTTCTGATTCGTGTGCTGTTCAGTGACCCTAGTAATTTTGGGTTATATTATGCTAAACAACACATTTCAAAATGCATTTATTTTGCACTTCAAGAAATGTTTGATAAAGTGACATTAAAATTTTATTTGACAAAGTTATAAATTTATTAGCCTAATTTAGTAATTAGCATACATTTAAAACAATTTATTGTTCTTAAATTTTTACCAATTAGACAAAAAGATAAACCATCACTTGTTTTTGTAAGCGTGCTCTTATCGTGAATAAATTATCCCAAGCGACCCTCCCTCCCTCACCCAGCACCGGACCCTCTCCCCCTCGCCCTACCCACCCGTCCCGGCTTCCCGATGCCAAACAATAGAACACCGAACACTGGCCCTTGGTTTTTTGTCCACGTTGGACCCTTTATTGGGTTCCTTGTTCACTCAATTAGAAGATCTGTTTATTCATTCCAATAAGAATTGGTCAATAAAAAATAATAAATGTCGGAAACCCGCTGACTCTTAATTAAAACTTGTTTATTCCGTGTTTTACTCAATTTATTGAACTCTTTGTTTTAACCGTGGTTTTGGGTTATCCGGGATCCTTCAACCAGTCATTACCCCGGATAATCGGGAGTTGACTGTAAGGTATATTTATGTATGCTCAGGTATTTAGAAAACGGCTTTCCTTCAAACTTTGCAAAACACTTAGTTTTGGGTTTAAAATTATATGTACACACGTCTCTATGCTTCGAAAACCGTAGGATGTAGGTTTGCTGCCATGGGGGTATTGTAAGTAAATATTGGAAAGTCCCTTCTCAGTGCACGTACATAGTAAATTGCATCAAATTATAATATTTTCCATTTCCCCCATTAACCCCATTGGGGTGAGAAGGTAGATTTTCCGCCATATGGGTGCTGTAAGTAAATATAAGTTAAACCCTACCTCGTGAATGTACTTACCAAATTTGCTCAAGTTATGTCAATAAATATGTGGTATACAGGGTTTTGTTAATTTTCCTTGAAAATAATGTGGACAACCTATTTTTGGATTTTCGGTTTTGTTAATTTCCCATAAAAATAACATGGAAAACCTAATTTTGAATTTTTCACCCTAACCAACTAAGCCAAGCTTAAATTCAAATACTAAATGGTTTGTTTTTTCAAGCTCTTTTAAGTAGTATCAGTTAAAAATGTTGAATAAAAAAAATTTGGTCCAAAAATGCCAAAAACACATTTTTTACCCTTTTGAAACCCCGTTCCCATAACCCGATAATGCTGGTTTGCGCACTCATGAAAATAGACTTGGTCCTACACCTTCATACAAGATTTCATCAAAATCGGAGTTCCCAGTCAAAAGTTATCAGCACCACTGACACCTTTATGTCAGTACTCTATAAAGTATGTGTCCGTACTTTGTTTCACAATGTTCATTAAATTATTTATATATATATATATATATATATATATATATATATATATATATATATATATAGGGTATAGTGGGGGAATTGGGACCCATGTTTTTTGTTTTTTCAATTATATGTTTATTGTTTGAAAAAATCAAAATATGAGCATACACATGGTTTTGAACTGTAATTTTTCTTCTTATGACATGGGTTTTCCATATTTTAAATTAATTTTACTATATAAAAAAAAAAAATTCAATTCAATTTTGAGTCCCAATTACCCCAAATGGGGTAATTGGGACCTATGCTTATAAACCCATAAACACCTTATATTATTTTGAGAGGGTAATCAGAATCAACATCTTTATTGTCACAAACAAAACGTTTTACATGTCTAGCACAGCTAGAAAAACATTGTCAATGCCTAACACTAAATCCAGTAAAAAAAGAACAGTACTTACAAATACATGTCAAAAGTCTACTATGGTAATTGGGTCCTACAATGGAAACAGTAACAAACATTATGCAACATACTTTTATTGGGAAAAAAAATTTTTTATGACTTTACAACACTTTAAACATTTTTTTTAACTTTACACTTTTTTTAAGTAAATTGGTAGAAATTAACCTGTAGAGGTAACAGCTAGAAAATTTGGTTTTAAGCTGTAAAGAAATGCAAAATTAGATAAAAACAAAAACTACAGCTATACCGGTATTGTATGTAGAACCTTTCTTGTAACATAATACATATCGAAACTTTCTAAAATTTTGCCATTTTCGGCCGTGACGCATATAAACAATTACATACAATGTGTAATTATGAGTCCAAATATAAGTAAAAACAGCCCAATTATAGTCTTAGTTTATTGTTTTAGGCCGTAGTTCTTTATCATATACCGTAGTTGTACAGGGTGTCCACGCAACGGGAATTGCGGGAAAAGCGGGAATTATACGGGAATTTTTCAATAAAAACAATTATCTTAACAAAATGCATTTCTAGCTAGTAATTATTGAAAAATTAGACATGGAATAACCTAACATTTCTTGAGCCATAATTTGATTATGTTTCCAAACGTTTTTAAATGGTTTTTAATAATAAAATATATAGGCCTACTCCCACTTATTTCATCAATTCCCACAAAAATACAACAGTCAGAGTTTTTATCTTTTAGTTTTAGTTTTTGATTATAATTGCAAATTTGCCCACTAAAACGGGTGTATTGCTTTTTGACTACTTTCACATGGAATATAAGGCCAGTTAGTTATATAGTAGGATAAACATGTAATATTTATATATTTTCTTGCAATAACTAACTGGTCTCATTTAAAAATCATAAACGTGTTAAGGCAGAAAATAGGATTCATCCTGATTTTAGATGGTAACCTTGAGTTGTTTCACATTTACATCTAAAATAAACCAAACCAATAAATTTTGCAACCGACCCATCACTAACTAAAAAAATTTTGTTTCAGTTTTTTTTAATCCAATTGAGCAAAGAAATTGTTTTGAGTTCATTACCAGACTAACCTTTTTCCATTGTCTTATCAATATTAGAAGGTAAATAGTTTATCATTAACCTAAAACATCTACGTTGCTCTTTCCAGAAACAACCATCGAATCCACATCGGTGACGCGGTGTATGTCAAGACGGAAGTGTCGGAGGAGTACTTTCGTGCGAGCAGCATGACCCGGAACGGCACGCTGGTGGAAGGCTTGACTGTGCGGGTCGGAACCGCGCCGGTCACTGCCACGCTGGACTCGGTCCGAACCATCGGTGGGACGGAGGTGAAGCTGCGGCCCGTCGTCTCGACACAGGAGGACATGCTGATCTACCCGCGGCTGGCCATCGCGCCGGAGCGGGTCGTCGTGCCATGGGACCCGACCATCCCCAAGTGAGTGGCTCCGTCGTTCACATTCCGTTATGTCATGGCTAAAAATGTTGAATATTTAAAGAGAGTGCTCTTAAGTGATCCAACAGCTACCTTTTTCATCCTATATTTGACAGTATAGCTACTTCTTATTGGGGAACCCCTTTATTTTCCTATTTTACTTTGATATAATTATTTCAATTTTTGAAATTTTTCCTCCAGTTTTTCAAAATGGTGGCCAACTTACTAATAAAAACTCAACATTTTCAATTGAATTTTTTATTATACTCATAGTTGTATTACCTTTTTATTCTTGGACATATTTCTCCTATCATAGCCTAACCTAAGGGATAGGTAGATAGGGGCAATTGAAATTCATTTTTAGTCCCATAAGAATAACATGGGGCAAACTTTAATTGCCTGTATCCCCGAAACCATTCAGTAAAATAAAAAATAAAAAAAATAAAAATAAAAATGTCTTGAAATTATATTTGAAGAACATTTTTCTTATCAAAATTATCATTACGGTACCGGTACGCATAAAGTTATTTTCCAATATGGCAGACAGAAAATAAAATTTATAAAAAATTGATGTTATTTTGAAAGAAATGTTCTTAAAAAGTCATTGTAGGACATTTTTATTATTGAGTGTTTTATTATATTATATTTTTTATTTTAGTGAATGGTTTCGAAAAACAGGCGATAAAAGTTTGGGCCCTAGATGTTATTCTTATGGGACTAAAATGAACTTCAATTGCCTCTAGTTCTTCAATTGCTCCCTAATTGTTAGGTTAAAAAAAAATGTTCTAGAATAATTATGGTCTTACAATTATGTGTAAAATCCCAAAATTACATAAAAATGTTGATTTATATTTCAAATTTGTAAGTTAGCCGCGATATTGAAAAAATTGAGGGATATTAAAAAAAAAAAATTAAATACATACCTGAAAGCAACATAAGAAAATAAGGGAGTCTCCCATAAAAAGTATACTGTCGTCAAATATAAAATCAAAAATGTTGGATAACGGATCACTTTAAAGCAGTCGCACTGTATTCGGTTCAGGTTGTAAGGCGACAACCCGGGTTACGATGCTCATTGTGGCATTGTAAAGTAGGTCATCCTTCAAGTTGTTGTCACATTTTCAGTCGAGTAGACATCGTTATAGTTTTGATAAAATCTACACACACTACAGACACCCACATTTTCCACAGACATAAATTAAAAAGTTTAAAGTCATAGATGGCACTCTAATTTACACTCCTGTCATCTGTGACATATATATTTATTTTGATTTGTAGGCCTACTTTTAACATTCTAATTCTGTGTCTGTGTGTAAGAAGTGTGTGTCCGTATTGGGGGTTTTTTAATATAAATTTTATCCAACACTACCTTCTCGTTATATTTTTCATAGTTTGCATTTTTTTATAAAATCAAAATACATCTTTCATGAGTGAAGATCAACATGTGCACAATTACTTACTCGTAATAAATCTGACTTCTAATATCCTATCCATAGACTCAAATTAGTTGAACAGTTGTACATGGCAAAAAGACTACTAGGCTATTCAATATAGAACAAAAAAGAGTAGTTAAGGGAAAGTTTTGTCTCAGTCGTGGAAAACTCATTTCTTTATGTTTTTTGGGTCGCTGAACACGAATATGAGGTTTGCTAACAGATATTTTGCCCGGAACATTGCCTTTTTTGCAAAAATAGTCACATTTTTTATGTTTTTGGCCAAAATTTTTGTTATTATGCATTATTACAAAAATTTCTTGGTTATTAAATTAAAGTAGAAAAAATTTCCTACAAGTTTTGTATTTAACACATTTTTCTATGACAAACCGTTAATCCGCTAGAGCGACTTGAAAAAGAGCCGAAATTGAAAAAATCACAAATCACGCCAAATTCTGCCCTTTGACTTTTTATTTTTATGGAAACGAGTAATGTTATGATGGATTTGACTGTTTAAGATACAACATTTAATGAAATGCAATTATGAAAATAATAACTAAAAACCATGAGGATTTTTTATTATGAACATTATTTACGAATTAATAATATTTGATTAAAACCAAATAAATACAAGAAATAAATGGATATAGATGAATAAAACAAAATTACTGAGGTTGCAGGTGGTCCGCTTCAACCCCAATCTTCTGCTGGTTTATCGATCTCCATCTATTAGTGCACTTGATCGTAAAACCTGAACTGTAATGGTTTGCTGCGGCTGCTGAGGGTGGAAGCGCAGCTATTTTGTGAAGCTTAAAATGCTGCCTTCAGTTTAGGAAGTAGTTGGTTCAAAGAGGTCGCGGTCTTCGAGTTGTAGCTTTACACTTCCAATAAGAATCTTTCACCAGCTGCTGCTATGCTTCGGGGAGAGGCTTCACTGTTTTTGAAAACACTAAGAACACTACTAAGTTCAGGAGTTTTTATGAGTACTTTCACAAAATTTAATTTTTTTAATGGTGCAGAGGTCGTGTTACATCCACCCAATGCAAGTAAACACAGAATATTTTCTGCAACAATTTTGTCCTCGACAGCAAGGAGTGGGTAGAATTTTGTTTTTGGGTACCAGCCTAATCATAAGAGGTTTATTTCTTTATTAACTAATAAGCTGAGCATGCGATGGGATAACTTAACTTAGAAACAAGCAACAGAAGATGCAGACACATTGATAGTTACAGAAACTCTATCATTAGCTAAGTATTGTGAGAAAATAATTGTTGGTAAGGATATTGACCTAGTTTTTTTTTTGCGTGTGCAAGGAAAAAATTCTTTATTCTTAAAGCCAGGGAAAGGCAAGATCAACAGCGCGAAAAATTCCTTCGATTTGCATCAACTGCGCGAAGCTCCAAAAAGGTCCCTAAAAATGTGCATCAACTGCCCGAAACCCGAGCCAGGTATATGGTAGTTGGCGGCGGAAGAAATCTCCTAGTATTCACGTAATCAGCTCCTCCCATATCAAAAAATGTGGTCAAACCCCTGGCTTTGGCACTAGTATTCGTAAATATTTATAATCTCCACTCCCCCGTTAGTTTATTGGTTATTTTGGTCCGTTACGGTGTACTTTTCAAAGTAACATCACCCATGTTGCCTTGGATTTTTTCGTAAACATACATTTTTTGTAAGTGTTCTATATGCTTATATTTTTTGTTAAAAATTGCGAGATGATTTTGGACATATTTTTTCATTGTGAAATTTACTAGTGACAAAGTATATAATTTTATAATTAAGGCCGGATACTCTACAGGTTTCAAAGAGTGCTGAAATAGCCAGAGTATTATATCGTCCGTATGGGAACTATATTTAAATTAAAATACAATAATTTATCCTTTCGTTATGGAAATGAACATAAACCATGAAGCTACTCCGCTTCATCGGGTAACAGATTTCCCACCAACAAATTTATCCATAGCGTCAAGAGGAAGACAGTTGACATTTTGGACGAGCGGCCTACTAAGTTTTTCACCGGCTATAAGTCAGCAAAAAGAAAAAATTAATGAACATATTATAGTTTTTCCTTTCATTTCAGTGTGAGATTAGTTAATTTGTAAATATTAAAAACCCATGTTGTCTCATGATATGGTTGTAAAATAGACCCACCACTTCGCGCAGTTAGGGCACGTCTCTGGTGACGTCCCTTGGAGCGTTTCGTGTAGTTGATGCACCCCACCTGCAATCTCAGTAATTTCGGTTTATTCATCTATATCCATTTATTTCTTACATTTGATTTTAATCAAACATTATTAATTTGTAAATAATGTTCATAATCAAAAATCCTCATGGTTTTTAGTTATTATTATTATTTTTTCTTGGCATTTCATTACATTTTGTATCTTACACAGTCAAATCCATCATAATATTACTCGTTCCCATGAAAATAAAGGGCAGAATTTGGCGTGATTTGTGATTTTTTTCAATTTCCGCTCTTTTTCAACGCGCTCTAGCGGATTAACGGTTTGTCGCAGAAAAATATGTTAAATACAAAAATTGTAGGAAATTTTCTCTACTTTAATTTAATAACTAATACATTTTTGTAATAATGCATAATAACCAAGATTTAGGCCAAAAACATGAAAAATGTGACTAGATTTGCAAAAAAGGCAATGTTCCAGGCAAAATATCTGTTAGCAAACCTCATATTCGTGTTCAGCGACCCAAAAAACATAAAGAAATAAGTTTTCCACGACTGAGACAAAACTACTACACTGGTATTTAATAAGTTACATGCTGAAATAAAAAATGTAAATGATTTATTTTGATTCTTTGAAAAGTAAAGTAAGAAATTTTCTGTTAAATAAATCATTTTATTCTATCAGTGAATATTTGCCGTAAATATAATTAAATATCCAAGCGTCAGGAGGTAGTTTTTGCTTGCTATGATTGTAGCTTTTAGTATTTATTGTATTATTTGACAATGTCACCAGTTTTTGTAGCTGTGCTTCACCTTGTAAAATGTTGTGTGACAAAAAAAAATTTGAATTTGATAATGTGACTACAGCTTGAAGGACGACTTACTTGCAACGAGGTCGTACTCTAGTTTGTAGTCATACAACCTGAAACCAACTGGAGACAGAAAAGGTAATCTAAAACCAATACATATACTTAGTGTAGTAAAATTAAGCCAAAATATGGCTGGAAAATGAAAAAATTTTTGGACAGCCAATTTTTGCTGAAATGTGTTCTGTGTCATCCCCTGACCTCCCTCAGAAAAGTCCCCTGAAATCCCCAGTGGGCATCATGCCTAAAAATGATGGAATGGCCCTCGTGGAGTTAGAAATAAGTCTTTCGTCGACCAATAGGTTTATGTATATCAAATTAAAGCTCTTAAGTAGTAGAATTCAATGCCGCAAACCCCATCTCAAAAGGTTGCTTGAGTCGAAAATGGCAGCCTGTCAAACTTAGAATAAAAATCATTTTTTAATCTAAACGCTTAAAAATGTAAATATTAGAAATACTTGACCTTTTGAGGTTTGGTTTGCGGCAAACGTTTGGTTATACAATTACCTTGGCAAAGAGGGATAGCTTGACATATGCCCATCATATTACCCTTGAAACACCCTCTACATGGACGTCCCAAAGAGGGAGTTTTGAAAAATTTTTTTTAGTCCATAGCCATGCTATACATAGTTTTAAAGGTCTTAATAAGGAGACGGAGAGTACATAGCCGAAAACCAGACCTCAAAAGGTCAAATATGTCGGAAGTTATTGCATTTCAAAGTTTTGATCGTATTAATTTATTCTAAATTTTGAACGTCTGCCATTTTTCTCTCGACCGTTATATTTAGGTCGGGTTTAAGGCATTGTGTTCTACATTTTAAGACCTTTAATTTGATATATATAAACCTTCTGGAACTTATTCAAATTTAGTATGCTTAATATCAAAATTTATCATAACTCCTTATAGGCCAACCCCTCATTTTTTGGCATGATCCCCACATGGGATTTCAGGGGACTTTTCGGAGGATGGTCAGGGGGTGCCATAGAACACATTTCAAAAGAAATTAGCTTTCCAAAAATTATTTCATTTTTCCCGACTAATTTTACTACACTAATACCAGGTGTCCCAGACCACCCGTACACCCCTTTTAAAATTCACACAATTAATTTTTCATAAAAACAAATTGTTCCATTAATGGTAAACCGGTTGCGCTCTATCAATTGATGATGATTTATTTGGACAGGGTGCATCAGAAGTAACCTACCCAGACCGGAAGTCATTAATTTTAAATATGAACCCCCCACTTATAGCGAATTTCCCATAGATATAAGCTATTTATGGTATTTTTGGATTCTAGACATGATTTTAAGACTATTTTACAATTTAATGTGTAGGCCTACCAGTAATCATAACGGTTTGGGAGATAATGGCGATGGAAGTTTTATTTACCGTGTGTCCCAGACCACCCGTAAACCCCTTTTAAAATATACAGAATTAATTTTTCACAAAAACAAATTGTGCCATTATAAGTAAACCAGTTGTGCTCTGCCATTGATAATGATTTCAATGTACAGGGTGTACCAGAAGAAACTTATCAGACCGGAAGTCATTAATTTTCAATGCGAACCCCCACTTTTTCTGGTATTTTTGGCTTGTAGAGTTAATTTGAATAATTTTAAGTGTATTTTACAATTTAACGTGTACCCGCAATCCTGACGGTTTGGGAGATAATGGCTGTGGAAGTTTAGTTTTTTCCCCTAAGCATAACATGGTGCAAATTTTAATATCCATTACAACTGAAACTTTTACCTTTAACATAACTGTCCAAGCATAAAAATATCTTAGAACCTCATTTTATTCCAAAAGAAAAAAAACGATTGTCACATAATTCATTTTTGTTCTCCACACATTTTAAACAATCTCCAACATATTGTAAAATTTATGGAAAAATAAAATAATTTATGACAAAATTACTAATTTATGGTGCTTATGTTAAAGAGAAGAAGCTAAAGTTTTTGCCCTTTTTAGTTTAACTGGAAATTTACTGAGATAATGGATGTCAAATTTAGCCCCATGTTATTCTTATGGGAAAGTAACAGCTGATCGGCCCCCCGCCAATAAGCCTGTCCAGGACTAAAGTTATTGTTGCTGTACTGTATTGTTAAATATTGAAGTTTTATATACGCTATTTAAGTTATAATGTAGTTCTTTAGCTTTTCTTATATTCAAGTACGTTCACTTGCAAGTATTTTTAATTTTAAATAAAAAATTAAAGTACAGGGAAAGTAAAATGTTGGGAAAGAACTTGTCCAGTAAGGGGATGTTGAAGGTTGGGTTTTTTTTTTTTTTTTTTTTGGATTCTACCAAAATCAATAGTTCTGGTGAATACTCCTTGGAATACCTGGCTTAAAAACTTGAGGGGTCTTTGCACTGTAGGATTGTAAAATACTTGCTCCTTATTGCAGCCTAACTTTTTTCATGTGTTCTTTTTTATTTTTATTTTATTTATTTTCAACAAAATTATTAGAATTAGGTTTCAAATTGAAAATATTAAGTTGATTGGAGGTTCTATAGGAGATTATAGAATTAATTTAAAATCGTCAATTACGAGAATGAATTTGTTTACAATCTTTAAAACAGAGTATTTTTATTTTTTAATGTACAGTAACCTATTTTGGGAAAGCTTGTTATGACACAACAGTAGGGTGATTAATTTGCTAAGGTCAGACTAACTCCTTGTGCAAGTTGAAATCATCATTTATTAATTTTTGCTCACATAAGCCAACTTTATTTGAGAATCCTATATTTAAAGAATATAATATGAGTTTAGTGTGTTTTATAGCAAATAACAAACACTCAAATACTTATTATTATTTTTTTTACTAATGTTAGATAAATTTTTAGATATGAAGTGGAACTGACAGCGACTGGTGGAGACGGAAGCTACATTTGGAGGTCACTAGATACGACAGTGGCTACGGTGTCTCAGTCAGGAGTCGTCAAGAGTCACAGTCTGGGAGAGACGAACGTTGGGGTGCTGATGGCACGCAATACTGCAATCAAGGCTTTCGCCCTGGTAGAAGTGCTCCCGCCCTCCCACTTGGAGATCCTGAAACACGTTCTAGAAGCACCGGTGTTGAGGCCAATCATCCTCCACGTAGTGCTGTACGCTGACAGGCTAGATGAAAATGGAAATTTGGAAAGAGTTCCGATCACACATTGTCAACAACTGCCATTCAAGGTTGAAATTTCAAATGACAACTTCTTTCAAAATACAACTGATCGTTCAATACCGTTCGGGAACGCTTGTGCCACTGTGACAGTTTATGGTAGAGTAGTCGGGTCGGCAAGAGTAAAAATTTCATATAAAGTTAAGAATGTGGTTTTGGAAGCCACTACTGATGTAGCAGCCTACACGCCATTGGAAATAGTTCATCCGAGAAAGAAATACACAGTGTTGGCTCTCGGAACATCAAGACATATTGTGTGGAGAGGAGGCCCCAGAGTTTGGCTTGGAAGGCCTGCTGAACATGTCCGTTCGATCTACACCAACTCAACGACAGGAATACAAGTGGAGGAAGTCACCTCTGCGAGCCCAACAGACTTTTATGTCTATACTGTCGTTTGCAGAGTTATCGGGGAATACAATGTGGAGTTGACTGTTAAAAATGCGGCTGTGGACGGTGTTTCTAAATACAGTGAGAGTGTTTCATCTGTAAAAGTAATCTGTGCTAACCCTCAATTCATTTCTCTATCTCCCGAAATACCTCTCAATGCATCTTGCCCCTACAGTGCAGATTCAACTCGAATCGTCGCTTTGAACTACGAGCCAATTAAGCTTATTGTAACAATCACGGATGCTCAAGGAAGAGTTTTTGACAATGCAACAAGCTACAATATAGAGTGGTATTTATCTAGTAGTTCGTTAGCATATGTTCAGTATGATGGTATTGTGGTTTTGGAAGATGAGAAAGAATACAACTACCTCATCCCTCTTTATCATTCTCAAATCATCAACCCCAAAAACCGAACTGGAACTCTAATTGTGGAAGCTACTGTCAAAAGCTACAAGATGGTACTATTGAATTATTTAAAGATAACCCCTGATATTCCTGTGTTTTGGGTTCGGAATGAAGTGGCTGGTACAGTGTCTTCCTTAATCAAAAACTCCCTGACAATAGTGTTAGTCAATGCGTCAGTAGTAACTCCCGATCGAGTGACAGTGTTCAATCATCCAAACAACAAAGTTGTTTTGAGCGTCAGTCATGGCTCAGGATTTTATGACTTTCATCAAAGTTCCACAGACATCGCTGAAGTAAAATATCATGACAGTATAAAGTCCATAGAAGTTTTTCCGAAATCAGATGGGCTCCTTTATTTAACAATTGTTGACCTGTGTTTGTCTAGCGAATCTCCAATTGTTGAAGTTCAGGTAATAATTTAAATATTTTTATATGTTAATTTGTTTGAATAAGATTTAAGTAACTAGAACGCTTTGTAATAAAATGTTCCACACTTCCTGGAACAATCAGCCTACAGGGAATTTGAAAATGGCCAGGAAGAGTTAGAAAAATCCCAAATTTATGTTTTGTAAAGAAAATTAACCTTTTCAAAAAAGGGACTGTCTTAGTCAGTCGAATAAAGTAAACATGAACAAATTAGAAATTAAAATTAAACAGATTAAAGATTAGATTAATTCAGTGAACTGTAGGTCTAATATAAGCATTATTTGTCATATACAGTAATTGCAGTGAATCCCCAGTATCATCTCCCAAACTTATTTGCGTGTAACCTGTCTCAGGTATTGAAAGTTGGCAGCATGCAGGTGGATATGGTTGACCGTGTACAGAAGGGAAGCACAATCACGGCGACGGTATGGCTCTATGACTCTGTCGACAACACGCTGGCCGTTGATGACTCAGAGCTGCTGGAACTGCGTCCGCACGCAGAGAGTGAACTGGTTTCGTTCACCCGGCTGGCAGGGGACTCCACTGACGGACAAGTGAGGTTCAATATCACCGGCCTGGAGCTAGGCACCACGGTGAGTACTGACCATGACCCAACACAACCTAACTGCGGCCGAATGCGGAAAGTGAATTGGTTTCGTTCACCTGGCTAGTGGGGGACTCCACTGACGGACAAGTGAGGTTCAACATCACCAGCCTGGAGCCAGGCACCAAGGTGAGTACTGGCCATGACCTAACACAACCTAACTGCGGCCGAATGCGGAAAGTGAATTGGTTTCGTTCACCCGGCTGGTGGGGGACTCCACTGACGGACAAGTGAGGTTCAACATCACCAGCCTGGAGCTAGGCACCACGGTGAGTACTGACCATGACCTAACACAACCTAACTGCGGCCGCACGCAGATAGTGAACTGGTCTCGTTCACTCTGCTGGCGGGGGACTCCACTGACAGACAAGTGAGGTTCAACATCACGGGCCTGGAGCTAGGCACCACGGTGAGTACTGACCGTGACCTAACACAACCTAACTGCGTCCGCACGCAGAGAGTGAACTGGTTTCGTTCACCCGGCTGGCGGGGGACTCCACTGACAGACAAGTGAGGTTCAACATCACCGGCCTGGAGCTAGGCACCACGGTGAGTAATGACCGTGACCTAACACAACCTAACTGCGGCCGCACGCAGATAGTGAACTGGTCTCGTTCACCCGGCTGGCGGGGGACTCCACTGACAGACAAGTGAGGTTCAACATCACCGGCCTGGAGCTAGGCACCACGGTGAGTACTGACCGTGACCTAACACAACCTAACTGCGGCCGCACGCAGATAGTGAACTGGTCTCGTTCACCCGGCTGGCGGGGGACTCCACTGACAGACAAGTGAGGTTCAACATCACCGGCCTTGAGCTAGGCACCACGGTGAGTACTGACCGTGACCTAACACAACCTAACTGCGGCCGCACGCAGATAGTGAACTGGTCTCGTTCACCCGGCTGGCGGGGGACTCCACTGACAGACAAGTGAGGTTCAACATCACCGGCCTGGAGCTAGGCACCACGGTGAGTACTGACCGTGACCTAACACAACCTAACTGCGGCCGCACGCAGATAGTGAACTGGTCTCGTTCACCCGGCTGGCGGGGGACTCCACTGACAGACAAGTGAGGTTCAACATCACCGGCCTTGAGCTAGGCACCACGGTGAGTACTGACCGTGACCTAACACAACCTAACTGCGGCCTTATGCAGAGAGTGAACTGGTCTCATTCACCTGGCTGGCGGGGGACTCCACTGACGGACAAGTGAGGTTCAACATCACCGGCCTGGAGCTAGGCACCACGGTGAGTACTGACCGTGACCTAACACAACCTAACTGCGGCCTTATGCAGAGAGTGAACTGGTCTCATTCACCCGGCTGGCGGGGGACTCCACTGACGGACAAGTGAGGTTCAACATCACCGGCCTGGAGCTAGGCACCACGGTGAGTACTGACCGTGACCTAACACAACCTAACTGCGGCCTTATGCAGAGAGTGAACTGGTCTCATTCACCCGGCTGGCGGGGGACTCCACTGACGGACAAGTGAGGTTCAACATCACGGGCCTGGAGCTAGCAGGGTGTCTAGTAGTCTTGAAAATCTGGAAAGTCTTGAATTAGTATTGAATTTAACAATGGTCTTGAAAAGTCTGGAATTAGTCTTAAATTTGCCTTCTAGTCTTGAAATTTATAAAAAATTTTAATTATGGAGACGCTTGTGATTGCCGATCAAGATTGCTAACTAGAGACCCTTATGATCCCCAATCAAAACGCTTGCGACTGTTGACAACAAATGCTCGTGACCACCATGCGGAGACGCTGGTATTGACTCTTGTTTCAGTGTATGCTGAAAAATGGCCTAAAAATGGTGTTAAGTATCATTGGCCTACAAACTAAAGAGAAACAAGGAGAAGCAACATTTTAATTATTAACAAATACATGCAATTGTTATGTGTTCTATAAATTTGAAATCACTATTGAATTTGTGGAATTATTTATATTATATATTTTAATAATAAACTAAACAACCCTACGAAGGACAGGCACACAGGTAGTATTTAATAAAAATAGAATTACACACATGTGCATTATTTTAATTCAAACCATTTTAATTTTCAATGTTGTTGCAAAATTAATATTGCTTATTATTAATAAGTTAGAATTTTATGGTTTCATTTTAATAATGTTTTTAATGTTTTTACAACTAAAATATCAAGATTCGGCAAGGGAATATTTCAAACAATTAAAGATCATGACGGTTCATGGACTTTATATTTTTGACACAATCATGTATGTAAAGAATAATCTTAACGATGAATTCATACCAATGCACGAATGTAACACAAGAAGGAAAATTGAACCTCTTCCCAAACACAGATTAGAAATTTTCAAAAATAAAACGTCTTATGTAGGTAAACGATTTTTAGAAAGAATCCCAGATCATATTAAAAACGAAAGTTGTGAAATAAAGTTTAAACAAAAGTTAAAAGCATATTTACTAGATTTTGCAATATATGATTTTAGTGAATTTTAAAGAAGTAAATAGCTTAATTGTTTCATTTTATTGTTTATTATTATTATTATTATTATTATTATTTTGCAATGAGGAACTGTTAGTGTTATTTGACACTGGTTAGATGTTTTATTGTTTGGTTTTATCTTCTGAATAATATGTTTTATCTATTTTATAATGCTTTGTTTCTTGTAGTATTGGATAAATACTGACACTATTCTATGTATACTCCTGTATCATAATGAATAAAGAACTTTGAATCTGAATCTGAATAGTCTTGTTTTTGACAAAAAAAAAGATTCATTGTATTAGCCGCTGATTTGCTATTGAAGACTAAGATTTATTAGTAGTTGAACTGCTATATAGAAGACTGAAACAGTATACACATACCTTCTGTCAAGCAGCTCAAATTTGTTGTTGTATATTATCACCACATGCTTTGCCGTGGATACATCATTGTCAAGTGATATTAGAATATACTATCCATCGAAGGATTGGTCTTAAGGATTAAAATAGACAAAACTTATCACAAACACAGTTCAGTTTGTCTATTTTGATCCTTGGTCCTTGACCAATCCTTAAATAGATAGTATGTTCTTGTATCACTTGAAAATGTCGTATTCTCGGCAAAGCATGTAGTGATTATATTCAACAATAAAATTTGAGCTGCTTGACGGAAGGTATGTGTATACTATTTTAAAACAAATATGTTAGTGGCAACTATATAAATTTTTTTAAATGTAAAATAGAAATTAATATGTCGAGTAGTGCAATAGTCTTGAAAAAACTAAAGAAGTCTTGAAAAAGTCTGGAATTAGTCTTGAATTTCGAAAGAGAAATAAACTAGACACCCTGTAGGCACCACGGTGAGTACTGACCGTGACCTAACACAACCTAACTGCGGCCTTATGCAGAGAGTGAACTGGTCTCGTTCACTCTGCTGGCGGGGGACTCCATTGACAGACAAGTGAGGTTCAACATCTCCGGCCTGGAGCTAGGCTTCACGGTGAGTACTGACCGTGACCTAACACAACCTAACTGCGGCCGCATGCAGAGAGTGAACTGGTCTCGTTCACTCTGCTGGCGGGGGACTCCACTGACAGACAAGTGAGGTTCAACATCACCGGCCTGGAGCTAGGCACCACGGTGAGTACTGACCGTGACCTAACACAACCTAACTGCGGCCTTATGCAGAGAGTGAACTGGTCTCATTCACCCGGCTGGCGGGGGACTCCACTGACAGACAAGTGAGGTTCAACATCACCGGTCTGGAGCTAGGCACCACAGTGAGTACTGACCGTGACCTAACACAACCTAACTGCGGCCTTATGCATATAGTGAACTGGTCTCGTTCACCCGGCTGGCGGGGGACTCCACTGACAGACAAGTGAGGTTCAACATCACCGGCCTGGAGCTAGGCACCACGGTGAGTACAGACCGTGACCTAACACAACCTAACTGCGGCCTTATGCAGATAGTGAACTGGTCTCGTTCACCCGGCTGGCGGGGGACTCCACTGACAGACAAGTGAGGTTCAACATCACCGGTCTGGAGCTAGGCACCACGGTGAGTACTGACCGTGACCTAACACAACCTAACTGCGGCCTTATGCAGAGAGTGAACTGGTCTCATTCACCCGGCTGGCGGGGGACTCCACTGACAGACAAGTGAGGTTCAACATCACCGGCCTGGAGCTAGGCACCACGGTGAGTACTGACCGTGACCTAACACAACCTAACTGCAGCCTTACGCAGATAGTGAACTGGTCTCGTTCACCCGGCTGGCGGGGGACTCCACTGACAGACAAGTGAGGTTCAACATCACCGGTCTGGAGCTAGGCACCACGGTGAGTACTGACCGTGACCTAACACAACCTAACTGCGGCCGCATGCAGAGAGTGAACTGGTCTCATTCACCCGGCTGGCGGGGGACTCCACTGACGGACAAGTGAGGTTCAACATCACCGGCCTTGAGCTAGGCACCACGGTGAGTACTGACCGTGACCTAACACAACCTAACTGCGGCCGCATGCAGAGAGTGAACTGGTCTCATTCACCCGGCTGGCGGGGGACTCCACTGACGGACAAGTGAGGTTCAACATCACCGGTCTGGAGCTAGGCACCACCGTAAATACTGACCATGACCTAGTGTAACTGCGGCCACACGCGGTGAGTGAACTCGTCTCGTTCATTCGGCTCATTCAAACGTACACTAAAATTAAAATAAATAAAAAATGTGTGGGGCCAAATTAAACCCAATTAACGGCAAATCAAACCTGTCCACCCAACCTGACAACAGAGAGAAATTTAAGTAACAAAGCAGACCACAGTATTTGGACCATATAAAAAGAAAACAGTTCAGCTATAAGCTAATCAAACATGTGAAGATGATAGATAAGTTGATTGGATGCATGAGACGGAATGGTAGAAAACATAAATTATTAGCCTATTCTAAAGTGATGTATTAACAAAATTTCTGCCTTATATACTATATGTACACGGTTAACATTGAGCTTAATTTTTTTAGCTTTAAAATTAGATTAAATATCATGAATACCTATTGAGAGTAGTAAAAACATTAATAGAAACTGATTTTGTGGCCAAATTAGTATGTATGTTTTTTTTTATAACATAAAATATAGTAGTGCTGAATTCTAAACATACCATAATAGAGATGTTTTTTTTTTTTACTTTCATTATGTCACTCTAAGGATTTAAAATCAGATACGTTACATATATAATTAGTAAGTAATTTGTCCTGTTGATAGTCGGTGACGTTCACTAGCGGCTACGGTGAGCGAGAGATCCGTAGTGAGCCTCAGCCACTGCAGGTGTTCCCTCCCCTGCGGCTGTTCCCCCACCAGCTCACCCTCCCCGTGGGCGCGGTGTTCCAGCTGACTGCCCTCGGAGGCCCCCAGCCCGACACTGCAATGGAGTACACTGCATCTGATGCTTCCATCGCAAAGGTAAGAATGAAAAATAGAAAAAATAAGGAAAAAAAATTAGTTCAAGAAACTTGGTGATTGGAAAAAAACATATTCCTTTATGCTTTTGAATTATGTTCAGCTGATTTAGACAAGGGGGTTCCAGAACTAAGAGACTAAGAACTAAGGGTAGATTTTACAATTATTACAAGCAATATTTTATTTAGAAATACTTTTAGTTTACAGAGGAATACAAATTGCTTGCCTTAAAAGAGTGTAGGCCAGGAGAGACTACACATTTGTTTAAAATTCGTCAACGTATTATTGTTGTGAACAAATTTTGCGTTACTATCTCACCGTCATTTAGGTAAGCCATTTTTCTCTAACGCTAAAATGTTTTTATGCCTTAGTGGTTTTCTCTAACTTATTTTGAAAAATAATATTTTTCCCCTTTACTCCTTGTGAGGGGGTAAAGTTTTACTCTATGTCTCTAGGGAGACAAATTAAACCCATAAGAATAACATTGATATTCTGGCAACACAGAACAGTGAAATCTTCTGATCGTCGGTACATCAGCAGATTGTAAACTTTCAACAATTGGCGTTACAACTTTCAAGGGTAGATAACTAAAATAATGGGTAGCACTAGCGAATGCTTATTAACATTTATATATTCCTGAAAGATTTGGGGATGGAGGAAAATGTTTGTATTTTGGCAGTAAATAACAGTTATTTGTGCTTCTAGGGACTAAAGTACAACTTTCTCTTTAAACTCTCTCATTTTCCCTGAGGGAGAAAAATTACTTTAGTCCCTTGATGTTACAACATTTTTCCTCCTCCTACACGAATAACATTTAGGCCTATAACAATAGGCCTACCATAAATAATTTAACTTTACCTTCATATGACGTCAAGCTGAATCAGTCAAATCATTATCTACGTGAAAATACGCAAGGTAGACTATATCATTTTTATAGAGTAAAATTTAAAATAAAAACAGAATTTAGGTTTTGTCAAAATTTTTACACTTAGGCTATTGGACTTCTTAGGTGAATAGCCTACCCAAGCGAAATTTAAACAAATACGTACACTGCTGACAGAATGGCTAATGCTACAGCTGCTATTAGTAAACAAAGAGTAACGAAACAAATACAAGTGGCATCTGACTGTGACTCATGTTCTTTTTAATCTCTCTTTTAATGTTATATTTATGCAACTAACTTAAGCTCTGTGGTACAAAAAAAGTTTGAGTTTTCTCTAGATAAAAAAATTGAGTATTCAAGTCACATGGGGTAAAATCTAGTACTTTAGTACTCTATTCCAAGGAGTAAAATACGGCTTTAGATATTAGGTGGAGGAAAAGTTAATTTTCTCCCTCGAGAAAATTTTCACCTCAGCTGGAGGCTCGGGTGCCAACAGTTTCCCTCGTTTAGTACATTTTTCACTGTACTCCCTTAATACACAAATAACTATTGTTATTCATATGGGACATTTTTATCAGTTGTGGGTGACTTGCAACGTTTGATTATGGACCTTTTGTTTAGGTTAATGGAGCAGGTCTAATAGAAGCACAAAAGGTTGGAGATATGACTGTGACAGGTTCTGCAATTGGCTACTACAAGTCTACTGGGAGCAAAATTGTGTTCAGCAAAGATGTCGTCAACGTTCATGTTATACCTCTGGAAGGTAAGGATGCTAAACATTATGGTCAGTTTAAAACATAGCACAGTAGGTTTACAAAAAAAGTTTATATGAAACAAATAATTTCCAAACAGCTTATAGACACACATAAAAATACATTACAGTTGAAGATCAATAAGATGATTCTCAATTGGTCACACAAAACAGATGTCTTATCTAGGTGCTTACTGATAATTCGTCTTATTGAGGTGGCAGATTTTTTATACTTCCTCTATAGCAAATACAATTTCCATAAAATTCACCAAGTAGCAAGAGTTCAGAGAAAATTAACACAATCAACCGATAAATAAAATACACATATAAAACATAATGTTTTATTGTTATAAAAAAATGTATCAAATTCAATTGTTACTGGCGCATGGTAATGTTTTTCAGTCATATTTTTGTGTTCTCTATTCGCTATCTCTACTTCACTGATTTAACACAGAACATAAAACTATAGAATAGAAGCTTTGCCAAATGCGACTTAAATGAAACCAATAAGTTGGTTTTTAAAACAGACATGCAACTGATTGATAAAAAATGTGTCTCTGGGAGGAAGTGTAGGAGGGTTTCTTAGAACTGAGCATCAAGAAGTGACTTCATTAAAATGACTTCAGGAAATCACTAGTTGCGAATCTAAACACTGGGAGCAATAGTGTAAGTTCCATCATAGAAAAACTAACTAGGTAGATATAGAAGTCTCACGGAATGCTAATTTCTGTTACGCGAAATTTTGTAGCTAAGCCGGCCAGATCCTAGGAGGCGCTGCGAGAAAAACCGGCCATGCTACGTTAACGATCCGTGGACTCAGCCGGCCGGCCAGCAGCCGTCAGATCGGCAACGTAGCTTGAACGGTTCGGTTTTGCACGCAGCGCCTCCTAGGATCTGGCCGGCTCAGCTACAAAATTTCGCGTAACAGAAATTAGCATTGCGTGAGACTTCTGTACGTGATTAGTTTTTCTATGGTTCCATCATTTTGGGCACAATATAAACTGCGCTACAACGATTAACCTACACGAAAAATGTGTTACAAAATTATGTAGAGCAAATTTGTATATAAACAATAAACATATTTCCATTTCCTCAAATGAATCACATCATTCCCACTTCAAATCAGTTATATGGGCCTAAAGAAGTTTCTGTTATCAAGTATTACAAATATTATTTTTTTTATCGAAATCGCTTAAGTGCCACCCTTAAGATTTTGCCGCTATAGGCTCCAGCCTTCTCAGCCTATTTATAAATACACCCCTGTTATTATGTATCTGTCTATAATCTGTTTGAAAATTATTTTCTCAGATAATGTGGGTTAATCCTTTCTCTTTTAGTGAATAAGAGAATACGCTATTACGGTAGAAGTCATGGTAAAACCTAAGCCCAGGACCACGTTACTTTTTCATTTTGAGGTCCTCAGAAGCCAAAAACACCATTTGTTCATTTATATGTGTGTGTTTGCGTGTGTGCATGCGTGTCCATATGTGTCTGTGGTACTGATAACTTTTGAAAGGGAACTCCGATTTTGGCGAAATTTGGCGTGAAGGTGTAGGACTAGGTCTATTTTCATGAGTTCTTGAACTAGCATAATCAGGTTATGGGAACAGGGTTTATGGGGTTTCAAAAGGGTCAAAAACCGATAAAAAAATAATTTATTTTGTAGAGTCACTATGAAGAGCTTAATTTATATTTGCTTACAGAACCCATATCCCCATATGGGGGGGTTTGCCCCCGCAAACCTATGTACTCACCCCCAACGTGTTTATGGGGCAAACCCACATAGTCACACCCATGGTGTTACTGTGGAAATAGTAAATTACAAAAATTCCGCTGAGCAATTGAAATTCGCTGATCACGTAGGTCTGGGTATTTTGTAAATCTAATAAGCCCAAAGGCTTTTCCTTGCAAAATAATCTGATGTAGTAGCACAATTGACTCTTTGTAATGTGGCACATCGTCAGTCCAGCCCAACAGTTTGTTAGTTTTCAAATGTTGCCAATCGCTATTTGTGAATTTTTTCAAAACCTGGTTTTCAAAATTAAATAAAATTTAGGTTCTTAAATACGGTTCGGATGCTTTTTCACCGTTCAATTTCACTCATGGGCTATATAACAATGGTTTGGTGATCAAAGCGGTTAACCTCACCTTCCATAGCTAGCAACTAGGGATGGACGAAATTGGATATGTAGTTCGAGACAAGACGAGACGGGATTTTTTAATAATAAAATTTTAAGACGAGATTGAGACGGCATTTCCCTTCTCGTACATAATGAGAAATGCTTTTGTAGCATTGTTAAATCCTGTTTTATGACAGATATTAAGAACAAATATTAAGTACCTTATTACAAATAATTCTTAAACATAGGCTAACATAAGCTTAAAAATTTTCAATAACACAGTTACAATATTTCATCAAAATATTCAACATCTAGAGTCAAGAATAACTTCATTAGAAGCTATTTTAGATTAAATAACACCACAAATCGTGGTTTTAACAGAACATGATTTGAGAGAAGAGGAATTGAGCCGACCAGTTTTTAAGCTGCGCGCATTTGTCGCTTTTGCGACACCCACCACAAAAATGCGACAATATTCGGACAGTCTGTCGCGAT
The DNA here is from genome assembly GCA_030545055.2 of Neoaliturus tenellus. NCBI lineage: Eukaryota > Metazoa > Arthropoda > Insecta > Hemiptera > Cicadellidae > Neoaliturus > Neoaliturus tenellus. The sequence goes on from CM061533.1 coordinate 83,482,022, forward strand.
TTTGCTACAAAGATTTTACCATAATTAATAACAAGTACCTCTAGAATCAAAGGTTTTCAATTTTAAGTTTTCTGTCATAAAATTATCTCTAAACGTGTTATTTCCATCAAAGTAAAATACAGCTTCAGTTAGTTAACCTCAATCTATGGCCGGCCATATACTGCAACAGACGAGGCAAGGTGAGGCGGGGCATTTTGACTAACGGCTTCTTGAGCGACAGAGAAAGAATTGGCGCTTATGGAGCCCCACACACTGCAAGAGGCGAGGCGAGGCAAGGCGAGGCGAGGCGCAAAAACGTGGACAGGCGTCTTTACAAAAATGCAGCAGGCAAAAATTTTGTTTTGTGAACAGTCACTAACAGTCAAAGCATCCTGCGCATGAGCAAAGTCACGGGACACCCGAAAAAGGATGCATGAAAATACGTGAGAAATATGAGCAGCTCAAAATGTCACACGCAGTGTGTTTTCCCACCGTAGCTCTTATATTGAAAATTGAATTATAAATTCACGCAGCATGAAAATAAGCTAGTAATAAATAGCTCGTGTGGTGTAAACATTTAAAATAATTTACTTATAATTGCCGTTGAAGGTCCAGATAGAGAGGATTTTAACTTAGCAAGAAGCTGCTTTTGCAAAATGGTGTTTAAAACCAAGGGTTTTATATTGGGCTATATTATTGTTGAGTAGGGCTACATCTACCCAGCCATGTTCATATGTTGATGTTTAAATCCGAAGACAATTTGGAGTTTATGTATAGGCTTAAGTACTTATGTAAATCTGCAACTTTATATGAACCTATTTTAACGTTTTCAAAATTAAATTAAAAGTCGTTTTGAACTTTTTAGTGCTTTTATTTTAGGTAAAAAACAACAGCTTAAACAAAAATACTTTTAAGGTGAAAGTATTGGTAACAGGTGACGAATTATACTACGCGCGATAGAAATGCTACAACATGTTTCATTTTGCTACAAGTATCCAAAAGCTTGTAGCATTTTTGCTCCAAGAAAATTTTTCCCAGCTTAAACCCTGAAGCCGACTCAACATACATAATTATGAATTGCAAAATTATTTTTCTAGAAAACATGCTAGGGGTCATGATTCTGTCAGAGGTGGGTTTTGAGGTTAAGCGGGTGGCTTTACGTACTCACCACTCGAGACTTGTCTATCCCTACTAGCACCTGCTGATCCGTGTACAATCACCATTGAGGGCTGATATTGCACTGCGAGTTAATGGCAGCTTTGGGAAACTCACTTCTTCCACCAGTCTGGTATATTCACTTATCCGGCACTTCACTGGTCTGCGTATGTCAGATTAGTAAAACTCTAGACAAGTATTTTCCTTAATTTTTCCAATACAGGGTTTTGACTTAAAATATTGAGATGAGAATTTCTTTATATGGCAGGTGTCAAGATTCACAGTCCTCTGTTGAGCCTGATGGTTGGCTGCAACATGCCACTATGGGCCGCTGGAGTCCCTGAAAAGCTGACTCCCCTGGTCCTGGGATCCATTCAGCCCCCGCTTCTCTTCCGCTGGTCCGTTTCCGTGCCTGATGTCATAGAATTGCAAGACGTCTTCCACGCCACAGGCCTAGAGGTGGGTCTTGCATCTGACAGGGGTACGTTGGAAAGACCTTGGGAAATGTAGCTAGTAATTTTTTATTTAAAATTGCAGACAAATTAAATAAGTTATTTTAGGAGTCTCAAAATGTTATGCCCTCAGGGTGTCTAGCGGTCTGGAAATTTCGCAAAGTCTGGAATTAGTAATGAAATCAGAAAATGGGCTTGAAAAGGATGGAATTAGTATGGATATTTGGCAAAAGATCTGAAAAAAAACTAGAATATTGTTTATTTCATACAAAAAAATTGGAAATTCTTTGATTATTTTATTTTGCTTCTTGGGCAACTCCATAACTACTGATTAAAACAGTTAGTGTAAGGTTTTGGATTTGTTGGGATAAAATAAATGGCATTAAAATTAATTGTAAATTCAAGTATATATATTTTTTTCAAATTTACCTACATATAGTATTCTGCCTCGTGAAATTTATTGTTAGTAATAAAATATTCTTGAATACTGATGTGGACTTTGAGATTACTCGTTTCATTTTATTTAATTGGTTTTCTGCTTTAATGTGTGATGTCATATATGTTCAACAAAATTTCTCTAAGCCAAAAACCAGTCTAGTCCGATTTTTGCTGTTATTAATGTTTTTTAAAAGCCAATGTGGATGGACTGGTACTTCTTTGTCTATCTGGGATTATAATATTTTGTTCTGTTATTAAAAACTGTACTAGCCTAATATGGTAAAAGTTTGATGGTATAAGTTCCCTGAAGTCATAGTATTTATGATGACGCTGAATATAGAAATTTAAAAGGTCTTAAAAAGTCTGGAAAAAGTCATGAATTTGGGTTTATGATATTTTCTAGACACCCTTTGCCCTTCATACCATTCAACCAATTCACCACTTGATTAAACGACTTACCAACCTGATCAGGACGTACGTGCATAAACATACATGATTTCCAAACCCCATCCATATCAGATCGATCAAGTTGGCAATAGTCGTGGTACTGATCCCAAAGAACTTATTCAACAACACTAATTGGCTCCAAGTAAAATTTTTTATAAAGTTTAATAAATTCATAATCTATATATTAATACGCAAGCATGTTTCATTTCCTCCTTTTTTCTCAGCTCGTGTGCATTGTAGGATAAATCCGAGCATACCGTTAGAAAGGTATAGTCCTGTAGATGAGCAGAATCACATTCTAATTCACATCGGACTCCAGGGCTATGCTCCACAGGCTTTCAAAGTTCCAATGTTAATCTTATGGAGAAAGAAGAATTGAATGAATCATTAGACAGCTGTTGTAAAAACAACTGCTACAAAATTAGGAAGAACAGATAATTTAGATCTAAAATGTTTTTAAGCTTCTTGGGGCCAGATCAACTGAAATTTTGATCGAATTTCGATCAGGAGGCTATCTCTAGTTTTTTTAATTAGGCTACTCATCTCACTGTAGAAACTTTATAGAAGTGTGTAATGATAGGTTGTATTGCAAATAGAACGATAATAGAACGATAAACATGAACTTTCCTGAGGAATATGTAACGTATTTTAAAAGATTACCATTTAAAATGTACCAGTTGATTTTCATATTGATTTATGAGAAATTAAGTTAGTTCAACGAGCTATATAACACACATTAGTTAGGGTAGTATATAGTCCACAGTTCCCACTCAATCAAGATCCTCGTTGCCTGCTCTCTCAGGTGCCGGAGAGGGATCGTCTCTCCATGAGAGTGGTAGCCCTGAAGCCAGGCAGAGTCACGGTACATCTCAATGTCACCATGCGGACTGTCCGTTACGCCTCGGCCATTGAGTTCTCCGACCACTTGGATCTAGAAGTTTTCAAAAAACCTGCCCTAATTGAACCAGGAAACTACAATGTTACCCCTCTACTGATGGCTCCCTACTCACAGATGCGTCTTCAAACCAATATGGATTCGGTGGGTGAAATATTGTAATATTTGTTTTATGCCTCTTGTTGCTTTATGGTTTTTTTCAAGGCGAATTACAATGTTTTCTAGGAATTTATTTAAAATGTCAAGTGTATTGAAACCCTCTCTGAATCCAAATATACAGGGTGTTTCAGAACTCCCTGACAATATTTTAGGGCAATGTTTCTGGGTTAGAAACATATCTAAATATCATATTTAAATTGTCCGGAAGTCTTTAGTTACTCACACAGGCGCCATTTTGTTTTTTTCACATAATAATTTTTATTCCCGTAACGGATGGTTGTATTAAATTCATATTTGGCATGAATCTTTATTATACCGATGTACATTTCCAGGAAAAAAATAATTTTTTCCGCTGTATATTTTCAAAATGGCGGCCATTTTAAATTTTCAAACGCAAATATCTCAAAATCGAAAAATTTTTAAAAAATTTTACAAGTCACAAAAAAGTTGACATATTAAATTATCTAACCAATGGTACCAAGTTTGTAAAGATCTGAGAAACGGAGTTATTGTGATTTTTCTTCATGAAAACATTGATTTTGAATTAAAATCAATGCAAATTAAGGCCATTTAACAGCAAAATCAATGTTTTCATGGCGAAAAATCACAATAACTCGGTTATTTGTTGTCAGATCTTTACAAACTTGGTACCATTGGTTAGATAATTTAATATGTCATCTTTTTTGTGTCTTGTAAAATTTTTATAAAATTTTCCAATTTTGAGGTATTTGCAATTGAAAATTTAAAATGGCCGCCATTTTGAAAACATACAGCGGAAAAAAATAATTTTTTTCCTGGAAATGTACATTTGTATAATGAAGATTCATGCCAAATATGAATTTAATACAAACATGCGATAAGGAAATAAAAATTATTATGTGAAAAAAAAAACAAAATGGCAGCTGTGTGAGTAACTAAAGACTTCAGGACAATTTAAATATGATATTTAGATATGTTTCTAACCCAGAAACAATGCCCTAAAATATTGTCAGGGAGTTCTGAAACACCCTGTATATAGGTATGACTTTTGATAGTTTTAAATTGTCAGGAAATATGCCACTTTCAAACGACAGATTTGTATTAAAATTTTGCTAATACTAGAAAATATCTGTTCAAATAACCACATGGACAAGCCAGTGATGCCAGTCTTTGTTCACCATTAAAACCATTTGCAGTTATTTTATTTTCATTCAAAACATTTTAATACATGCTAATAGGACATTTAAGAACTGGAAATTTAAGTTTCAATTTTATTATTGCTGTTAAAATCATGCTGTAGATTTTCCTAGGATTGTAAGTTTAGTTGCAAGCATTTTGTATTTTCAATAAGAAGTAATTAAAAAGTTAATAAGAAAGTTTTTAAAGAATTTGGCTTCTTATGGGGGACGGGGACATAGGAATCTGAGTTTTCTTCTTTGTGGGAGGCCTTCTATCAGATAACTTTTTCTCGTTGTTTACACTTTAAAATTATCATATTTAGGTTTAGTTAGTTTAGATGACCAGTTACCAATGAGAAGAGTTACCTACCAGAAAAGTTACCTGCCAGTAAGGATTTAAGTTTTCTTCCTTATTTGGGATTTGATCAATAATTTAGTCTCCCATTAACATGAATCAATATTTTATTTTTCTATAGCAAATTAAAATTTCTACAAAATGGCTTTTGATTCAAGTTTAAGTGTCATTGAAATTTGTGGTAAATCCTCTGTGAAAAATCTGATTGTCGAATGGCAGGCGAGCGAAATCTCATACGACACGGCCGGCAAGCCCACCCGCGGCCGGAGTTACCAGACCACGGCGCTCAGCCAGTCAGTGGCGGTGGTGGCTGTCAGTCCGGCAGGGGTGGTGGCGTCATCGGCTGTCCTGGGGGCGGCGACCGTGTTTGTTGACATTGCCGAGGAAAATGGGCTCAAGCACACACTGCCCGTCTGCGTAGAGGTGAGGTCTGCACCAGCTGTCACTTCCACTCTAATGTTTTGAGTTAGGTTAATAAAACTAACCTTATTAAAGTCAAACTTTACCCTTTGTGAAGAGGGGGTAAAGTTTTACTTTGTTTCCCTAGGGAGTAGGGGTCTGCGGTACAACAATTTTCAGGTTGGTACGGTTCGGTACAGTAAATTTTTTTGTAACTCGGTTCTTAGTACAAAATTGGGATGGTATGTGTTATGAGTGTAAAGCGGTATGAGACCAAATTTATATCTTAGTATTTATATCACGGTATAGGAATATATCATAATCACTTAAGTATAAGTCCTTATACTTAACACCTGTGCATGCATGCTGATGATATCAGTTTAATGATAAGTAGTAAAAATGAACATGAAGTGAGTAACAACATCAAAACAATAACTGAAACATAGATTTATTTTTGGCCGATGAAAAACTTACAAACTTAAAAATAGATTTTCAAAAGATAGCCTACACATGCTGCATCAGTTTTTTCCAATTCATTCCCTCAGACCTGTCAACAAAAAGTGTAATTCCCTCGCAATTGATCGTCAATTCACGCCAAGCGCCCACAAACTCACGCACTGTGAGAGTGCTTAATGCAACTAACACTATCTGTCCGTAATCACATTAAACTAAGCCTGACAGAGGAGCTCCTAGTGAAAGTACGCGACACTATTATAAGCAACCTTCTTTTTGGATATGATGATAAAAGGGCTTTTGCCATTGGTTACTTTGTAAAGATTAGCAATAAACACGGTTAGCTGAACCAATTAGAGAGCTTCTATTTCTTTAGCAATTTCTTTAGGGCTTGTTTCTATTTTAGCTATCAACTAGATTATTTAGCCGGTTTGTTTACTTGTAAGATTGAATCTGTACTGTCTAATTTCTCTCAAAACTAATGTAAAATATGTTAGTTTATTTGTAATTACATGATGGATGATATGTTTTTGCATATTGTGGGGCCTGGACTTTGAACTAGTGCTGAGTTACCATTACAACAAGGGTGGTGTGTTTCATTCCCAGTGTGTCTGCAGGTGAAGCAGGTGCATTATGTGATGCTGAACGTGCGCACCAAGCTGCGTGTGGGCCCAGGCAAGGCTATATCCGCGCTGCCGCGGGGCCTGGACCTCGAACTGGTGCTGAGTTACCACGACAATATGGGGCAGGTTTTCGCCGCCACACGCACCGACATACGCATGCAGCAGAACCGATTTGACTGTGTGAGTTGCGATTTTGAATGAGGCCACATTTGTTTTTTACTGTGAATGCAAATTTTTTTATTAGTTTTTTTCTATAACACGTTTATTTTCTATTTGTGTTAAAATCAAATTTGCAACAGGGCTTTAATTCACATGTTATTTATTTGATATATGAAGTATTGTTTATTAATGAATTTAATACCTGATTTATGGCAAACCAATTATTGTGACAGTAACTAGTTTTGATTTACAAAAGGAGTTGTCATCGGGCTTCAATAAAGTTGTGATGATTCTGCTAATACAAAGAACATCAAAAATTTAAAAAATTAAATGATTACGTGTGATACAAACAGCAATTACTAAGTAAAGACCACAAGACAAACACAAACACAGACATTAAAAAACACTTAAAAAGCGAAGTCCAGATTGTACCGCCGCCAGGATTGCTCAAAACTAATTTTTACATTTTTTGAATGAAGAGAATCCTCACATCTTTGTAGAAGCCAGATTATAACTTTGGTAAGTTGAAACTAGTTACTGTCACAATAATTGGATTATCACAAATCATATATTTAAACCATAAATTGAATGGCTACGCCGAAAAACGTTCTATGCGACAAAAACCTACTTTTGAGAAAAAGCAGAAAGAAGTTTGCTTTCTAAAATTTTACGTAATTTTTAGGTTGGAATTATTTTTTGCCAATAATCTTTTAAAACTACATATATAACCTCGTATAGTAGTATTATACAACACTTTTACTCACAATCAGATTTTTAACTATTTTTATGCATTTTTAGGGGGTAAAACGTTCCAATCGCCTGTCATTTGAAACGTTTTTTCCTGGACTTAGCCTCTGCCGCTAAAAATCATCATATAATGTAGGAGTACCAACATGAATTCAATAATGAATTGAATATATAAAACACTTTTATTAGAATAATATTATAAAAAAATAACATTAAAGTATTGAACAAAACGTTAATATTTCTTAAAACGTTTTCTTAACGTACTATATTATTGTTCAACATGTTGTATAATAATAATAATAAAAATAGTTAAGTCCTAAAAATATTTTTCTTAGAGAAAAAAATTAATTTTCAAAATTATTAGAAAACAATATTATAAAAAGATGACAATATTAATAAACTTATACATAAGTATAAGAGTAGTAATCAACAGGTATCAGGCCTTAGCACTTAGAACGTTATTCCACTTATTGCTCCCGGTGGCAGTTTTCCTGGTACAGGCTTCTTGGTTTTAGATATATATGGCAATCCAGAGTTTCTCCTTTATTTTCTATTCTAATCTTTCCATTTCCCGACATTTAACTTCCTTTTTTCCCAAAATTAAGACGATATATGTCGCCAGGTGACAGCGGCACAGCTGGCGGAGGATCCATATCGCGGCTGATAGAACCTTATTCGCCAACAAACCCGCGAACTCCCGAAAGTGGCGCCGGAATGGACAGCTAAAATCAGGGGTGCCAATATAAATAATTCCAACGCAAAATATTCCACGATGTTGGGGAGGTCTGTTAGAACCTTTTTCACTAAAAATCTCGAAATTTGTATTTTTGTCGCATAGAACGTTTTTCGGCGGAGCCATTCAGTTGTATTCACTGGTAATTATAAGGGTGAAATTTCATCACAAAGTATTGTATTTTTTTTTTTTTGTTTTTTTTTTTGAGTTGTTTCACATAAGTAATGTAAGGTAAGAGCTCTAAGTAAAAATTTTATAACATAGTTGCATGATAAAAAATGTTATTGAAACTATGTGATTAAAATTCTCATTTGGTTTAGATTAATTGCTTTCAAATTTCTTCAGGAGAGACTGAAATACCCTTCCCCCATTTTATCAACACTATGCATCATGACCTGAACCACTATAAGCAGGTCACATACAAGCTTAAGTTTATTATTCTTTATAAAAAAATTATTATACCTCGACCACCGCAATTCCCATATCACCTCCGTTGTTCTAGTCAACTCCGTTAAGGCTATCACGTAGCCATTATCAAAACTAAAATTTAAGATATTTTGCTATTTCAGTGACGTGTGGAGGGCCTGCTGTCATACTACCAAACGTTCATGTTCCACGTTCAGTGTAGTAATTTGTATTTATTAGCGAAATTCGCAAGAATGAAGTCAATGATATTTTAGTCCTTTTTTTCAACTTCATCTTTTGTGGCAGAGGACAGAATTAGTGGTAAAGTAAACTTCCTTTTATATGGCCTGTCTGGGGCTTGACACATGACCGATTACAGAATAAATGTCAGAAAAATGTAAATTCAAGAAAAACTTACTTTAAATGTAGACCTATTAAAAATATTCTTTACTACCTAACTTACAGTAAAAACTTTGCATAACATACTGCAATGAAAAATATCATGCATGATTTTGAAACTAAAAAAATGAAAATTAGTTATACAATGTAACCTGATGTTGGATGAATAATCTATCCTCCACTCATTCCAAGGTGCTTTGTATGGCACAGTGTTGTCCCCTCGCAACTTCCGATCCTAAACGACCTTGAACACTCATTATTATTTTTATACCTATCAATAAAAATTTTTCCTGAAAGTCGTGTCGGATTATCAAGCATGCCGGATCATGGGATGTCGGATTAGAGGAAGTTTACTGTAGGAGGAGTTTGTTTACCGTTAATAATGTTCCATTGGCTAAAGCCTTTTTTTATTTATTTTTTTATTTTTTATTCTTTTTTATTGCTGTTTTGCACAACCGTCACTTTTTAACAAGGCATAGGTTTGGGTTAAAAATAAAACAGCTGACTAGGAGTTACTGAAAGAAATTGTAAGTTATTCAATGTTACTTAAGGAAAACTGCTACTCAAAAACCTTTTTCACAATTAAAAATTTGTTTTACAGTTTAAATACATAAATTAACCCACCACAATATTCTTGAGGAGGATCAAGTTTAAAAAAAAACCTAAATATTTTAGTTTTGATAATGTCTACGTGTTAGCCAAAACTATATTCAACTGAATTGTACTATACAGAAGTTGTTGCGGATGTTGAGGTATGTTAACCTTTCTAACATTGATAAATGATTCCGAAAAGCTTCCACACGAATAAATTCATTTTACTGGTAGTATTAAATTAAACCTCTTTTCTCCTTGTTCAGATTGATTGTTTCAGCTTTTGATTGAAAACATTGATATGAACAGTTGTGTAGGCCTCTTTCTCAGCTAAATCCTTGATGAAGCTCAATGTTAAAGACATATTTTGTCACATTATATCGTTGTATGTTTGTCCCGCGCCAGGTGAAGGTGGTGCGAGGAGCTGTGAACGGGACGTTGACAGCCAACCTGGTCGGCTACTGCTCCTCCGTGCTGAAGGTCTGGGACGCCGGCACTCCCAAGGTGGCCCATGACTTTGTCAAACTGAGGGTGGATCACCTCATCACACCGTCCAAGGTGAAATGTTGTGTCAAAACACTATTACAGTGCACAATAGAATAAACACAATATTCAATAATCAAGACTTGTAGAGAGGAGACTGGCAGGTTAGACTTGGTAGGACGACTCATACTGACTCAGGGTTACCAACTGTTGGAGTTCAGTTCACTGCTTTACTGACACAATGTATACCGGGTGTCTCACGTAAGGTGTCTCAAATTGATTACAGATCAACAGTTTGTCCTACAATCTTTAAATAAAATAATTTCTCACTAAATTGACCCTGAGGAATATTATTTAAAATATTTTCAACGTTGTATAAATACAGGGTGTACCAAAAACTGGGGGTCACAGGTTCGAATTACGGAAATTTCAAATTCAAACATATGTCATATTATACATAATTAGAAAGGTCTATTTGATATAAACATTTAGCTAAAAACGGTGTTTTGTTATCTTTATTCGTTTCAAATCCCCTTTAATACCCTTTAATTCTTTTATTATTTGTCTTAAATAACTTTTGATTCAAAATACTTATTAGAAATAAGGTAAACTTTACAATGATATGTCACTAGACCACATAAAAAAACTAAAATTTCCAAAATTCAATATTTTAAAAAATGTTTACATAAACAAAACTGAAAAAAAATTTATATAAACACATGTAATTTAGTACATCATATTAAAGCTCTCATTAAACTGAGCAACTTTGTAATGTACACTAATGCAAGATCTCTTTTTTTTACTAATCACGTAAAAATGTCATTTTATTATATAACTTGCATGTTAATTGAATAGTATGGCAACAATGGAAGAAGGACTGCCATACTATCATGTCCTGATTAATTAACATACAAGATAAATGGGAAAATTACATTTTTATGTTATTACTACAAAAACAAAAGAGATCCGGCATTTGTGTAAATTACAAAGTTGCTCAGTTTAATGAGAGCTTTAATATAATGTACTAAATGTTATGATTGGGCAGGACAGTAGTTACATCGAAGCTGGTAAGTTACATTTTTAGAATTACAGGTGTGGTGGACAGGTATTTTGTATTGAAGATAAGTTTTAGAGCTATTGAAAGTGTTTGACGGGTGTGGTCATGGGTAGCTGAGTGGTTAAAGAGCTCGCCTTTGAATCTGAAGGTTGTCAGTTCGATCCTGAGAAAAGTTAGTGCTTTTTGATGGTTTGATACTGGACCCAGCTGCCTTTGGTCATTGGGCTATTAATTAATGATCCTGACAAATGAAACAGCTGATATTTGTCAGTAACAAAGCTACACCTCATCTGATCCATTACAATCATCACACTCACCCCTTCAGTCATACTCACCTTAAAATACGCACCACAGAGTGCGTCGGTGTTTCAAATAAAGTATCTAAAGTATCATGTGTGTTTAATTATAAACTTTAATTACAAATATTGAGTAAAAAATAAAGAATATCCTGCCAATTAAGTTTTACTGTTTCAAGTTTCATATTCTTCATTAAATAACTTTATATTCAGTGGAAAGGGTAAATCTTGTTATGTGTGCCATCACATGTTTGGTTTGCTAGTTTTTGGTTTGTTTTAAGTGTACAATGGTTAGTGTGAGAAGAGCTGTTCATCAGTATCAAAAGCCAGAGTTTGATGTTTGTTGGAACTGAGTGAGTGTGATATCTTCATTGACGAATTAGATAATTTATTACAAAGTGTAAAGAATAAAAACTTGATTGTGACCGGAGATATTAACATTAATCTTCTCAAACATTCAAAGTCGACCGATAACTATACGTTGAAAATGGCTTATCATGGTTTAGAATCTTTAATACATGAGCCCACTAGAGTAACAGATAACTCTGTTTCATTGATCGACCATATATATTGTAGAAGTAGTGTCAACTCAAAAATAGAATATACAGGTTTTGTAACAGAACTGCAAGTGACCGATCATCGAGCTACGTTTGTATGTATCAAATGTAATTATGAAACCAATAAAGCTAATGAACCTTACAAAGTAGACAAAATAGATTACCAACTTTTAAATAACACTCTGTTACAATCAGATTGGCAATCTGTTTATTCCGCAAAAACTGTTTCTTTAGCCTTTGAAATTTTTTTGGATATTTTGCATCAGTGTATAAATCAGTCCCGTAGACAAAAGAATAAATGGGAGAAAAAGAATCAACGAATAAAACCATGGATGAATCAAAAACTTTTAAATATGATTCATACAAAAAATAGTTTGTATAAAAAATATAAAAATCAACCACAAAATGACATTTACAAACTTAACTATAAAAACTATAAAAATAATTTATTGAAAGAAATAAGAGTAACTAAAAATACGTATTATAATAATATATTTGATTCCAACAGAAACAATCCAAAATGCCAGTGGAGAACAATAAAAGAAATAACTGGTCAGGTATCTCAACGTCAAGAACGCATAACTCTTAAAGATAACAGAAACAACAGTATAACATGCCAGAAAGATGTTTCAGACCACTTAAATAATTTTTTTGCAACCATAGCAAATGATTTGAGGGAAACAATAAACAAAGATCGCAATACAGCTATAGGTTTAAGAGAACAAGTTTTAAATTTTTTTCCAAGTAGCACAGTTTGTGATTCTTTGTTTCTATATCCCACCAGTAAAGACGAAATTAAGACAATAATAATGTCATTAGAGAATCGAAAAGCCCCAGGATATGACAACATAACACCAGTAATATTAAAAAACTGTATGGGAAACATAATAGACATATTAGAATATTTAATTAATTTCAGTATGACGTGTGGTGAATTTCCCGATATTCTAAAAAGTGCAGTTATTAAACCACTATTTAAAAAAGGGGACAAAGAAAACCCGAGTAATTATAGACCTATTGCGTTGTTATCAATATTTTCAAAGTTAATTGAGAAAGTAATTAAAGTAAGATTGGTTAATTTTTTGAATAAAAACAATTTTTTTAGTTCCAACCAATTTGGTTTTAGAACGAAAATGAGTACTGATGATGCATTGTTAAACTTCATGAAACTAGTATACGAGGGAATTAATGATGGGCAGTACTGTGCGGGTTTATTCATCGATGTTATGAAAGCATTTGATACGGTGGACCATGCAGTGCTGCTCAGACGGTTGTATGACTCGGGGGTGAGAGGCGTTGCTCATCAATGGTTCTCGTCCTACTTGTCAGATCGCACACAGCGAACTAAAGTTGGATTGGAGCTAAGTGATCTAGCTAAGGTCTCTCACGGTATTCCACAAGGTTCAGTTTTGTCTGGCCCCTTGTTTCTCGTATATGTAAACAATTTATGTAACGGCAAATTTAAGGGCAAATTGATAGCATTCGCTGATGATACTGCTTTGTTCTACAAAGGTAGTAGTATTGAAGAAATTAAGATAAATATGCAAAAGGATATTAAATTACTAAGAATATGGTTCACTGATAACTTTATGGTTTTAAGTCCCAAAACAAAGTACATTAATTTTAGCTTGCGAGGAAGTTACAATTTTACTAGTCCACTGAAATACCATGAGATAAGTTGTTCGGAAAATAACTGTAACTGCCTGGCTCTTGAGCAGGTAAATGAAATAAAATATTTAGGGCTAAATGTAGATTTTCAATTGAATTGGAAAGTTCACGTTAATTCAGTCAAAAATAAGCTTTTAAAATACATAAGAGTGTTTTACATGTTAAAATCTCTATGTTATTCTTCAGTTCTTAGAACAGTTTACTTCGCTTTTATTAATTCTAAATTAGAATACGGTCTAACTGTTTGGGGAGGCTCATATTATACTACCATTAAACCCTTAATAACAATCCAGAAACATTTTATAAGATTACTATCAAATAAAACAAGACTGGAACACACTGAGCCATTATTTAAAAATCTAAAAATTTTACCTCTTAGGAACTTATATGTTTTTAAAGTACTAAGGGTGTTCTTCTGTAAAAGTGGGAACAGGCCTAACCATAACATGGTACCAAGAACCAATCTCAGAAATAAATTCAATGTTGACGTACCTAAACCAAATTTGACAATTTATAAAAAATTCTATTCTTATTTAGCACCTACATTTTTTAATCGTTTGCCAGACAATATTAAAAATATTAGTAATAGAAACAAATTTTGTAAATTAGTGAAGACATATATACTGAACCATGATAATATCCAAATGTTTTTTGATACAATATCATAGAATGTATGGTGTTTTATTTTTATGCTCTAGGTTAAGATATATACTTAATTAAGCTGTGTTATTTTTCTTAAATGTTCTTTTATTTAAATCACTTTAAAATCAATATTGTGTTAGTTATAATTTTGATTTGTTTTATTTTTTGTTTCTTGTTACTATATGGTCTAAGTTTATCTTGTTACCACTTGTAAATATTATTATTTTTTTTATATTTTTAACTATAATAGGAAATCCTTGATCTTCATATGTTATCTACTGAAAGTGTATTTTTGTAGTTTAATAAGCCGTCTGACCACTTATACCTACCGCTCGAGCGGGAAGAATAAGTGCGTGTGTAGGTTCCCGTACAGGTAATAGACCTCGGGACCCAAATATTGGTCCTTTAATTGTAATTTTATATCTAATTATTATCAGAAATATTAATTTTAATTTATATTGTAAATATTCTTTTTTGTAAAATTATGAATGGTATATTAAGTTATGTATATTGTATCAATATTGTAAAAATGTTTTTAAAGGATCAATAAAGATTTCATTTCATTTCATTTCAACTACTTGAGGAATATTGAGTTTTATAATAAGATTTGGAAATGAAATTAGCAGTTTTGATGGTAGAGCTAAAGCGATTACCAAATAATCTATATTAATATAAGAAGATGTTGTTTTTATTTTCAATCTTCATGGGCTTGGAACCCACTGGACCATTTGTCATGAAACTCTCTATCTCAACCATGTTGCACCACATAACAAAGCACTTTAGAACTTACTTTTATTTGTTAAACTGACAAAGAAACACCAAACAGCTTCAGGGCCAAGTACTGTTGGGAGATGACTTGTTGGCCAGCTAGGGAAAAAGGAATTGAGGGGAGGTTACCCCCACCTCAGGGTTTTCTAGCTCTCCTATTGGTTAAATTTTAATGTCTTCTTTTATTTCAATGCTATTTAACAGCTGATAGTGGTGGGGGTATCTTCCCCTTCACTAGCCAACAAGTAGTCATCTCCCAACATTATGAATATCTGTAAGTTTCAAATTGATGTGTGAACTCTAGGATTTTGTCCATTCCACAGAGCGAGCTGACCGTGGGTGATGTGGCCTGCTTCTCCATGCCACTACTGGATAGCTCGGGTGCCGAGGGGAAGTGGAGCTCAGGTGCACCTGAGGTGGTCGCCATGGAGACACCCGCGGGAGTGGCTCGTGCCCTGAGGCCGGGACAAGCTTTGGTGCGCTACCGGCTCAGCGACACCATCACCGCGTCCACGCTCATCACCGTCCACCCGATACAGGCAGTGAGTACAGTAGACAGTTCATCATCCAAACTAATTTGGGCCAAGGGTACACACTATAAGGTGAACAATATAACCACTCTTGGTGTCTGCACCAAGCTAGTTATTTGATATTTTGTATTGTTTTCAATTCCAAGAGCTCAATGAGCTTGTGTGGAAAGTCACTTGTATTCAGACAACCCTCAGACTATCTACACAGCAGTCTGCTACATGTATGAAGCAATACAACATAGAAACCAATATACTAATAAAAATGAAATGGGGGGATGAAGTTCACTTAAATTAGTGAACATCAATAGATTTGACCCATTATGAGATTGGAATTTGCTCACATTTACTTGAGTAAGCCACTAACGTTTACTGTTGAAAACATTCAACCCAAAAGAGTCATTTTCATTTCTGAAACGATTAGCAAGTGATCATTGGTTGCAGATTGTGTTCCTACCGCTGAACAACCGCAACCTCACCAACTGGGGCTCCTTTTCCGCCCCTCTACTCCTCGTCAGTGACCATGACACTCCAGAGAAGACATCCAATCTGCTCGGCGGCCACTCGTGCCCCCCCATGCCCCCGCCGTCACCCCAACAGCTACCCTTTGCCTGCGAGATACGCTTCAACAGTCCGATGACACCTGTCGATATACACCACGTCTTCAACGTACAGCCGCACTTTGACTTTCACACGGGTAATTGTTTTGTTTACCAGTACAGTAGGCTATCTCTAATCCATCAGATATCGAATCAGTTTGTTGCCGGATTATTAAATACTCCCATCGCAGCAGACCTGCGTACTCAGGGAATTTCCAAAGGAATTTAAGATTTTGTATTTTCCCCTCAAACACCATGGGAATGAGTAAGTATGTTTGCTTCTACAGGATGTTCTTAGAAAATGTTAGGTGTTATGTAATGTAATGGTTAGGTAAGGTAAAGTATCTGGGGGCCGAGCATTTGCTTGGTAAACTCAAAACAGTAATATTCTTTATAGTAATATCAGTTACAGACAGTGCAGTCAAATGCCCAGTGCAAAGAGGCTTATTTCTTGTTCTAGATGAGCTCGTTCACTCTTCTCACTCGCCTTTCAGACTGTTTCAATTCAGTGCTGCTCTCTGGAGTATATTTGTTAAAAGACAGGTTGAATCTGTAACACGTGGATTCTAATTATTAAGTTAACAGCTGTTTTCACAATTCTTAATAATGCTTTTGTTTTTAAATGATTTAAATGCAATTCTACAAAAAGTTGTTTTCTACTTTTACATGACTTTTATTTATCTAAACATTTATAATCAGTTGAATGAGGTACGATTTAAAAAAAGTTATAGATTATTTTTATCATAAAGTAGTATTATTGATTAGTAACGGGCTGCCATGCAAAACCACAAGTTTATACTGGAACACGTGGTCTGCACTTTGACAGTTGAGTCAGCTGTTTTCGTTTTTTCTTTGTTTTGATTTTTAATTCCATAAGACCAATGTTAAAATTTGTAAAATTTCAATTAAAGATTATAAATAAGACTTTTTCTGGCATAGAGATCTGTATTTATAATATTTTTATTCCAGAACTAAGTTATTTAAAAATTTTGAAGAAAACCATTCGAGCTGTTTTTGAGATCCATGTGCATACATACATACAATATACCTTATCGCATAAGAGTATAGGATTATATCAAACTGTTTCAATGTTTGGCACTTTTTAATTTTCCCCATAAACCCCATGGGGGTGAGCATGTAGGTTTGCCGCCATATGGGGGTTTTAAGCCAATATCAGTTAAACTCTACTTAGTGAATGTACATGTCAAATTTTACCAAGTTATGTCAATAAATAAGCAAGATATAGGGTTTTGTTGATTCCCCAAAAGATTACCATGGGAAACATATTTTTGGCTTTTCTCCATAACCAGTTAAGCCAAGTTAAAAATTCAAAATATTAATTTGTTTGTTCTTTAACTCTCTTAAATGGTTTAGGTTCAAATTGTTTAATTTTAAAAATTGAGGTCCAAAAATGCCAAAAAGCGATTTTTTACCCCTTTGAAACCCCATAAATACCCATTCACATAACCCGGTCATGCTGGTTCGCGGAAGTATGAAAATAAATCTGGTCTTAAACCTTCATACAAAATTTCATCAAAATCGGAGGTCCCTGTCAAAAGTTATCAGTAGCACGGACACATAGATATATATGTATATGTAAATGAACGAATGGTGTTTTTGGCTTCTGGGGACCTCAAAAGGGAAAAGTAACATGGTCCCAGTCGTAAGTCTTACCATGGCTACAACAGTAATAGCGTATTTCCTTTAGAAATTCGCTTAAATGATAGACTTACCGAAATAAGTCTATATAAGGTCACTGGAGCCTATTTTACATCCACCATTTATTTTTTCGGACCTTTTGATAACATGATTGGACCACGGAAAAGCGGCCACTGGTGATAAAACCACCTCAAATGACCTCAAATACCTATAAAACAAAATTGTTGTTTATCCACGAAGCTCAAACTGCGAAAAAGCAGCTGTATAGTGATGTAATCCAACTAATGGGCTAAATTCAATACAATATTGAAAACTGGGCCATGAAAAAAATATTAGAAATAGCAATTAGCGTAGACTGAAAACAGATTACAGAGGGACAAGTATTCAAAAATAGGGCCCTTGTATTCAAAGATGTAATTGAAGGTGGCAAGAGAAAGTAGTTACCACCTCAATAATATTGTAGAAATTAGAAAAATAAATATAGGACTTCAATATAACTTTAGTCTGTAGCTCGCATTAACTGAAGAAAATTGTTGTGGAGAATTTTTATATTTGTTGCTAAAGGTACTCAGTATCAACTTATTTCTGTTGTATTATTAGCTTGGCCACGTATTTTTTATGCCCTTCTTATTTGGAAGGAAAGTCGAATTACATTGACATTAAATGTAAATTTTTTTTTTATTAATTACACACATTTCTGATGGACGTTCAAACTCATCATTAAATTTTAGGTTTTTTGTTCTAGGCATAACCTATGGTTATAAGTGTTTTTTTTTCTTTTTCAAAAAATATTTCTATTGGATCTTACTTGCAAGACAAGTTCGTTCGTTTTGCTTACTTGCCAGGCCAAAGAGTGCTGCATTATGGTGCACTTAAATACAATGAACTACCGGTTCAAAATGTATGACATTGGTTTATTTAAACAGTTATCAGCTGATTTTTGTTTTGTTCATTTTAGTAGCTACAAAAAAGTCCATAAGGATAACATGGACACTTTGAAGGGCTTGTGGACAGAAATTTGATTTTTCCCAGTCATTGGGCCAGCTCCTATCCATTCTTTGTGGCTGAACCCTCGTATTGTTTTTTTGCGTAAAACAAAATAAAAAAATCCTAGGATATTTAAAGTTCTCACTTTCAAACTGTGTATGTTATAGAGCAGCGAGTCTCAAACTGTGTGCCTTGAGACCTGCTAGATGAGCCATGATATTAACTGTTGAAATTTATGAAAACCTTCTTTACAATCCTTCTTTCATACAGGGCTGTACTCGTGCCGGTTCGAGGGGGTGGGCACAGCGTCCGCCAACACGAGTGTCCTCTCCACCAATGTGACACTCCGCGCGATCAGCGACTCGCTGGTGTCGGAGCCGCTGGTGGTGCCGTTCCTGCCCTCGGTGCACCTGCCCGTGCGTGAGCTCACCATCACAGACCAGAGCTGGGCACTGCTGCCCGTCATCGGGGCCCCCCAGGTGCTGGCCCAAGTCCAGGTATATGCAGTACACTCTCATTCATCCAAACTAAGGTGGCGGACGGCCAGTAAAATTTGAATGAAGCTGCTGAAGCGGGGTATGCCATGAGTCATTGTTTTCGTCAAGACAACAACCAATGATGGTTATGTACACTATTTTTATAAAAATAGTGTACATAACCATCATTTATATAATTTAAAATATATTTTTTATAAAAATATATTTTTATGTACACAAGACATCTTCTAATAAAAATATATTAAAATTCCTAATATGTAACAGGAACCATATAAGACAAAGTTTAACTAAATAAAGCTTTAAATTCTTGACAGAAACACTAAAGTGTAATGTATAATAAAAAATATGAATTCCTAGTACAATACTAAAACGTGACAAACATACATTTAAGTGAAAAACCAAAATAAGTGTGTTTGAAAATTATTGTAGTCTACATAGTTTATTTACAAAATTTTTACTATACTGTAACATTTATATTTGTTTAGAAAAACCCAAAAAGTTTTTGGTGGTATTCAATAAATCTCAATATAGCCACCGTTTAAGGCTCTGCAAGCATCAATTAAGAACTGAAAATAACAGCTGGCAGTAAAAAAAATCAACCGTTTCAACGATGTTAATTCCATCCCCAAGATATGCAGCAAAGGTGTGCGATGAGTTAAATTTTTATTTAATGCCAGCAGAGCCTAAAAATGGTGGCCATACTGAGATTTATTGAGTATCACCCAAAAACCTAGTTTTTCTATCTATATGTATATTCATTTTACCATATAGTTAAAATATTGGTCTTAAAATGTGTCGGTTCTTTTTTTACCTCCCTGTATATATGTTTTAATTTTTTTATTACATCTTATTTTAAACATATCAGCAATGCTTAGTTTATAAACACGTTTTGAGATTTTGGGATCAATATTCTCTTTGATTTTGGGCTAGCAACGAAAACAACCCCCAAGTTCAGTGACTACCTTGCAGTGACAATTGAAACAGTTTCAAATTCCTTACAGTAAAAATAAGTTGCTAGAAAACGTGTGTGTTTGTTTTGAGTTACACTAATCAACTTCTTTATGACCCTCTAAATAACTTGTGAATCTACAGGTGTTCACGTCGTCTGACGGATCGTTCATGTCTGTGGTGGAAGCCAAGCGGCCTGACATCAACACTATCATCTTCCAAGTCACCATCAACTCATTGTCATCCGATGGTCATCTCTTTCTTTACGTGTTCTCTCCTCTCACTGGCCAAAATATTACGGTAAGACTAACAAAATTTCATTCTGTCTTTAGCAGAACAAAATTTCTTATTCAAATTTTAAAGGCTATAAAATTATGTAAATTATACTTTTTAGATGGATTACAGATTGGACAATCAAGCCTTCTGTTGACAGTGTTAAGTAACCTAACTCTAGATCCTTACACTATAAAACTGTGTTAATAATAAAAAATAGTAATAAAAGTTAATAATATAAATAAATTATAGAAACCAAACATTTTTCTCAAATAGTTGTGTTGACTTTCTTAAAAAGTGATACTCACGTTCCCTTATAATGCTTCATAAAAGGACATTATTGATACACAAGTCCATGCCAAAATAAAAATTATTATGTGTAAAATACAAAATGACAGATAGCAGCTAAACGAAGCTGAAATAAAAAAATTACTATATATTTTTTATTTATTTTTATCAATAGAATGTGAATACAGTAGAGAGTTCATTATACAAACAGTCAATTATCTGAACCTCTGAAATACACTATTTATAACCCAAGAATAGCCGAACCGATTTGACGAATAATAATTGGGGAGGTAGCTTAGAACCAGGAAGAGCATATTGGATATTTTTTATCCCAATTCCTCCATAGGGTTCCGCTCCACACGTCTTCGAGTTAACATTTTATTCTTATGGAAGCAATATTTTTGTATTGGAATATAGGATTACATTTAGGAATATTAATTCTATAAGGAGCTGTTCTCATTTAAAGTATTAAGGGAAGATTGGTAATAAAAAACTAGAGAGTATTACAGACTTGCGGCGAGTGAGCTTAGCGAACGAGTTCACTTGAAGAGCAAAAACTCCCCAATTTGGCATTGCAAAGCATTCCGGGTAAGCTAGTAGACACAAATAACACAAATGAAAGTTGAGTTATTTAACTCACTGGCTGGGTAGCTGAGTAGTTATAGTGCCTGCCTTTGAATTCAAAGGTTGCCGGTTCGATCCTGAGAAAGTTAGCAGCTTTTTAAAGGTTCGATTCCGGACCCAGTTGCCATTTGTCATTGGGCTATTATAATGATGCTTTCTAACAACTGGTCGATGTTAGATAGTAACAAGACTGGGGTTTGGACCATTCCCCGTCGAAACGTTAAAAAATGCAACTGGCGTAGATAAGACACAAGACACAAAAAAATTCAGATTAATGTTACTTGAAAACTTAGGTTGATAGTTATTTATGAAGTTATTGTTTTATCCTCTTGATGAATGTTTTCTCATACACACCCCAACACTGCCCCTTCCTTAATTGTCACTCATACATTCCCACGGTTCCACATTTGCATCCTAATTCCTTTACTTGCATGTGTTGGTTAATTTAATCCCTAAACTCTCTTTACTTTTGAAAAACCTCCTCAATGTACAAATATTTTTCATATTTCCCATTATATTAACCTAATTTTAAAATGATTACTTGTTACTGGTACCGAGAACCGATCCTTTAAAAAAAATCGGTATCGGTACCGACTGTGAAATTTTATTACTGAAACATCCCTAATAAAATGGGTTTCCTATGACTACTGATTCACTATATCACACAATATCATTACTGGTCAAATCATGGATGATTAAAAAAGTTTATTAACACTATTCTTATGGTTATTTAGTGGAGCTAGCTGAGGGAAGGGTTTTCTTGAGGTAGGGTTTATCTGATGTTTAGGTTTGGGGATTTATGGAGTTAGTGACATACTGGTATGCCAATTCCCATCTTCTCAGCATGGCACTGTTGCACTGAAATTTTATGGCTTTGGTTTTGAAACATTTGTCGAAGTCCACGTTGTGTTGATCTTCATGAAGGTCTTCTATGGTCTTGGCTTTATAAGTTTTGACATCTTGGCTGTGTCCATTCATACTTTTCTTAGATTTTGGGTTGTGAGGCCTATCTAGTGGGCTTGCCAGATATTGCACTCTATAAGTCTCGCTAAGTAAGTTAAGGAATGGCCAAAAACAGCTGGGATGGGCGGGGGGAGAGGGGGTACTTTTCCAAAAACTTCAAGCTTACATTACATGTTAATTTTCGTGGAACAGCTGGTTATTTAAATAATTTTAGCTGAATAATAGTGCAAATTCATTCGTCAAGTTACTTGACGAGGCTTTTAATTGGTGTACAAGATTTATCACTGTTTCACCAAAAGGCTCTTCCATACAAACTAATTCAGTATACAGTATTAAAGAGGGAAAACCATTGCAAAATAAATATTGAGGAGAAAGTATAATATTGAGAATATTGATACGTTCAACATAGCAAGTGTCTTTAAGTATTAAAAAAATAACACTATTTTTGCTTTTTATATTATTTTTATTGAAGCTTGTTATTTTGTTAAAAAGTAGTCAGTTAATTGTGGTTATAAATGGTCAATATTTTTAATATTTGATTATTCTAACCACCCTTGGTCAATTAGATTGAATAATCAACTCTTAACTGTATTCATTGTGACACAATGAATATTCTTTAACACTGATGTGTCATCCTGGGCCATGCAGCTTACCAGCCTGTAGGACACTATCATCGTCACCTGTCACCCTCTACAGCCTTCTGACTGTCCCAGGTGCCGGTTCAGGTGAATGTCAAGGGAGGGTTGGCGGCCCCATGTCTGGCTAAGCCTGTGTCATCCTGGGCCATGCAGCTCACCAGCCTGTAGGACACTATCATCGTCACCTGTCACCCTCTACAGCCTTGTGTCTGTCCCAGGTGCCGGTTTGGGTGAATGTCAAGGGAGGGTTGGCGGCCCCATGTCTGGCAAAGCCTGTGTCATCCTGGGCCATGCAGCTCACCAGCCTGTAGGACACTATCATCGTCACCTGTCACCCTCTACAGCCTTGTGTCTGTCCCAGGTGCCGGCTCGGGTGAATGTCAAGGGAGGGTTGGCGGCCCCATGTCTGGCAAAGCCTGTGTCATCCTGGGCCATGCAGCTCACCAGCCTGTAGGACACTATCATCGTCACCTGTCACCCTCTACAGCCTTGTGTCTGTCCCAGGTGCCGGTTCGGGTGAATGTCAAGGGAGGGATGGCGGCCCCATGTCTGGCAAAGCCTGTGTCATCCTGGGCCATGCAGCTTACCAGCCTGTAGGACACTATCATCGTCACCTGTCACCCTCTACAGCCTTGTGTCTGTCCCAGGTGCCGGTTCGGGTGAATGTCAAGGGAGGGTTGGCGGCCCCATGTCTGGCAAAGCCTGTGTCATCCTGGGCCATGCAGCTCACCAGCCTGTAGGACACTATCAACGTCACCTGTCACCCTCTACAGCCTTCTGACTGTCCCAGGTGCCGCTTTGGGTGAAAGTCAAGGGAGGGTTGGCGGCCCCATGTCTGGCAAAGCCTGTGTCATCCTGGGCCATGCAGCTTACCAGCCTGTAGGACACTATCATCGTCACCTGTCACCCTCTACAGCCTTGTGTCTGTCCCAGGTGTCGGTTCGGGTGAATGTCAAGGGAGGGTTGGCGGCCCCATGTCTGGCAAAGCCTGTGTCATCCTGGGCCATGCAGCTCACCAGCCTGTAGGACACTATCATCGTCACCTGTCACCCTCTACAGCCTTGTGTCTGTCCCAGGTGCCGGTTCGGGTGAATGTCAAGGGAGGGTTGGCGGCCCCATGTCTGGCAAAGCCTGTGTCATCCTGGGCCATGCAGCTCACCAGCCTGTAGGACACTATCATCGTCACCTGTCCACCCTCTACAGCCTTGTGTCTGTCCCAGGTGCCGGTTCGGGTGAATGTCAAGGGAGGGTTGGCGGCCCCATGTCTGGCAAAGCCTGTGTCATCCTGGGCCATGCAGCTCACCAGCCTGTAGGACACTATCATCGTCACCTGTCCACCCTCTACAGCCTTCTGACTGTCCCAGGTGCCGGTTCGGGTGAATGTCAAGGGAGGGTTGGCGGCCCCATGTCTGGCAAAGCCTGTGTCATCCTGGGCCATGCAGCTCACCAGTCTGTGGGACACTATCATCGTCACCTGTCACCCTCTACAGCCTTGTGTCTGTCCCAGGTTCCGGTTCGAGTGAATGTCAAGGGAGGGTTGGCGGCCCCATGTCTGGCAAAGCCTGTGTCATCCTGGGCCATGCAGCTTACCAGCCTGTAGGACACTATCATCGTCACCTGTCACCCTCTATAGCCTTGTGTCTGTCCCAGGTGCCGGTTCGGGTGAATGTCAAGGGAGGGTTGGCGGCCCCATGTCTGGCAAAGCCTATGTCATCCTGGGCCATGCAGCTCACCAGTCTGTGGGACACTATCATCGTCACCTGTCACCCTCTACAGCCTTGTGTCTGTCCCAGGTGCCGGTTCGGGTGAATGTCAAGGGAGGGTTGGCGGCCCCATGTCTGGCAAAGCCTGTGTCATCCTGGGCCATGCAGCTCACCAGTCTGTGGGACACGGCATCCACTGTCATCGCACTCATTGTCATCTTCCTGGTCATCTGGTACTGTGAGTATCACAACTATCACTGGAGCGGATGTGGCAGCTTTTTGATGAAATATTGAAGCCTTTTGCTGTATAATGACAAACCTACAATAATCTCGGTTACGGGGTTAGTCTAAGATAATTCTCACATTAAACTTTAGAAAAATATACATATTATGAATATATTGGGGATTACGGACATTAAAAATGATTAATAGTCACAAAAAAGTTGATTATAGTACAGTTTCCTTATTTTTTAAACTCATGCTGCATTTCACATCTAAACAACAAACATCTGAAATACACTTTTTCCAATGTCAATCAAACGGACAAGTTGCAGACTGCACGTATAACCCCCCTGTAACAACTAAGCATTCCATTAGCTTGGGGCCCTAATTACAATTCACTAATGCTTATTGCGATCGGTGTCAGAGTTAACCAAACACCCAATCACGACACTGTAAAATCCAGATAATTAAGTAGTTTCAATATGAGTGTCGTGATTGTATAGATCTTACAATATAAGTGCCGTTGTTAACTGCATAGAAATACATGAGGCACACCGGAAGTCCCCGAGCGTAGACTTAAATACCCATTGTCACTCGAACTGATGTTTAAATTCTGCAGACGGCTAGTTCAGTTTGTCAACCAACGCTTTTGAGGTTATTAAGTATAACTCGTATGTTAAAAATAATAATTTTTGGGAGCGTTTCATTACTTCCAGGTTTCATAACTTCCAGGTCGCTAAAATTTAATAATTATTAAGAACCTCACTACTACCAGGTATCATTTCTCCCAGGTCTAATTATTTCAATACAAAATTATAAGAAATCATAACTTCCAGGCATCAAAACTTCCAGGGATCACAACTACCAGGTCTTTTATATAAATAAAGTGAGCGCCTCACAACTACCAGGTCTCATAACTACCAGGTGTACAGTCTGAGTCAAAACCCGCATGATGCGCGTCGCGTAGGTTGCTTCGCTCACGTTGCAGGCGCTTCCGCGGCAGTCGTCACCGTCCGCCGCGCACTTCTAATCATATTTCAACTTTAGCTTGAACTTCAAATCTCTAGATCATTAAAACAAATCAGTTAATTACATTAACTTGAATTGAAGTTCAATTACAGTTTAATTGCAATATTATACATTATGAAGTTATTGACTGGGGTAATCACTTTGTCTTAGATTTAGTTAATAGTTGAAAGTATTACGATATTCATAAAAATGTTTATGAGTAGGTTTTGTGGTATGAGATTATTTGTTAGATTGTTTTTTGTTTTAATTTTTTAGAAAATAAATATTTTAAATTAAATTTAAATACGGAGCAGTAACAAGTTAGCTATTTAAAAATAGACGGGGTTTCTTTCGTTCCCCATCGTTGGTTTTTTTTTTTTTTTTTACGGATTTTAACGTTTGAGGTGTCAGGTAAATTGATATAATTTATTTCCCTTTGATCCTTTACAAGAAATGGGCATTGTATTACAAAAAAAAATACGTCAAAATTGAAATACTTAAATACCTTTATTAATATTGCACAGAACTCAAACCGCTATATCTAAATTACTGTTCATAAATCCAGAAGAAAAAGAAAATGGATTTGGTTACAGCCATATTATTACCTTATTTTTAAAATTGGTAAGTGTAGTGTCCAGGACTGACTGACTGAGTTTATATAAAAAATGTATACAATTTACAAGGTATGATGTTACAGTTTTAGTTAGTCGGAGCTGAGGAATGTCAAGTTTCAGACATTTTCTTGTTGAGCGTGTGTGAATTTATTGGCAATTAAATTAAAATAACGTTCGTGTAGTAGTTTATAAGAAATAAAGAGTCTGCAGTACCCCAGCCATCTTGGATTTTTAGTACCATAAGAAAAATGTTGAGTTAAAAATATTACTGTTAGGTGTCTACTTTATCTCGATAATCTTGCTTTGGATTCGCATGAATTAAAAATATGTTCACCATGTTTGTATGGCGGTTCATATGACGTGGATAAATTTTCAATAAACCTACTACAAATGGTTTAACATTGTTTTAAAATGGTGTTATTAAATATTTATATTTTATTAGTAATTTAAATCGATATTTTTATTAATTTTATATCACCTCAAATGAAAGATACTATGGTAACACTGAAAACGACATCTAGTTTGGAATTTTCCGACGAAAAACAAACTCGCTGTAATGTTTTTTATTTAACATTGTTCTTATGAGACAAAATACCAAATACAAAATGCGGAGGTACTGCAGACTCTTAAGGGTATCGCTTAAGGTGCATTCACACTTAAGGCCCGTGTACACGTGGCTAGTATACTAGCAGCTAATATTTGCTATTAGCACAATCTAGGCCAATTAGCGCGAATGTTCCAATCTACACGTAGCTAGTAGTATTGGCGCTAATTTTTGTGCTAGTAAGCTGCAGAAGTAAATTCAGTGGACCTGCCGCACACTACATCGACCGCGACACGACACGACAAGACATTTTGACGGAAGGCGTTTTATACGGCTCAGATAGTATGAGTTTAAATCAGTCTGGCGAAGGTACTGAAATTTCCGTTTTATGACAAAACGCTATCAAACAAAATCAGAGAATCCAACTCTGCGCATGCGTGTTGGACAAATTGAACTGACAAAAGTTAAATAGAGGGGTTGAGGGGTCGTCGGAAGCAGTCGTGTTTTGTCGTGTCGGACGATGTTTTTTCACACATCCGACAAAACAGAACAGAACAGAACAAAACAAAACAGAAATCGTCGTGCCTTGTCGTGTTGCGTTCGATGTAGTGTGCGGCCGGCCTTAGAGCAGTTTTTACGAAAAGGTTTTCTGTAAATTCAAATCGCAAATGTCTGTGTTTTTAAAAAGATTTTAAGAATATATATTTTTAATATTGATTAGTTCAATCCTGTAGCAGTCTTTTAGTGATTGAAATTGTTTTAAGCATTTTTTGATACACTACCATCATTATTAACAGCAGAGGCTCGTGAGTTTTTTTTTCAGCGCCCGTGCAAAAAAGACCAAATTTGCCGCCCGCCCGCTTTCCAACAGGATGCTATCCCCGAACCCCCCCCCCCACCCATTTATTAGACCTGGCTCCGTTGCTCAGTTTCGGGTAATTCATGATAAAAATTAATGTTACGACGTGACTCGCGCTTCGCCTCTTATTTCATACCAAAGCTCGTAAGATGTTGGTACAGTGTTAAACTGTAGTAGACCATAAAGAGGTCGGTACTGATAACTTAGTGTTTAAATGAAAAACTAGGGAATCGCATCTAGGTTTAATTTAGTTTAATTTGAACCGGTGGTTCAAACAGTTTTGGAAAATATTTATTTGATAGATCAATAATTTCCAAGAATTTTTTAGAATTAGGTAAGGTTATTTTTTTCATCTTTAATCCTTTTACGTTCCTGCTATTTTTCAAAGCTTAATTTTTTGACATGTCAAATCAGAAATTTATTTAAAACAAACAGTTTATATATATATATATATATATATATATATATATATATATATATATATATATATATATATATATATATATATTAATATTAAGTACATTATAATAACTGAGTACCCTTTTTCATATTAAATTATTTAATTGACAACTAGTTTCGGCTCTTTAGGCCATTATCAAGTCAATATAAACAAATAACCTTAAAACTAAATACAACAACTTCTTATCAACATATGATTACACTTATATGACTAAGTTTGGTTTCTGATTTGTAAATTATTTCTTCTTGAGTGATTACTATATTAAATTTCATAATTTTCATTCGTCATCTGATAAATCTTCTTAAATATGGCATTTTCTTGATTTACATGCGTTATGTTCAGTAGTTTTTCGGGCCATTTTTTGTTTTGTATATATATGAAAAAATCTTCTTTAACATTTAATCGATCTTTGTTATTTTCATAGTCAAGTATTTTAACATCGTCATTAATATTTGTGTATTTATGTTTTGCTTTTAAAAGGTGGTCTGCATAATTAGATTTCATGGACGTCATATTTTTTGAATTAAAAGCTTGAATGTGTTCTTTATATCGAGTATTGAAATTTCTCTTTGTTTGTCCAATGTATACTTTATCGCAGGAACCACATGAAATTTGATAGACACCAGCTTTGTCGTAATCATTCACATTTGTCTTCTTCTCATGTTTTTGCCGGGCGTTTTGTATCATTCTGAATGAGTTGTTTTTCGTTCTATAACTCAGTTTAATTGGGGAATTTCTGAACGTCTGCCTTATGGCTTTATTTAAGGTTGTGTTATGTGGCATACAAATGTAGCCTACTTCTTCATCTTGGTTTAATCTTGAAATATTTTTATTCTCTAGTTTGTTACGTTTCTTTTTAATCATATTTTCTATCATTTTAGGTCTGTATCCATTTTTCAATGCTAAATATTTTATTGTTTCTTTTTCTTTTTTGAAATTGATTCCGTCCATCGGGATATTTAGTAGTCTGTATATCATAGCATGGAAACTCGCCATTTTTTGGGACCACGGGTGATTTGAGTCTGACGGTATAATAACTTCTGTGGTCGTTGGCTTGCGATATATTTGAAAATCGTGTTTCCCATTTTTTTGTGATATTGATACATCTAGGAAATTTATTTGGTTTGTTTGCACTTCTGATGTGAATTTTATGGTTTTAGATAAAGAATTAAGATATGTAAGTAATTCCTTTGACTCTTCTTTGCTTCCTTCGAATAGGCATATTACATCATCTACATATCGAAACCAATACTTTATGTTGTTTTTCAAAGGGTTTTCTTCATTGATAATTTTGTTGATTTCTAGGTTGTGTAAGAATATTTCAGCTAATAATCCTGAAATTGGGGAACCCATCGGTAATCCATCTTTTTGTAGATGAAAGGAGGCGTTGAACTTAAAGTAATTTTGGTTTAGTGATGTTTTTGTCAAAGTAATCAAATCATCTATTTCGTTTTTCTTTAAAGTTTTATTTTTCATAAGGTCTGATTTAAGTATCTCTAAGGTTTCTTGTACAGGAATGTTTGTGTACATATTACTAATATCAAAGGATATGAATAATGAGTTTTGCGGTATTTTAATGTCTTTAATTTTGTTAATAAGGTCGTATGTGTTTGATACATCAAATCTATTATTCCAAGTAATGCTGGTCTTTATTTTAGTCTGTAAATACTTACATACCTTGTAACTGGGTGCAGTTTGGAAATTTACTACTGGTCTGATAGGAATATCTTGCTTGTGTATTTTTGGTTGACCGCGTAGCATTGGTGCTCTTGGCTTTTCCATTTTCAGTTCAGCCTTCTCTTTTCTTGATATAGTTTTACAGTTCATTATGACAGCATTAATTGATTTTGTATAAATTTCGGTAGGGTCGGAAGTGAGAGTTTCAAAGTTGTTATCTTTTAGAAAATCTTCTACTTTAGAGTTATAATTATCTTTATTCATGATTACCACTGTATTACCTTTATCTGCTTTGGTAATTATAGAATTAGTCTCTCTTAGTTTGTTAGAAATTGAATTGACTATATTTAGTTCTTCTTTTGCTTTCTTTTTTATACTAGGCTTTAGCGTCTTTATTTTTGATTTTAAATGTGAATGATTACGACAAAGCTGGTGTCTATCAAATTTCATGTGGTTCCTGCGATAAGGTATACATTGGACAAACAAAGAGAAATTTCAATACTCGATATAAAGAACACATTCAAGCTTTTAATTCAAAAAATATGACGTCCATGAAATCTAATTATGCAGACCACCTTTTAAAAGCAAAACATAAATACACAAATATTAATGACGATGTTAAAATACTTGACTATGAAAATAACAAAGATCGATTAAATGTTAAAGAAGATTTTTTCATATATATACAAAACAAAAAATGGCCCGAAAAACTACTGAACATAACGCATGTAAATCAAGAAAATGCCATATTTAAGAAGATTTATCAGATGACGAATGAAAATTATGAAATTTAATATAGTAATCACTCAAGAAGAAATAATTTACAAATCAGAAACCAAACTTAGTCATATAAGTGTAATCATATGTTGATAAGAAGTTGTTGTATTTAGTTTTAAGGTTATTTGTTTATATTGACTTGATAATGGCCTAAAGAGCCGAAACTAGTTGTCAATTAAATAATTTAATATGAAAAAGGGTACTCAGTTATTATAATGTACTTAATATTAATAATATTAGTAGCCCTATCAAAAGAATTTCTTGCTTTCCAAATATATATATATATATATATATATATATATATATATATGTGTGTACCTGGAAAGACAGTTTGTAAACTGACGGTATATCGTTGTAAACTATCTTCAAGTCTTCAAATATTAATATTAAAATATCAGGAATGTGTAAAAATTTGAGAATCTCCAATATAGCTGGGTAGACAGAGAGAAAAGTTTTATCTGAGTAGATAACCCACACCGCGCGTCCGGCAACGACGACGTCCTGATTCCAAGAAGTCAAGCTTGAATACATTGTGTTACGACAATAAAAACACGTTAGTCCGATCAATAAGTCCACAATATTCAGTCTTCAATTCCTTATTTTGCTTTTAACTCGATAATGTATTTTAATTGTGATAAGGTAATTTTTAAAAATTTTAATTATACCGATTTTAATTATATACGATTTGTAGAACTCAATCGGTGGTCTTAAATAAAGGGTTTGGCCAAAGGAACTCGAGAAAAATAACTGTGCATGTCCAAAATGACGTGAGGAAAACATAAATAACGTAAAAAATTCTCCAGAAGAACATCTACCTAAAGAACATCAAATTAGTATCGAACAGAGTCTGTCTTGGTTTGGTTTTAAAACGATAGCCCGATGAGGCCAATGAGTTTTTATGTCCCTATTGACAAGAAAACCTGCTTTAGAAAGTGCTACTGTTTCGTTAAACTTTTAATTGATTAATTAATTAATTAATTATATCTATGATTGACCATAGTAATTTTAATCAATAATTTTTTATTAATTTTAGCGAATTTCCCTATAGGGAATACGCTATTACGGTAGTAGCCATGGTAAGACCTAAGCCCGGGACCATGTTACTTTTTTGTTTTGAGGTCCCCAGAAGCCAAAAACACCATTCGTTCATTTTCATATATATGTATATATATATATATATATATATATATATCTATATATCTATGTGTCCGTGGTACTGATAACTTTTGGCAGCAACTTCCGATTTTGATGAAATTTGGTATGAAGGTGTAAGACCAGGTCTATTTTCATGAGTTCGCGAACCAGCATGATCGGGTTATGGGAACGGGGTTTTATGGGGTTTCAAAGGGGTCAAAAATGGGTTTTTGGCATTTTTGGACCTTAATTTGTAAAATTCAACAATTTTAACTGAAACCATTTAAAAGAGCTTAAAAAAACAAACAATTTAGTATTTTGAATTTTTAACTTGGCTCAACAGGTTACGGAGAAAAACTAAAAATAGGTTTCCAATGTTAATCTTATGGGAAATCAACAAAACCCTGTATCTCGCTTATTTATTGGAATAACTTGATAAAATTTGGTATGTACATTCACTAGATAGGGTTTAACTGATATTTGCTTACAACACCCATATGGCGGCAAACCTACATACTCACCCCCATAGGCTTATGGGGAAAATTTAAGTTTCGAATATTGATACAATTTGATATTTACCTTACCTAACTACTACATTTTCTAACAAAACAAACATTTTGTAACAACATCCAATGGCAGCAAACCTACATACTCATTCCTATGGTGTTTATGGGGAAAATACAAAATCTCAAGATCCTTTGGAAATTCGCTGAGTACGCAGGTCTGCTGCGACGGGGGTATTATATCACCTCAAATGAAAGATACTATGGTAACACTTAAAATGACATCTAGTTTGGAATTTTCCGACGAAATACAAACTCGCTGTAGTGTTTTTTATTTAACATTGTTCTTATGGGACAAAATACCAAATACAAAATGCCGAGGTACTGCAGACTCTTAAGGGTGCGCTCTACCCATCTGCCGCGGGCGGATGCAAGGGTTTCGAATCTCCGTGTTTGTCGCCCCAGTTGTAAACCGATTTAAAATATTTTGGTGTCATTCTTTTCGTAATATAATTTTGTACTCCGCTATCGTCTTAAAATTTCGATATTAATTAAAATTACTAAGCAGCAGGGTGCTTGCTAATAATGTTGAAATAAGCGTTTTTGTATCAAGTTTTAACGTATTAAAAACAATTTTTTTGGAAAAAATAAGACGATACGTGAGTACAATATAATCTTAAGAACAAGAATCTGCAATAAGATTGGTAAAAAGTGTATAGATAACGATGCAAGAAGGGAGATGCGAAAGGTCTGCAATTTCAAGAACATCGTTAGACCACCGATCGATTTCGCACTGAAACGAAAATAAGCATTAAGATAAAGTAACAAAATTTAAAATCACCCGTCATATTTTTCCAAAATATGACATTCCGCGTACAGCGGCAGTTAACAGTCTCGCTCGACGATTTTGACGCCGAGGTAGAGCGCACCCTTAGTAAATAAATGGCTGTCGGACAAAGAATTATTATGTGAGTACCAAGCTGGTTTCAGGAAAGGCTATTCCACTATTGACAGTGTGTTTATTCTTTTGAATTATGTAAAATTAAGTTTAAATAAGAAAAGGTGAAAACTACATACATTTTTCATTGATTTACAGCCGCTTTTGATACAATTGACCGAAAAGCACTGTTTTATAAACTATCTTGCCTTGGAATATCCACACACATGATACGTGTGCTGAGTGATTTGTATGATAAAACTTTAGCGTCCGTGTGGTGCAAAGATGGAACAACATGGAGTATTTTGAAACAGAAGTAGGCTTAAAACAAGGTTGTATTTTGTCTCCTTTGTTATTCAGTTTATTTGTAAACGATATTGTGGACTCATTGAGAGGAGGGTGTATTTTTGGAGACATTAGAATAAAAGCATTGCTTTATGCAGATGATATTGTTATGATCGCTCCAACTGCCACTAGCCTACAATTAATGATGAATGACGTAGAAAAATATTGGCAGCTTTGGAATTTAAAAGTAAATTTAAATAAGTCTAAGATCATGGTTTTTAGAAACGGAGGGAAACTAAGTAAAAATGACAAAAATGGTACTTTGGAGGTAAAATAGTTGAAGTGGTTACTATTATAGATACTTAGGTCTTAATTTAAACTCGAAATTAACTTGGGAGACTCACTTAAAAGAAAAATGCGCTTCGGCAAAATTGGCAATAAATTCGATTTGGAGAAATTTCATGAACCAAAATAATGTACCCCTGAGCAGAAAGTTTATATGTTACTTTGTATTATAGTAAGAGCTATTCTATGTTATGGATGCCAGATTTGGGGTCTATGGGAGGGTGATTATGTAAATGGTGTTCTTAGATTTTTCATAAAAAGAATTTTTGGTTTGACCAATAACATACCGAACTACTCCCTATATCTGGAAACTGGTCTTGACAAGGAATATATTTATACATTAAATGTGCATTTAGGATATATTTCACGAGTTCTGTCCTTACCGCAGAACCGCTTACCGTACCTTTTAAGATTGCCCAGATAATAATTACTAAAAATATTTATTGGTGCAGAGAATGGAAGGCTATAGATAGAAATTACGGAATAAATTTGGTGATTGAAATGAGACACATTGATAAAACTCATAATCAGATGTTGGCAGTGGTGGAGGCGTTGAGGAGGGGGGGAGGCAGGAAGTTGTCCAGGCGGCTCGTGCCGCGCGCCATCACACCACGTACGCTTCCCTGGATTATGACCTTGGAGATAAGCACTATCTCACTGATCATGTCCCACAGATAGCTAGGCGATGGATTTTCAAAGCTCGCACAGAATCAATTCCTATTTTAGTAAAAAATCTTAAAATGATGCACTGTTGGCTAATTTGTTCTACATATTATGAAAAACGAAAAATAAATTGAAAAGGTGTTTTGGTTTCTGTATAAATCATGATAAAAGAAGCAAGCTAACTAGCGTTATAGGGTATTATCAGTATTATCGACGCTAATACACGTATTATTAACGATAATACATGCGTTTCACAAAAAGTATGTAAGGAAAAAATAAAAATAAAACTGTAGTTGAATAGAACTTGACTCTATTTTGCCAAGGAATTTAATTTTTCACATGAATACTCGTTTTTTACCTTTCTTTCTTACGAGTATTGCTTTGTTTAGGACCATATTACATTACATTATATTAATTTAAATTGTTTCCAACAAATAAAACTTAAATATAAAGTTTGAAAATTATTTTATCCCATTAAAAACGCTATCACTAGACCAGTTGTTTAGAAGTAATGCTGTAGGGAGGGGCGTGGAGGGGTGATCGGGACTTTTTTCCTCCCTACCGCGCCAGCCCAGATCTGCATTCATATACGTTAGAGGTGTTGCCAACCTCACGCATTTGAAATGTCCCGTTACCGAACGTTACCACGAAAGTGCTTGGTATACTCTACGTAGTGTACTTACTACATGGTGGGTCTTATGCCACAAATAGGTCCCCATTGAAGTTTTGCAAAATTCATTTTCTTTATATTACTAGAAGAAAAGCTGTTTGTCGACATATCCTGCCCCCAACGTAGTTCCCAGACCTAGGGTCTCCCTCCTATTAGGCCTAGGCATTTATCGTCCAGCTAATGGAGCATGTATCGGTGTCATCAAATATCTCTGCCCCAACATACTACAACTGTAAATATTTTTGCCAGGTTTTCTTCGGCAAGAAAATATACAAAATATATTATATCATTTATTGATAAGTCCTGTCATATATTAAGTTATTTATTAGGATGTTTCATTTTGAGACAAAGCCTATGCATTATAAGCTCATACACCAGATATATTCAAGCTCTTCCAGTTTATATTATTTCATGAATTACTGTATTACTAAAATTGTTGTTTTACTGTCTACCACTCCAAGCATAAAATATGTTATTGTTTAAAAATGTACACTAATTGTTTAAATCAATGTCTGATTCTGTTCTTCCTGTGGGGTTATTTACTGTGGTATTCTATATATTAAATACTCGGTTGTAACGCTACGTTTTCAGCAACTACTGATTTAAGTCTCAAATTAAAGGTAATAATGCGTAGATTTGCAGAATCTCTTTTAAGTACATGATTACCCTTGGGGTTACACCCTACAACTCTTCAAAAGTTTGGGTCAATGCATTTCTTATGGAAGACTAAAATTTGAATTGTTAAGCAAATTTTAATTAGTTAGCTGTGATCAAAGTTTGTTTTTGTTTCATATAACCTAAATTTTTAAATATGGCGTCCGGTGTTTGTAATCAAGGAGGCTTATATTTAGTACCGATATAATAGTTGATGGAAACTGATTATTTTGACCCGAATAATTTATTCTATTATAAATTAGAATTCTATTATATTCTAACGGCAGTTTTCTCAGAGATGCGAGTGGTGTCATTTTATTCAGCATTTCAATCTTGATCAACGCACAGTTGATGCTGTACGTCAAACATTTCAACACAATCCTCGGTCCTAAATGGGCTCGGTCACCAGACGTGACCCTAAGGGTTTGTCAAGTGTACTCTACTACAGTTCCTAATTTTGAGACAAGAGAGAGAATAATAAATGCAGTGACGTGCATTACTAAAAAAAATGTTAACCAAAACATGGGACGAAATAAAAATTCACCTAGAATATAATATTGGCGCACTCAGGGCGGCTCGTGAGTTTTTTAGCGCCCTTGCAAAGACCAAATTTTCCGCCCCCATCGCTTTCCAACACCATGCTATCGACGAACATACCCCCCCCCCCCCCGATCACCAGACCCTACTCCCTTTTTAGTAACACATGATAAGATGCGCGCTTCGCCCCAAATTCACATGCAACCTCGTAATATGTTGGAAAATATTTATTTTTAAATAATTAATCTTCAAGAGTTTCTTGTAAATTAAGTAAGTAAAAATCTTGTAATTGTAAGTAAAAAGACGGATCTCGTCGGCTCTGTTTTTAGAATTTTAAAATAAAATTTCTAATTTCAGCTATAACTGTCTAAAATCATTCGTTTTTATATTGATACAGTTTGACATTTATCTAATGTAACTATTACATTTCCTAACAAAACTAACATTTTCTAACATCCCAAGGCAGCAAACAAACATACCCATTTCTATGGTGTTTATGGGGAAAAGACAATATCTCAAGATCGTTTGGAAATTCGCTGAGTACGCAGGTCTGCTGCGACGGAGGTATTCTCTTTTCTTCCTAGCACAGCAAATCGCAACACATGCGGCAGCAGCCAACACCACATCATCGTCGCAAGCACTCATGGTGCTCAGGGGACTGTGGCCTTTTGTTAAACATGTTTGACTGAAGGGAAGCGCATAAAATGAAATGTTTAACAACAAAAGTTTTATAAACACAAGGTCAAGTTTTAGAAACAAAAGTTGTATAAAACATGTTTTACAAACATAAGTTTATAAAACATGTTGAATAGTGTAAATGTGGCTTCTGCCTATATACAGTGATTGGTGATGGGGACGTACAAACTGACGTTTACTGTGACCTTCTGTGACGTACAGCCTATAACGTACTTTGAAATTTGTACTTCATAGCAGTGACGTACAAATTATTATGGATAGGTATATTCTTAAATGTTTATAACATTATAGTGACACGATTAACGTGTCAACTAAGACTAAATAGGCTAATTGATTAAAAACAAACCTTTCTATTGCCACACATTTACCGCAGTCTTTATCTGGCCGAATTCCAATTTTATGTATAACTTTTCATAAGGCTCTGTAGAACTGTAAACTATACTATGGGTTTAATCGTTTTTAAGAACAATTAATGCAATCAAAGTCTATCATTGAAACATTAAATTTGTTTTTTCACTATTATGACAGCACGTATGATTATGTTTATCAACGTTTTCATTTTTTAATAACTAAAACCGTGATTTTTTTTATCAGCGAAATACAACAACTAATGTTAATTTTTTCAATGTATATGTTTTGCGTCTAGTAAAAAAGTATAAATAGAGCCTCCCCTTAAACCATTTTCTTACATTGAACACCACGGGGTTCATGCTTACTATCATAAGGTGAAAAAAATTTCAGACTAGCAGGCACATACATTTAACACATTTAGGCATATACATAATAATCTGTTTTATTTATGTAAAAATATGATTCCTAACATGATTCCTATTTATTATTAAAAAAGTATAATACAATTCGTAAGGTGTATTAAATTCTATATTAAAATACAAGGGTTACCGACGCAGCACAAAGCGCAACATTAATTAGATTTATATTTCATATCTTGATTGATTCTATTCTACTTTCAACTAGTGCACTTGGGTTATGGAGTATTTGCTTTACCAACAGCGGTGTGGATTGTATTCAATTAACATCACAATGACGCGCGCCAGGCATCCGTCGCCCTACGCCGTGCATAAAAGAGGCCTTACAAAAACAAAACAAAAGCGCACGAATGCCAAGAACTTAAAAAGTCTTGAGTAGTTATAAAGTATAAGCCAAGCCTTCAAAAGGTAGCTTGATAAATTTATACAGCCAGGCGCTCAATAGTTCGCTTTTACGTCTAATAGTATATCTTCTTTAACTCACAATTTTCCAAGCACTCAAAGGGTACTATACACTTCTTCTATATATTTATATATACTAGAGATCGCCTCCTGATCGGAATTCGATCAAAATTTCAGTTGATCTGGACCCAAGAAGCTTAAAAACATTTTAGAATCAAAACATCTGTTTTTCCTGTTTTTCTAGTAGTTGTTATTACAACACGTGTCTAATGATTCATTCAATTCTCCTTTCTCCATAAGATTAACATTGGAACTTTGAAAACCTGTGGGGCGTAGCCCTGGAGTCCAATGTGAATTAGAATGTGATTCTGCTCATCTACAGGACTATACCTTTCTAACGGTATGCGCGGATTTCTCCTAAGTTGCACACAAGCTGAGAAAAAAGGAGGAAACGAAACATGCTTGCGTATTAATATATAGATATATATATAAATGGTTGTGGGTAAAGGGGCGTGAGATGGGACAACTCCGCTTCATAACAGAACATTCTTATGTACAATAAATATTCAAACGAATTCTCAATGATTTTTTTCTATTTTATGACTAGTTGAATAGGCCATACTACAGGTAGACTTAAGAATTGTCGCTAAAATGTGGCTCATTAGATAACCCTTTTTTTATAAAAAAAGAACGTCTGTCCTTATAAAAATTTGATTTACCAGTGGCTAATTACTTTTTTAGGCCAAACTCAATAATACTTATGTAGCCTAGTACCTCAATGTATAAGTTATGAATATTTATGTACTTAATGCCCAAATAAACCATTTATGTCCATAACAATGATTTGGTCTAATAAATATTTCAGATGTAAACTACGAAATTAATAATAAAAGATAAATTACCAATGTACAATAAGTTTAGTCGTAACATAAAACAATTTCCCTATAGGGAATACGCTATTACGGTAGTAGTCACGGTAAGACCTAAGCCCGGGACCATGATACTTTTTCGTTTTGAGGTCCCTAGAAGCCAAAAACACCGTTCGTTCAAATTGATATATATGTATATATATATATATATATATATATATATATATATATATATATATAAATCTATATATATATCTATGTGTCCGTGAACACGATAACTTTTGAACGGAACCTCCGATTTTGATGAAATTTGGTACGGGGGTGTAAGCCAGCGTCTACTAGGTTGAGTTCGCGAACCAGAATGATCGGACCTTGGGAACGGGGTTTTATGGGGTTTCAAAAGGGTTAAAAATGGGTTTTTGGCTTTTTTTACTTTTATTTAGAAAATTCAACAATTTTAACTTATACCATTTAAAAGAGCTTAAAAAAACAAACAATCTAGTATTTTGAATTTTTTACCTTACCTATCTTAAATGGTTATGGAGAAAATCAAAAAAGTATGTTTTTTATGTTATTCTTATGGGAAATCAACAAAACCTTCTATCTTGCTTATTTATTGACATATCTTGATAAAATTTGGTATGGACATTCATTAGGAAGCGTTTAACTTATATTTGCTTAGAAAACCCATATGGCGACAAACCTACGTACTCACCCCTATAGGGTCTATGGGGAAAATAAAAAGAACACGATAGCCTTATAAAATTTGGTCTGTACAATCACTAGGTAGGGTTTAACTTATATTTACCAACAAAACCCATATGGCGGTAAACCTACATACTCTCATCCCCATAGATTTTAGGGGAAATAGAAAATTTTCAAAAATTCCATTGGAAATTCGCTGAGTACGCAGGTCTGCTGCGACGGGGATATTACTGTATTACAATTTACAGTTAGATTTTAAGAGACTATGAATTTACATTTAAATTGGTTTAAAAAATAGTCTTTTTACATTGTTTGTTTCATATTCAGATGATCATCATATCGGCAAATCATAACTTATTTATAGCCTACTTCATTCAAGTCAAAATAGAAAACAAACAGCCAATTTTACTTGAATGTTTATATAACATTTAAATCAACTTGAATCAAGTAACTTGACTAGTGTAAACCCGGCTTGATAACGAAAAATAAAAATAAATAAATAATAGCGGAAGTATATTTAACATTGGTTTTTATATAAACAGATTTTTGTGGAAAGTTCATTTCATTTCCCACTTTGAAATCACCATGATCTCAGCTTTTTCGTGTTATAATTACGAAACAAGTATTTCTCTTTATGTGAGATTACTATAACATTGGAATGTGAACTCACATTCACATTTATGAATGGTGTTGTTGATATACTTTTATACACCTTGACGATTAATAAATGACCTAAGCACAAAGCAGGTTCCTTGGATTTATTCGTGATGACTGATGATCGGCGCGCCGAGCGTTGCGGAGCTGGCTAATGCCTTCAGTCATGATGCGGCAAACCGCACTACAACTTTTGGTTGAGACGATACCTGGAAGTTGTGAGGCCTGGAAGTTATTTCGCTCACATTATTATTTGATTTTACAGACCTGGTAGTTGTGAAACTGGAAGTTAAAATAGCTGGAAGTTATGAAGTGAATATAATTTATATTAAACTAAACAGACCTGGTAGAACTGACACCTGGAAGTTATGATATTGTAAAAATTTATAAATGAATAGCGACCTGGTAGTTGTGATCCCTGGAAGTTATGAACCCCACCCTAATTTTTATATTTATTTCAAATAGTTATTTAACTAAATTTATATATTAAGAATATTGTTATTTTTCACCTTATTATTTTGCTCCGCCCGAAAATTAAGAGATAAAAATTCAGTTTAAGATTACCTCGGTTAACCGGGGCTCGGATAATGGGGAGTTTATGTAGTTCTATAAAGAACCTTTTTTCAAAATAAATAATTTAAACTTTTTTCCTATTTAATTTAAGTTTTTTATGTTTACTGTCCTCATTAAAAGGATAAACTTTTAAGACTTATATTTTACACAGTAAATAGATGCTATACTTTACAGCTTGAGTGTAAAAAAAAGGCAATTGAAATATAATTTTATGATTATTTTAATTGTGTTTCAGCGAGCATATTCAGCTGGGTCCGACTCGGTCTTGCCCCTCCTCCCCCCATCTACGGTAAGTTTACTAAACGGTTATTCTGATAATTTAAAAAAAATCCCAGTCGCAGTAGACCTGTGAACACAGCCAATTTCCAATAGATTTTTTTCATTTCATTCAATCTACAAAATATTTGGTAATAATTATGT
Source organism: Neoaliturus tenellus (assembly GCA_030545055.2). Classification (NCBI taxonomy): domain Eukaryota; kingdom Metazoa; phylum Arthropoda; class Insecta; order Hemiptera; family Cicadellidae; genus Neoaliturus; species Neoaliturus tenellus. The sequence continues at coordinate 83,523,720 of CM061533.1, forward strand.
CATTAATTATCCCCACAAAAATATGAATAAATGATTTCATATTTTATATAAATTTCTCATTGATTTTTTTAGTTTTTACTTAAATACAAATAAATTATAATAATAAATAAATAACAATCACCAAAGCTAACACGCATGGTCTGTTTACAAAACCCAATATAGGAACTACACAAATATAACATATGTAGGAACATCAAGACATCTGATCTAGGAGCACACACTTTATCGCTCTATCTCACTCTCTCTTACAGAATTATTAAAGTCAGGAGCAATAGAACAGGCAGGTGAAGGCCAAGCTAAATAAATTTAACATGTAGCCAAATGAAAAAAAAAATCAGCTGGCTTATTGAAACTTGGCCTTGATATGCCTGTTCTATTGCCCCCAACTATAGGGGTGTGCGAATAGTGATTTTTCTGATCCAACCGAACTGGTAATAAAATATTTGAGTTTCAAGCCAAGACAGCCCAGACAGCTAAAAAAAAGTATTTGAATAATAATTAAATAGGTAACCATACCAAGTTTAATCTGCCAAAAAGGCCATTTATTTTTTTGGCTTTTAAAAAATATGAAAAAAATCAAACATAACATAAACAATTTTTAATTAGGGGTCTGAGGATTTCTGATCGGGTAAATTATAAATTCGTTATTTTTCTACCAAACTTCAATGGAATGAGTAAACAGCCTCTTCCAGTTGACTGAACAAGGAACCCCACATAAACTCTAAGGTGGATAAAATGGTCTTTTGTTAGGAATCTGGCAGCCCACGCTGGGAGAGAGGTGGGGAGGGTCGCAGCCCATGCTGGGAGAGGGGAGAGGGCCCCGCTGGGTGAGGGGGGAAGGGGATCGCTCTGTATAATTTATTCAAGATAAAAGCAAGTAGAATACATCCATTTCTAAACTAGAAAAATTAATGGCTCATTTTTTGTTTAATTATGTACAAATTGGAAGAAAAGTCAACCAAAGTTGTAGACTATCACTTGTTCAAAATTTAGGCTAATAAATTTATAACTTTGTCAAATAAAAATTATGTCACTTCATCAAATTTTTCTTGAAATGTGTTAAGCGTAATACAAAACAAAATTACTAGGGGTCACTGATCAGCACTACGAATTAAAGCAATATTCAAGCACTGAACTACAAAAAAAAAAAAAACCCACTTGTTTTGGTTTCTATTTTTAGCACATCACTTCGCCGGTGTCTCCAGCAGTTAAGGTCATTACCCTGCTGCTATTGCGCTGTAGACCCCGCCCCGCTCCACCATGCCATCGCTCTGACTCATATCTCCCTGATCCCATGTACTACGATCACACCGCTCGATAATTTACGCATAAATTGTCGTGTTTCTCTGCTTTTTTTTTGCATTTATAAATCAAATAACTGTTTCTGTTAGTACAGGCTAAAATTAATATTCTTTCAATTTTGTTTCACTTTCGTTGTTATTTGGTTACCAAAATCACAACCCATAAGACCAATGTTAAAAATTACAAATTTTAAATTAATTTTAGACAAAATTTGATTTTTTGGGAGTTTTGGTTTTGACATTTTTTAAACTTATTTTTGGGTCAAAACCCTCTTAAATGCCTTTAAGCAAAATATACTCGTTAGATTTTGAGATCTTAGAAAATACATCACTTCAGACAATGCTCATATTATAGTACAGTACACTCTCGTTCATCCAACTCCGTGACATTGGAACTCCGCTTCATCAGAAGTGATAATCGGGTTTTAAATTTTTTTTTAAACCCGATTTAAGGTTTTAAATCAATCTTTAAAAAAATTTCAATCTTAAAAACAATTTAAGGTCTTAATTTTTTTTTAAGATTGAAATCTTAATATTATTAAGATTTATTGGAGATTGAAATCTTAATATTATTAAGATTTCAATCTTTAAAAAAATTTACGTTTTAGTGCCTTCAATCTCCAATTTGTTATACCCGCAATACAGTAATGTATCACATTTTGCATCACTTGTCACCAGACGCTTTTCATAATCTACATTCCTCATTGTGATATATGAGGCCGTGTTCGCACAGAAATAGGAAGAGAGAGGAATTAAACATCCGCTCCTAATCTGTCTATCTGTCTATCTTGCGAGTGCACCTGTGTTACTTGGAATGTCAATTCTATTTTGAATAATGATTGGAAAGTGGAAAAAAGTTTGTGTGCGTTTATCGAGGATAAACTTAAAGCTATTTAAAAAATCAATGCCAGTGAATAAGCAAAAAATATTGCCACGGAATATGGAGTGTAGGCAATGAGGGGATCTTTATTTACTGTGTTGTTTTTTATTCCTGTAAATAATGTCACTTAGTTTCAGTATCTTATTTTTAGAAATTCTCAGCTGTGATAACACCAGCAATAGTGAATATATTCATAAATTAGTCACAGAAGCGGCAAAAACTATGACTCACTGTGGACTCCGGTTCATCGGAATTTTTCGACATCTATAGCTCTAGGATAATTTGGAAGGTCCTCATAAAAAAATTAAACAAATGTTAGTGTTGGAAAGTACTTATTAATCATAAAGTGTTTTATCTTTAATTAGATTTGTTTATCTGAATTAAATGTCATTGTTGTTACTCCATCTTTGGATTAATAGTTCGCGAGTAATACTGAAAATTATTTAAATGTACGGTACTGGAATTATTTAAATATACTGGAATTCTAAAATCAGAGCTCAGTAGACACCCTGGTATTGAACATTTTTTACTGGTGAAAAATGAAACATTACAAATAATGTTACCTATCAATATTTGTGTAAAATCAAGAAGTCACAAAATAGATTTAAAATAAATCATAATTGCATCTTTTAAATGAATACATCTTAAGTTCTTATTTTGGGCAAAATTGTTATTACCTAGTGATTATATGTTTTTTATTCTTTTTTCAGCGACCCCAACGCCGACCTCTTCGCCTATCTACCACAACGGCTCTTCCTCCCCCCACCTGTCGGAGCAGCGGACATTCCTTCATCTCCAGCCATTCTCGGACGACGTCCCCGTCTACGGCGACCCCAACCTGTCACCGTCGCCCCAGCTGTCGCGACGGGGCCGCAGATAATGGGGCGCTAACACTCTCACAATGTTTGTGTGCCTTACCGTACAGGACTGCTGCTTTGTGATGTGATTGCATCCCAGAGTGGGAGTCAACGAGATTCTTCTTCAGGGTTGTGCCTAGTGGTTACTTTTTTACTATAAATTAATCCAATGACTCTTCATTGACAAATTTGTATCTAAGTGTATAGTTTTATGCTGTGAAAACTTAGTGGTAACTTAAAATATGATCAAATACTCCAGAAGCAATTTTTTAGCTTACAGATGGCTTAGTTTTTTATCCGATTTTGAGTTCTGTTTTATTTTAACAGCCGATAGTATTTCATTTTTAAATAGTGATCTATTTTTCACTCTTCTCCATCTACATTGATATCAACAGTAAAAAATAGGCTGTGATTTATTCTTTATGTGCCATTTTTCCAACGAAAGATGATTTCAGTTTCCAATAGGATACACAATCTGGTCACCATTTGTATAGGATGGGCAAAAAACCTTCATGGTACTTTAGTTGGTATTTATACCTTTTTGCTGCTTTATGCGCCTAACAACAGACCAACCTGTGTGTCTAGATTCTTTGAATCACCAGTTGTGTAATTTATTAAATAATTTAAACTAGCTCCTACTCACTACTATACTGACTTTTTGTAAAATTTTCATCTTTACTCTGACCGAAAACTAATTTAATTTGTATTATGTGTTAGCCATAATGTTTCTTAGACAGTACGGGCGGTTACACACTAGGCGGGCCCGGGTGTTTTTATCAATTCTTTGCACAATTGTTTGCTGATAAAGTAGGTTTGATTTTCTTTATTTTAACTGAACATTGTTATTGCTTACCTTATCTTTTCCTAGACTAATACAAAATATTCACTTACATTTTACAACGTTATACATGCTCTCTATTTTCACTTTTATTTAGTTAAAAACGTTTTAAAGATAGTTTGTTTTATCTTATCATCACAGCTCACAACTAAAAAGATCTGCTAAATCATTGTTCGATCTTTTTTTTTATTACTGAGCTGTCCCAATTTTTTTGTTTTTTATTAGTTGGATTGTAGTGAATTGGGATCAATTTATATAAATAAGAACAACTGGATCACTAACACTGTAATGCGGGAACGAGCCGTTAACCCAACCTCCGTACCACCGTTTGGTGGTTATTCAGTAAATATAAGATGTAAACACATAAGAAAGTAGTGGACGAACCAATAATAATAGTTTCAGCTGAAATAAAAGAATGTAAACAATTAATAATGTAGTGGACACACTAATAATAACGATCTCAGCTTACATAAGGTGGACCGCGGCGGCTGTGGTAACAGCGTTAAGTGGTGGGGGAAGCCGGCTCGCTCCTAGGGCTATTCCACCACCTCAGTTAGCAATCCAGTTGTTCTTATTTATCTATGATTGGAATCCATTATAGAGATCTATTTATAATCTCGATAATTAGCATAATTATGTACAACTGATGCAACTGGCTGTTTAATAAACTTATTACAATCGTTTAACATAAATTTTGTATATAAAAATGTTTAGAAGTAATAGTTTAAAAGAAATAAAAAAGAATAATAGTAAAAAGGTAAAGTAAAAAATATTTAATTGTAATAATTTACTAATCAGTTTAATAATTATTTTGCCTGCTCTTCTAAAAACCAGAAAACCCCTCAGCCTAATTTCTGGTGCCAAAATGGAATATAGCCTCATATTTTAATCTGTCTAAGCTATTAAAATTTAATAACCATATTTTAAACTGCACTTAATAAAAAGAACCCCTCAAATCAAACCTTTATGTAGTTCTATAAAAAATCTAATACTCCAAAACAATGTGCGTGTTTATTGAAGATTTAATAAAAATAACTATTTAAAACTTGCTTACTCAAAAAATTATAATAATGATTGTTTTTAATAGATGCAGTTTCTGAGATATTATTCTATTATCAAATAGTAGACATTTTTTTAAAGAAAAATTTCTAATGAATGCAAAATACTAAAAGAATTAACAAACAGTTGTTAATGTTCATTTATACAATTAATATGCTCCTGGCAGAAGCAGTTTTTGAGCTGATGTTCAAACTTGCAATAACAACTTGCGCCCATCTTGTGTAAAAATCCATATAAATGTATTGGCCAAACCAATTATGTGGGCCCAAGACAATCTTTTGACTCAAGCGGTTGGTCAGTAGTCCGGCTGGTATCGTCGCAGGCACGGGCCCATGCTTGCCTTGTTTGCAAGAGTGCCATTCGATTCCATAGTAAAAGAAAACTCAAACCTGCTCTTATTACGGGTCTTTGCTTGCCAAGTGTGTAACTTGCAGAAATGTGACCTTCCCTTTCTTATTTATATGGACACAAGTCAGTATATCTACCAAGAAGAAAAAATTCATTTTATATGTTATCAAGTCGTCACTTACCTTAATTTAATTTTTATATCCATAAGCCTCACCACATAACTTGACAAGAATTTGCACTACTATTCAGTTTAAATTATCAGATAATCAGCTGTCCCATATAAATACTAACATATTAAGTAAGCCCGATTTTTTTTTTAAAGTACCCCCTCTCCTATCACAGCTGTTTTTGGCTCTTCGTCAACTTATGTGGCGACCCTTATAGTTTACACTTATATGTATTTTTATGTGTAAAAAAGAACATGTTTGTACCAAATTTATCGCCAGACAACTTAAAAGATTTTCTTTAACTGTATGACAAAATTTTTAACTTGAGGGAACAATTGTTCAGTTTTATCAAATAATAACTTTATTAAAGTAACAAATTTTACTATTTCAGTGTTTTAATCAATTTTGTCAAACAATAAAATCTGTTTTATAAAAAACAACTGTATCAAAGACTTGTTGCGTTGTTTTCACTTTTTAATTAGCTGTGATGCAATTTAAATCTTGATGCCAAAAACCGTTAATTGTTTACCTTGTACTATAAGTTAGAAGTAGGATCTAGATATAAGGTGACTTAATGTGAATATGTATGTAGCCAACACTGCCACTTTGTTGTTAGCTTTATTAAATTATTGATTATTTTAAATACCTTATTAACTGACAGTGTCAAAGCTCTCGTAGTATTATTTTTTAAAAGGTTAGCCTATTTAGACTGAAACAAAGTGGTAATTTGGCTCCGTTTGGTAAGGTTGTATAAATATTTCAAGTGTGTTACGGTACTAATGTTTCAGTTGAGCGTAAACTTTTGTAAGAATTTGGTTATTTTTGTATACTGTGTGATTGTTGAAATAAAAGTTTGAAAGTTTGACTAATAAATTGTTTGTTTTACAAACACCTTAGTGATCCAGAACCACAATCTCTATACACATATACAATGAGTATGATCAGAGCAGTAAATATATCAGTAATATATTCCAGAATAATCTTTGTTTGCTTTTGGTCTATTGACGTTGTTAGGGGTAGGAAACCAAATCAGCATACCAGAAGCTAGAGGGAGTACAAATATAGCTGGAGGATAAATTTGTGTTCGATCCAGCTTTGAAATAAGGTAGATCTTAATTCTTAATAATAATAAGTTAATAAGTTAATTCTTAATAAGTTAATCTTAATAGTTAATGACAATTCTCCATCATTCTCAATGCTTTTAACACCTGTTAGTTTACGTAAAATTGAATATACAATAAAAAATCTCAATTCAAAAAAGACCTGTGATGCTGATGGCATTTCTATGTGGCTTATCAAGCAATGTGCTTATGAATTACTTGAACCTTTATTAACATTAATTAACTTTTCTTTTGCAAGTTTATATTTTCCAAATTCTCTGAAATGTGCTAAAATTAAACCTATTTTTAAAAAAGATGATCCAACATTACCTACTAATTACAGACCCATCTCAATTTTACCAACAATTAGTAAAATTTTTAAAAAAATATTTTATGATAGATTAGTTATTTATTTAGATAAACACAATATACTGTCTAAACATCAGTTTGGGTTTAGACAAGGTAAATCGACAATGGAGGCAATCAACATTTAAATTGAATCAATTGTTAAAGGCTTAGAAGAGCACTGTACACCAGTAGGAATCTTTCTTGATTGGTCTAAAGCATTCGATTGCGTCGATCATCAATTACTACTTACTAAATTATACAATTATGGACTTCGGGGAATACCTCATAAGTGGATTCAATCTTACTTAAATAACAGATGCCATCAAGTAGAAATTTCAAACAAAATGTCTGATAAATTAAAAATTACATGCGGAGTTCCTCAAGGTTCAATACTTGGCCCTCTGTTATTCCTAATTTATATTAACAATTGTCAGTGCTCTATCCAATTTTCAAAAATAATTCAATATGCAGATGATACTACTCTTTGCATTAATGACAAATCAAAAAATGAAATGGAAGTATGCGCTTATAAAGATCTAAACTCTTGCGTTCAATATTTTTCAGAGCAAAATTTAAAGATTAACTGTCAAAAGACAAACTACATAAAATTTAATTGCCGTCAAGTTGAGAGATATGAAAACTCACCGATAATATGATAGATGAATCAGTCCTTGAGGAAGTTTCAACAATTAAATTTCTTGGTTTACATTAAGACTCTAGACTAAGTTGGACTTTCCAAATTGACAATACTTAGACATAGACATAGACAATGTTTATTGGTCATTCAGTAATTTACAACAATTACAATAGACTTCGTCAAAGATGTTATTATTAGCCTACTTAAAATTAACATATAACCGTAACATGTTGGTGATAAGATATATACAACATTTAAATACATAGTCAAATTTGATATATATATACACAGTTACAGAAATGTTTCATTATTCAGATTTAATTTAAAAAATTCTCTAATATCATAAAAAGGATTCATAATCAGCCAGTCTTGCAATTTCTTTTTAAAAGCATTGAAAGGCAAAGAACAAAGGTGTGAAGGCAACCTGTTGTATAATTTTACAGCCAAATTTGTATGGTAATGCATAGTCTTGGTCAGTCTACATCTACTTACAGCTAACTTATCATTTCCTCGTGTAGAATAGGAATGAAAATGATTCATTTTTAAATATTGGTTTATATTAGACTTAATTATTAGTAAGACATCAAAGATATACAGATTTACTATTGTCATGATACCAGTTTCTTTAAACAGAGGTCTACAGTGTTCCAATCTATGTGAATTAGTCATTATCCTCAGTGCTTTTTTCTGAAGTAATAAGATTTTATTGATACAGTAGAACCTCGATAGTTCGGCACTTTGTGGACTTAGAGAGTGTCAAACTATAGGGAGTATATGGGAAATTTTAACACTAGGAGTATAAAAATCATAATTTGAATTTAGGAAACACTAAATTTTTGTGAAACCATAACCTAATTGAACTTAAACATAAACAACATTCAAATCATTTGCCAATTTGTTTACATGTTCACCTTTGTCAGGCTCCAACATGGACACTATTGGTCATTAAGTTGTTAATGTTAAGTTGTCATGGACCATGTCGAACTATCAGGAGTGTCGAACTATCGAGAGTCGAACTATCAAGGTTCTACTGTACCAGTCCCATTTCCCCATACAATTAGGCCATATCCAATAACACTTTGGAAAAAAGCAAAATAAGCAAATTTCAGCTACTCTAAAGTTACATGCCTTTTCAAATTGATTAACAGGTATATAACTCTAGAGAGTCTTTTACATACTTCATCTATATGGCAACTCCAAGAGAGCCGAGAGTCAACAGTAATACCAAGTAGTTTAACACTATTAGTGTAAAACTTGCGCTAAAGTTTCTTCTAACATTTACGTCCTAAGACAATTATCAAAATTTTACACTGAAAAAATATTTAAAATGGCGTATTTCGGTCTTATTTACCCCCACATACAATATGGAATTATGTTTTGGGGTCAGTGTGCTGAAAAAGAATTTCAAAAATTATTCGTGCTACAGGAAAAAGCAATTAGAATTATAGGAAAATTAGACCATCGTGAATCTTGTCAAAACTCTTTCAGGGAATTTGGAATATTAACACTCCCTTGTATGTACATTTTAGAAACAATAATGTTCTCAAAATTCAATTGTGAACAAACGCGAGGAGTTGAAATTCATTCTTATGACACAAAAAACAAATCAAATTTTAGACTTCAACAACACAAACTAAATTTGTCCCCTACTCTTCCATCACAGGCAGGAATATCATTGTATAATAAATTACCAAACTATATCAAAATAGAAACCAGTGGGAAAAAATTAAATCTAAATTGAAAAACTTTTTATTGAATAGTGCATTTTATAGTTTTAGTGAGTTTATGGACCACCAACACTGACCTGAGGACAAAATTGAACCCTAAAAATTAATTATAATAGCCTATTATGTAATAATTAAGTCTAAACTGTAACAAGTTTTATTTGTTAATAGAAGTACTGTATTTAATTTTCGTTATAAAACGGAAATGTAAATTATTTTATTTCAATAAGAAAACAGTTTTGAGTTGTTTTTATTTAATGTTATTATCCTTTACTACAATATATAAGTTTCAAATCAAGCGGCAAATATTTACGTTCTCCCGCGCATCCACTTGCCTGCGCGGCAGGACAGCTCGCCCGCGCACCCGCTTGCCTGCGCGGCAGGACAGGTCGGCCGCGTGGTGCGCGATAAGCCGACCGGGCGGACTGATAAGGCCGGGAGCGGCAGGACACAGGACAGTGTGTCGCTAGAGTAGGCTACCTGAAGGACCTGATATCTCTCTTCATAAAGGTACTGCTTCCGCTCTTCAATATATTCTAGTTTATTACTATTCTGAAATCCACTCTATTCCATAGTTTAATTAGACTCATTTATACTGGGATAGTAATATAAATAATTACTTTGTTTTTTTTTCAACAAGATATATTTTTATAATCAGTTCTTTTTAAATTGAATAAATACTAATTTATTCCGAGTCACTTAATTGGATAAAATCAATTTGGAAATTTATTTTACCAAGCAAATACGCATCACTCTCAATTAGATTGCTTCATCTTTTACTTGAGTTTTGGAAACTCAAAACCTTTTAACTAAACTAATATTTTATACTGTATCAGCTTGCTTTGCATCAAGCTATATTTCTCCAAGCACCTGATTAAATTATACAGTATTTAATTCTTTGTGGAGTTTTTAACTAATGTCAATGTGTACATAACCGAATAAGTAGGGACATCCTTATGGGGAAGTGAGAACGCCGCCCCTGAAACATAGATAGCACCACCAAGATGGTAAGGATTATGCTGATTGGTTGAATGGAAACAGATGACTAGAATAATTTTACAGAAGTTTGTTATTGTTTTGATTTTTTGTAAACAAACATGCTCATTTTGACATTTGAGAGGTGGAAAGAGCGCTTCCCGTGACAATAAGGAGAAGTAATCCTAGCATCAGCGCTTTATTTTCCTCTGGTTTTCGGGGGCAAAACTAAAATTTTTTAACATGGGATGTCCCTACTTATTCGGTTCTGTATTGCTGCTGTTTAGCAAATTAAAACATTGTTATTATTGTTGGATTTTGCACCTTGCTTTTGTAGATATTTACATGTTTGAACTTGTCTTGCAGCTTTAATATATTGATTTATTGCTAATTAGTGTGACATTGCTTGCTATAATCGCACCTGCAACTATAATAATACTGAACTAGTGGTTATCAGTATTTAATATTTTTGCGAAACTTTTGCATTAGTAGTGGAGAATTGTTGCCTCTAAGACACATCTGATGTATGCTCGCTTTCTCACTTGACTCTACTAACTCGTTTACCTGCTCACTGTGTTAATATCTTCTAATTAAAAACTAACATCCTAACCCAAATTTCACACCTGTCGGGGTGACATTCTTTCCTGTCACCTACTGAACTCCTCACATCCTTTGGCAGTGATCCACCTCTCGTTCTAACCACTGGCCATAACCTAAATCCTATCACAATTATTTAACCTAACAGGCGACCACACACTAGATTTTTCCACTAAACTACCCCCCACTACGTCACACTTCAACACGTAGATTTCTATATTTACTTAACTAGGATATCCATACACCTATTATCTTTAAATTTTTAGAGGAATCTATCAAACGTTAAATAATCTGATACCTAATTAAATTATTCCCGCACAAATAAATTAACCGATTATTAAAACTGAGTTCAGGGACTCCACCTCTGTACCTCCACTCATCCAACCTAACTCCTTTCGGCGTGACACCTCTCCCGGCGTCACCCGACTTACCTCCTTTCGGCGTGGCATGTCTCCCGGCGTCACCCGACTTAACTCCTTTCGGTGTGACACCTCTCCCGGCGTCACCCGACTTAACTCCTTTCGGCTTGACACCTCTCCCGGCATCACCCGACTTAACTCCTTTCAGCGTGACACCTCTCCCGGTGTCACCCGACTTAACTCCTGTCAGCGTGACACCTCTTTCGGTGTCATCCGACTTAACTCCTTTCGGCGTGACACCTCTCCCGGTGTCATCCGACCTAACTCTTTTCGGCGTGACACTTCTCCCAGCGTCACCCGACTCAACCTAACTCCTTTCGGCGCGACACCTCTCCCGGTGTCATCCGACTTAGCTCCTTTCGGCGTGACACCTCTCCCGGCGTCACCCGACTATCTCGTTAGTCTTTACGCGGCTGGACTTTTCTCTTAAGGACATCTTATATATTCTTGTAGGCAAAATTAAAATTGATCTGTCCGTTCAAAATTCTCATCATATCCGGCTCTTGGTGTTTGACGATGATGAGCCCTCAACCTTGGCTGTATTTGTTCAGTGGCTGAGTCAACACCAAATAAAAATTCAGGGTTTTGTTTTATTCAGAACTGACCCAAAGGGCAGCAACCCGACCCCTGAAAAAATCCCAGCCTTAAGCTATTCGGGAATTCTCTCTTCTTTTTTAAAGATTTCACTAACGTCACGCAGTGACGTCACAAAACCTATTCACAAAAATTGTAAAATTGATTTGAGTTATTTCAATGGATGTGTTGCTTTATGTGTTAATGTAATCTGCATTTAATAACCTTTTTTCAAATTTTTGTTAAGTTAACATTGATACACAACTTTGTAGTTGTTTATGTCAATAAAATATTTATTATTATTATTATTACTATCTTGGATTGATATTGGGGTGTAACTAATTAAGAACACAATATTGTGGTTGTACATTGCCTTAGTTAAAGAAAACTATAGTATATTTCATAACAAGGGTCAAAAGTAGTTCATTGCATGTTCAAGACCATATGTTTGAAGTGTGAGCTTTATCGAGCATTTCAATAATGGTAGAGAATATGCAAACCACTTTCGCTCGTGTTTTGAACAATACTTTTCGCTACACTACAAAGAGTTGGTTGCACAAGATGTGAGATGGCCCGCCAATACTATTTGTGCTACATATGGGCAGGTTGGCTCTATCTCATGCTACATGGCGTGGATTAAACATTAAAATGATGTACATTAAAATCATTACCAAGGATAACAATTACAAAAACAACCAAACAAAACATGCAACTCGGACCCTTGATCAGCGGTCAAAACCTCGGATTAGGTTGGTAGCCATTCGATTTTCGCTTCAAAAGAGCAATATTTGTTTTTAAAGAAGAAAAATCTATATTTAAAAAAAACTTTTAACAGTTTTTTAAAATGCGGCAAAAACGCGAGACGAACAACATTTTGGACATATTTCAAGCGATACCGTACACTTAAAATTATGGTTGCTTATTTCATATTCATACCACACGTTGTATGTAGTTCATAGTTCAATATAAACTTCGGTCACAATTGATGTTGCGGGTGTCAAGTCGGCTGTAGACTCTTTGGAAATGCGATGAAAACGCGAGATTAACATCATTTAGGGCATATTTAAAGGGCTACTACACCACACTTAAAATTTTGGTTGCTAAAATGACATTATACCACATGTTGTATGCAGTTCATAGTTAAATAAACTTTGGTCACAATTGATGTTGCGGGTGTCAAGTCGGCTGTAGACTCTTTGGAAATGCGATGAAAACGCGAGAAGGAGAAGAACACAATTTTTTTGGCATACTGTATTTTTAAAGAGATACCGTGCGCCTAAAATACTTATTGCTAATATGATATTTATACCAAATGTTGTATATAGTTCATAGATTTACACACTTGTGCCATAATTGATGTTGCGGTTATCAAGTCGCCTGTATGCTTGTAGACTTATTGGAAAATCGTCGAAACCGCGAGACGAACAACATTTTATGGAATATTTCAAGCGAGACTGCATTTATATTATTTGTTTCAAATATGATAATTATATAACAATTTGAATGCAGTTCATATGCAGTTCGGCCGTGAAAATTATTCCTACTTATGTAGCAAAATCGCAAATCGAAACACAAATGAAAAAGTTACATTGTGGATTCCTAGTAAATATCATTTTAAAAATCAATTGATATTTCATAATATTTAAAAGTTATTGTTCAATAGTAATTCGATGTCTAATTGTGGATTTTAATCTCCAACATATTTTCCATTTTTCTTTCAGGAGTTTATTAATAAATTTTAAAATTTCCCGCTCATCATTAATTTGATTATTAAAGTACCTTTCCGCCATGTTAGGCAGATTGCAGTAACTTACATGCTTGTACTGCGGGCAAGAGATACTCTATTTATTTTACATTTTTACAGTTACATTTACGTCACACATCTATTACTGTAATGGTTTAATGACAATATAGTATATTTCACCACTAGTCCGGAAAGTGACCCATTTCTGGGCGAGATAGTGTTTTACGCGCGAGGCGAAGCCGAACGTGGAAAACACTATCAAGCCTGGAAGTGGGCTTTCCGGACGAGTTGTGAACGATACTTTTCATCACGACGCAATTATTAATAAATGTGATGGAAGTTTTAAAGGAGGATTATTTTTGTAAATTCTTCGCCATTGGACAAAGTAAACAAAGCTGGAATTCAAAATTTAATTTGTTTTAAACCCAGCTGATTGTTGCTGTACGGAAAAGTTTGTTTACCTTGGACGGAAAGTAATGTTTAACCGTTTTCCCTCTCTAGAGAGGGAAAATCAGCTGTTGATTTTCCCACACTAGTAATTAGTTATTATGATTACTGACACAAGTAGCGCTAGCAGTGCTAAGAGTATATTATTCCCTAAATCAGCTGTTCCGGATGTTCCGGTTGATTTACAAAACCTAATTACAATTTGTTATCGTCAGGTGGGGTCAGTGTTAATATTGGTTGAAAGCGATAAGGTAAGGACGAAACAAAACAACAGAGATAAGGTAACCTATTCTTTGAAATCAATCAATCCAAATAAATTTCCTTGAATTCAAGAGAGGTTTTATTTATGTTGTTATACTCTGTTGCGAATTCTGCGAAACTGCGAAGTGGAGGTTAGGTAAGTGAAATCAGCTGTTCTCAATAAAGTAATCAGCTGTGTAAAACAGAATCACTGTTTTCATTGTACTGCGGAAATCAATTGAGCATCCATAGGTGGTTTCTTAAACTTGCATTTTTTAATTAATTACTATTATTAATTATCTACAGTGTGATGAAAAATATCGTTCATAACTCGAGTAGAAAGTGTTATTCCGTGCCTTGATCGAAATTCCGCGCTCGGCTAAAGCCTCGCGCGTAAACTCGATCTCGGCCCGGAAATAGCTATTTGTGTAATAAGAGCGTAAAGTACGTCATTGCCACTCGAGAATTGTAGATGGCCGCACGAAGCGTCAGCTGAGTGCGGCCAAACAATTCGAAAGCGGCAATGACTATTTACGCTCGTAATACACACAAGATTTTTCCTACCAACATAATTGCTACATATTACATGTTTTACTGTATACAACATATCATTTAGATTATTTTTTTATTTGTTTCTGGAACATAATGTTAACTATCAAACATAACCTCAAACTAAAAAAGAAGCAATTATTAAACGACAACAATGAATAACAGCATCGTACAGCATGAACAGCATGAATAGCATGGTTTGTAATAACAGCTGATTTAAAATTTGCTCTTTAATCTAGCGTGCGGTAAAGAATCAATGCCGCTCTAGAGCGGGAAAGAAACGGAAACCGGAAATGAACTGTTTTGCATAGGGGTTACAGGTGTGGAATGCAATTATTTCCATGCAGTGGTAGGAAAAGACACTTTCCACTCTTGTTAAGTGACAGCTTAAAGATGACATGCAATATTGCTTCAGTGAGGACTGTTCCCGGGCGCGGACCCAACACGAACCATTGCAGACACTGCAATGAGTTTGAAACTCTTGCACACGTGTTGGGATCCTGCAAGCAAGGTGAACTCCTCCGAAACAAAAGGCACAACTCTGTCAGGGAAATCCTAGCAGCTGAACTGAAAAAAACAAAACCTAGAGGTGTATGAAGAGGTATTTTGTATATCAGACACTGGAAGTAGGTACTAGGAGAATTGACATATTGGCTATCAACCGTAAGAAGAACGAAGGGTGGATTATAGATCCCACGATAAGATTTGAAGACTCTATAAATCAGCCTGAAGAAGTCAATAAAGAAAAAAAGGAAATCTATGAACCAACCATCCCGTTCTTCAAATCAAAATATGAAATTGAAAATTTAAGTGTCATTGGCCTTATGTTTGGAGCACGAGGAACTTTAACCTCAAACTATGTGCAATTTAGAAAACAATTCAAAATTCCAAAATCAACAGACAAAATTTTAGTTATTACGATTCTGAAAAATTCCGTCTATATCTTAAGAAATCATTTGTATAACAAAAATACTTTGTAAATTATGAAATAAAGTAAAAGAAGCTATAGACCATACATGTAATGGTCAAATAATTAATTATAACAAAATTTTATATTCAACAACATTACCAAATTTATCTGTATTACACTGTGTCATTCGGCAAACCATTACATGTATGGTCAGTTAACAGTTTCTGTTTTTAATAAAAATTGAATCTTTGAATTACTTTCCGTACAGGTCAGTAAAATCAGCTGACGGTGACAGTTTGGGAAATGACTACTTTCCAAGGTCTCAGCTGTACGGCAAGTTGTCACTTTCGTATACGGAGTGATGAAAAATTTTTATTTATTTATTTAAGACTCTCAAAATTAAATGTCACTCAAATTTTGAAAATATAAATCAATATTACAAACTGTTTACAAAGATATTTTAAGAAAAATAAAAGTCAAAACTAATATTCTGCTTAAAATTAATTTATCATAGGTCACATGCTTAATTATTAATTGCTTAATTATTATTGCTGTCGTAGAGCAGTCGGGACGAAATGGGTCATGCCCGATTTTCCCGCCGACTGCTCAACGACTCAACTGTCGTGGCGTATGGGTAAATGCACGGAAACAAGTTGAGATGCGCACACCGCCGACTGTCTGCCACGATAGTCGGGCATGTCTTTTGCCACAGCTGTTGTCTGGATGTTGTCAAAATGAGTGCGTCTAGTGTTTTGCGCGACGAAATGATCGACAAATTAATTGACGAGGTTGAGGCAAGGCCCCCTCAGTACAATAAGTCTCTGAAAAAGTACTCAGGCATCATATTGAAGAAGAAGTTGTGGGAAGAGAAGAATTTACACGGGTTTTTACCATAACTTAAGTTAAATCACAGAGAATATAGTGTGTATCAATCATTTTATTTTTATTCTCTATAAAAAGATATGCAATTTGCAATAGTTAGGGGGTGGTAGGGTCTATAAAAAAATTAAAACTACCCCTGAGAACCCATAATTATAAATGCGAGTTTTGAAACTTTAACTATCTCATAAAGTACTTTGGGTTATGCACATTTACACACATTGACAACATATCTAAGGATATATAATAATTTTTAGGTGTTCAAAAATTATGATTAAAAATTAGAGAGAAGCTGGAAACACTCATTCGTGAGTAGCTGAAAAACTTTTCGGGATATTGTCGTAGATCCTTGTATAACAAGTAAAACTGGTCCTTAATATGTCTCGCACTATAAATAATAGGATGAACCAAGTATTTTCTATTAGCTTTCGTTTTATAAACCATAGCATTAGCGCACATATGACAGCGGTTTGTGTCTTATCCATCGTGGGAAGAGGACTAAACTGTCGTGTGTGTGCGCATCACAATCAACGACTGAAAAGTCGGGACGACTTTTGAATCGTCCTCTCCGACTGCCAGACTACGGAAGCCCTGAAGGGCCAAAGAGTAAGCGGTCATTTTTTACACCGCCGTGTTTGAAAGACGGCGAGCCGTCTTTAAAAGTCGGCGAGCCGTGTTTGGAAGGCGGCGAGCCGTGTTTGGAAGGCGGCGAGCCGTGTTTGGAAGGCGGCGAGCCGTGTTTGGAAGGCGGCGAGCCGTGTTTGAAAGGCGGCGAGCCGTGTTTTAAAGTCGGCGAGATGTATTTGAAATTCGGCGAGTATTTTGATAAAGTAATTAAGAGTAATAATTATAGATATCTGATATTAGATTAGGTATATGACTAGATATAATCTCATTTGCAAACTAATTAAAAATATTACAACTTTCATGCCAGATTTCTATGAAATCAGAGGTCCCAAAAACAAAGAAAACTGTTTGGTTATGGCAATCATAACAAATGCACAGACTATTTTTGCTCCAGAGATTTGATTGTTTTGGTTATTTTCTTTATAAGAGGATGAAAATCCGTTTAAGAGTCAATAAAAAAGCTTTTAATTATTAGTCTTAGTTAATTTATCAAAATGCTCGCCGAATTCCATATACTACTCGCCGACTTTCAAACACGGCTCGCCGACTTTCTAACACGGCGATCGCCGACTTTCTAACACGGCTCGCCGTCTTCCAAACACGGCTCGCCGACTTTTAAACGCGGCTCGCCGTCTTTGAAACACGGCTCGCCGTCTTTGAAACACGGCTCGCCGTCTTTGAAACACGGCTCGCCGTCTTCTAAACACGGCTCGCCGTGTTTCAAACACGGCGGTGTAAAAAATGACCGCTTACTCTTTGGCCCTTCAGGGCTTCCGTACCAGACAGTCTTGACCGACAGTCGGGGAGTCGGCCGACTGAAAAGTCGTTCGTGTGCGCCTAGCCTAACTTCACGCCTGGCGGCAACTGCAGTAGTACCAACTGAGGATGAATAAAGAAATGAAACTGGCCGTCATTATGCCGCCCAGATCTGCCGCTAAGTTCACGACCGTAAAATACGCTCACCGTTGTGAGGTGGCAACACTGCGTAAACTAAAAACTTCATACCAACCTCCTTGCTTAAAACTTAAAACTTATCGAGGTTTTTGAGGTTATGTATGATGACTTTAATTGTTTGTTTTGTTGTTACAGTCAGTCATAAAGATAACGTCGCTGAAAGATGCGCGGGAGGCATATTTCACATAACCCTTATTCGATAATTATATAGCTTGAATAAACTTAAATTATACGATGATGGGAGAATCCAGCCCTGAAAAACATTTAGGAGATTTCAGGAAAAAGGTACGTTTATCCTTTATTTCTCTTCTCACTTTTTTACACTCATAAATTACATTTTTCTTATAAAAATACTGTAAAATAAATTATGTCCTACCTTAATGCACAATAAAGTAAAGAAATTGTTGTCCCTTAGTAGCACACTTTATGTTTTATCCCTATAAAAAGTAGCTTACAAAAAAATTCTCTCGCTTTTGTCATAGGCCCTAGGCCTAATTGGCTCTGATATTTTTAAATGGCTTTCTTCATTTGAAATCGTTCGGACTCATAATAACTTAGCACAGCTTTGGAAATGCTCTAGGGTTGAAACAAGACAAGTAGGCCTAAGTTTACTGTATTTAAATTCTGTAATTTATAAGCCATAGGCCTATTTATTGTTCGTAATTTGTTCGTTAGACTGTGCTATTTTACAATGGTAAATACAGCAAATAAGTGGATAGTTTTAAATATAAACCAATCTAATGTAGAAATTGGCAAGTCTGAAATGTAAAATATAAGTTAAGGGGATGAACACACAGAACGCGGCACAGCGCGACTCATCTCCACTTGAACCAGTTGAGTTTGATTTTTTGGGGCATAAAAGCGTTTACATATTTCCTTTAGAGATATGGATGGCGGGTGTCTATATTAAATTCTTTTTAGGCCTGCACTGTTACCTAGGCAAAGAGTGAATCCTATAACTTACTATTAACAAGGAGTGTCTGTAGTGATGTATTTAGGCCTAAAATTAAGTTACATCTCAAAATCTTGAGGTTAGATTTTGATTAAAGTTTGGATTCAACAGCATTTTCTCCCAAAAATAAGTTTAGAAAAAGCCTCAACCTCAGGAAAATTGTTTTTTGTTAGAGGCCAATAAAAAAAAACTTTTAAAAATATAGTGACATTAGGTTTAATTTGAGAAGTGCCACTTACTTGGAAGGTTAAAATATCAATTTACAAACATGCTATTTTGATTTATGTTTTATGGCCAAAACCATTAAACAGGGCCTGCACTGCACTAACTTACTGATTTTGAAATTAATTTTTGGTGATGAAATTCATTTGAATGAAATATTATTCTAATAGGATGGGAAATATGTCACCACTAAAAAACACAAGTAAATTATACTCACAAACTATTTCTGTACACATCAACTATCCTAAAGGTAGGCTACAAATTTCTAAACACCAAGTTTAAAAAAGAGGAAAAAAGAGGAAAAAACATGCTTGCCTATTAATATGTAGATAACATAAAATATTTGTACATTTTCTCATGTTTACTTCTTTCCCAATAACCTGGAATTTCCACAAACCTGGACACCGTTCAGTCCACATTAGTCTGGGTTTGAGGGACTCTACTGTGTGCAGGGCCGGTGCTAGTACTTTTGCCGACCTAGGCAAAGGTTATATTTGCCGCCCCTGCCTCCTTCCCCTTTCCCCCATCCCAAACCTACCCATACCCTCATTAAAACATCTCTAAAAATTTATATTCCACGGCAGATCGATTTACATGAGATAATACTACTTCTATATTCTATTTTTCACATTCATAGTTACTTTGGTGTGACAACAATGAAATCAAAAGAAAAGACTTAGCGACGAGAAAGGAACTTGACAGACTGGAGTAGCGCAGCATGTTAGCCGTTGCAAGTAGCATACGTATTGCTGCGCATGAACTGACCCCCGGGATTGGTCGGTTCTTGCAGGTTCAGCTATAAGTGGGGTGCGAAACTTCGGTGTGTCAAAGGCACTGTAGTCAATCCCAATTCCGTCTACTCCCTATAAGAGCACTATTATATGGGAAATGCAATTACTCTTTTATTTATGACCAAAAAGGTTATGGTTTATAGCACTAAATAAAGGGTTCATCAAGCCGGATGAAGTTTGTAAAATACATTTTTAAAATCATGTATTGTTTTTTACAAAATTGAAAGAACAAATCAAATGTTTTATTTATGGCTTTTAAACGTTGTTCAAACAAAAGGTTTAGGCCTATAATTTAGATTAAAAAACTATTCATTCTAAACCATCAATTGGACAAAAAAATAAAGAAGTTATATGACTAATGGCTGGGAAAGGTTTAACATTGTTCTTATGGGAAATAATTCCAGCATGGACTTCTAATGGATTTTTACATAACCCAATTTCAATAAATAACCAGAATGAAAAGTTGACAACAAATCAAATTGACCTTAACATTTTATTATAATCAAGATATTGATTATGTTGGCAGGTTAACAGTTTACAGCTAGTTTAAATTATCTACCTTGTAAATCATAAACCATAGGCGTAAACCTAATATATCAAATATAAAATTTAATTTAGAATCCAGATGACGTTATCAAAAATGAAAAACGTTAAGTAGGCTATTTGATTTATGAATTTAATAAACAAATAAATCCAAACCGTGATGATTAAGATGTTATCATTGTTGCATCGGCAAATAAGTTACATTGTGCACATTCGCGGCTGGTGCGGGGGAAGGGGAAGTTTAGTAGGGCCGGCATTGTTGCACACGGCCCTGATGACTAATAAGCGCAAGCACTCACTCGAATGAGATTCATAGCGCGGCCCAATCGGTGCCCGGGGTGAAAGCGATACAGTCAGTCCTTAACTAAACACAACAAAATGGAAAATTAACTAAAAAAGTAGATGTCAACAATTAATTGTTTTGTTATACAATTTTGTCACTTGTGTTAGGTAACATTAAAAAATATATAACCTGGTGTAGATATCTTCTTCCATTTTTGCCTCCCCCCCCCCCCTCTCTGTGAAAGTGCCGCCCTAGGCGGTCGCCTAGTTTGCCTAATGGGTGCACCAGCCCTGACTGTATGTTCACCTCAATCATGTAAAAATCATTCTGTTTCAGGCCTACTTAAGATATTTGTTTTACTTGTTTTCGCTAGTTCTTCAAGAGGAACATGTACTTGTTACATTCTATTAGGGCTAAATAAAACTGCTGTCAATATTTTGTCAACTTTCTTTGGAATACACAAGTTGGATTCTCAAGTTTGCACAATATCAACTTTGAATAAAAAAATTTTATGCAGTGTATGCCTGAAACACAGTAGACAGATGATACATCGAAACCATTACTGTAAAGTGTGTGTTAATCTAGGTTCACCGAACAGTCCTATATTGTTTTTTATATATGAAACAAAGGCACTGAATTCTTTCTTCTTTTCAATAAGTAATTATATAAATTTATTGATTTCAGCTGGACTCACTCTCTGAAACGCTAAACTACTTCAAACCGAATGAGCGAGATAAGGCAATACAAATTTTACAAGAATGCATTGATGATTACAGGAACAATTTCACTTCAGTTTCAGGTAAAACCCATTTAAAGTAGAGGTTTAATGCATTAATGAAATAATCAGTTCCAGTCAGAAACCTTGCAGTGATGTCGTAGGATAGAATCAGCGTTATACCCAGTAGTTTTTATCATTATCATTCACCTGTACATTTACGGAAGCGGCTCACTCCCTTACTTTGCCTAATACGTTCCAAACACAGATCTATAGTCTGTAAGAGAAAATGGAGAAAAAGATTAGAAATTGAGGAACCAAAAAGTAGTGTCTTCTTTCAACTCTACAAAAATAACTTACGTTAGGCCTTACTTATTTTGTGAATAACTAATTGTTGTATAGCGAATGTGCTGGAGCTAACCCATGGTTGTTGATTGATTTCAGTCCCTTGTACACTGTTGCATTTTGTGTTTCAGCTGGTGTTTGATTGTTACAGAGCACTGCTTGAAATAATTTCATATTTTTTCAGTTTGGTTATAGCTAAATAAGGGCTTGTTTTTAGTTTGCGTCATAAATTAGTTTCTGGGAGCTGAACATTTGCTCGGTAAATTTAAACAGTAATATCCTTTGTAGTAATATCAATTACAGACAGTGCGTTAAAATGCCTAATGCATAAAGGCTTGTTTCTGGTTTAAGACAAGCTTGTTCGCTCTGCTCACTCGCCTTTCAAAATGTTTCAATTCAGTAACAATGTGTGCATGCCTGGGGAGGCTATGCACACTGGTGTATATTTGTTGAAACACATTTTGGATCTGTAATACGCTGATTCTAATTATTTAGTTTTAACAACTGTTTTCATAATTCTAATGCTTTTATTTTTAAATTTAAATGTAATTCTACAAATGGATTAGTTGATTTATACTTTTACGTGACTTTAATTTATCTTGACATATATGATCAGCAGTATATAGTACGATCTAAAATATTATTTTCACTATACAGTAGTATCATTGACTATGTACACTAACGTGAATAGACCTCTCATCCAATGCATTTAGTTTGAGACAAAATTTTGGAAGTTCAGTGTACGTGGCACCAGAGTCGCTGCCATCGATGTTGTTATTATTCAGCTGAAGTTATAGTGCTGCAAAAACACTTTACCAAAACATAAACATAACTTTCAGTTATAAAATGTTTCATCCTTGGTTGAGAAGAGTGGTAATACTGATTTATCTATCATATGTTACATGTACTTCCATGTACGCTGCACAAGATCGCACCACCGTCAATAGGTTACACACACGCCTATGCTATAAGAAGTCTACTCATGTTAGTGTACAAAGTCAATGGTGGTATCATTTATTAATTTAGTAATTGGATGACATGCAAAACCACATATTTATTGTGGACAACGTGGTTTGCACTTTGACAGTTGAGTCAGCTGTTTTAATTATTTCTTCATTTTTATTTTTAACTCCATAATACCAATGTTAAAAAGATTTTAATTTATATTAAAGTTTTTAAGGAAATAAGTTTTTCCCTGGCATATAAACCTGTATTTATATTATTTTTTCCCCAAAACTAAGTTATTTGCAAAGTTTGGATAAAATCGTTCAAGCCGTTTTAGAGATCCATGTGATTAAATATATATAAATATACCTTATTCGTATTAGAGTAAGTTGTAGGATTTTGAATTCTATGATATTCTTATTAAAATGTATATACAAAATTGAAGATTTTTTATATAATAATGTTAAGATTATTATAACAATGTATAAGATTTGTATGATGCATTCTTGGATGTCTAATAAAGATATTATTTTTATTATTAACAATCTGTTGTATTATAGCAAAGCTTATTAATTTTTTCCTCTATAAAATTATGAGGGTAACATTTTGAGTGTTGATTTTTCAGATGAATCACATGAGATAAACAACACGGTTAACATAAATGGTGGAGAAAATATTTCAAGGAGCTATTCCATTGATCCTGTGGAGAACTTTGTTCTTGAAAAATCTAATTCTCAAGGTAAAGATATTCTTTAAACATCATGCTGTAGTTAGGTATCCATACCTTTTGTAGTGATTAAATAAAACCCGAATCCTGTTATATTTTTCAGATATTTACATGAAATTTGAGGAACAAACCAGTTCAGGGTTAATGACAAATTATGATTCGTCTACCAAACAAAAAAGTAATTTTAAGCAAAAGTCTGCTGGTAGAGAAACAGAAAATGAAGTCCCTGAAGAAAATATTCCAAGTGAAGATAGTGATTATCAAAGTGAAGAGGATTGGAATTCTTCCCTAATGTGCCCTAAATGTAAAGAGGAGTTTGGCAATAAGAGTGACTTGTTGGAACACTTGCAGTCTCACATGGGGAAACCTAAGTCATGTGTGGATTGTCATAAGATTTTCCATAACTCCACCGCATTCAGGTGTCACAAACAGCTGGCGATGTGTGTGAAATCCGGTAAGGTATTCAAGTGTGAATTGTGCAACAGGACCTTGTATGGAGAGAGCCAGTACAATACACATCAGAGTGCGCACAAACGCAACCAGTGCAAATTGTGTGGCGACCACTTCTCCAGGCAGAAACACTTGGAGGCGCACATCATCAACATCCATAACAGTTCTCTCACTAAGGATATGTTTGGGTTAGTATTGTTGAGCAAATTTATTAATAAACTATCTTAATATTTTGTAAACAAACAGTTCATTTATTTATTATGCTTGATCCATTTGTCTTTGATGAAATGGTGAAAAATATGGAGTACTGGTAACTCTTCCTTTGGTAAAACTTAAATTTGTTGGCTGTCGATAGTATTAGCAATCTCTTGACTCTAGTCGGTCTTTAAAAACCAACTAATTTAAAACCTACCCATCGCTAATCTTTTTATTGCTGTAGTAAACACTTTTTTTGAGGTTTAATCTTTTTTATCATGATTGAGTCCTTGTACAATGGACTTGTTTAACTGTTTGTTTAGAGTTTTATAAAGTGTTTTAGCAAGATAAAAAGGATTTTTTTCCATTTTAACTTGCTAAAAGGATCTTGAGAAACTCTCATGGGCCAGTAACAAGCATGTGCTGCCACCTGAAAAGAGTAAGGTGCCTGCAAAACTGTCACCCATGATTAAATTGGGAATAGCCTGCTAGACCAGGGATCTACATCCATCATTCCTAGAATTTCACATTTACTTAATTATCTTCCCTAATCTAGTGTAGTAATGAGCCTAATCTTAATTGTTCTGAATCAGAAAAAAAACTTTTTTATAAAATATGGCTTTGGTAAAAACACCTAGATCTATAGTTCCGTGATGATAATTTATTTTGTCTAATCGACTTGTGGTTTTTTTCAACAGGTGCCACTTATGTGATAGGCAGTTTGTTCAGCGCCGTTCTCTTGTATATCACTATAAGGTGTGTTTACAATAGTATAAATTTCAATTGGCTAGGCTATATTTAATAGGTTTTTGGATTGTGGCTTTGAAAAGATGTACTCAATTCATTATAATAAGTTTTAATGTATAAAATCAAATAGTTTATTAGCCAGACAATATAACATTCCAATACATGACCCAACCCTCTTTATCCATCTGTCTCCAAACTTGTTATTTGCCTATAAAACTTAATGCTGTTTTACCTAATGAAGGTCTGTATCTTACTAAAAGGACAACATACCATCATCTTTTTCAACTTCTACTGTTTAAAGGTACAATTATTTTCCTGTACATACTTGCGCAATGTACTTAAAGAATATCCAGGGTATTATGCCCTTTCTGCAGAGAGAGTAGTACAGTTTCTTACGTATGCACTTCATAAATTTGATCATGGGATCGCGAAGTCTTTGACTTACCTATTTAAGAATCCCACAGCAACTACAGAGCCCATACAAATGTGTTATAAGGAATACAAAAAAATTTCTTTCTTTTCATATAGTTGTGTGTACCGTAGATGCAACCACTAATACAATATTGAGCTTCAACAGGGTGTCTGTATGGACAAGAAAAACTTATTTGACACAATTGGACAATGTGACTTATGTGAAGAAGCACCGATTATATTCAATTTATTAGTTTTAATGACAAAGTCCATTGTAAGTAGAGTGCAATTGTTGAACGACCAATAAATATTGTCTATTGTCTTCTGCCAAATAGATACAATACCCCTGTTGCAGCAGACCTGCGTAATCAGCGAATTTCCTACAGGATTTGATATTTATTTTAACTTCCCCCATAAAAACCATGGGATCGAGGATGTAGGTTTGATGCCATGGCGGTGTTGTAAGTTGATATAGGAAAATCCCTTCCCAGTGCACGTAAATACTAAATTGCATCAAATTCTGGTATTTTTAAATTTTCCCCACAAATCCCATGGGAGTAGGTAGGTTTGCCGCCATGTGGGTACTTTACATAAATATAAGTTGAACCCTTCCTAGTGAATTTTCCTAGTGCATTAAGCCCGATGGTATCGTGGGTACTCTCCAGACATGTGTTTTTGCTCCCATGAACGATCAGCAACACCCGTATCTACTTCCAGGATGGTCCTAGGTGCATTCCCCCACTCTCAGCACAGGCCTGTAATAATAACAGTAGGAATACAAATTCCACTCGTGAGATCTTTTCCTCGGCCTAGATGGAACTTTAATAAAGCTGAGTGGGATGCCTTCTCATCAAGACTTGACAGTGGCATCAGGTAAATCCCCCCTAAAATAAAAAAAACTTCTCACGGCTACTACTGTAATAGCGTATTCCCTATAGGGAAATTCGCCAAAAATCTGTGACTTTTCTGTACTGATTTTGGGGGTGAAAAATGTTTGAAATCAGTGTCTCTTGTGTGGCTTATTAAAATGTTTGGGTAAAAATTGCTGTCATCGCAAAATTTTCGCTCACAATCACATTATTTTCTTAAAATAATCTGTGAAGGAGACTTTTTTGTGAATTCCGAGACGACCAACTAAAATTTGTGGCTTTCGTGGCCACTAACTGAAGTCTGTGACTTGCGTGACCACTAACTAAAATCCGTGACTTTCAGTAACTTAATGACTTCAGAGAATAGTAGACACCCTGTTCAAGAGCGGTCCATTAATGTACGGACACGGATGCTATGCCTGGCGCATGCCCCCATGTTGACAGCAGTGTAAGAGCAAATTCACTTCTGCACAGTTTCTTTTTCATACTGGCAGTGTGGTCATGTCAATTCAATGTACAGTACACTTCCTCTAAGCCGGCATGTCTGGGACTTGACAAATGCCGGATTAAAAAATATTCTGGATTGAATGAGGATGAATTTTAGGGAAATGTGAATTCAAGAAAAAATAATATTAAAATATGTTTTGTATTTTTTAAACAGCTTTACCACCAGCAATATAAAACATTGCATATTTTTCATATACTTTTTTCACAAAAAGTAATTTATCCACCCATCATAAGAAATAATAATCACATTGAAGTACCCTTTTGAAGATTGTCAAAATCACAAAAAACATTATGAAATCCTTTGTTTGAAAATGTTAAACAAATTTCCATTAGAAATAGTTTACTTACCTTTAGTATTATTTAAGAAATTGTATAGTGTTCTAGTTAATTCACCCTTTTTTTCAGTCCAAGAATTCTTTGAAGCTAGGGAATTGAAATGTTATGGAGAAATGGTTTACTAAGGCTGTGTAAATGTATTCTTAATTGAATGTTTTATTTATGTTAGTGAAGAATTCAATGTCTGTGATATTAGGTTAGGGACTTTAAAATAGTTATATATCAATGATGGTTATTTCAATCTTTACTTTTACTGTATGTATATGTACTCTTGACTTTGTCCATTGCTTGTATGTAAGCTTAACGCCAATAAAATTCTTATTTATTTATTTATTCATAACATACTGTAATAAAAAATACTGTACATGATTATGAAACTAAAATTTGAATTATATGATGTTACCCTATGTCAAAAGAATACGACTCATCTCCCCTCCTCGCATTTCAAAGTGCTTTGTACGGCACTGTGATGTACCCTTAAGACTTCTGATCTCAAACAAATTATTTATTTACAAAAACAAAAAACCTTTTTTACATTTTCTTTAATTAAAGTTCAAATTTTCGGCATTAGCCTTCATCAGGAACATCAAATAAAAAGTAAATATGATAATAAACAATGATTTTGACATTATAAATTAAACAGATGAGAGATTTTTTGAAGCAATTACATTTTTGTGGGTAAGTTGTTTGGAACTTAAAATTTTGAATGTTATATAAATAAATAAAATTATCTTAAGTTAAGGCCGAATGGAGTTTTTGACTTTAGAATTAGTTGATGGGCCTGTTCAAGTTCTCGAATCCTTCTATCTTGTGAATTATTAGCCAATTTGCAAATTCCTTTTAATGAAAAACATTGCTGAAAATTTTGAGCGTGCTCTCTGGCATGAATGGCTACAGGCTTCTGTATATACGGATGATTTACGTCATGCCTGTGGCCATTCATGCGTACTCTTAGATCTGTTGTGGTTTTACCAATGTAATCTTTTGGGCAGTTGTTACAGGAGAGTTGATATACTACATTGGTAGACTCACAATTGATGTTTCCTTGAATTTTGTAGGATTTATTTGTTTGGCTGCTCGTGAAAGTTTTAGAGGTAAGAATGGAATTAGAAGTGGCACAACGGGATTTTTTACAAGGATAACAGCCAGGAACGTTGTGACTAGGGACAGGAGAGGAAGACAATTTAGGTTTAGATAGGATATTTTTAAATTAGGAGATCTTTTGAAAATCAGCCGGGGGGGTTTTGAGAACAAATCAAAATCATGTGTTAAAGGATAGCTCAAGAGGATACTGTGAGCTACTCTCAAAATATTGTTTGTCTTGTATAATCCAGGAAAGTACTGAGTGACAAATTTTGGATCATTACTAAAAGAATTTGTTGCTGCATTTTTTGAACTGCGGATTGGTTTATCAATAATGTTTTGAGGATATCCTCTCCTACTAAGGGAATTACTCAATTTATCAATATAATTTCTGTAATCACGATTTTCAGAGCACAAATTTCTTGCTCGAATTGATAAGTTTTTGGGTATGGATTTTTTAACATGAGCTGGATGACAACTTGAATAGGCCAGGTAATCCATTGTATTGTATCTTTTATATGAATTTTAGATTTTAGAGCCCCACCCTGAATATAGATATCAACATCCAAAAATGCAATTGTTTCTTTTGAAAAGTTCCAGGTAAACTTTAAATTTGAGAAACTGTTCAAATCTTCTATAAACGAGTTTAAAGTGTTCATGCCATGTTCCCACACCATAAAAATGTCATCAATAAACCTGTACCACACTTTGGGTTGTAAACGCTGGGAATTTAAAAAACGTTCTTCAATGTCGGCAACAAAAAGGTTCGCAAAAGAAGGGGCCATGCGAGTCCCCATGGCAGTTCCTTTCACTTGAAGATAATTTTGGTCCCTAAATTTAAAATTGTTCATTTTTAAAACAAAATGGATTAATCGCAGGATAAAATTTGTGCTAGGTTTTGAATTAACTGGACGTTTGTCAAGGTACTTCTTTGTAGAATCTTTTCCTTCATCATGGGGAATGTTCGTGTACAGTGACACAACATCAATAGTTACCAAAAAGACATCTTTATCGGAAGAAATGATGATATTCTTGATTTTGTCTAAGAAGTCTGATGAATCTCGTATGTATGATGGTAAACTTTTGACTATTGGCTGGAGTACGTCATCAATGAAGGCTGAAATTCTTTCCGTGGGAGACCCATATCCTGATACTATGGGTCTTCCAGGTGGTGGGTGAATGGGCTTGTGGACTTTAGGTAATAGGTAGAATACCGGTGTTCTTGGATTAGATGGACTCAACAGTTTTATAGTTTCCATACTTAAGTTTTCCTCAGGTCCATATCGTAGCAGAAATCCCGATATGTCATCGTTAAATATACAAGTTGGATCATCGGGAATCATTTTATAGAATTCTGTATCATTGAGCTGTTTTTCTGCTTCCCTGATATAATCGTCTCGATTAAGGATTACTGTACTGTTACCTTTGTCTAGTTGAAGAATTATTATGGAATTGTTTTCTTTCAATGAATGTATAGCTTGCCTTTCCTTCTTGGACAGATTGTCCTTAGATCTTAATGAACTTTCGAAATTAGGATCTGAAATGTTTGAGATTACTGCATTAATAAATTGTTCAATAGGATGATCGGCAGGAAGAGGGTCAGGATCCCAATCGGACTTTGGTTTGAATTTATTCAAGCAGGCAGGTGTAGTTGGTTTCGAAGTTTGAGGAAAATCCTGTTGTTTCATATAAAACTGGAGTCGGACATTTCTGGCAAAGGCAAGTCCATCAGCGACAAAGTTAAAATGATTGAATTTTGGGCGAGGGGAAAATGTCAAATCTTTACCCAGGACGTTAATTTCATCTTGGTTCAGAATATAGTTAGATAAGTTTATTACATTAGATCCTAAGTTAATATCCATTTTTAAATTTTCTTGCATAGCGTTAGGAACATGGTATTCTGCTTTGTGTTTTCCAGAGACAAATTCACACGTCGATTTTACGTCTTCGTCAAATTCTATTAAAGCGATTTCCTTGAAAGGTTTATCAATTGGTGTGCCATTATTTTCATACAAATTCTTAATAAATTATTTATTATTTATTTTAAATAAATAATAATAAATAAATTATTTATTTATTAATTGGCTAGCACGTTTCATTTCCTCCTTTTTTCTCAGCTCATGTGAATTGTTGGAGAAATTCGTGCATACCATTAGAAAGGTTGTGTCCTGTAGATGAGCAGAATCCCATTCTAATTCACATCGGATTCCAAGGCTACACCTACAGGCTTTCAAAGTTCCAATGTTAATCTTATCGAGGGAAGAACAATTGATTGAATCATTAGAAAGCTGTTGTAAAAATAACTGCTAGAAAAAAAGGGAGAAACTTTGACTGCAATTATTATGTTGATGACAGTGGTATCATCGGCATGAAGTAGGATTGCAGCAGGAACCTTAATAGAACATACTCATACAACTGAGATAGTTAACCATTATCAAGAAAAACAAAGGTCCCAGGACCAAGCGTTGTGGAACTCCGCTTGCTACTGAGAGGTTTTGGCATACCGCAGTGGCGATTTCAACGTGTCATGAGACATCCACTATATGCAAGCTGTTTGGATAGTGATATTATAGTTCTTTTAGACCATTATGTCTTAGGGAGGTCCTGTTATTCAGGGTTTTGTCTTAATTTCTTTAACTAATCAGACTATGCAGGGAGCCCAGCGGTTTCAGAGCCACAAAAAGTAGGAAAAGTAGGACTTTTTGTTCAAAATAGGACTGAAAATGAGACAAATACACTTAAAATATATGATAAATCCATGAATTTTTGCCGCAACAGGATGACAACCATACAAAATTAACACCAAAACACAGACCTTACAAACAACTAGGCCAAAATCATTCTGAACACTTGTACTAGACACATGCGCCACTGAAACTCCCATCAATAAATTGCACATACAAAAATTGTAATGAAAGCAAGTTTATATTAGGACATGAACTGTGTTTCTATAAAGAAGCTTGTACTTGGTTAGGTATGATATGTCAGGGGTTTACATTCCCACGGTGGTATTAACAATAATATAAAATCTTGCCCCCAAATTAAAATGCTGAAATTTCACACATAAGTAGATATGAACAAAATGGAACATACATCTGTCAGGCTGACTCAGCATCATCAAGACAGTCTTTTGCCACATCTAAAATTTAAAAAATCTTTTTTGATGCACTGTACTCAACTCAAGCCTGTTGATCAATAACTGTGTCACCAAGGTATTGCTATCACAATTGATTACTCAAATTATAAATACAAAGCTATAAGCACCAAAGGGCAATAAGAAAGTACTGTAGAATTAATTCACAGTTAGTTATTTTAAGTTGTTTCAAAAAGCTCCGCAAGTGCTTTGTGCTGCTTGTTTTGTCATCAGATTGTAGCCCTTGTGACAAAATTATTTAGTAATTAAGTTTGATATTTTAAACATCTTTAAACACCTAGGCCTACATGTCTTGAAATGAACTATTGTATTATGATTCTCCATGACGAACTTGAACTTAGTAGACTACAGCTAAACCAGTTTATTGTCGAGTCTACAAAAAATTATGGATAAGCACAATGGTGAAAAGCAGCTAAACAAGTCAAAGTAAAAAAATTATCAGATATTTAAAAAGGAATTTGAGGTACCCTACATTATAAGAGTCTAACTAAAAATTTATTTTACAGTTTTGTATTTCGAATCTCAAGGACTTACAAATTTCATGCGCTCTCTAAAACTTTTTATTCTGAAAAAGATTTTAAACAGACCTGAAAAAGTAGGATATATATTTTTTTAGCAGGAAAATTACTACTATTCTACATTTTAGTAAGAAAAGTAGGAAATGAAGGATGACTGGGCTCCCTGGACCAGGCTGTGTCAGAATAAAATTGATTGCTCAGACCCTGGTTTGTTAAGGCCAATCTCATCCATCGTGATACCAATGCCTTGTAATGTTGGTTCCAGCTGATACACCCTGGTAACGACGTTCTGTGCAGCGTGTGTCTAGAGATGTTTCCCAGTAAAGCGGAGTTGGAAGCGCATCTCGCCTCTCACAAGCTAACCTCCTTTGAATGCCAGAAATGTGGCCAGAGGTTCTCCCGCCGGCAGCAGTACCTTGTCCATCTCAAGGTGAGTCTTGCAGAGACATGCAGGATGTCCCACAACCATTGGACCATACTTGACCAGATCACTGAGTAGATAAAAACAAGCACATGTATGTTCCAATGATTTATGGATTTTTTATCCTTGTTTTTTTTTACAATCCTATATATATATACATTAATAGGCAAGCATGTTTCATTTCCTCCTTTTTTCTCAGCTTGTGTGCATCGTAGGAGAAATCCGCGCATACCGTTAGAAAGGTATGCGCAGAATGAGGTCCTGTAGATGAGCAGAATCCCATTCTATTTCAAATCGGACTCCAGGGCTACACCCCACAGGCTTTCAAAGTTCCAATGTTAATCTTATGGAAAAGGATACTGATTTAAATCATCAGACAGCTGATAGAAAAACAGGAAGAACAGATGTTTTAATTATAAAATGTTTTTACACATCTTGGGTCCAGATCAACTGAAATTTTGATCGAATTTCGATAAGGAGGCGATCTCTAGTCTGAATTAATATCTATGTGTATTAATTAATAGTTTATTTCACTGTGTTGAAACAATTTTTTTCCTCTTAAAATTTGTATTATGTAATTTTCTGTCAATGGTGAAAATTGTGAAAACCACCATTAAAATCTCGCAAAGCTCTGCACAAAGAAAATCTAAGGCCCTTATTATATCTAAGGCCGGCAAGTTGCGCAACCAATCGCTTACCTTGTCACTGGGTATTGATTCTTACAGGAGTTATTACACGAAGGCAGCCAGTCGCCCAGCCACTTTGTGGCTGCCGGCTGATTGCCGAACCCGGTGATCGCAACGGCAACCACTGGCTGCTCAGTCTGGTTGCTCTCCTTTGCTGGCTGCTCAGCATAGTTCATAGTAACATACATATCATATTACACTGGGCAGCAATCACCCACTATCACACAGAAGTTTTGTCAGTCGAGGCCCCATCCCTTGGAAAGTACGGATTGCTCGCTTTGCTGTGTATCGTTGATATTGGTGTTTTAGTTTTACATTACATGTAGGACTTACGAATGTATTGAAAAACTTGTTTTCGTCTGAGCATAGTTCATCAAAGAGTGTGTAGTACCCACATAGCACAGAATTTTTTATATTTATTTTATGTTCAAAATGTCAAATTCAACAAACGTAAAATTTTTGTTATTTTACATTTGAATCGTCTAAGTCAAATAACATTAATTTTTTACATTTATTGAACATTTGCTTGAAAAATATTTTTAACCATAGTAGACTTATATAATTCTTTATTGAGGTAACTTATTAAGGTATTGAGGTACTTTATTAAGTTCCATATATCAATATAAAAAGAAGAAATCAAATAAGTTTAAAGTAAAAAGTAAAAATGCTAGAAAAAATAAGTAAATAAACATGTAATTAAAAAAAAAAATGGTAAAATTGAAAATTAGTGCTAAAACTTTAAACTTTTAGTCAGAGGAATAAAATTATAATTATGAAAAAAAAAACTTGTATCAAATAAAGAATTTAAATGTGTTTATGTAAGTAAAGTATTCATTATACAAATGTATTTCATATTCTTGTGGTATAAAAAATAAAAAATGAAAATTAAATTTTTGAGTCTAAAACATTTGAAATGTTTATAACACCTGAAAATGGCAGCAAGAGAGTAACAAAAATGTTTTTATCATCTTGGACTGTCACACAGCGAACCGAGCTAGTTGGTGACTTTCTGGCTGCCCGACTGGCCGCGCAACTTGGCTGCCTCGTCTGATTAGGGCCTTAGTTAGCCTCGTATATAAATCTTTGTACATGTATAATTGTGTTCTTTATTATCAAACCCAATCATTACAATAATTTCCAACAATCTGCTGAACTGCATATAAATAATTTATAATACATAAAGTAAAATTGTGGTGGTTAAGAAGAGAGGTGAATCTATAACTTGGGGGGGGGGGGGATTCGCGCTATAACCTTTTGGAGGAATGGGCATCTTTGGGTTTAACTATGGGTCTCTATGGAGACAAATGGTTCTAAGTGGAAAATTGAAAAACAAAAAGTAGTAAGAGTGAAGCAGTCTGAGACTGATACCTTATTTGGCCGATGCAAAACGCATATAGCATTACTCATAGCAGCAATCACAGGCATCTCTAGTAACTTCTCTGTTACTAAAGATGGCGTTGCACCAATACTATTTAACTTTAATGATTGGCTGTAATACAAAAGATTTTGAAAATTGTAATCCAAACTAAGGTTTGGTAATATACTGTTTTAAAGAATTAAAAACCGTAATGCTTTGTCTTTCACCAATCCGATTTTAAAATCTCAGAAAAATATTGTCTTGAATAGATCTCTGTATCGAATGACATAAATCAATTTAATTTTGCCCTCACTTCTTCAAATTTATGTGTTTCTTTTAAGGTTCGGATAAATAGACCCAATGAAAATTATATGTAGTTTTTATAGTTTACCATATTCATATGTGCTAAACTGGTAGTGTTTACAGGGATATCAGTGCCCGTAGTTTATGTCTGTCTATCCATGGCTTGCAGGAACATGAAAGGTACAAGTGCGAGACGTGCGGTGAAGGTTTCTCCAACAAGAAGGCGGCCGAAGCTCACGCAACGCAGGGACACTCGGTCCGAGGCCTGGAGCCGCAGCTTCAATGCGCACAGTGTGGCCAATTGTTCCTCACACGGAGTCAGCTCAACGCACACATGATGGACCACACGGGTATTGTATTGGCACCAAGACCAATCTAAACTAATTGGTTCGGGTTAACGGATGTTCAAATTACTTTTAACTGGATTAACCGGGGTCTAATATACTCTCTTGTTTACTTAAAAAACAAAAATTAACTCCTGTTAATTTTTATTAGTTGTTGAGTCAACCTGTTAAATACGTAGATTAACTAAACCAATTCTCGCTAGAAAGGGCAGGTTATGTTTTCACATTACACTTGAGTCCCGCTAGTCCGAACACGGGTAATCCGAACGTCCGCCTAATCCAAACAAGCTCCGGACGCATTTTGCAAAACATTTTCATTAATGTAAAAATATAATTTACGTAATAAAAATAGAATTTTTGATGGAGAAGATAAGAATTGTGGTAAAGAAATGAAAACGAAGTATTCCATTGAGGAATATACTGTACAAATATTTAGTTTATTGTGTTTGGACTAAATTTACACAACGTAAACAAAAGAATGTAAATAATAAAAAAATACAGTATACCCTATAAAAAGTATTGCACTAGTAGTAGATTAATACTGTAACACATAAAAAGTAACATTAATTTATTTGTTATTGACCATTAAGTCCAACATCGTCTTTTGTTGAAGTTTAGTCAGTCTGTTTTTTGCCGCATAGTTCCGCCATTTTCTTATAAACATCACATCTGCGGGCGTGGCAGTACAGTCTCAGCTGGCAGTGGATACAGTCCGTGGAGCTAGGCGCGAGCAGCGTTGCCAATTCGAGGGTAATTACCCTTTTAGAAGGTATTTTGGACCTTCGAGGGTATTTTCGAGGGTAATTATTTTTTAGGATTGAAGGATAATTTTACTAAAATGGTCAAGTTTGACTCAAATGTGTGAATTTTTGGGAATGGGTCGAAATCCACAGTAGATTTAATACAAGAGTGATTAATATCACTTGAAAATCGAATACCAATTGAACAGCTGATACACTTTTATTAATAATTCTTGACATACTAACAACTTAGATTGTTGGTAAAATTATTGATTTTCCGATATTTTGGTGTTTTTGAGGGTATTTGAGGGTAATTTTGTCAAGGATCTAGGGTAAGTTGATGAAAGGTGATTGGCAACGCTGGGCACGAGCGAACAGTATCTTCATGCCATGCATACAGGCAGCACACGCTGCTTGCCCGCTTTGTGATCACATCCTAAAATTACGTGCATTGGGCCATTGTGCTGTCTGCTATGGGCTGTGCAATTGTTGGTTTTGCTTATATAAGGGTAAAAGCACTGTTTAAATAGGTTTTTGTGTATTATTCGCTAATATTACAACACGTAAACCCGTGTTAAATTGCTTCATTCTCCCTTATTGAATTATTTCGGATAATCCGAACAATTAGCTGATCCGAACAGCATTCGGTCCCAATTAGTTCGGATTAGCCAGACTCAAGTGTATGTTTTATTATATTACGTACATATGTACGTATTATAATTATACATAATGTATTATTATGTAATGTATTTTGTATGTATAATATATGTATTAGACTCTTATATTATGTACATATTATATTTCAAGGTAAATATTTTTTACTTTATCTTAAAAGATCAGTAAACATGAAATATAGTTGTTGAAATCTAAAGCTAGGCCTATGAATAATACAATTGAGTTATTATTGAACCTGATTGTTAATTAATTCAAAAAAAGTTTTTTTTTTACTTAATTTTATATTTTACTATTATAAGAATTTCAATATGTAAGTTATAAATTATATTAATTCTTGGTTTTCTTAAATCTTTTATATAAATCATTATAACTGTGACTTTTCTTTCAAAACTTACTGTATTAGCTTCCAGTATTGAATCCAGAGATCATTTAAATTTTTAAATGTGAGATGGAAAGCAAAAAAGGACTGCTTGTTGCCGTTTTTTAAGTTAAATATTTTCAAAATCATCTTTAAATTGTTAACAATTTGGTGAAAGTTCCATGTGAAAGCATTTTGAGAAAAGTCCCTTTAAAAGTTTAAATTAACACATAATCTGTTTTCTTTCCCCTAATCTAAGTAAAGAATTTGGTATCAATTTAAAGCATATGATTCCCTTTTTTTAGAAAGAACATTAGTAATTTCCTTTGTCCTATCATAGTCCACGCAACCTAAAAGGTACCTCTTGTCAATCCTGTCTTATAAGTTTGCTAATAGTTATAAAAAAAAAGATCAACAGTTCACTGGATAGACTTCAGAAATAACAGATATTGGATGTTTGAGGCAGGTGGTAATTTCTAGGTTCTTCCAAGGGAAAAAAACAGAGAACAACCGCTATTATTGGTAAAAGTGGGAGTGCAGAACCTTTTCTTGTAGAAGTACAGAAAAGCAAATGTGCTGTTGGCTGACTGGTAACAGACGTGATTGTGGAGCAGACAATAGAAAACATTCTTCTCGTAATGAATCTCTAAGTGAAACCCATAAATTCTCTCAAGTGAACCCATTGTAGTTCAGCTCTATGTTAATACTCCATGAGAAACTTACGGTCCCTTTTACAAGTCTTCTTAAGGAATTATGTTGAGCATTTCAACTGTTATTTTCCTGAATGAAACTGATTTAGTCTTGTAGAGGGTAGCGAAGTATACAATTATGACAAGAACTGAAAAACAATATTTTTGACCCAGATGACAAATTGGCATAGTTGGGAAGGTTAGTCAATAATTTTAACTAGTTAGAAGTTATTAGTTAAACCTGTAAAAAGCAACTGATAGGGGAGAGCGGGGCAAGACGGGGTTGAGGGCAAGACGGGGTTTTACATTTTTTTGCTCCGGCAGATGTCACAGTATATCGGCAAATAGTTGAACTAATAGCCTGTTGCCATGTGAATGTCTGATAGTGCTACCAGCCATTTTGAGCAGACCGTTCCGAGAATATGGATTTAAATGTGTTTTTATGATGTAACGATCTAATTTTCTGTCAGTCTTGAACATGAAAAGAATAGACACCTGTTTTTTTCTGGTATTATTGATTATTATTATTGAGTAAGGTACTTTTTTAGGAATACATCAATGCATACTATAACCCAGAGGAATATATCCTTGTAGTATTAACCCTCCAACTGGTGAACGTCGCGATCGCGACCCATTTAGGCCGTTCTAAACTGGTAGGATCGTGATCGCGATCCATTTGCAAGGTCTATGTAAAATGCATTTTACTTCGTTATTTTATAGTCAATGTCGATGTTTTTTATATAGTATGAAAGAGGAAAAGATGAACAATCTAGTCATCATATGTTCAGCTGTATTTGTTGAAATATCAGTATGTTGGTAAGACTGAATTTCTGGTGTTTGTTTTTGTTTACGAGTATCGTAGGGGCGGCGCTGTTTTGTGGTTATGTTATTACTTGAAATGCAAATTTTAGTGAATTATAGTTAGTTTGCAATGTAATAATGAGTGAATTGAGTAATTATAGTGCTATTTGGGCCTTCTAAATGAAGATTCAGAGTACAAAGTGAAGTTGTCAGTGAACATGAAAGTTGTGAGTTAGGCCTAGGCCTAGGTGAGTGAATAGGCCTAGGCCTAACTTTATTAATTATATTATAAATAAATATAATTATTTATATACATAACAAATAGTGATATTTAATATTTATAAATAGTTCTAGTAAAAATTTTATCATAAAAAATTAATAAAATAAAAAATAAAAAATTTAAAAAAATATGGCGGCGAAAATGTGGTTTGTGCTTACCTCACATATTTGCTTTGTAATATTTTATTTATAATATAAACAATCAAGTGTTATACATCAGTAAAAAGCCAATAAAATTGTGGTTATTTTGGCTATCTTAGTTTTGTTGTATGGACAACATACCTTACCATGATAATACTCTAAAAGGAAAATAATAAGAAAAAAAAATCTTTATTGTTACAAAATAGGAGGATTAACAAAATAAATTTTTGTAAGTACACTAAAAACAATATTGTTTTGAATAGCCTATTTCATTCTGAAAAAATTGATATATAATTTGTATGTTTTATATACCAATTTATATGTTTTATGTTGTTTGTACTAAATGTTTGCGCGGCGGCCAAAAAAACCTCACCAGTAAAGGAGGTTATAATGACCAGTTGGAGGGTTAAATCAATGTAACCTAAAACTTGTCCTTGGGGGCAAGACGGGGTATTTAGAAGGAGGGCAAGATGGGGTGTACAATTTAAATGGTGTTCATTTTAAATTTTATCGACTTTGGTATTTGGTATAAAATTATTCATTTAACAATCGGCCTATTGCCAAAATGGTTAAATTAGCAAGACTCTTATTTGTATTTAGTTTTTCGAGTAAGCTCAGGGTTAATCTTTGATTAAGCTTATCAATAATTTTGTTTGATTAATTTTTTAAGGTAAATATAACATTATTTAGTGTTGAGACAGTGCCTATTTATAGGTATAAACGATAAATATTTTTAAAAGGTAAATCAGTTTTCATTTAGCAACTAAACCCCTTTTCCTTTTTATAGTATTGAGCTACCCCATCTTGCCCTCACTATAGGGTAAGATGGGGTACTTGGTAAACCTTTAGAAAAAATTTTTTTATTAGTGTTAATACTTTTTATTTTTTTGTCCAATTTTTTTTATTGACTCTATAGATACTGCAGTTTTAATTGATATATGTAGTATGTTTATTGAGGGTTTCATAACGCAACAAAAAAATGTTAAGTGCTTAAGTACCCCGTCTTGCCCCACCTTCCCCTAGAAGTTATTTGATGGTTAAAAAACTAACTGATAGAAGTTATTAGT
Organism: Neoaliturus tenellus; assembly: GCA_030545055.2. Taxonomy (NCBI): domain Eukaryota; kingdom Metazoa; phylum Arthropoda; class Insecta; order Hemiptera; family Cicadellidae; genus Neoaliturus; species Neoaliturus tenellus. The sequence continues at coordinate 83,563,547 of CM061533.1, forward strand.
TAGTTAAAAACTAACTGATAGAAAATGGAGTTAGTTTTCGGAGAAGTTTGCTGTTTGTTTTTGGGCAGTTGTTTTAAAGGATTTCGTATGAAATGAAATAATGGCACATCTTTGTAAGTAACGAATTGTGTTTTGGGTAAACACAATTTTAACAAGATTCCACCCTTTTCAATTTTTTCAAGCTGTTGACATTTGTCGTATACGTTTGGCCACTGAATATTGCACTCACCCGCTATCGCAAAGAAGTACGGTATTTTAATCTAGTTAATTAAAACTATTTACCTTAATAACTAATTATAACTATTACTTAACTATCACTAAAATATAACAACGAAATATAAACAACAAGTTGCTACCACAGAAAAATGGCTTCACACTTGTCAGAGAATGAACATCAACTGAAGACAAATAATTTGAGATGACAAACTAAAAAACGTTCCCTCTTCCACCCCTCTATGCTTGCGGTGTTGTTATTGGTGGCGCCCGCATACCGGCATACCAAAGCAACTGGACTTTCCCCGCCCCCTCCCCCTCCGCGTTGTTTGTCATCCCCGAGCTCACGGCAACACGCAACCCTCACCGGTTACGTAATTGAGGTGTTTTCGCTCGTCCAAAAATATAACAATTTAAACTCCAAAAATACTAACGAATATATTATCTATTCGTTAGCTAGAATCTAACTGAGTTGAAGTTATTTCCAGTTAACTCCATTTTGCTTTCTGCCTCACATATGCCTTTTAATTCTTAAAAACATCTTTTGTTATTCTGTGATTTCATAGTAAAGATAATAATTACAATAAATTGTTTCCATTTATAAATACATAAATTTGCCTACTGTTTTTTATTGCCTTGGGAAGGAGTGTGAAAAATTAGTACAGCTTGCACTATTAACTTAATAAAAATAAGAATTTGAATGTTCTTATTATTTTTTATTTTTTATTTTAGGAGGTAAACATTGTTTTATATTTTTCAGGTGGTAAAAGGCTTTCTTGTGAGAAGTGTAAAATGACTTTCAAACGAGAGTATAATTACCGGAATCACCTGCAAACAAACGAACATCTTCGTGGAGAAGCTCCAAAAAATCTGTTGGCTTGTGAGGAGTGTGGAAAAACTTTCACCAACAAAAACAACCTGAGAGTCCATGTCACTCGGGTTCACAAGGCAAACCAAGAGTACGCTTGCTCCTATTGTTCGTATAAAACCAGAGTTAAGAACAATTTGAAAAGACACATTACTTCACATACTGACAAACCACAGTTTATATGTGATAAGTGTGGTGGTCAATTTAACAGTAAAGCTTCTTTGCAAGAACACCTTTCTCGTCTACACAGCGATAGTAAAAACTTCAGTTGTGATAAATGCGGTAATGTTTTTAGCCGGTCCTCGGACTTGAATCGCCACTTGATGAATAAACATTCAGATATGCCTCTATATTCTTGTCACTGTGGTAACAGTTACAAGTCTCTCAATAGCTTGAGGCGCCATCAGTTGTTGGGCCATGGAAATGTAGAAGATAAGCAGAAACAGTTAAAGAAATTATGTCCTTCTGAGGGTCAAACTCCTCCAAAGAAAAAGAGTAAGAAAGCAAAAGATAAACCAGAATCAACAACGACAAGTAATTCTTCAGATGCAGACAATTTGCATTTGATTAACTCTCAGATGCCCGATGTTTCCTCTGTGATAACAGAGCCGAGTACCATAGTTGTGATGGCTGATAGGCATCCGCAAGATTTGATGCAAGTGTCGTACGGCATGGAATTTACAGGAGAAGACAAATCTCAAGTGGTTTACACTCAAAGCCTTGATATGAGTGGCTTACAAGTTGTAGATTCTATGATTCACCTGGAGAATAATTCTTCTAAACAAGAACCTAATGTCCTCATTAATGTTAGAAACATATTTGGTCGCAATGATTATATTCTGCCACCACCTGTGGTCAACAGTTTGGACAGTCCCATGGCCTCTGAAGCCCCGAGCATAGCTATGCCTAGTCAGAAGCAAGATGTGATGTCAGGTTTGCAGGAATACATGATTCCTAATGACTTGAACTTTCTTTAAATAAATGAGTGTATATCATAGTAACTGGTATTTTAAAAATACATATTTTTCAAAAAGATTCTTTTTAATTACCTTATTTTTGTTAATATTATGTTGAGATTTATAAAACCGATAACTGCTATTTGTTAATGTTATTATTAGGAATTCAGTCATTAATAAGGTTCCCATCAGGAAAAAATCATATTCACACTATCATTATTAGCAAATAAGTGCAAAAACTGTAATGTAAATTCCACATAAGATTATTGGTTCATCGCTAATTTGATACCGCCAAAATGTTTTATCGAGGTTAGGTAGTATTTAATTACAAAATCCAAGCTTGTAAATTCACAGTACAGCTTGAGAAATAATTCAATAACTGTCGAAGGAGGTGTGAATTTAAAGTTACTACCATAACGATTTTAGGGGCCTTTGCCCCTAGTATAAAGAAAAACCGAAGCACCATATGGTGCTCCGGCCATTGCCATGGCACTTGTTACATTAATTTGTTAATTATTGTACCATCACATTTTTCTTCTCTCTCAGGGTTGATTACTGGTAGTTTGGTGGAACCCGGGTATGCGTTGTACTTTAAGGCGTACTACCCTCAGAACTGGGTAGTTCACTACCCAACACCAGTCCTTCGGGTCTGGGAGAAGGAACGTGGCCCCCTTTAGCATTGAAGTAGGCCTAGTCTCCCATGGAGTCTTCCCGAAAAACTACCAGTAAATTAAAATATGATCATAAGTAAGAATAAACCATTTATAATGTCCAACATTGTCCAACAACCAGGAGGCACTGGTACACTTCCAAAGATATGAGTCGAGAGAGGAAAACTTTTAACACAAGGTATTTCAACATTACGGTAGTAGCCATAGTAAGATCTAAGTCCGGGACTATCTTACTTTTTCATTTTAAGGTCCCCCAGAAGCCGAAAACACCATCCGTACATATTTATATGTATACCATACAGGGTGATTCACGACGAAGTGCGGAAATTTCGGAAGCTTATTCTAAACATGACGATAAACAAAAAAGTCATCTATAAACAAGAATCTATAAACATATGTCCTAAAATACTTCGTTTAGCCTAGCCGCCAATTTGTTTTTAACACGTAATAATTTTTATTTCCGTAACGGATTGATGGATTTACTTCATTTTTGGCATGGAACCCTATCACAACAATGTTAAGTTTTCAGAAAAAAAATTCTTATTTTCCAATAAATATTTTTAAAATGGCGGCTATTTAAAATTTTTTAACTCATTTTTCTCAAAACTGCATATTTCATCATTTTATAAAAAACAAAAAGTTGACAAATTAAATTATCAAACAATGATACCAATTTTTTTTTAAATCTAGCTATTGAGATTTTTTGCGGAAAAACATACATTTTGCATTATGATTAACCCGGGACAACTCGCGCTATCGAAAGTCCCGCGGTCACTCGCGCCGTTAGAGCACTCCTAACATTTAACAGCCTCTTACACTTCAAAGTAATTATCATAATATTTGTTTGGTAGATGAAATAAATAAATCGCTACACATTTAAAATAAAATAATAACATATTTATTGTAATTTACAAATTTTTTTTACTCAAAAAGTAGGACTCCGGCAGTTCCGCGATCACTCGCGCCGTTAGAACTATACTAACATGGAGAGTCACGCGAACGCTCGCGCAGTCAGGCGGGCGCTAACAAGGGTGGAGGTGCGAGCCTTTTCCCCTCTAAAACTACCCTCCCCACCACACTACACACCCCAAACTGCTGTAGCGGGTGCATAGAATACTGAGGAAAGCATTCTTAAAAGCTCAGTCGCAAGAAATCATTATTAAAAAAATTTTCTTCAGAGGAACTAAAAATGTTAGAATCAATCTAATAGCGCGAGTGATCCCGGGTTAATGGAAATTTAGGCTATTATAATAGAAAAATCGCAATAACTCCGTTATTTGATGTCAAATGTTTACAACCTTGGTATCACTGTTAAGATACTTCAATTTGTCAACTTTTTTTCTCTTATAAAATTTTGATAAAATTTGCCGTTTTAAGAAATTTTTGTTTAACATTTTAAAATAGCTGCCATTTTGAAAATACACATTGAAAAATAAATTTTTTTTTTTTGAAAACTAACATTGTTGTGATAAAGTTCCATGCCAAATATGAAGTAAATCCACCAATGCATTACGGAAATAAAAATTATTAAATGTATAAAACAAAATGGCGGCTAGCGGCTAAACGAAGGATTTTAGGACATATGTTTTCAAGACCCTTTTTGTTTATTTTATGTGTAGAATCAGCTCTCAAAATTTCTGCCCTTTGTTATGAATTACCCTATATATGTGTGTCCTTGGTACTGATAACTTTTGATATAAACTTCCTTGGACCTCAGATTTTTATAAAATTTGGTACGAATGTGTAAGACCAGGTCTATTTTCATGAGTTTGCGAACCAGCATTGTCGGGTTATGGGAATGAGGCTTTATGGGATTTCAAAGGGGTCAAAAATGGGTTTTTGGCATTTTTGAACCTTAATTTTCAAAATTCAAGAATTTTTATTAAAACCATTTATAAAAGAGCTTAAAAAACAAACAATTTTGTATTGAATTTTAAACTTGGCTAAACATACTTTGATTAAGTATAAAATTGTTTCAGAAATCGTTAAAGTTAAAAGTTGATAATATATTTACTACACAGCTGAGCTGAGTTTCTCATGCTACCCTTTGGTCTGGCAAACACATTGCGTTGCGGCTCTCGCGCGCGGGCTGCCACTGTATAGTGGCGAACGAAGTGAACACCTAGCCCTGTTTACTTTGTTCGCCACTATACAGCAGCAGCGCCAGCTGTATGCCCATCCGAATGCACACCTACATCAAACTGCTCAGCAGAAAAATAGTTTTCATGCCTTAAGGGTAGAAAATTATTTAAGAAGCCAATCTTCTGAAGAAATACTTTGCTAGCAGTCTTAAATATTGAAGAACTGCTGAACTCCTGGGACTTGACTTTCTATTTATTTATTCATTTGCTAAGTTAGATCTAGGAGAAAAGTATCAACTATCTACTACCTGATCTCAAAAGTTGTATGTTATTATCTTAAGTAAAAACGTTAACTTTTTTGTTTTGATTCCTAGTTTTTTTTTTTTGTAAATAAAACTGTTTTGTAAATAATACATTTTGTTTGATTTCAAAGCCAACTTGGCAATTCATGTCTGGTGGATCTGACTTGACAGCGTTATACAAGCCCTTATATACAACAGTTTTGTTTGACATTTTCGTGCTGAAAACGCGATTATGACTTGTTATTGGATACAACAATGTTGCATTCCATAAATCCAAGTGAGAATCACGTTATGCATGAAAACAGAGCAACATAACCGTAGGTAAAACGGGCTCAAAAAGTGATTAGATTTGTTGATATAGCATGCAATTGCCAATTACTTGTTTACAAAGTCAGCCGACAGATCATGTATTGGGGTCATCTTAGTGAGGGCGGGGAGCGCACTGACAAGAGGTAGAGGGGGGAGGGGCGGCAGATACTTAAATATCCCTGCAATCTTTATAGTCCAGTAAATTTGTAATCCAAAGTTCCCCTCGCCAGAAATTTTTGGGGTAATTAAGTTTTTTTTTTTTCAATTTCTATGTTTTATGGGGTGCTGAATCCGAATCTGAGGTTTGCTAACAAAATTTCTTGACGGAATATTGTCAAAAATGGAAAAAATGTGAAAAAATTGGTACTTTTTGTAATTTTTGGCTTATAACTCAAGAACAATTAACTTTTTGTAAACAATGTAAATTATTAAAATTAAAGTACACAAAATTTGCTACAAAATGCACCCCTACTTGTTATTCTCCGATGAACCGTTTGTGCTCTAGGACTGTTTGAATATTGGAGTTTTAGCGAATTTCCCTATAGGGAATAAGCTCTTACGGTAGTAGTCACGGTAAGACCTAAGCCCGGGACCATGTTACTTTTTTGTTTTGAGGTCCCCCAAAGCCAAAAACACCGTTCGTTCAAACTGATATATATGTATATGTCAGTGAACACGATAACTTTTGAACCGAACCTCCGATTTTGATAAAATTTGGTACAGGGGTGTAAGGCAGCATTTACTTGATTGAGTTCGTAAACCAGAATGATCGGACAACATTAACGGGGTTTTATGGGGTTTTAAAAGGGTAACATTTTGTTTTTTGGCTTTTTTACCTTAGTTTATAAAATTCAACAAATTTAACCTAAACTATTTAAAAGAGCTCAAAAAAACAAACAATTTGGTATCTTGATTTTTTTATTTAGCTTATATGTTTATGGAGAAAATCCAAATATAAGTTTTCCATGGTTTTCTTATGGGAAATCAACAAAACCCTCTATCTTGCATATTTAATGACATAGATTTATAAGTTTTGTTATGTACATTCACTAGAAAAGGTATATGCTTTATTTACTTGCAAAATCCATATGGCGACAGACCTATATACTTTCCCCCATCAGGTTTATGGTGAAAATAAAAATAACAGAAATTTATCAAATTTGGTGTGCACATTCGTTATGCAAGTTTTAACTCATTTTTGCTTACAAACCCATATGGTAATACCCCTGTCGCAGCAGACCTGCGTACTTAGCGAATTTCTAAATTAGTAATATTAATGTTGACCAGATGAACCTGTAAACAAAATTTCATTACGAGCTCATAAATAGGGAAATAAATGACTATTCTCCTAATGATACATATCGGAAAAGAGTATGCAGGTATGCTGCCATGGGTAACACTAAAAGTAGGTTTTTAGCATAAAAAAATTATTTCGACCATATGAAGCTAAATACTAAGTTTCATAAATATCTGCCCATAAATAAAAGAGTTTTCCTTTTCTCTATATGATTTATATGAGAAAAGAGTATGCAGGTTTGCTGACATGATGAGCACAAAAACCAAAATTTTTATCATTAATGGATGAATCTCAACCAAATGATACTAAATACCAAGTTCCATCCAAAAATATTGGTTAATAAGTTAAATATTAACACATCCTTATCCTCCATAAGATTAACATTGGAGCCCCAAAACACAATGTACTGTCTTTAGACTTTTTAATATCTCGGTAACCAATGGAGATAGAAAAAAGTTTAAAAGTACAAAATTGTGTGTGTTTTTAGCTAAAAATGGTGAAAATAAAAATTTAAATTTTTTTAAAATGTCATGTGAAAAATGCATAAAAAAAACATGATGATTTCCCATAAGAAAACCATGGAAAACTTATATTTGGATTTTCTCCATAACCATATAAGCTAAATAAAAAATTCATGATACCAAATTGTTTGTTGTTTGAGCTCTTTTAAATAGTTTAGGTTAAATTTGTTGAATTTTATAAACTTAAGTAAAAAAAAGCCAAAAACCAAAATGTTACCCTTTTAAAACCCCATAAAACCCCGTTAATGTTGTCCGATCATTCTGGTTTGCGAACTCAATTTATTTTTCCTACAACGGTGCGTAAAGTGTCAGTATCCGCACCAAAAACCAATCGTAAAACAGCTGTTTACTGAGGAAAAATCGATAAAGTCTTTGAATGTCTTTGGAGCGAGCCTTAAAGTCTTTAACGCTTGCCACGTGATTACTTTAACCATTGACTATGTACACTAACGTGAATAGACTTCTCATCCAATGCATTTAGTTTGAGGCAAAAATTTGGAAGTTCGGTGGACGCCGCACCAGGGTCGTTGCCATCGATGTTGTTATTATTCAGCTGAATTTACAGTGCTGCCAAAACATTTTACCAAAACATAAACATAACTTTCAGTTATAAAATGTTTCATCCTTGGTTTAGAAGAGTGGTAATACTGATTTATCTATCATATGTTACGTGTACTTCGATGGACGCCGCATGAGATTGCACCACCGTCAATATGCTTCACACACGCCTATGCTATGAGAAGTCTACTCACGTAGTGTACAAAGTCAATGCTTTAACGCTTGCCAGGTGATTGCATCCAACTGAGTGGGACTTGTTCATAACCTCAAAATCATAATGGCACATTCAGCTACAATGGACATAACTGCGATTGTTTCTATTGTTTGGGAAATAAAACTTCTGTTGTAGGAAAATGTATTTGGTGTGTAAAGGGACTTTCTCATTTTTGCTAAAAATACTGCGCGACAGGTGAGCTCAGTAACTGTTTAGCTCAAGCGACAAAGACTTACTTTACACTCTTAATGCATAAATAACTAAAATAAATTTTCAATTTTGTTTAAGTACGGTACAGTAATAATATGTGCTTCTGTAAGGTAAACGAGTCTCGAGTCATTGACCACTTGTTACCAACATGCTCAAATTTTATAAAACAAATAAATTTTTTTTAGTCCTTCTAAAACCCAGAGAATCACAGCTCAATGTAAATGTGAACCAATTAACTAAGTCATGAGCTGTTTGCTAACAAACCAAGAGAAATTCTTTTTCTTTCAGCATCACAAATATTTAGACTAGTTAAAAAATTGGAAAAAAATAGACCTGAAGTAATTGTTTATTATTACATCTAAAAAAAAGTATCAATCCAAAAAGGTTGTAATAATGTTGGAACCATATGAAGTGAAAATGTTTATTATACAGCCAATTGTTATAAATTTAATACCTTCTTATCAAAGATGGAATGCTTTAAGAATCAACCTTCTATAAAATCTCCGTAAGCTTACAAAAACACTCAATAAGTGCACACACTACGGAGGCTTAAGTTACTGAACAAAAAAATGAAAAAATAAACAGCTAGGCTATATACAGCCATTTTAAATTAAATTTTTATCAAGGATAAAATCTTTCTTTTTTCACATTTATAGGCCTGATTGACCTACCAATTAATGTTTTGCATTTATATTAAAATGTAACACAAATACAACATCCATTTTTATAGAATTTACTGCGTGCAAGAAATAAAACTACGTTATGGTATACATACACAATAGAACAAACATTCAGTCTTTAGAGATCAATATCAAAATTACCACAAGCGGGGTTACCAAAGCTGTTAGTTCTCTTGACTGAGGATGACGGTTCCATTACACAGGACGACCTTGACTGGAAGGAAATGAACAGCAATAAAATCAGTGGTTCATAAGTATTTATTAAAATCTAACTTTTAATATTCATTATAAAACTTTCAATTGATTAAAGATAAAGTAAACATATATAGAAATCCAAATGTGCTTGGTAGTCTTGAAAAATGTTGAGAATTAAGGTGCAGAAATTCTATATCCTTTATTTAAGTCCTGAAAAAGTAACAAAAATAAGTAGCTGAGGAGCTAAATTAAAGAAAAGTAGATTGGTATCACGAACCTCAACATATCTAATTGAACTAAAACTCTTGTCTAAAACAATTTAAATTAAATACCGTACAAATGTTATGGGTTACACTGGACCCCCTCAAATCTATAAAAAAAATGGTTGAGATAGGCTACCTAAGTTGATTAGTGTGGTCTATAAAGTATAAATAGGCTTGCCATAATTTTACAGGTGACCAAACTGGGATGCCCAGTATAAAACATCCCCCCCCCCCCCCCCAAGAGTAAATGGAGAACGATTCGGCAATCTCAATTGTGCAAAATTTAAGCTTAGATTAAAAATATTTTAGCAAAAAAAAAATCTATAGCTCATAAATATTTTATTTGAGTCTGGAAAAGTTTAAGTGAAATATTTATGTTTCATACGAAAGATTAATTAATCAAAACTAAAATATAAAATGAAAACAGTTTTATAATTTTGGTTATTTTATTATTCTAACTCAAAGCTCAAAAGATAGGACTAACACCTTCATGAATCAAAATAAATTTGCAACAATATTAGATTGCCTCTTCTTGTCATTTATATTTGATTGGAATATACCTTTTCAGTAATATGTCTATTCTTCCACGTCACAAGTACACTAGACTTGCCCAATCAACCTTTATCTCCCACTTTACGGACATAACATTTTATTTTGACTTTAAATTAGAATGCCTTCTAAAAAAATGAATTGTTATGCTAATTTAGTACTGTTCATAGTTTAATGTTTTTAAAGAATATTTATTTAAAGAAATAAAAACAGAATTTATTACTTTTTTACGGGGGTACGGTAATAGGTAAGCTATTACGGTAATAGGTAAGCTATTACGATAATAGGTAAGCTATTACGGTAGTAATAGTAATTTCTCAATTTTTGTAAAATAAGTCAATTAAAACAGAAATTCAATTATTAAGTTTGATAAGTTATTTGTACATTTTTTATTAAAGTTTTCTTGTTATTCACACGTTTAAATATTTTTTAAACCATCAATGTGTTACCAATAAAATGAATGTGTTTTAAAAATCAATTTAAACTTAATCATTAATGATTTATTTAAATATCACAACTGCAAACTTTATTAATGAGTTAGCAATTGTGTCGGAAGCAACTTTCGCCAAACACTGCAGATCATCGTTGGAAACATTGTATAATCTTAAGTAAAACACAAACTACAATATACGCCCATTAAGGACTCTGCGGAGTAAGGTGAGTTTTATTTACATTAGGTCTATTACAATTATTTATTTACAGTTTAAACTCATTTAATTTACCTCGGATCAACCGCCGTTGGATTAACCGTTTTTACAGAACTATCGGAAAACACACACTTCTGCTGTGTGAGCCAATAATGACAATGTTCTTAAAATAACTTTCATATTACAAGAGTTCGATCTTACGTTACCTTACCAAATAAAATTCAGTCAGTTGCTTTCAATATTTCCTGAGAGTAGTGTTTAACGGCTTTACTGTGTTTGCTAACTTTGTCATTTAACGGATTTGATACCATGTGTGCTTGCTTTATTAACTAATTGATAGCGTTAGGAGCAAGTTATCACGTCACAACAATTTTACTTTTTATTTGTTTTATATTACTGATTTTATTTTATTTATGAACGTTGCAATAATAATAATAGGGTAATGATCGCTGTAATAATAATTATATTAGGCCTAAGTTATTATAAAGAGGTACATTATTATAGCCTAAACTAAATTTAAACCCGTATTTTAATGGGGTCTGTAACGTATAGATAGTGTTTAAATGGAAACTATACAATTTGCACAATAGCTGATTGTTCCATTATGATTCCTGTTTTAGTTGCTTTATGTTACAAACCTCAACAGAGTGTGATCGTAGGCCTATGTGAGTGAGAATGTTGATTTGGTCAGGCGACTTCTGTGTGGCTACAGTTGGATCTGGGTGACTGATTTATTACAGTAAAAAATTTAAGATGGTCGTAGATAAAGTACAGTAGTCTATCCAAGGATTTTATTCAGCCTTTAACATGTTCACTGTGTAACGAGGTCCCAAGATCTTGTAACATAACTCAAACTGATGCTGCAATGCCATATTGAAATTCTATCTTAAATTTCAATATGAGTCGAGTATTTGGGTGAGTCAGTGGCGTAGTCGTTAGCGCACCGGACTTTGAGACCATGGCAGCGATGTCGTGGGTTTGAATCCGCGTTCTGCCAGTGACTTTTATCAACACCTTTCACCTTATACAGATCAATAGTCTATGTGGACGGAAAAAAGTAAGGCAAAAATTTTTTTAGTTCACATACTCTTGTTCATTATAATTTTGTTTATTCTTTTACAAAATATACGGTATACAGCTGTGAACATATTTGGTTCATATTTTATCTGTTGATGTTGAAATGTTGCAACTATTCCTATAATTTGGAGAAGACCTAGACAGAACGCAAACATGTATTTTTTTAGGTAATTATGCAGTTTAGGTGACACCTCTTAATAATTGAATTTTTTTGTGCCAAACTATCCTAAATTACCCCCTGATTTTGAAAATGATAATTTTTTTCCGCGGAAAATGCCGGAAAATCGGAAAAACCGTAAAAACATTTTTCTAGTAAAATGGGGTAAGTGGGTATTCAAAATGACCGGAAAATCGAGCTAAACACAATCGTTCAAGAAATATCAAAATCCGTCCATAAATAACAAAGTTATCGCCGAAAAAGCGGTGGAAATTCGAAAACTGGTTAGTGACAATTTTATTCAAAAATACGTCAAGTGGGTACTCAAATTAACTGGGATGTTAAGCTGATCACAAATATGTAAAAATTATTTCGATCCGATTTTTAATAAACCGGAAATTGCAGGAAAAGTGTTGGAAAACCCATCAGATGAACTTTTTTTTATGCAGTACTTAAAGTATGCCATGTGGGTACTCAAATGACGCAGAATTTCATGTAGAATACGATCATGTTTAATATATTACTTGAATACAACAATTTAGTAGGGAATAAAGAAAAAAACATTCAGAAATCACCCTGAAACTCATATGCTTCAAACTTAGCGAACTAACTTTGTTAACAGTGGTTATTGATGTAGCCTAAAGTGCTATAGGCCTAGTTAGCCTTAGGCCTATAGGGAGTACTATAGGCATATTTAAAAACTTATATTTACATATTATAGCCTAGTATAAAATGTGTTATTATAGGTAACATAACCTAACTAACCTAACCTAACCAAGGTCTGACGATCATATGAGTAATATTGTGCAAAGTTTTATGTAAAATACGAACATATACCTAATATGGAATAAAACGTGTATACCAAGTTAGTACTCACATGGTTAGGTTATGTTAAGTTAGGTTAGGTTAAGTTAAGTTAGGTTAGGTTAGGTTAAGTTAAGTTAGGTTAGGTTAGGTTAGTTATGTTACCTATAACATAATATTTTATACTAGGCCTATATGTTAATCTAAGTTTAGGCTATACATCAATAACAACCACTTTTACCACAGTTAGTATTTCATTCAAGAATATGAGTTTCAGTGTCCGGTTTTATTTTATTTCTAAATGTTTAATATCTATTTTTATTCCTTACTAAATTGTTGTATTCAAGTAATATATACATATTCGTATTCTACATGAAATTCCGCGTCAATTGAGTACCCACATGGCATACTTTAAGTAAGGTAATATAAAAAATAGTTCATCTGATGGCTTTTCCAACACTTTTCCTGCAATATACGGTTTATTTAAAATCGGATCGAAATAATTTTTACATATTTGTGGTCAGCTTAACATCCCGGTTAATTTGAGTACTCACTTGATGTATTTTTTGAATAAAATGGTGGCTAACCGGTTTCCGCATTTCCACCGCTTTTCCGGAGATAACTTCGTTATTTATGTATGGATTTTGATAATTCTTGAACATTTGGATTCAGCTCGATTTCCCCGTCATTTTAAGTACCCACTTGACTTATTTTGGCTAAAAAATGTTTTTCCGGTTTTTCCAATTTTCCGGCATTTTCCGACTTTTTCCGCGGAAAAAAACTGTCATTTTCAAAATCAGGGTGTAATTTTGGACAGTTTAGAACAAAAAAATTCAATTTTTAAGAGGTGTCACCTAAACTGCATAATTACCTTTTTTTATAACCAAAGGATAAAATTTTTTTATATGGCATCAAGATAAAATATGTCCGAGATATAAATGTTCCGTATGACCTAGAAAACCTTTACTAATACGTCACTAAAAAAATAAAAATAAAATAAATAGCCTATATAAAAACATACAGTATGTAAAAATAAATACCGTAGTGTTTTTCCCTGAGATAAAACTGAATAATTATTAAGATAGTCAATGTAAAATGAATGTTAAAATTAGTGAAAAGTAAAAATATATTAGTTTTGTAGTCTAATTTGGAATGTTAATTACAATACGGTATCATTAGTTTAAGTATGATACAAGACCTCGGGAAGTCGTACAAAGATGTAATTTTCAAGAACTGAGCAGGCTGTAGACAGTCAACACTGTCCTAGTTCACAAAATACTCCAGAGAGTTCTCTGTCTCAGTTCGTTTCTAGGTTATGTAAAAGATCATCTGCACAGCGAGACCTTGGGGCCTCGTTTAAGTTACGTATCACAGAAGTATGCCTGACGAGACATTATTATTATTGTTCTCATAACACCAATAGTAAACCATAACACAGAGAATCGCCCAAAAGCAATGAAAGTGTTAAGGCACTCGTGAGATAGACCTATTTAGAACACTTGCTTCACCCGTGTTCTAACTTAGCCTACGTATCCTACTTGTGGCTTAAAAGCCTTCATAACACAGTAGTTGCTTAAACTACTATTCCCCTAACACATTTATAAAGTATTATTTGGTTTAACTGACCCTTTTAGTTAAACAACCATAGTCCTGTTCCGTAGGAGATGGTTAAAAGCTAGCTTCTACTATGATGGAATATGACATGGGGGTTAGGCTTGTTTGTATTTCATTACTCAGCACTTGGCTGCTTATAATTTTTGGAATCTGTATATACCACACTGATAGACAAACAATGGATTGTTGGAAAAATTTTAAAATTCACTGTTGTCCTGATATAGGAGCTATATAAGTTAGGCTACCGGTACTGTACTCCAAGCTGGGCCTTATGCCGGAAAGTTATTTATTTAAATAAACCTTAATTTATAAACTCTTTACCATACTAAGCATAGGAAGCTTTCTGACACTTTATCAAAATTAACTTACCAGCCAGGAGTTGTATTTGCAAGTCGTCTCATACGCCTTGTATTTCTATCTTGATCTCTTATCTTCTTCTCCATCTCTGCATCAGTCAATGTTTCCAAGAAGGGCGACCACTGATCAGACTCAGATGGTGGCCTGAATGGGACTTCGACTATGGGCAGGGGGGCTTCACTGAACGCATACGTTCTCTGATGCCAGCTCAACTGACCTCGAATAGAGTATGCTATTGCAGTTACAAATTCACCACCAAGTCCCAACTCAGCACAAAGTTTCATTGCAAATGCTTCAGGGCTGTTTTCCTTTTCACTCATGTCCCATTCAACTTGATCTACAAGTGAAGTATTCCCAACATGAATGTTTAACTTGATGATAACTCTCTGATCAGTTTGTTCATCTAAAATATTATCAGTTGGAAAGCCATCAATTTGCTGCCGAATCGCCTGAGCTATAGCTGGGACGAATGTCAAGGGATTTAGGTCTAAATCATCGCACAAGACTTCTGCAAATTGTTCTGGAGTAATCAATGTCTCATTTTTATTCCAAGTGAAAGTGTCACGTAGTTTCTGACCTTCTATTTCCATATCTAGACGGATTGGGACCAAAACTTCCGGTTGTGCTGCATTTTCATGATTAGTTATGGGATCGGTGTCATCAAAACACAGAGGAAATGTCCGTATTTTCTTATTATTGACGCGATTCCTGTTAATTGGTGTAGCTTGTGGGACAGCATCTAAATGAGAGCTGTTAGGGAGGGAGGGAACCCAAGGCATGCTTTTCTTGGCTTTTCCTTCCCTAGGGGCTGGTGTTTCAGTGGAATGAACAGAAACTGCTTTGTATTTTTCATCATTCCCATCAATAATATCTTCTACTTCTGAAGCTCTCAGCAGGGAAACGCTAGATGCCAAGCAGTGTGCACTCAAACCGAGATCAATTAATCTCTTTCTTTCATCGTTAGTAATGGTCCTTCGGTACATACCCGGGTACCGTTTATACAAGGACCCGCGAAATAATCGCAAATAATTACCAACTTCAGAACCAATACAATAATACTCTCCATTTTCTTCAATTTGAAAGCTGATCGGTTTATCTCCATACGTTCTTATAGCCATATTGGCACGTATTTTCCAAAGTATACTATCCTTGACTTTATAAAGTTAAACTAACAAATACAAAAATAAGACCAGTACCCACCAAACTTTACTACACGATACGTAATGACAAAATTGCAGAAATAAAAATAAACAAAGCGGCACGAAACAAGATGACTGACATTCAGCATCAGCATTCAGCAGCATCGGCATCAGCTATTCTGCTTCTCACTCAAAGCAAATATCCAGCATATCCAACAAAACAAAAACAAAACAACAAAAGTCGAAAATCCCAAAATTGAGTAAAAATATGGTGATTTTATTTTTTATATTACAACTTAATTTATTTTTGTTGTTTTTTTATTTTTTCTCAGAGTGACACCATTGAATATACATCTAAATTTAGGTATCCTTAGTCAATGGTGACACTATAGTTATTATACTTATCACTACAGAGATACTGTATCAGTATCCTATCTTCTTAAGTACCTATAGTGAATGGTTATACGTTGTACTATTGACTTCAATATGGTAATAACTCAAATTAGGGGCAGTCCACATGTAATACGTTTTTTTCATTATTTTTATCCCTCCAATGGTTTACTGCGACGGGGGTATTATTTATGCATCATCGTAACAATGTTGAAACCTTCCCTCCCTAAACATATAACGCTGCGTAACACAATCCTACCTAAATCCTCTCTCCTCCCCTTTAACGTAACACTGAAAGATGATATTTTCTTGAACAAATATTTATTTATTACAAAATAAATACTAATATATAAATTAGTTTAAATAGAAATAATAAAACTGAGAAATATAATCTATATATTAATAGGCAAGCATGTTTCTTTTCCTCCTTTTTTCTCAGCTCGTGAGCAACGTAGGACAAATTCGCGCATTCCGTTAGAAAGGTAGTGTTCTGTAGATTAGCAGAATCCCAATATAATTTACAACGGACTATAGGGCTACGCCCCACAGTCTTACAAAGTTTAAATGTTAATCTCATGCAATGTATCTAGAACAAACCAAGGTAGGTGACACGTGTCAACCAACAGTACCAATAACGTGGTACCAACAGCTGATTGAAGCATTTTAGAGTATCTCCTGCACCTTTGACGTCATGTTTATCTTGACACATTAGTGGTGTGCTTTGAGTATTTTAAGTGCTGCACCTTTGACGTCATTGATTTTGTTATTGTTTTTGTTGAAGGCACCTACCTCCTTCTCATTCTAGATTTCTTGATCTTATGGAGGAAGGAGAATTGATTGAATCATTAGACAGCTGTTGTAAAACTGCTAGAAAAACAGGAAAAACAGATGTTTTAGTTATAAAATGTTTTTAAACTTCTTGGGTCCAGATCAAAGATTTGATCGAATTTCAATCTGGAGGCGATCTCTAGTCAAGGTCGCTAGACTTGATCGCCAGCTTGATGTAATCCAGCCACTTGGAGGTCACGAATTGTGGATAGTTATGAGCGATGGCTTGTGGATGCGATATTTCCTGGTGGGGATTAACGTCCGCACTAGTGATTACTAGTTCATCCATAAGTACCATCCTCATAATTAGACCAATTCGTATATGGGAGGTTAGAAATTGTGGTTCGGATCCCACGTTAAACTGTAGGTCCCTAGATACCATTGGCTGTTGGGCTATGAATTAACAGTCCTGTCTAAGGAGAATGTCAGCCTTATTCAGTAACTAGACTACAAGATCGCGCCACAATCATCCTACACTCATCCCTCATTCATACTTGGCTTTAATATACCTATTGAGTTAGGTCGCCATTTCAATAAAGGTATTAAAGGTCTGTAGAGGAAAAAGCATAACTTCTTCCTAAGGTCAGCTGAATAGTTATTTTTTGTATTCCGGATATGAAGCGTCAAAATTAAAACGGAAGTCAAGTTACTTTATAATATTTACCATTACACAGCTGATTGAAAAAGAGAATGAAGCAGTCTTTGCCACGGGTATAATATTTATCGTAACGACACCATATATACTAGGAATAAGCTCCGATGTCCGTCCCGTACGAGAATTTTTACTCACTTTTTAAGTTATTAGGTGACGCTTTTTATGATTCTTTTTTTTCTTTTTTTAGGGAGAGGTGAGAAAAATGCATTACGCACACAGGTGACAAGCCTGTTGTGTGGGGCTCCCCTAAAAAACGGGTTTACCCACTAAAAAATCTCCTCTACTCTTTAGGATTCTAACCTGGAATTGTTTATCACGTTACGTCAGGCTAGGCCTAAATTTGGCTAACGCCAGTGGGGCTCACTCCTTATCCAGCCACTCGATCTGGGCCACTTCGCGGTCCAGATCGGGTTTCTTTTCCAGGAGGATGCCCCGGACGAACTGTGATAAACAATCCCAGTTGCCCTCATTCTCCAAGATCTTTTGGCAGACCGAGACCACCGAAAATGCACCAAAAATTTGTGTGGCCTTCAGGCGGGACCCTTCCCAACGGGGGCAGCGGAAGAATGTGTGTTCCGCATCGTCGGGAACGCCCGGGCAATAAGTGCAGTCCGGTGAACCGGTCTTGCCCATCCGGTTCAGGTACGACCGAAAATAGCGGTGAATTGTCAAGAATTGGCCGCCGTTCCACCCATGGTTGGACGTGCTTGATAAGTCGCGCAGTCCATCGTCCTCGGGTGTCGTGCTCCCAGCTCTGTTGCCACAGCTGGAAGGCTCGGGAGCGCTCTTCTGTTCTTGCCGTGTCCTTGCCAATCTCGCCTTGTCTCTGATAAATTGCCTTCCTCTCTCCTGCCAAGAGCTTGACAGGGATAACTCCGGCGACCACCAGGACGGCAGGCTCGGACACTGTCCGGTAGGTGGAACACACCCCGAGGGCCGCTCGACGTTGAACTCGGGTGAGTCGCAACCTGTACTACTCTTTATCGAGAGTGTCTGCGGGTCTGCCCACACCTCTGCTCCATAAAGAAGCACGAACTGAACCGCGGACATCAACAGACGTCTTCTGCTGGATCGTGGAACCCCGACATTGGCCATCAGCCTACTAAGGTAAGTGACTACCTTAGCGGCCTTGTCCACCGTACGGAAGATCTGATCCCACCAGCTTAACTTGGTGTCCACCATAATCCCGAAGTACTTAGCAGCACGAGTTGATTGGACCTATCCTCGGTGTCTATCCTCTTCTTCGTAAGGATCACAATCTCCGTCTTACGGAGAGCAAGCGAGAGGCCGTGATCGGACATCCATGTGTTGACTACACGCATGACTCGGTTCAACTTTAGTTGGGCCAGCTCAACGTTGCGTGCGACAATGAGAGCTGCGACATCACCGGCGTACCCAACAAAAGTGGTTTCCTCAGGCATCTCCGACCTCAGGAGGCTGTCATAGGCAACGTTCCAGAGATCCTGGCCTAGTATTGAATCTTGCGCGGCACCAGAAGTGACTTCCATCGTTCACGTTCTGTCCCTTGTGCCGTAAATAAGGCTTTGAGAGCGGAGATAATCCTCGATGAGTCGCAACAGATATGCAGGAACGCGAAAGGTGTTGCGAAGCGCATCCAACATATCGACCCACCTCGCCGAGTTAAAGGCATTCTTGACATAAGCGTAAAAAGAAGCACTACTCAGCGAGGGAAATGGTTGTAGCTCTCGGCTCTCTTCGCAGCTCTTCATGGACTTCGGTGATAGCGTCAATCGTTGACCGTCCCTTTCTGAAGCCATACTGACGGGGGCATGAGTCCCCGGCAGCTTCCACAGCAGAGGTCAGGCGGGAACGGATCAGCTTCTCGAACAGCTTCCCAGCCGTGTCCAACGTGTAGAAAGGCCTGTGGGACGACGACAGCTCGGGATCACCTTTGCCCTTGTTGATCAGTACAAGTCTTGCGGTTTTCCATAGGGAGCCGGAAAACACCCCTTCTACCAAACAGGCGTTGTACATTCTCAACAAGTCAGCATTAATTGAAAATTCTTTCAAGCCTTGCTGGGAATCCCATCCGGGTCAGGAGCCTTGTTGCTCTTTAGGGAGAGAACGGGGGTTTCCATCTCCTCGAATGTGAAGAGTGGAACGTCATCTAACCGTCCGAAGTCAACCGGCGTACATCCTAGGCCTAACCTACAAATAAATACATACAAAGAATGATTTTAGCTAAGACCTCAAAACAAGCAAGTGACTTAATAATAATTATGCTTACAATATTAAAGGTAAATATATTGTAGAGCGAAAAAACAATACAATTTAAAATCCATGATTGCAAATTAATAAAAATCAAGTAATGTAAGTATTGTAGAATTATGCTTACTTAACACTTAATGCATATTTTGTTACCTGAGACATAGGCTACAATGGCACAACACATTCTAATTAGTTGTTCAATTTAAATCTTTCTCCCAAATAGATATTAGTTGTATCCCATAAATTAGTCGCATAATTCCGTACGACAGCAATTTATTCCACATCAACATGCCTATCTTTTGGTAAAATTTATAACTTCAACAAGTAAACATCAGTGTTGATCTATTTAATTTAACAAATAGGTCTGTCAAAATATCAATTAAATTTTATTTAAAAACGTAACATAATGGCTAGCAGATATAAACAAGAAAAGGTTATGTTGTTTTCAGCATACACAGCGACAACTCAGCTGTGATGGGCTAATATAAACTGATCATAGCAATTACATTAGTCAAATCATGTAGCCTAAACAACAAAAGTTCTGTCAAAAATTCCGGAAAATAAGCTTTATTAATACTTAAAAATAATTGCTCGATTATAGTTTATTACCTAGTTTAAAATACTTAAAATCTAACCTGAGAATTTCATTGAAATCAAATTAGTAATAAAAAAACCTTTTGGGGGTCTAAAATTCGCCTAAGTGAAATTTAAAGTCGATTGTAAGAATTTTATACTCTATGTTCCATACAGTAAAAATTCAATTATTCTGTTTTAAATTTGGATTATTAGTTAATATCAAACCATTAGGTAATGACCAAATTAACAATTATCAACCAAGGTAAATATAAAACCATAAATTCTACCCTAGTTTGCTTTGAAATTCCTTATTTTAGTAATAGTTGAGACAAAAAATCTCCAACGCAAACGAGAACGATGTTTCCTGCAGCGTTGGCAACACTTGCAGGTAACAAAGAGTAAAATGTTGGTTTTTTAAACACTTAAAAAAACTGTGGCGATATCCAGCTCTTATGGGATGTAGCTCACCTGGCACTACAGTCATCTTGATCTCTAGTACCATTAAATATATTACATTTCCTTCTAAAGGTTATTAATTATATAAGCCTAACCGCAAAATTCTTTGATGATGAAAAAAAATATCTTTGGAAATTTTGCTCTTACGCAGGTCTGCTGCGACGCCTAGGGGTATTTATTTATAACAATATTGAAACCCCCTCCCTCCCCTTTTGAACAATACGTAATGTGTGGACGGCCGCTTTAGACAAACTAAAATCAATGCTATAACAAAAGTGTTATATGACTCTATACGATTTGGGGCGTGCTTGAAAACCCCACACGGTTTACCTTGATAAAAACCTTCACGATAAAATATCTTATAGGGTTTATTCTGGCACAAACAATAATAACATTCAACCCATGATGTAAAGGACTAGACCCACACCTTATCGGGAATAATACACCCTATAGGTTTTGTATAGTGCTTTGGGGTTTGTCAAGTCAAAAAATTTTGAAGCGAATTTTCATTATTCAGAAGAAAGCCATACGTTGCATCTCAGGCTTCGGCCAAGAGATTCTTGTTTATAACAAATTTAAGAATTGCAGATTTTAACCGTTTCATCTTTATACATGTTTGAAACTATTTTATATGTAAATGAAACCAATATTACATACAGGCTCATAAACACTCATATTCCACAAGAAATAGAAATGTAAATTCGTCTGTTCAACATAATTTAAGACATTTTGAAACCAAGCCCAGCTATGCTGGTATCAAGTTTATTTATAAACTTCCAGTTGCAATTAAAGAAATAGCAATAATTCAATAAGTTTAAGAGAGTAATAAAATAACATCTCTTGGAACAATGTTACTACAGTCTTTCTGATCTTTCTTAACTGTTAATTCCTTATTGAACATACTACCATCACTCTATAATCCTTACTAACACCTGATTGGACCATGTCAGTGGACGGAAAAGTAGAATAGAAGAAGAAATGACGGGACCCATGCCACTCCGGTTCAACGGGTCGGACGAAGGAGGTAACAGTTATCAACTAATGAGGAGCCATCGATCATGAAATGTGGGAGAGAGAAGGAGGGACGCGCGATGTAACCACCAGGAGAGAAGATCAGAAAGACATTAGGGGTAGAAGGATTAAGTGGTGTGTGCTCGTAAGGTGTTGTGTTGTGTTCGGAAATCAGAAAGTTTATTGTCTTTAAACAACTTACAAAGGTTGTAATTGACATGGCCAAAACTTAAGACTAAAAGCAACATAATTTGAACAAAAGTCTTTGCATATATAGAAAGAAAGAGTGAGGTTACAAAACCCACAATTCAAAATAACAAAGAGTCCATGTTGGCATCATAAAAATCCTCTATGCTGTAAAAACTTTTTTCTATCAACCATTTTTGTAAAACCTTTTTAAATAGTATTGGGCACAACCCGGCACTACATTGAAGATTATTTAAAAGTCTAACACCTCAGGCTAGGAAGCTCTTTGCAGTTTTATTTAACCTAACAAATTCTGCATCAATCATGTACTTAAATCTAGTGTTGTATGAGTGTCTATCAGCCCTGAGACTGAACGTTTAAATATTTTGTCTCACGAGAGGTAAAGATTACAATATGTATATAGACTAGGTAGTGTCATCACGCCAAGTCTAACAAAGTGAGTTTTACAAGATTCTATTTGCTTAAGCCCTAAAATGCATCTAATTGCCTTCTTTTGCCACTTGAACACAGCAGTCAAAGCAGATGGAGAGTTGCCCCACAAAGTAATCCCATACAAAAGATGAGTATGAAAAAAGGCGAAGTAGGCTTCCATAATTAGATCAAAAATAGTACATTGTTTTACTACCTAAACCATACGTACCTAAATCGACTCTTCAACCTACGTACCTAAACCGACTACCTTAAGCCTTAGCCAGATTGTCCTGACCCCGTCAGGCAAGAAATGACAAGCTCAACGCCGCTTCGGTGGACTACTGAGCGCCGAGGGATGTATGTATGTATTTATTTTTTTCAAGAAAAAAATTACTCTAGCAAGCTTAGTACAAAGGGGTTTTAAGTTATTTATTGTCGAGTAGTAATCCCAATACTGGGGGCCCACTCTTTGCTTCATTAAAAGATAGACTGAATGAGATATTTTATGTTTTATCTCTGTTAAGAACTAGCCTATTGGTAAAGAACCATAGAGATCGGATCTTTCGAACGCGTCAGATTTCACAATCTCAAGCTCTTCAAGAGACTTGGGAACGTTAAGAATGGTAGTATGTCGTCTGAGTAGAGTACACATTTAGATGAGAGAAAACTTGGGAGGTCATTAACATAAATTGTAAACAGCAGAACGGCCCCAAGACAGAACCCTGAGGCACTCCTGCTACTACTTGAGAAGGATCAGATCTCTGACCATTATAAGCTTTACAATCTGCCACCTATCACTAAGGTAGGTTTTAACCTTACCATATATTTTAATTAAGAGTTTTGGTTGTAATCTGTTAAGTGAAATGGCATCGATGTTTCAAGCCATTTAGTGTTCCAAATTTCTAAAAAAGTCAAGTTTATAATTATTTAATACTCTTTAATTTCTTATTGATTTGTTTATTTAAAAAGGACAAACTTAATTCTTAACTGTTCAACTTAAGTTCTTATCTGTCTTGTTTGTCTTGTATTTTACCTTTTCTATATTTTTACTCTTCAAGACACTTTCTTTTTAGCAGTATTTTGGACTCGCATTATATATAATGGCATTTGCTTATTTTGATCCAATAAACCATATTATATGAAGTTTGGCGAAGGACATTAAAGTATATATATATATGAAGGAATGGTGTTTTTGGCTTCTGGGGACCTCAAAATAAAATATTACATGACCACGAGCCTAGGTCTTATCATGGCTACTACCATACAGATGGTTCGGTGTATCTATGCTCATGGCCCTCGGTGAATATATTCTAAAATTTATTTAATTTTCGTTTAGTCTCAGATCAAAAACAACATTTTTGGATTTTAACGACGACATAGTTACGACAGACCGATATTTTTAGAAAAGTAACCCCGCCTCCTCCCTTGTCCATCCCCTTTTCTCAAAAGGCATGAGCACAGATACACCGAGCCATCTGTAATACTCACAATAGTGTATTCTCTTTAGTGAAATTCTAATAGGGACCCCAATACTCCCCGCTGAAACCATTGCAACTCTAAAAAGTGCTTAGTTGTATTATCCATTTACTTTAATTTTATTTATCTAAATATTCATAATCACCAATACAAAGTACAATAAAAAAAATTATAGTTTTTATTATAGTACCATCCGACAATTAAGTAACTGGCTACAATGCAAAACCACATGTTAACTTGGACACTTGGTTTGTACCAAGAAATCTATAATGTATATTAATATATTAATATAATAATATATTAATATTATTATATTATATTAATATATTAATATATATATATATATATATATATATATATATATATATATATATATATATTAATAGAATGTATTCTCCTATAATATTCTAGATACTGTGGTTTGTACCAAGGCAATTAGCTTGGTTTGTACTTTGACCGTTGAGTCAGCTTCTTCATTACAGTATTTCTTTTTTTTTGTTTTGTACTTCATAAGACCATTGTTAAAAATTAACGTAATTAACGTATTGGTAAACATTATAACGAAAGAACTTAATTTTACTTACTAAGCTAACTAATTTTTATGTTATTCAAAGTGCGGCCTTAAAAACACATCTATTGAAAGAAGACTATTTACTGAACATCGTGTGAAAATTACACGTTTCTAAGTTTAACTGTTTTTGAGTTGGGCTTGCTTAAAGTCAGCCATGTCACCGATGATCGTGGCGAACACATCTCCGCTGAAGGCTGAGACGCTGGGTTAGTTATAGCTGTCTAGTCGGTCTTATGTATGATTTATCACTATATTTCTGACCTATATATCAATAACAAACATAACCTAATCGTCGCAGCGCATTGTAAACTTGGCTGAGTACTTGTAGCAGGCCCGGTGTCAGGCCGCGGGCGGAAATGCGTTCACCGCGATCATCGGTGACATTTCTAACTGTAGATGGGACCGTTTAATGCTTCTAACTGTTCGGATGTAGAACCGAAAAACCGTAAGACTTTAAAAAGTGAAATTTTACACAATGCTCAGTAAATAGTCTTCTTTCAATTTATGTGGACTTTCATACTGCAGATCAAAATAACATAAAAAATTAGCTGGCTTATGTATAACAATAGACAAGTACCCGAAAGAAGATTTTCCTGACATGGAAACCTGTAAATATAGGCCTTATCATTTTTATCCCAGAACTGCTTTATTTGAAATGTTTGAAGAAAATCGTTGGAGCCTTTCTCGATATCCGTGTGTACATACATATAGACATAATACAAATATACCTCATCAATAATATTAGAGTATAACAATATACTTTTTTGTTAGTAGGGATCGAGTGCCGATATTAGTTTATAAGTAGCCTATTTTTGCAAAAAAATATGATTGCTATTTGAGTTAGTAATTATTTTAATGAATTTTACCTCCAGTTGATTTTCTCCAGGTTCAAATCTACACGGTTCTGGCTTTGATAAAAACTTGAACGTCAATTTAGACTGCTTTTCGTCGTCTTTTATTTAATCAGCTTATAATTTTCTTTAAAATGAACCAGTCTTATTTTTTCAGACACAACCTTCTTTAGAACTACTTTATTTATTATAATGAATCTTAATAATTAATTAAGTGATCTCGTTAGAATCAATAGGTAGTCATCACAAAGGGTCTATCAGACATTACACATACAGCATTGCGTTTTGCTCTGAACTGTCTGTTGTTCTTGATTTCGTATTGTGACAGGAAAAGTTTGCCCGCGCAATGCAACCAAACATTAAATACAACATCTAGTTGTAATTTTGATTCCCCTTCGCCTCCACCACTTCCACTTAGGCCCCTATTATACATCGCATCTTTCAAGGCACGTAAAATAAGTACATTGCACTAGATAGGAGCATTTATACCCGGCGCCTGACGGTCGTCTGTCGCGCTTCATCCAATAAGGGCTAAGGGCAATACAGCGATTCGAGCGACACGCGGCGGGCGCAAGCCCTCACGGCGTCTCTGGACGCGATGTAAAAGGGCCCTTAGGCCTAAACTTTAGGATGGAATACGTCACTCCCCATCTCCCCCTCGTAACTATACGAAGACTCGGCATCGGCATACACACACAGAGGGACTCTGGAAGCCTCAGAATTGGTGCCCCGCCGATTGAGTTAGCGTACCAATAGAGACACTAAAATTACAGTGTCGTCTAGTTGAATTACCAGAAAAGGACATTATAATATCATTTTTAAGAACAAATATTTTATGGGTGATGTTTTTATTTCACAGTGTGCATAACAGACACAAAGTAGTTTACATTGAAAAATATAGGAAAAACGTGCGCTGGTTTGCCGGCGCCCCATAGCCCGGCCTGCGCCCGACACGGGCCGGCGCCCCACCTTGGCCCGTGTCGGCCCAAGGGGGGGGGGGCTATAGCCCCCTTAGCCCCCCCTCCTGGATCCACCACTGGTGTACATAGTCAATGGTAAAACCTTTATAAAAAGATAAAAAACATTAAATAAATATAAAATAAATGTGATAAGTGTTATAATTAAATGTGACATATTGCCTATCTCAGATATTAAGATGAAAATTACTGATGAAATTGTCTAGATGAACTGTCATACTTTGAAAAAGGAAATGCAATTTTGTATATACACACACAAAAGAATTACAATACAAAAAGTGAATTATCAATGGCATGCAGTGGGAAGAAGTACTGATCACGTGACCCAACTACTATTTGAGCGCTTGCTGCAGGTATTGTGATTAAATTATATATTTATTATATTAAGTAGGTTAAATGTATTTTGCAGCTTTTTAACCGATTTTAGGAATTATATTTATTATTTCCGTGCATTATAGATGCTTTTAGAGGCTTAAAATCCCATATTTAAACTGTTCTTATGCAATATCAGAATACGTCGTATAGCGGACTAATGGACCTTCTGCCAAGGCCTCAAACAAAGTTTTAGAATGGCGTCCTCTCCACATGGCGTATATTAACCTTTTTTAGGACTCATACATAACACCAAAACCTTATTTTCTTTTATGTTACACGTTGATTAAATTTTTATTCTATCTTAGGCACATTTTCAAAATATAGTCTGTCCACAAAACTACTCATTACCGATCCTGACTATGGAGTCCATTGTGATCAGTCGGGCAAAAACTTGGATGCTCACTGAATAATATACGAGTAAAATAATAATTTTAATTTAAAATGTTTAATATTTTTTGGTTTAGTTTTCTTCAACTTAAATGTAAAAATAGCATATGTACCGTAAAGTTTATGAACACCACTTATTTTCCAATCACTCATAAAATTGGGTAATCTTATCAAGTTAGGCTATTTCTCTTTCCTCATGTAAACAGTTCAACAATTTTCAGGAAGAATTTTTTATGAAAAAAAACTTTGTGAAAAACAGGTGCCGTAGCCTAGTTTGTGTTTTCAATAAGCTATTTTTTTTTACACCAAGGCTTGGGGCTTGATAAAGCCTAAGCCTACACAAGGTTTTTAGAATTTTATATAGACAATTTCAAGTTGACAGTAATAAAGGATAAAACCTGGTAGCCTAGGCCTAAAACATTTGGTTCCTCTGATTTTTATTTTCCATTAAGAAACGGGACCTCTTACATTAGTACAAGCTAGGTTACTTTTAAGCCTAAAAGTGATTTCCTTCAGTTAGATCACAAGTCATATGGAAGCAAGGACGAAACCTTTTAAGTTAATTATAACTTTGAGAATAGGCCTAAGTTACTATTTATTTAAATTCTCCCTATAAATCCGACAAATTTTGTTAACATTAGGTCTTGACTTACCGTATTGTAAGTTACCATAATCAGATTGTTAACTTAGTTGCCATAACTTATACGCTGATGTGAATCTAGACATGTTATTACATGCATTTGTTTTTAAACAAAAAATTTTAAGGTTTGTGTTAGCAGCCTTAGCGGTGTTGCAGTCGATGCTGTAATTACGTATATAAGTTTATACTGTACAACTGGTTTTACAGTGCTAAAAAACACTTTATCACCAAGCCTCAGTTAGTTATAAAATGTTTCATCATTAGTTAAGAACGTTGACGGTAGGCCCTACTGATTTCTTATCATAGGGGCCTATGTCATTTACAGTCAACCGGGGCTACTTAGTAAAATTTTTTTCGATTTTTGGTTTTACCCTTTTAATTAAAGGGTAAAACCAAGCACTTTTTGTGATCACTGATCAATGATTTTTTTTAGATCAATGAAAAAATATCAAACTGTGCAGTTTGATTAGTTCTTTTGAGTGCTAATTCGGAAAAATATATATAGGCTATTAAATACTTTGGACAGTAAAAAATAAAAAGGCTATCAAAGTAGTCCAAGTCTGGGGCTACTTTGTAAAATGAACTTTGATGCCTTGTCACAATATAATCACTAGTTAAGGGGGTTACTTTGATACTTCTTTTGAAATCTGGGGTTATTATGATTATTTTAGTATGACTTTGGTTGTTCTACCTTTCATAGTTTTTTATCTAGCCTACGATAGGTTTTTTAAAATGCCGTTCCTAGATTTTCAAACTTTACAGAGGTTAAAAAAAATTCATATATTTAACCTAAAACAAAGCATTGATGTACCAACAACACCAGTTTTTAGTTTTTAAAAGACTAGAAATTAAGGAAAAAATTAGTAATAGTAGATAAGTACTTTATATTATATTGTGCCGTAGCCGGGAAATGTTGCTCGAGAAGCAAGGGTCGCAACTCCGTTTCATATGTGTGGTCAGCTGCAGATCAATAATGTTAGAGGTTTTATTTAATGTTAAGACCCTGGAACTTGTGTTTAAATAATAAATACCTTTAATACCTTTATTGAAATAGCGATCTCGACCTATCTAATATAGGTAAGTTAGTTTAAAATCCAAGAAGAATGAGAGAAGAGTATAGGATGATTGTGGCGCGATCTTATAGTCTTGTTACTGACCATGGCCAAAATTCTCCTTAGGCAGGACTGTTAATGTCCTCTTCTGTCTAATGAAGGTCACTTACGATTATAAATTTACCATTCTAAAGTGCAAACAAAAGCATGCTAGTGAACATAAGCAAATAAAATAAACAGTGTCAAAGTAGCCTTTGGAAGTAGGAACTTCCAATAACAATAAAATAAAATAAATAAAATAGGTTAGTAATGGTAAGAACCTCAGACAATTTTTTTAAAAATTTTTTCCCCTTAGGGTAGGGCCTAGTTGAAAATTTATATTGATATGTATTTTTGTCATTCCAGATACATAGACTAATCATTAAAATATGCCGAAAATAATGGGGAAAATGTGGTTAGGTTGTGCATATGAAAGTTCGGGGACCAGGTCTATTTTCATGAGTTCACAAACCAGCATGATCGGGTTATGGTAACATGGTTTTATGGGTTTTTAAAAGTCTCATTAAAGGATTTTTAGCATTTTTCCCCTCAAATTTAAAAATTTAACAATATTAACTGAAAAAAATTTAAAAGAGTTTGAAAAAACAAACAATTTAGTATTTTGAAATGTTTACTGAGCTTTACTGGTTACGGAGGAAATCCAAAAATGTTTTTTCCACGTTACTCTTATGGCAAATCAACAAAACCCTGTATCTTGAATATTTATTGACATAATTATATCAAATTTGGTATATGTATATGATCTAGACAGGGTTTAACTTATAATTGCTTACAAAACCCATAAGGCGGCAAACCTACATACTCACCTTCAGTGCATTTATTCATTTGATCTAATGTTCCCGATTTTATTTAATTTTGTGTTTACCTTCGCCAATGAGGGATTTAAATACAATTTCTAACCATACCCCATAGCAGCCAACCTAAATTCTCATTCCCATGGTGTTTTTATGGGGAAAGTAAAACAGGCTACAGTATCTGAAATTCCTTTGGAAATATGCTGAGTACGCAGGTCTGCTGCAATTGGGTATTTGGAACTGGGCGATTCTCTGAAAAAGTGGCACTTTCAACCCAAGGTTTTGAAAAAAATTCATAACTGAATTTTGGCATTTTTTATATAATGTAATATAGGCCTACCTTTAATTTGAAGTGTGTTCTGCAAAAACGCACATCTTACCATTTTGTAATAATTGGTAATATTTACCATATTGTAGGCCTATTATATATGGAATTATCATTCCCCGGTCAATAAAACCCCAGGGGAATGAGACACAGGGGAGTGAGATTTGAGGAGTTATGCTCCTGTCGATCATTGCATTAAACTTGATATTGTTATATGATAAATTCATACCAAAACTTATGCTTTAGCTACAACATATCTAACATTGGGACTAGTTGCAGTACTTATTGAGTAATAGGTCACAGGGGAATGAGAATTCGTTTTTAAAAAGTGGTCAAATTTTAAAGCTAAGTTTACACGTGAGAGTTTTTTACTCTCAGAGAGTTTCGTACTCTCAGAAAGTACTCGCATAGGTATTTACACAACCAGCGAATTTTCTAAGATAGTTAATCCCAGACAGTTTTCTGCGAGTACTATCGACAGCTGTCTGAAATTTTTATGAGAGTAACTAACTAACTCTCCGAGTGTGAAAATCTCTCACGTGTAAACCTAGCTTAAAGAATATTTTCAAAAACTACAAAACTGTTACATCAGACAAGCAAAATGAAAACTATTGTCAAGGTCAAGTACAAAACAGTCTCTGCAGCTGTTTAAATTAAAAAATCTACTTCCTGTTACAAATAGCAGGAAATTAAAAAACCGAGAGGGTAGTGATAAAAGGTGTGGTAACAACCTTTGGGAATGGAATAGTTTAAATAATCTAGTTATAAGTTTTGTAATAAAACATACTTTAACCTGAATATGCATGTAAAAGATATCAGTATTAAATTAAAATGGTGAAAAATCTGTTTGAAATTCACAAAGTAGAGACGGTGACGTGACGGAGGTATGAGATTGTGGCAATAAAAGCATACATATATTTTACATATGTATAAAAATTATACCTATGCAGGGAATAATAGATAAAATATGTTAGTTTTGCAAATTTTTTATCGTTACGCTTTAAATGTAGAGTTAGTTGGAAGTGCCACTTTTTCAGATAATCTCCCAACTGTCTTGTTTACAGTACTACCTTAGCCTACTTTTTTTTTTGTTAAGAAAACATTTGTAAAATAAGCTCTTTTGGATAAGTTATGAAACAAATGGGGCTTAACTATTTATTCTGTATATTTAAAAAAGTATGAATATTTTCTTTCATTTAAACTTGTGAAGTCGTAACTTTGTTTTCTAAATAAACAAGAATATTTAGGGCTATAAGCCAGTCAAAGTGTAATAGTAATATTTTGTTGGTTTTTCAAAGTAAATTTGGCCTAAATTCTAACAAAAATACATGACGAAAAAACTAAATTTATAAAAATATTTTTAAAATCTTTTTGGGAAGTTTCAACATTTAACTAAACCAGTATTAATTGGACTCTAATATTAATGTTTCTAAGAATGTTCTTAAATATTTATAAACTTTAGTAGTAAAATAGTTTTATTTTTATTATTATTTTCATGTTTTTTGTTTTGTTTTGGGGATTACATGGAAAATATTAAAAGAATCATCGGCCAGGATAATCTATTTAAAAAAATATTTATCGTACTAACGATGTTTGTAACCGTGGGGTAAAAAGAGAATAGGCTGATGAAATCTTTTCATATGTTAAGTTTTTACTACAAATAGTTGTTCTGCTCAGTTGCCTAATTACTTTCTCATCTCTAAAGAAATAAAGTACCGGTACCGTACATGTTGAAAAACATTTTTCTAGTTGGAGTTGTTTTTAATAAAACATAAGTCTAAGTGGTTTCCTTAGGTCCTAAAACTGCATCATATGTTAACATATCATGGTTAACATGTGAACATTTTAGCGAATTTCCCTATATGGGATATTTTTAATTTACAGAAAAAGAATGTTAGCCTAGGTTTTAATAAATTACCTGTTATAAAAACCTCTAGGTCTCAGTTTTAAGTGGAATGTTGATAAAAAAACATTAAACAATTATTAAAGGCCCTAATGTGAACAAAGAGCCCTTTTAGTTGAATTTCGAGTTTTCTAAGTGTCCGCTTTTGTTTCAAAGCAAACTTATGTAAAAAATTGAATTGAGCTTTTATATTTTGCCTTAATTTATCCTCTTTATTTCATGTCTTAAGATGAAATAACAAACATTGGGGTATTCTAGCTTATTTGGTACTCAATAAATCCTAATTTGTGTGATTTTCCACACTAATTTTGACAGTTTAATGTTTTATTTTTAACAACTTTAAAAAACGCTATATTATACCCCGTTCAAAATAAATGTGCGGTCGAAAGACAGAATTTTATTTCCCACCACAAAGAATATTCCCTCAATACCTTCCTGAATTCCCCGATTTTCTTCCAAATCAGATGTTATTTTAATTTCACACTTAAAATTCAGAGTAGAAAATAGCGCTGATGATCGTGTTACTTCCCTTACTTGCCACTGGAAGCGCACCTTGTTACACTTGAAATGTCAAAATTGGAATATTTATTTACGAAAAAGCAAAAACATTGGCTTAAAGTGACATGAGATATTGAACAGCTGTAGTAATTCTCAGTGATTCTGATTGGTTGGATTATTGGCAGCGGGAGGAACAGGAAAAATGGGGGAATTGAAATCTGGGTTTTGACCGCACATTTATTTTGAACGGGGTATAATATAATATTTGACCTCTAAGCTTTTATTAATACAAGGTGTCTACTAATAGTTTACCCCATGGACTTGTGAATAAGTTCAAGTAAAGAAATAACAGCATTAGGTTTATTAATAGGAGAAATCAGTGGGGTAGTTAGAGGATTTTTTTTAAATATTTTGTTTGCATTGATTAGAGCTTCTTCCAAATTCATAATTTGGACCAGTTTTTATATGATTTTTTTAAATTTCTATACCTATAATAGATTTTAGAGCTACAAATTAGTGGTTGTCTTACTACGCCTGCTTCCCCTACTGTAACTAGGCTAGTGCTTACAGTGCTTCCTCTTCGTCCCGTTGACCCAGTAGTGTAGGGCATGGGATATGTCAGGACAGAATTATAAATTCTGCTTACTTAATTCTATTCTATCTTTCATTGAGACAGGATTAACTTTAGATCTTACATAATTCATCCACCTCAGTTCTATCCACCTAGTTCTATTTACCTATTTATATTTATGGGTTCCAGCACATTTAACTTAATCATAGAAGAAGGATTATGCTTCTTCACTCATTAGCAGTACAACTAGGTATGACTTTTTATTTTATTTAGGTACTTACGGTGAAGAACTGAAATTTCTCATGATTGTCAATACAACGACTGAATGACACTGTACCAGATATCAAATGGCAGTGTAATGTCATACTATTTTCCGGTATTAACTTATATTGATTACAAATACGGTATTGAAATATTGAAATATCATGTATTGTACTGTAAAATCAATGGAAAACCTCATAAAGAAAACATCTTAAAGTGATGACTTTAGAACCAAATGAAACCCTCGAGCTGTAGTCGACTCTATTGTTCCGAAAACAAAAGATATGACAAATTTTGTTTGGATAGTGAACAAATCGAACTGAGGGCTCAAATGAGTGTGCCGAGCGAATGGGACCATTTAGAATGTGGATTGAGCGAAGGAAACCGACTCCTTGATAAAGTGGGTAAGCATAGAAAATGATCTCGTCTTGAAATCAATGGATATGATGTATACATACTAAGTTACATACTGATTGGGGGGGGGGGAGGTAATTATTAAAAAAATACAATGTAAAATCCATAAACATGATTTTGGTGAAGGGGGTTAAAGTTGATTCACCGAAAGATTCCTCTTTTGGTCACCAGTACTTCCCTTAGGCTGATTTAGTTATCTGTAGCTGGTTAAAAAAAAGCAGTGGGTGAGTACAGTTTTTTGGTCACCCGCTGTTTTTAATCACTTTAATTTTTCAGGAAAACTAAACCAAAGTCTAATTGCAATTTGCGCTGTTTGTTTTTAACTTTGAAAGTTCAGGTGTTGTAAATCAATGTGTTAATTAACCTTATTTTTAAAACAATTTTGGAAATAAGAGACACCATTTTTTGTTTCAGTGTAACTACTGTGTAAATATTGTAAAATAGTTATCATACAATGAGCACAACAGCCCGTACCACCCCAAGGGGTGGGAAGAACAACAAAGCGGAGGTGACATCGACTCCAAAGCCTCAGAAATCGGACACCAACAAATCAGAGAGTCCAAAAATCGGCCTTGACAAATCTCAGGTTGTAAGTATAACACTGTCACAGCTTATGTGGTGCCATCACTAATCAATCATAATTAATGTTTTTAACTACAATGCAGGAGAGCTATTCTGAACCCTGCTATTCCGAAAACCCTCCAAAATGTGAAAAACATTTAACAACAAAATACCACTGTTTTTTTTCACTTAAAAATTGAGGAAATCTTAATTGTCGGTATGATATGGAATTTAAATTTATTCAACGTGATTCCGTCTCTAAAGGAACCACTTTTCTGCAGTTAAATCGTTGTCGGCCATCGGTATTTTCCGCAGTTACATCATCACTAGCAAATGCTTTCTACTGTCCAATCGTCTTTGAGTTCCAGTATCATAGGCTGTGTTTAACTAAATACTACCGTGTAAAGGGAAATATATCCTCTGATGAATTCCACCTATTCTGAAAATTTGCCAAATCGAACAGAATTTGGTCCCGATTAGTTCGGATTAGCAGGATTCTATTGTAAATGTGTCTTATTTTACCTAACGTTTTTAATTGTTACTCTGAAATTTATGTGAATACTTCCCTACTTATTTTTAACAGTTAGGCGTAAAGAGACCAAATTTAAATGTTTGTCAGTTTTAATTTATTTGAACAAGTTACATTTTTAGTAAAATATGTGCTTTATCAGTTAGTAAATTATATGTGAGATGTCTTAAGTTTTTTACTACTAGATTTCTTGTCTTAGAATCGTTTTTACCTTTTGATATTTTATTTTTGTCACATTGTAATGCCTTAACACTTTCACTGCTAATGGCACAGTACTGTGCCATGAAAATTTGAAGGCCCATGCTGATGGCACAGTACTGTGCCATGTTGCAATGCCCTCATCTTTTGTATTTTGTTAGGTTAGCTCCTGGGGGAATTAGTTGTATACCATGTTAGCGTGGTTGGTAGGTGTGGCTTGACCGGCACCTACTTGAGAGCCAGCTTGGGATACCCTCTACTTGTACATTTTTAACATTTTTGACCTCTGTTCCTTAATTATGTTATATAAAGGCATGTTTTGGTACAATAAAATTTTTTAGCATGAGGTTTCGATTTTCTTTCACTATTAGCCGCAGTGAATGTGTTAATGCAGTTTATCACTTCATCAAGAAATTAAAACTGAACAATTACACACATTATACACAAGACACAAATACTCTCTTCATATTTTGTAACATTTGATAAGGCTATATAACGATGACTGAAGGAGGGAGCATCATCCAACCTTGTAATCGATGTCATGATCTCTCCAGGTACAATGATTGCTTTGTCAGAAATTATTTGGCCTGTCTGTTTATTTTTCAGTAACAGAATCACTTAAAAACCCCTTTTATGCACAAATCTCAATAATTGTTTAATAGTGGTCATTCCATTACTATACAGTACAGTAAACTTCCTCTAATCCGGCATCCTATGGTCCGGCACGCTCGATAATCTGGCACGACTTTCAAAAAAATTATTGTATTTACAAAAACAACGATAACAATTAATTGAGCGTTCGAATTTGTTTGGGATCGGAAGTCGCCGCGGAGCGACACTATGTCGTACAAAGCACATTTCGTATTGGCATGCGTGGAGGGGAGATGAGTCGTCTTCGGCCAACATTGGCTAATTCTATAAATCGCTTGCTGGCACGTCTTAAAAATTGAATTCTGCGATCATGGCCTAATCCAAAACACTGATTGTCAGCATACAGTGCTAAGTCCAATGTTCAATAATCCAATGACTCATATTTAAAATAAGGAAAGGGAGAGACGAAAGGTATGGGGTGCGGGGGGAGGGTCTATTTTTATAACTCTCTGTCTTCGAGTCAGTGGTCGGCGGACAATGAACTTCCTTTCGGCCGTCCTGTGCACCTGTTCGCAGAACAGTACTCCGATAATCGGGCGTCTACTGTACTCTTTTATGTTTCATAATCATATACTGTACTGTATTTTTGATTACAGTGGAGTATGTTATTCAATGGTTTTATTCCTTTGAAAGCTGTTTTTTTTTAATAAAGTAAGTGTTTTATAGTAATTTTTTGTTTAATTTACTTTTTCCCGATATTCATCCTGTAATCCGGCATATTCCGTAATCCGGCACACGTCAAGTCCCGGACGTGCCGGATTAGAGGAAGTTTACTGTATTTGCGAATTTTTCATATATTATAAATTGCATATATACATATTGCAATGAAGTATTTGATAAAATAGGTTTGAATAACCTTCCTGTTTTTCTGACATGGCATTTGAAGCAATCACAACAACATCCCACTTCTGTTCAAAATTATCCCCATTTGGTGTTTTATGTTTTCATGTTGGTGAAATTCTCTAGGTCTCAATATACTCGTGTTATTTCGGTAGAGAAATTACAATTTTACTAACCAAGAGTTTCATTCTTAGCCCACAGCAGAGCAGATGCGAATGGCGGAAATCATGGACACCACTAAAAATGATCTGGCTTTAAAAGACAAAATCAAACAGGTAATTTTTAACTCAGTATTAATATATTAAGTATCCTTTTAAAAAATTGCAATAGATTTCACTAATACCAATAAGTATAACCTTATTTCTTCAAGTAAATTTTAAATATTTAGTGTGTTTCTCCCAGCTAGGTGAAATTGGTAATATTGAAAATTAAAGTTTTACTAATTTAATCATGTACAGTACAAGTAAAATCAAAATACGTTGGTTTACCCCATGTGATTATATATTGTACATTAGATTACCTTACTAATTTTAGCTTAGAGAGATTAGGTAACCTTGGCACTACTCACAAACTTTCAAGTTGTACTTTGTTTTGTTGTATTTTCTGTCTGATTTACATCATGTTTGCTTTGCAATTTAACATATACATTAATAAGCAAGCATGTTTTTCCTCCTTTTTTCTCAGCTAGTGTGCATCGTGGAGAAATCTGCGTTTAGTCATAGTCATATACCGTTAGAAAGGTAGATGAGGCAGAATTCCATTATAATTCACTTCATCGGCCCTCAGGGCTACGCCATACAGTGATCCACAGTCTCAGTGTTAATGTTATGAAAGAAAGGAAATTGATTGAATCATGTTAATGTTACGGAAGAAAGGAAATTGATTGAATCATTAAGGCGCGTTTACACCAGAGGTTGATAAATTTTCCTGGTAAAACTGGAAGAATAGATGTTTCAGTTATAATCTAAATGGCAAAATTCAACAACTTTTGGTTGACAACCTCTGGTGTAAAAGCATCTTTAGACCTATAGGTTTCTGTTGTAATAACAAATGCTAGCAAATCAGGAAGAATAGGTATTTAGTAATAAAATAGGCTATTATTAATAATTGGGTTCAGATCAAATTACATTTTGGTAGAATTGAAACTATGTGATCTGTAGTTTACATATTTAATAGAAAAGCCAGTTTCTTTTCCTCCTATTTTCTCAACTTTTTATATCGTAGGAAAAATCCACGCATAGCATTAAAAATACGAGCAGAATCCATTATTATAATTCACATCGGCCCCCATAGATACGCCGTAAAAAAGTCATAAAAAGTCTTCAGGCATAAAAAAAGTTTTTTTGATAATCTTGTGACAAAAGGGTAATTGATTGAATCATTGAACAGCTGTTGTAATGTAATATATTAACTAGCAAATCAGGAAGAACAAGTGTTTTAGTTATAAACATGTTTTAAACTGATAAGGTTCAAATCAACTGAAATTTTTTATTATTTTTACCGATAAGTGATTTTTATTCTATATAACTAATAAGCAAGCAAGATTCTTTTCCCCCTTATTTCTACGCTTGTGTGCATCATAGGGAAAATCCATGCATACAGTTAGAAATGTTGTGCCTCTAGATCAGAAACCCAATAGAAACCCAGAAAGCCAATAATGCAAATGCTGTGCATCAGCCTCTAGGGCATAGCCCTTTCAAAGTTTCAACGTTAATCTTATAGAAGAAGAGCAATTGATTAAATCACTAGACATGTGTTGTAATAAATGCCAGAAAAACTGGAAGAATAGATGTTTCAACTATAAAATATTTTTAAACTTGGGTCCAGATCAACTGAATTTTTTATCAAATTTTGATCAAGGGGCAATCTTTAGTATATATTAATATAAGCAACCACAAACAGTGATGCAGAATTGTCCAATCCGGCGATCTAGGATGGGGGGAAATTTCAAGGTGTCAAGGGGAAATTATTGTGTTTGCGATTTTTTTCTTAATGATTGAAGTTAAACTTAAGCATCTAATCAAGATTTTATTACAGTTATGATAGATATAAGTATTAAGAAGTACTGCTAAGTAGTTTTTATTTGATTTTAATTAATTACCGTACTTGTGTTTTGATATAATAAACTAAAATTTTAAAAATCGTTATTTCACTGCCCTATTGTAAGCTGTTGAGTTTTAAGCAAAGTCATTTATATGCCGCATATCTTGGGGGAAATCTTTGATCTGCAATAGTTCAATTGGGGGAAATTTTCGGAGTCAATACATTTTCTGCATCCCTGAGCACAAACCATTTCTTTTTTCTCAGCTTGTGTGCATCACAGGAAAAATCCGCCTATTCCACCAGGAAGGTTGTGTCCTATAGATGAGCAGAAACCCATTAAAATTAATGGCTGCCCTCAGGGCTAAGCCTTACAGGCCTTCAAAGTTACAATGTTAATATTATGGAAGAACGATAATTGATTTATATTTTTTTAGCGGTTCTAAAAAAAAATACTAACACAAAAGAAAGAACAGAGGTTTCAGTTATTATTATTATTTTTTTATTTTTATTTCTGTTGAATTGAATTTTGGTTGAATGTTGATCAGTGGGTGATCTCTAGATGAACATAAATTTAACTGACAGATGGTAGATAGGCTGCAATTATGCTCTCACGCTACCATAGCTGTAGAAGTTGTAGGCATATTTTATTTTTTGTTATTTCCTGTTCTTCTTTAAGTATGTTAAATGGCAACTTTAAAATCCAGGAAAAATTTCTTCCTCTGTATGTAAATAATTGATGCTATTCTGTAGTAAAATTTTAACTTACAAATTTGATAAAATATTCAGCTATGTATTGTT
Organism: Neoaliturus tenellus; assembly: GCA_030545055.2. NCBI lineage: Eukaryota > Metazoa > Arthropoda > Insecta > Hemiptera > Cicadellidae > Neoaliturus > Neoaliturus tenellus. The sequence continues at coordinate 83,602,767 of CM061533.1, forward strand.
GTTTTGAATTTTGCATATGAACACAACAAAAACAACATTTTTTTTTTTCCTAGGTGATGGATGCTACACAAAAATCTGAAGATGAAGTTTGCACTGCTCTTCACGACTGTGACAATGATGCCAACAAAGCTGTCAACTATCTACTGGAAGGAAGTGTTAAGGTATGGTTCTGACTTTCTCTTATATAGCAATATTAATAGAATATTGCAATATATATAGCAATAGTATGGTTCTGACTTTCTCTTATATAGCAATATTGATGACGTTGTAGTGGTTACCACAAGAAGGGTTGCGTATTTTATTTGTATTTGTAAAAAACCCTTTTTGATAAAGTGGGTAAGCATAGGAAATTATTTCCCAGCAGACGGTCGTAAGATCATTGATGAATGTGCTTCTGGAAATATTGTATTTGATTTGATTTACTTAGTCATATTGTACATAAAATTGTAAAAATCTGATGTAATTTATGTTGAGAAAATAAAGCACTTTTCATTTCATTTCATAGGAAATTATTTCGTCTTGAAATCAATGGATATGATGTATGCATACTAAGCTAGATACTGATGTGGGGGGGGGGGGGGGGGGTCACCATTGAAAAAATACAATGTAAAATCCATAAACCTGATTTTGGTGGAGGGGGTTGAGTCTATCTGCTTTAATTTTTTTGTCAAACTGTTAACATTACTATAATAATATTGAAAGATGCCATTAACATGCCTTCAGCATGCATTAATTTTAAATTTTAAATACAGTAGGGTGCTTATAGAAGTTACGTCCATGGGTAAAAAATACCCCCGTCGCAGCAGACCTGCGGCACTCTAATTTCAATAAAATTTTCAGCGAATTTCCAATAAAATTTGGTATTTTTTATTAGTTATTTATTTATTTATTTATTTTTTTTGTGTATTAACACTAGTGGCATTTTGCTATAGGAGAGTACTAAACGTTTTTAGGGGAAATGATAAAAACCCCTCAAAGTCAGTGGGCATCCCAGGGATCGAACCCATGACCTCTGGAACTGAAGTCCCAAGACGCTAACTGTTAGGCTAGCAAGACACCCCAAATACACCACATACACTATATAGGATTGAGGATGAAGGTTTGTTACCATGGGGTGTAATAAGCAAATAGAAGATAATCCCTTCCCAGTGCAGGTATATGCTAAATTATATCAAATTCTGTGATTTTAATTTTCCCCATAAACCCCATTTGGTGGGTATGTAGGTTACCATGGGTGTGGTAAGCAAATATAAGTTACACTCTGCCTAGTACATACAAAATTTGATCAAGTTGTATCAATAAATAAGTAAAATGGAGCGATTTGTTGATTTCCCATAAAAATAAAATGGAAAACACATTTTTAGATTTTACTGGTAATCTGTTGAGCCAGATTAAAAATTCAAAATACTAAATTGTTTGTTTTTTTTCAATCTCTTTTGAATGGTTTTAGTTAAATTTGTTGAATTTACCAAATTGAGGTACAAAAATGCGAAAAAATTATTTTTGCCCCTTTCGGAACCTGATAAAACCCTGTTCCTAATCACGCTGGTTTTCGACTTTTCTGATGAATGCTGCTGTACACCTCTGTACCAAATTTCATCAAAATAGGAGGTTCCGTTGAAGAGTTATCTTGTTAACAGACGTATGCAAATTTGAATGACTGTTGTTTGGCTGCTAGGGTCCTCAAAACATATAAGTATCATGGTCCCAGGGAAAAAAGGGAAAAAAAGTATTCCCTGTAGGGAAATTTTCTAAAACAAGACTAGTACGTTTTGTGCGAGGACAAGGTAACCTACCTGAACCTAAATTCATTGCTCGGCAGACACTGCTACACCAGAGATAGGTACCACCTCAATAGGAAAGGAAAGGGAATTTTGTGTAAGTTAATACATAACTATTTGACTTTTATAGATGTAAGTCTACCAAATGTTAATATACGGACACCACCGTTAGAAAAACAAGATGAACCAGCAGAAGTATAAAGCTTGTGACTCATAGACAAAACAAAAGACACTTAGAGTTACAAAATAAGATATTCATACAAAAAAATAATCTTAAGCTTGACCACCTTAACGTAAGAAGTATTACAAATAAAATTGAAATATTTTTGGAAACTGAAAACCCTGATCCATTTCTTGTAAATAATGAACATAGCTTAAATTAGATAGGCTTGTCCATAGGCATAGGCATAAAATATTCAAAGGAAACTATATTTGAATGTGTTGTACCCGACTTTCATAGGCATAAAATATTCAAAGGGCACTATATTTGAATGTGTTGGAAAGAAACATGTTATTGTATCTTCTATGTACAGATCACCATACAACAATGTAGATGAATACTTTGACAAACTGTGCGCATATCTAATTAAGTTAGATGCTAAGATAACATGTTTAATAGAATCTGATTTCAATATAGACTTACTTAAAGACCACCATAATCAACACAGATCTTTAACGTTGATCAATAGTTTTGATTTTAAACCAAACATTTCGAAACTAGAATCACCGAGACAACCAGTACTTGCATAGATCATTTCCTAACCAACTTTGAAATAATATAACCATGTGTAACAGAACGACACACCTCAGACCACTGTGCAACCACAATAGAAATAGGCCTACCTGAACTTTTGCATTACCAAAAAATCAATCACAAAACAATAGAAAAAAGAATGATTACAGATGAAAACTTGCATGAATTGAAATTTAGGCTACAATCAGAGGATTGGAACTTGGTGTATGATGCCAATGATGTTGACACCAAGTATTACAACTTAATAAACACGCTAAAATACTACTTTGACATAAGCTGTTGAAACAAATTATTTTGCTTAATATGGTGAAATACAGCGGCATTTATGGAGGTAAGCTCCATGATTTATCAAAGGATGCTTCACATAGGTTTTCTCCAGTAGTTGTTAGAATTTGCTCCCCAACTCGTCTACCACAAAGGGGTGGAAATAGCCTCAACTGCTTCTCAGAAAGACTACCGTCAGGTAAATCAGGCGTCACCGTTCTCAAATGCAAACTGCTATGGGAGCGTCAGCTCATTGATAGAGCTCTGGCCTCACAGCCAGCGGTCTCCGTTTCGATCGGGCAACGACATTACACTTACAAACATTAGCATAGATAGCCTATGTGACTTGAATCCGTGACGGTACCTTGCTGTCTTTAGATTACTGCACAGGCTTATTGGCCCATAATAACGGACAGTGGGGGTTAAAAAATAAATAAATAAAAACTATAGATTATACAATAAATAACTAGTCACTCGGAAAAAAATCTCTGTGACTTGCCCGACGGAGGGTTCAAATTGGATTTTCTACTATAGCTGATTGCAGTCTGCATCAATGATTGGTTTGCTCTTGGATAATTATACAATTCCACTATTGATTGGCATTAAAAATATGAAAAAAATGCTTTAATATTTACATTAGTAAGAAACCAAATCAAACAGATCAGGAATTTTCATGATCTTAACACACAAAATTCTTCTTTTCTGCCCTTACGCTTGAAATTTTACTCTTAAAAGACTAAGTTAGTTTGATCCTTAAAAATTTTTTGAAAGGTAATAATTAGGTTGTTAACTAAATTCTGCCTAATTCACCAGAACGAGTGGTCCACATCAGTTGTGAAGAAGAAGAAGAACCGAACGGCTAGTGCAGCCAAGGGGGCGGAGGCAGTCAACAACCACACGGAGACAGAGGATTGGGGAGAGCCGACGGGGCCAGAGACGACCAGTGGAGGGGGCCGGGGACGAGACCGGGCGAGGCAGCGGGGCAGCGGGCCTCCCAGGTTGCGCGGCCGGGGCTCCACAGAGAGTCGGGGATGTGAGTAACCTAACCTAACACTACATAGATGACTCTCTATCAGGACAACATGGAGTCAATCTCAACTCCACACAGAGTTGGGGATGTGAGTAACCTAACCGAACACTGCACAGTAGACTCTCAATCCAGAAAAGGACCCCCGGACACTGCCCCAACTGCCACTCAAATGAATTGATTAAATCATTAAAATAACTATCTCTCATTACTATTCCGTAAATACTTAAAATAATTACAATAGTATAGGTCATTCGTTGCAGATAGAAACAGATTGTATTAAAAGAAATCGAAACTAATTCGATTGTGGACAGCACGACGGATGCCGGCTATGGGGACCCAGCACTTTTGCATAGTCATATAGAGAAAACTCACATGCACACAGCAGTAGCAGTGCTGTACGCACCGTGTTGGGCGCAACCAGTGCTACCATACTCAAATACAATTTCCACACCAGTAAACACCATTGTTGTTCCGTATTTAAGTTGGTCCACTACCGTGTTTTTCATCATGAGTTGGTGATCTAAAATAGTTTTGTGTGCTTGCGTTAATTAAATTGTACGCACCGTGTTGGGCGCAACCAGTGCTACCACATTTAAATACAATTTTACCACCAATGTTTATTTTATTTTATTTAGGGTGTATCTACGCCATTGGCATTTTTTAACGTTTTGACGGGGAATGGTCCAAACCCCAGTTTTGTTACTATCTAACATCGACCAGTTGTTGGAAAGCATCATTAATTAATAGCCCAATGACAAATGGCAACTGGGTCCGGAATCGAACCTTAAAAAAGCTACTAACTTTTCTCAGGATCGAACCGGCAACCTTTGGATTCAAAGGCGAGCACTATAACCACTCAGCTACCCAGCCAGTTGTTCCGTATTTAAGTTGGTCCGCTGATCCGTGTTTTTCATCATGAGTTGGTGATCTAAAATAGTTTGGTGTGCTTGCATTAATTAAATTAATGATTGTTTATGTGTTGTGTGTGCACAATGTTTTGCAGTTCTACTGAAACCTGTAGGTTTTACTACATGTGATCTGTTAACAAACAGTTAATTTTACATCGCCACAAATATATTTTTTAAGTGTGATTTAGGTTTATCAAATTCCTGGCATCTTTAAAGCCCTTTAGTTTAATTTGGTTATTTATTTATGATCTTGTGTTTACTAATGTGGTCACAGTTTTAGTGACTATGTGGATGTAATAGTTTGTTATTGAAGTATTTCTAAATTGGGGTCGGTGATTAGTTGTAATTTTTGTCTTTTGGGAAAGCATTTATTACAATTTTCAATACATTTTATAAGCTAATACTCAAAATAATTTTCTCCCTTATCAAACACTAATTTCTCACAACCCTAAACTACTGTCTTCTAGGTTGGGAAAAATAAAATGTTAGAAATTCAATATTTTAGTGTCAAAAATTAAAATGTAGCATGAAATAAATATAACAAATCTGTTGCAACTTGCTGGATTCTCATTTTTTACTTAAGAGTACTTTTTACTTGCCAACTACTTAACATTTGCGTTCTGAAGCCAAATTATGAAGGCACTTATGGCAAGGATTCTTTATTATGTTAGAAAAAATATTCCGAATTATTGGTTTTGACCATCCTCTACATACAGAGATATGGTGGATAGGGATCTAGTCTACTGTAGCTATAAAAATGTATAATTAATTTTTCTTCAGCTTTACAACAATAGGTTTAACCTCAATTTTCAACTTGACGTTCAACTAAAAAAAAGAAAAAATGTTAACCGGTACTAGGTTTTTAATTTATTTATTTATTTTTGTTAAAAATTATACTGTTTTACCCTTAAAAAGGAGAAGGTGGTGTGTATGAAATATATTAATAATTTTTTTTCATTGTATATCTTTTCCAGGTAAACAGAAAGTAAAAATACTGCTAGTGAATATTTTTAACAAACATTCATTTCAAAATGAATCAACAGGGGTAAAAAAGAATGAGAGGCAACTTATTATTTTAAGTTTTTTTAGCAAAACATTTAAAATAATGTCATGATTCAAGTGACCATTTCAAAAAATTTACCAAAACTTAATTTTTGTAAGCAGTGGTTTGTTATAATTAATGAAGCAATACTTGAGTTTACTGTCACGGCGTGGAAATGTCTGTGTTCCAGGGAGAGGCCGGGAGGACAAGGAGAATCAAAGGAATCTTGAAGACAACTTCAATGGAGAGAGAGGGCGAAGAGGAGACCGAGGAGGCCGCATGTCCAATGGCCCCGGGCGGGGCGGTCGCGGAGGTCGGGGCGGTGGTCGACTGGGCTCTCGCACCTTTCAGCGGGGGGAGAGACCTAGTGGGGGCGGGTTCCCGAGGTCCATCGACACCTGGAACAACCCCTCCGCAGATGACGGGTCCGGGGAAAAGATGGGTGAGTTGTGAGTTAACATGGTGGGTACTTGTTTTTAATTGCGGTTTTAGTCAAGTTAGGTCATGTCGGGTTACCATAGATGTCCATGTAATGATGTATGTTCTGTTATCTTCATTATCAATTGTTTGACAACATTGCACCTGATTTACGGGTCCAAAGGCCGTTCACGGTCAGGCGCTCATTGTTAGTCTCACTCTTTTGCTGCTACACATATGGTATGCGTGATTAATTATTTTACTCAGTTATTTAGTTTTACTGTAGGCCCTACCTAAAATTGTATTTTTACTGAATTGGGTAAAAATTACAATTGGAATATATAGTGATACTGACAAAAAATGTGGAGTTATGAGCTTTTAAAGTGAACAATATGTCATTTTGTGAAAAATTTTAGTGCCACGATTTAGGGCAAACTAGGGATGGGTCGATTTCAAATGTTGATTCTTGATTCCGCCGATTCTTACGGTCAGAACCGGAATCGAGAATCGACTGCCTAAAGTCAATTTTGATACGGTCCGATTGCATCGATGCAACCGTGCTGATGGGGATTGTTAGCGATGTCCGTGGCCCATACTAGAAAGAATGTCCTCGGTTCTTGGAAAATAACAATGTCATTGTAATTTGAGACGGGTAGAATGAGGAAAATAACTTATGTCAATGAACTCAGAGGTGGTCTATTGTTCGCCGGCGGGAAGGCAGAGGGTTCAAGATTAAAGTACAGTTCAAAAACGTGTCTCCTGTATCCCCTGAACTAATTGTCCTAGAAAAACAAATAATGGCATTTTTTTTGTCTAATTTTCACTAATTAATAAAAATTTCCAATCAAGTTTTACGATTTTTTTTTTAAAGAAGGTTGATTAATTTATAATGTTAGTTTTTACGGCGAGGTTTTTGGGACGTAAGAACTACTGCCCCTACTGCCAGACTAGGCTTGCATCCAAACCCCTTTAAAGTGACTTAAAGGAGATAACAGAACCAATTTTGATATACAGTATCTATGCCCACCTGACCTAACCTAACCAAAACAAACCTACAATGCTCGCCCCACTGTCCATGCTGTCATTGTTGCCCTCTAGAATATTGTAAGAACTGTGTCAACCTAAATACCTGGAATTTGTTCTCGAATGTTACTTAAAAAATTTTACAAAGATTATTACTTTAACTTAATATTTTCATATTTACCCTTTTTTCATCGGATAACCAACTGGGGCTGCTTACCAGTGTTGTCTATTTATTACCGACAAGTACCTTTACATGATAAACAAGTAAGCATCCGGGTTCTGCTTCCAGTCTTCTTGCATAGTTTGCAATTTAATTCCAAGTTAGTTCTTTACGTAGTGTTCGAATACCTTAGTGTTCATTCTTCTCCTATTCCCCCTTGCCAGGTTTTTGTTGCGGCGTTGGGTTTCTATTTGGTGGTAGTAGTTCACTTCTTTCAACTCAGTAGGATACTTATAAAGGTTTCTGTTTTCAAATATTACATCTATTCAATTTTCCTACATCTAAAAAAATATTTGAAAGCAATCAATACTTGTTATACATCTATCGTTCATCAGGCAAATTCCTTATTGGTCTCATAACAGCTTTTTCTTTGTTAATTATGTGGTAGATGTTAGGCCATTTAATCTTCTAGTACTAACTCTATTTTATCATTCAAACTGAATCCCTTAATATTTATTGACATTTTAAATTTTGATATCTACAAGCTACCATCTGTTCATATCAAACTTTTATCTGTGCTTTTATCCTTCAGTAATTATCCTTTTCTTTTGTGGTGGTGGGTTTCTGCATGTAATTTTCATTCTTATTTCAAAGTGCTTATAAAATATTTTTTTTCCGTTCCATGTTTTGTTCTGAAGAAAATTGGGATGCTAATGGAGCAGAAGATTGGGATGCGGAAGAATACAAAAACAAACCAAATGGTATGGTATTGTTCCTCAGAGGATAAGTAGAAGATCTTCATCCATCATTTGTTTTTATAATTTCGCCTTGTGGTCCTTAAAGTTGCTCTAAGTTGACTGACTATTCCTAGAGTGTATTAGCTGGATTAATCAGGCTTACAATGTATGTATAAATATATTCTGAGGATTTCAATTCAAAATAATTTATCTTCAGTTGATCTAGTTCTATTCATATTCTAGCAAAAGATAATAAATACATCACCTGTTATGTTAATAATTGCTAAATTGCATTACCTCTACCCTAAATAAGTTTGTTCATTGTATATAATAGGCATTATCAGCTAATCAATATACAGGGTGTCCAGCTTCCACCTTTACAAACTTTTCCAGGTTATTAAGCATGCCAAAACAAACAGAAAAATCATATAAACATATGTCCGGAAATGCTTCGTTAAGCCGCTAGCCGCCATTTTGTTTTTTACACATAAGAATTTTTCTTTCCGTAACGGGCTGTTGTATGAATCTCATATTTTGCATGTACCTTAATCACACCAATGCTCATTTTTAGAAAAAATATTATTTTTTTCCGATGTATATTTACATAATGGCGGCCATTTTAAGTTTTTAAACTCAAATATCTAAAAAACCGTAAATTTTATAAAAATTTTACTAGACACAAAAAAGTTGACAAATTAAATTATCTAAACAGTGATACCAAGTTTGTAAGGATCCGGCAACAAATAACGGAGTTATGGCGGTTTTCCTGTAGAAAAACACTGATTTTGCACTATGATTAATGCCAATTTAGGTTATTTTAAGAGAAAAATCTCAATAACTCCGTTATTTGTTGTCGGATCCTTACAAACTTGGAATCAATGTTTAGATAATTTAATTTGTCAACTTTTTTGTGTCTAGTAAAATTTTTATAAAATTTACGGTTTTTAAGATATTTGAGTTTAAAAATTTAAAATGGCCGCCATTTTGAAAATATTGATCAGAAAAAAATAATATTTTTTCTAAAAATGAGCATTGGTGTGATTAAAGTACATGCCAAATATGAACTCCATACAACAACCCGTTACGGAAAGAAAAATTCTTAAGTGTAAAAAACAAAATGGCGGCTAGCGGCTTAACGAAGCATTTCCGGACATATGTTTATATGATTTTTCTGTTTGTTTTGGCATGCTTAATAACCTGGAAAAGTTTGTAAAGGTGGAAGCTGGACACCCTGTATAGACACTTGAATTCTGATAAAACTGCAGCATATCCTTGTAATCAACAATTTGTCCATGTATCCATAGATTTAATCATCATTTACAATAATCATTAAAAATATGAGATTTCATTTTTGCATACTATTTGTAGTAGTAATCATAAAAGCTATAATACCATTTAAATTCAAAAATAAACTATTAATAATGTTTATGGAGCACATTAGCATGGACAATCAAAGCAGTATGAAAGGCCCAAGATTTTTAACTTTTTAACCTAAACTGTAACTAAAACCGTCATAAATTTTATTAAATAATATATCTTGAACCTAGCTATTGATTTACAATTTTATCTAAGGGCCCTTCTATACATCGTGCGTCAGGCGCTCTAGTGCATCGCTCGAATAGCTGTATAAAAGATACCTTACATGACCCGCGGCGGGCGACCGTCAGGCGCGGAGTATGAAAGTTCCTATCTAGTGCAGTGTAGTTAGGATACGTCGAACACGTATAAAAGGGGCCTTAGAATTATAAAGCAAAACATTTTTGCAGTAGGTAGATATCGAGTGAAATACAGTTTCGAAGTAAAGGTTAGAAAAAATTAGATTATTTGTTTGCCTTTGTTCATTAAAGGGATTGCATCCCTCTTGTATGCGGAATCTCATTTTAGCGAATTTCCCTATAGGGAATACGCTATTACGGTAGTAGCCATGGTAAGACCTAAGCCCGGGACCACTTTACTTTTTCATTTTGAGGTCCCCAGAAGCCAAAAACACCATTCGCTCATTTTCATATATATCTATATATATATATATATATATCTATGTATCTATGTGTCCGTGGTACTGATAACTTTTGAAGGGAACCTCCGATTTTGATGAAATTTGGTATGAAGGTGTAAGACCAGGTCCATTTTCATGAGTTCGTGAACCAGCATGATCGGGTTATGGGAACGGGGTTTTATGGGATTTCAAAGGGGTAAAAAATGGGTTTTAGGCATTTTTGGACCTTAATTTTTAAAATTCGACAATTTTAACTGAAACCATTTAAAAGAGCTTAAAAAAACAAACAATTTTGTATTTTGAATTTTTAACTTGGCTTAACAGGTTACGGAGAAAAGCTAAAAATAGGTTTCCAATGTTAATCTTATGGGAAATCAGCAAAACCTTGTATCTTGCTTATTTATTAGAATAACTTGATACAATTTGGTATGTACATTCACTAGGTAGGATTTAACTGATATTTGCTTTCAACACCCATATGGCGGCAAACCTACATACTCACCCCCATGGGGTTTATGGGGAAAATTTAAAAGTGTCTAATATTTATACAATTTGATATTTACATTACCTATTACATTTTTTAACAAAACTAACATTTTCTAACAACATCAAATGGCAGCAAACCTACATACTCATTACTATGGTGTTTATGGGGAAAATAAACAATCTCAAGATCCTTTGGAAATTCGCTGAGTACGCAGGTCTGCTGCGACGGGGGGTATTTAGGTGTGAGATGGTTCTGTGGTACAAGCAATGGATACATCCTTGTAGGCTACGAACAGAAATTGTCCACATTATGACAAACTCCCACCCAAGAAGCTCCTTTTTAATGAAAAAATTCAAACAATGAGTTGTGTATAAATCAATGAATTAATAAAAAATAATTAAGGTACACCACCCAAATACCGTGATCCGTGATCCTACTAAATACCGTGATTCACGTAGTTTTTCACCAATAATAAGAAAACCGGCAGTCAAAGACATTCATATTTACATTTAACATAAAATTTGATGTTTTTAGCGAATTTCCCTATAGGGAATACGCTATTACGGTAGTAGTCACGGTGAGACCTAAGCCCGGGACCATGATACTTTTTCGTTTTGAGGTCCCTAGAAGCCAAAAACACCGTTCGTTCAAATTGATATATATGTATATATATATATATATCTATGTGTCCGTGAACACGATAACTTTTGAACGGAACCTCTGATTTTGATGAAATTTGGTACAGGGGTGTAAGCCAGCATCTACTAGGTTGAGTTCGCGAACCAGAATGATCGGACCATTGGAACGGGGTTTTATGGGGTTTCAAAAGGGTTAAAAATGGGTTTTTGGCATTTTTCGACATTAATTTTTAAAATTCAACAATTTTAACTGAAACCATTTAAAAGAGCTTAAAAAAACAAACAATCTGGTATTTTGAATTTTTATCTTAGCATAACTGGTTACGGGGAAAATCAAAAAATGTGTTTTCCATGTTATTCTTATGGGAAATCAAGAAAAGCCTATATCTTGCTTATTTATTGACATAACTTAATCAAATTTGGTATGTACATTATCTAGATAAGGTTTAACTTATACTTGCTTACAAAACCCATATGGCGGCAAACCTACATACTCACCCCCATGGGGTTTATGGGGAAAATAAACAGAACACCATAACCTTATAAAATTTGGTATGTACAATCACTAGGTAGGATTTAACTTATATTTACCAACTAAACCCATATTATGGCGGCAAACCTGCATATTCTTATCCCCATGGATTTTATGGGGGAAATAGAAAATGTACCAAAATTCCATTGGAAATTCGCTGAGTACGCAGGTCTGCTGCGACGGGGGTATTAAATTAATTTTGAATGTCTTTGTCTTCACCCACATCAGGCGGTCTGAACAAAACGTAGTTTAGAAGTTGACATGTTCTGGGACAGGCGTTGGCTTGAGATCGTTACAAATTCAAACTACCATAGAGGTAAATAGAACAAGCTTTAAAAAAGGTGCAAGGAACAAATATGCAAAAGAATTCCAGAGAGTTCCGGGACACCCTGTATATATATCGCCATTAAGTTCGTCCTCTATGGATGAGATGTTAGCGAGATGATGAGAGTGGTGAAATCAGCAGACAGCTGTTGTCCGTTTTAACTTGAGTCGTATTTTAAGGTTAGAAATTACTTCCCATTTCTTATCAAGTAACATTACAATGTTTTTCAGTAATTTTTTGTATGCTATTAACATTTATTGCCTCTGAGACTAGGAGTCACGGATTTTGGTAGCACAATCACGGACATTGGTCACTTGAATCACGGAGTTACATGAGAATGGCAAAACAATTTAACAACATTATTTAGGGTGATAGTAAAATTGATTTCATAAAATGTTACTTAGAAAAACTATGGATTTGTTTAGAATTTAATAACAAAAACATTAGTAGTATGATGTAAATTTGTTAGGCATTATCTATTTTTTCATGTGCAGAAAAAGAGATGGGCTTCCCTTAAGGACAATTTGGGAGGTATTAGGGTATTTTACCTTATTCTGTAAAGAATAATTTTGTAGAGACATTGAAATTCAAATAATTATAATACTAAGAAGGAAACCTGATTTAGATTACCAAAGCAGCAATCTAATACTAAGGGAAAAAGCCTAAATTGTTGTGACAAATTGTCTGCCCATTATGTAACAGGGTACAAATCAGTTTTGGGAAATTCAATAGAATTAATTTTAAACTCTCTCCAAAAGTTTTATAGTCCTTGTTTATTCTAATTTTATATATTTTTAACAACTATCATTCTTTGTTTTTTGACTTGATTTGCTATAGATTGACTTTGAGTTTAATTCATTTTATTTTGGTTGTTGTTTTTTAAATAAAACTTCCTATATTTCTTGTTCATTTTTGGTTACCTTTAAAATAATATTTTGTTGTATTTTCTAGAATTTTTTTAAAAATATCTATTCTTTTTTAAATATTTAATTCTATGTTTTTTATACCAGTGATCAGTACTTTAATGTCAGATTTGGTATTGATGATCCACCTGTCCTGTGTCCTGTGTCCTGTCTGTCCTGTGTATACTGTAATAGCACAGATGTTATCTCACCCACAGATAATGTTGCAGAGAACTGGGACGGGTTCCCGTCTCCCGAGGACTGGGATAACGAGGAGTATACGGGATCGCTGGCCGATAGCAAAGTGTTTACGCCGTCGTCGGGGCCGGAGCCTCCTGCGGCCCCCGGGGCTCAGGCCCCCGCCGCAGATGGGGATAAGGCAGATGACGGAGCGGAACAGCCAACGCAACCTCCTGCGCCTGATACCCAGCCTCCGCCGCCGCGGCCTGTCCAGATGCCACCGGTATGTTCCTACTGAAGTGTCCGTCTAGCTTTTAACGGAGAAAACCAGGAAATGTGTACCAATTTCTGATTACCATAAAGTATTAAGGAAATAAGTTTCATCTGTTTTGTAAGAAGCCAGCAAGTTGTACTTAGATTTTTGGGTGTATTGTAAATGCAGGGTTGCCACAGACATTAAAAGTCAGGAATAATCAGGATTTTTGGGTTGTGGCCAGAAAATGTTTTAAAAAATGCCTAAAGTCATGAAAAAAGTACAGAAAGTCAGGAAAATTTGCAGTGGCACAATCTGACCGTCTCGATTTTCAATTGCCCCCATAAATCGGACCACTAATTAATGGGTTAAATGTATTAATTTTATACATTATTTACCTATTAATAGTTTAGTTATTAATTTATACTTATATTGTGTTATTCATTCTTATAATGTTATCTACACATTATTATTGTAACATTTTGTTTTATTTTTAGCAATGGATTGTAAAAGAAACCTTTGATTATGTTAAAATTTGATATGAAGGTGTAGGACAGTGTCTTCAGGTTAAGTTCGAAAACCAGGTTGACCGGACTATGGGAACAGGGTTTTATGGGGTTTCAAAAGTGTCAAAATGACATTTTTCAAAATGGCCTTTGGTATTTTTCGCCCTTAATATTTAATTAATCAATTTAGGCTATAAAGACCATTCAAAAGAACTTAAAAAAATAATTTAGTGTTTTGAATTATTTACTCAGCTTTACTGCATTTCCTACATTTTTCAAATTAATGTTTATATTTTGATATTAATAAGCAGATCATTGTTCTAGCATAATGCTCTAGCTATGCAAATTTTTTCTGAAACAAATTAAGTTTAAATGTCTATAAGCCTGTTAAATAAAAAAACAAGTCGTATTTGTAAAACCCCGCGGTTCAAAAAAGTCAGTAAAAATCTCTCAGATTGGTCAGGAAAAGTCAAGAAACAAGGCCTCAAAAATTCTGTGGCAATTGTGAAATGGTTATATAAATTTCCTTGGTATTTTCCTTTTTTATGAAAAGTTGCTCAGATTTTATTAAACAACTTCAATTTCATAAACTTCTATTTTAAATTTGCCCAATTTAACATTTATGTAGCTTACTTAAATGTAGAAGAATTGGATGGTATTATTCATATAACACCTGAAAAGTGTTAAGATTTACAAGAACGTGGAGGCGAGAGCATGAAAAAAACTAAAAAAAATATAAACTAAAAAGTTGTTGTGGTTGATATTTTGGACCTCAATCTATAGAAAATAGAATGTAATTATTGGCTCAAAATAACAATTGAGACAACCGATATTCCCGTTAAAGTCTGCAGTATCAACAGAGGCAATAAGCCGATATATCGGATCCTTAAGCACTTTTTGGAAGAAAGGCGAGATCTGATATAGCGTATCATAACACAAGAAAGTGTTGACTAATGGAGAGCAAAATAATTAAGTATTTAGTTTATGATTGTGGTATTGGCGCGCAGAGCCCGGTGGGGGTGAACACGCTGACGCCCGCGCAGTCACAGTACCTGAGTCAACTGACGCAGCAGAGCAGCGACTACAAAGCGATGGCTCAGTCGGCACAGCCCCCGCCGCAGCAGTACCCAGCCACCTACCCCGCCCCCTCAGGTGAGCTAACCCACCAGCTGACCAGCAGAATATGAAATTGTCCTTCAATTTTTATAAATATTGCTCATGTTCTTTATTTTTTGCCTTTATTGTAAGCAAACAGCAAGCTGCATTCAGATTTTGACGTTTTAAAGTGAATAGGTACTAAACAATCTCTAAACAATTTCTATTTAATTCTCTAATTTTATTCAGCATTGCAATACTTTTAAGTAAAATGTTTAATTTTCCATTTCTTATAAATTGATGTTTATTAAATTTTAATATGTGTGAGTATTTTTCTCCATTTAATTAGTTACATTAAGTATTCAATTTGTCCTATTGAATTTGATTTGCCTTTGTTTATTAAGACCATGAGCATTTTCCTAAGATATTTCTTTTGAGTTTATTTATTATCAAATTTATGTATATTTTTATTTTTATTGTATAAAAAATGTTCTACAACAAATTAACAATTCATCATAATTTGAAATGTTTTAAGATTGCCAGTATTTTTTACGTTCATTTTGTATTATGTTAGTGTTTTTTTTATCTAAAAAATAGGGATGAATTTTCTGTTTTAATAAGAACAAGGACACTTACAATTAATTATTTCGGTAAATACTGTTAAAAACCATTATAAATGTTCTTTGATGTATAGGAATTGTCCGGGAGTTTTTAGTTTTTGAGTTGAACATCCCACCTCATACACCAACTGCATGTTACATTCCTTCCCATAAGTGCCTGTTCTTGGTCAATTTTTATTTTAACTTGGCAAAGACTTCTTGAACCTTTGAGTTTTACAACGTATCAGACCCTCAATGTGACTTTCACTCATGTACTTAAAGTAAAAAAAATATCAAACAGGCCTAAACAGTGTCACTTTTTAACATATGATCACAGTATTAACTTTAATAAACAGTATTGATGAACTAATGTTTGGCTTTAGTCTAAGTTCATCTGTAGTCCTGCGCTTTGTCACGCCACACCTGGCAGATTTATCTGAATGGCAAGGGAATTTTACTTCCTTCCTACATATGGAACATTATAGTATTCAAAGTGATTTATGGAAGAAGGAATCATTAACTCTTATTTGTGTTAGCGAACCTGATCAGATAATTGGACAGATGGTGGATAACAGATGGTGTTGTTATCAAAAGGACACTTATTTCTTTCCTGTGTACTCATTGTAATCCGTTGTGAACAATAAAATATTTAAAAAGGTACTGGTAGTCTTCCGCAGAAAATAAAAATTTTGTCACTTACTTGCTTTTCGGCATATTTGTGCAAAAAATTTCCTCGACGAAGTTCAGGGTGTGGAGGTGACTACCCGACCCATTTCCCTGGTGGCGCGCGTATTCGCCAAGTGAATCACAGCATGTTCAAGATGTTGGCGAACTTTGTGTGCACAATTCCATTATGCGGTCATCTGGGAAAACAAGTAAGTGACATTAAATATGAAATATGTTTGAAGATTCTGTGATCATTTGTTTTTATTACAATATTAATTTTTTCATCAAATCTCAAATTTTAAAACAATATGTTTAATACAAACCCGTTTATTAATACTTTTACCCTCCCAAAAGATACATCGTTTGGACCTGTCTCTGCTGTTATCAATAGTAAACCTGAAGAAACAATTATTATTTCACCTTGTAACTTCACTTGTGTTTGCAGCCGCGTACTCGTCCAGCTATGGAGTGAGCAGTAACAGCTACAGCTCGTCCCTACAAGATGGCACCACCGCTCCCTCAGCGCAGCCCCTGCCTGCTAGGACAAAGCCGCAGAAACCCAGGGTCCCCCCTCCATCAAAGGTATGTAACAGTTGCTTTGTAATAGACAAAAGACAACATGTTTATTCATAAAAGTTTACAGTATAACATTTTTTACATTCCAAGAGCTGACGTGGAATTAAATATTCAGTAATACATTTTATGTAGGTTGATAATGTTATTAGTTTCAGTTAGTTGACAATATCTTTTGAATTGTTTGGAAAATAGCACACTTCAATAATGTTCAATCGTACAACACTTGCTTATTCTTATCATTTTAGAGATCCTGGAAAAAAATATTATACTAAATTTGTAACAAGAATAAATCTATTAAGAAAGTATATATAAAAAAAATTACAAAGAATAAACAAAGCTGATACAATCTTAACAGTAACATCGAATAAATGTAAAACACAACAGTTACTAAAGTTCCTAACATATACGTCATTAAATATCCAACTCATTATTAACAATTGCTTCTTTAATTTTAATTTTAAAATGTGGCTTTCCTTCGTTTAGAATGGAATTTTCAAAGTGTACAGTTATTTTTTTTAATAACTTTGTCTGAGTGACAAAATTGTTTCCTAGAACATTCTTCTTAAAATTATTCATGTCGAGGATCATGAACTGTGATGCGAAATATTGACTCTAAACTGCTTTTGCTATAAATAATAACAAATAAAATTCCTCATAGACACTCGTTAAGAATGTAAGCCTAGGAGTCCTTAAAAGAATGCAAGTACTTATGGGTTAAATTCAAAGATTGAAAATGAAAACTAGGTTTAGTGCAGCTAAAATTGAGGAAGAAAAGTTTGTCGCAAGTAAGAGTCATTTCCCTCTTGTTCGGACTCTGATGGTCCGGACGAGGTCTTGGGAGAGAGTCATCAGCGAGCGGGTTTCTCAAGGCCTAAATCAACAGGATTGAATGTGTCTGTTTCATTTCTGGTCTACATGTAATCAAAGAACCTTAGTTCTGCTTATGATTAATGCTTGTTCAGGATATTCATATAGCAATGTACCTGGTTTTACTAGTTATCATACCGTATATTGTTGTGCTTTAAGTAATTTTTAATTGAGTTATATTATTACGAGTTTATTTTTTAGGTGACATTGTGGTTACCGTAATGTGCATGGTGATTTTATGAATCTAAAATTGTTGCCTGTTTCTTAAAAAAATAAATCTACATTTTTTTTTATTTTTTGGAAAAAATAAATCTAGGCCTATAATTTTTTTTGGGCTTTTTTTCTTTTATGTTATTTTCTATTGTCTGGTGTTAAGTTTGTTTTTATCAATGCCAAAAAAAATGGTTCCAACGAGTTGGAACCATTTATAGCAAAACCAACGTAGCAACGTGGAACCAACGTAGCAAAACAACCTATGTTTAGATTATAAAATTGTCTTGAATTGTCTGTTATTGTGATTGATAACTATACACTATTAAAGATTGTAATTTACATAAGTAAACAACCACCCGATTGTCCGAAATTTTTTTTATCTGGACAATGGTCAGTTCCCTAGGAGTTTGGATTAGGACAAGTCAATTATATTCTAAAATTATGTGGGTGTTAGTCTTAAAATTTATCATAGAAAAAAATAACAAGAATGTGCCAAAACCAGGAAAATTTCAGAAAAACCATGGAAAAACCTGGAATTTCATAAAAAAAAAAATTGAAAAATATTGTACACCATGTTTTTACATTTTTTAAAAGTACTTTTTTTATTTACCCTTAGTGCAGTACATAAGATACCTTAAAACTTCAATTTGGCTACTAGAATCTCAAGGTCGACATAGTCGAAGGTCTGGAGCAAATTGCAGAAGGCCCCAACAGAAAAAAAACAACCCGTCGAAGCCAATGTCATGAGATCCACTAGCTTGAATATATTGATGTTGGCGGTATTTTTGCAATGGTGGAAGCAAAATCAAAAGGATGTTTTGGAATTTATTAGAGGTTTTAGAGAATTTATTATTATTATTAGAACTTTTTTATCTGCAGTCAACTCATAACAAATCATGCCATCTAATAACCTAAGCTTATCAGGAGGGATATTTAGAGCCACTCTTTGTCAATTGACACAGTTTTCCTTGGAGCCGTGTACACCCAATAGAACAAGGAAATCTAGTACAGGACGAAGGAGTTGACAGAGGCATGCTATGGTTGCAGATTCCGTCGTCGGCGGTGGAGATGCCGCCTGGGGACGCCATCACTGTGGCATTGTTGGACGTGCAGTTTGGAGGTCTGGAGTTCGGGTCCGACTCATCATCACTGGAGACGTCGACGTCTCTGGATGAGCGCACGACCGGCACGACAACCACTGTGGCCTCCGCAACTCCCGCCTCCGCCCCCAATGCCCCCGCTCCAACCTCGGTGGCTGCCTCCGTGGCCAGCATCATGGAGTCGTACGCGGCTGCCTCGCAGCAGACGCAGCCGACCAGCCTAGCCTCCGCGCTGGCGCAGACGCAGAAGGTAGGCCTGTAACCTTTTAGGATGAGAACTCTGTAATCCGGAATCCGTCAAACTGATTTTACTAAAAAAATCAATAAAACCAATCATAAAAAAATGTTAGTAAAAGTTGACGTGTACAAAGGAACGGAAATGAAAAATGAAATAAAAATCAATCTTCATCTTTTTGATTGTTGATTTAAGGGTTTGGATTGCCAAAAATGTCATACTTTATTATCAAAGGTTCTTGTATTTTACTGAATTTGATCAGTATTGTTTATTTCCAGTGTGCTTGGCTGTTTCATTATTGAGGGAAACATAATAATAAATTCCGAAAATGGGGATTTCCTATTGTTCGGTTTATTGCTTGATGTCCAGTAGAGGGTCTCCAAAATTTATTTACTGAGGCCCTAATATTCATAATAATATGGTCTTTCATATGATTATCATATTCATTATCATGTATATGGTATTACAAAGACGTCAATAATTTACTTATTAAATAATTAATAATTATGAATAATGAAAAATAAATATAATAACAGAAACTAAAATAATTGGTTAAGGAGATTATAATTTGCATAAATGCTCAAATTTACCTAGCAGAAAAAAAATAGAACTATGGTACTTTTTAACAAGATCAAGCCACAGAAAGGTGGCAGCAATTGCGATGAAATCATGTCTAATTGCATTTAATATTAATGATCGGGATTTTCCATGTTTTTTAGTAAATATAAAATCTATATTTTTGACCAAAATATGTTCGGAATTGATGACTTTTTAGATTAGCGGGACTCAACTGTATTGTTTAAAACTAGTAATGGTAAAAACTGTGTACTAGGCAGATTGAAAATTAACAAATAGACAAATTAAGTTGGTTGTAATGACTAGGCGCGTGTTAACAGCTGGCAGGAGGTGACTCGATGCTACCCGATGTGGTGGTGACGCAAGCCAACAGTTACGCGGCGACGCGGCCGGTCAACACGGCGGCCAGTAGTGTGCTGACGGAACTGACCAACAGCGCGGCCAAGTCGTCGGCCGTGGACACGACGCTGGCGTACAACTCGACAGACAGCACGCTCTACCAGTCACAGACGTACCAGAAACCCTCAGCCGCGGCCGGCTACCCGGCGCCCACACCCGTGTCCACGTACAACAGCTCCAGCTACTCAACGTCACAGGTACAGTGTGCCAATACTACCAACTATAGTTATAGTTCTGATATTATGGTTCCATTTCCATTAAATCAGAATCTGGGACAGTCAGGGTATCTACTGATACTTTTTTTTTTTTTTTTTTTTTTTTTTGAGGGAGAGGCGGAAAAATGCATTACGCACACAGGTGGCCAGCCTGTAGTGTGGGGCTCCCCAAAAAACGGGTTTACCCACTAAAAAACCTCCTCTACTCTTTAGGAATCTAACCTGGAATTGTTTGTCACATTACGTCAGGCTAGGCCTAAATTTGGCTTACGCCTGTGGGGCTCGCTCCTTATCCAGCCGCTCGATCAAGGGATCTGGGCCACTTCGCGGTCCAGATCGGTTTTCTTTTCCAGGAGGATGCCCCGGACGAACTGTGACAAACAATCCCAGTTGCCCTCATCCTCCAAAATCTTTTGGCAGACCGAGTCCACCGAAAATACACCAAAGATTTGTGTGGCCTCCAGGCGGGGCCCTTCCCAACGGGGACAGCGGAAGAATGTGTGTTCCGCATCGTCGGGAACACCCGGGCAATAAATGCAGTCCGGTGAACCGGTCTTTCCCATCCGGTTCAGGTACGACCGAAAATAGCCGTGACCTGTCAAAAATTGGGTCAGGTAGTAGTCCACCTCCCCATGCCGCCGTTCCACCCATGGTTGGACCTGCTTGATAAGTCGCGCAGTCCATCGTCCTCGGGTGTCGTGCTCCCAGCTGTGTTGCCACTGCTGGAAGGTTCGGGAGCGCTCTTCTGTTCTTGCCGTGTCCTTGCCGATCTCGCCTTGTCTCTGATAAATCGCTTTCCTCTCCCCTGCCAAGAGCTTGACAGGGATGACTCCGGCGACCACCAGGACGGCAGGCTCGGACACTGTCCGGTAGGCGGAACACACCCGGAGCGCAGCTTGACGCTGAACCCGGGCGAGTCGCAACCTGTAGCACTCCTTATCTAGAGCGCCTGCCCACACCTCTGCCCCGTAAAGAAGCACGGACTGGACCGCGGACATCAACAGACGTCTTCTGCTGGATCGGGGACCCCCGACATTGGCCATCAGCCTACTAAGGTAAGTCACTACCTTAGCGGCCTTGTCCGCCGTACGGAAGATCTGATCCCTCCAGCTTAACTTGGTGTCCACCATAACCCCGAGGTATTTGGCGGCACGAGTTGATGTGACCACCTCCCTTCCCACTCGAAACGGGACGACGGTGTCGATCCTCTTCTTCGTGAGAATCACGATCTCCGTCTTACTGAGAGCAAGTGAGAGACCGTGATCGGACATCCAGTTGTTGACCACCCGCATAACTCGGTTCAACTTCAGTTGGGCCAGCTCAACGTTGCGTGCAGCAATGAGAGCTGCGACGTCATCGGCGTACCCAACCAAAGTGGTTTCCTCAGGCATCTCGGACCTCAGGAGGCTGTCATAGGCAACGTTCCAGAGATCCGGGCCGAGTATTGAACCTTGTGCGGCACCAGAAGTGACTTCCATCGTCCGCGTTCCGTCCCTCGTGTCATAAATCAGGCTTCGAGAGCGTAGATAATCCTCGATGAGCCGCAACAGATATGCAGGAATACGAAAGGTGTTGCGAAGCGCATCCAGCATATCGACCCACCTCGCAGAGTTGAAGGCATTCTTGACATCAAGCGTAACAAGAAGCACTACTCGGCGGGAGAAATGGTTGTGGCTCTCGGCTCTCTCCACAGCTCTCTGAACTTCGGTGACAGCGTCGATCGTTGACCGTCCCTTTCTGAAGCCGTACTGACGGGGGCATAAGTCCCCGGCAGCTTCCACGGCAGAAGTCAGGCGGGAACGGATCAGCTTCTCGAACAGCTTTCCAGCCGTGTCCAACATGCAGAGAGGCCTGTGGGACGACGGCAGCTCGGGATCACCTTTGCCCTTGCTGATCAGTACAAGCCTGGCTGTTTTCCAGGGAGCCGGAAACACCCCTTCTACCAAACAGGCATTGTACATTCTCAACAACAAGTCAGCGTTGATTAAAAATGCTTTCTTTAAAGCCTCACTGGGAATCCCGTCCGGGCCAGGAGCCTTGTTGCTCTTCAGGGAGAGAACGGAGGTTTCTAGCTCCTCGAAAGTGAAGAGTGGAACGTCCTCTACCCGTCCGAAGTCAACCGGCGGTCGCTGTGGATGTTCAGGAAACAACGCAGCGACGATCCTCCCCATGGTGGCGCCCTCCATGATGGAAGGTGGAGAGCGGGCGCCGAGTTTCTGTGTTACAAGTTTGTAACCCAGGCCCCAGGGGTCGGAATCAACGTCGTCACGAAGTCTCCTCCAGCTATTCGCCTTGCTCCTGTTGATCGCCTGGCGGAGAGATTTTCTCGCAGCTTTATAGGCCTCCGACTTACGAACTCTGTCTGCGGGGATTCTCGCTCTTGTGGCGGCTCGTCTAGTTCTTAAACATGTTCTTCTGAGTTCCGCAATCTCTTCAGTCCACCAGTAAACGGGTTGTTTGTCGCGTCGGGGTTTCCTTCGCGGCATAGACTGGTCGCAGGCCGAGACGATCAGTTCCATCGTGGATGTTACTAGTGCCTCGGCCCCAGCCTCACCAGGATTCCCCTGCGCTCCCCGAGAGATGACTTCGGTGAACTTGACCACGTCCAGTTTGTTGGTGTTCCACCGGCGTGGCCCTTCCCGAGATGCGGAAACTCGACGATTTGCCTGATCATGCAGGTCAAACACGACGTATTGGTGGTCGCTACCCGTGTAGTCCTCCACAACCCTCCAGCCAGAGATCCTCGGAAGGAGCGACTCAGACGCAAAGGTGACATCGGGGATCGTGCCTCTCTGCCCGGGGCGCCGAAAAGTAGGTGTGTCGCCCTGGTTGAGGACGACAAGACCGGCCCTGGCGATGAAATCCAGGATGTATTTCCCCCGGGAGTTGGTAGAGGGCATTCCCCAATCGACGGCCCTGGCATTGAAATCGCCACCAACGACGACATGCCCGGTGGTGCCGAGAACGCACTCCTCTAGGTTATCTATCTTGTCGCGGAAGTCCTGGACGGCCTCGTTGGGTGTGAGGTAGCAACTGAAGATAGTCACGTCCCCACACCGAACCCAGACGAATCCTCGGCCGCGCCCGTGACTCCGCACCAAGACATCTCGTGTATTACGTGCCCAAAATGCAGCAGTACCGAGGCTGTCCGAGATCCAAATGTTTGGGTCTCTGTCCCGATACTGTTCGCTGATAAGGAGCGCGTCAGCACCAAGTTCTCGGGCGAGCTGATCTAGAAGGTTATCAGCTCCCCAGGATCTATGAAGGTTGGCCTGGAGGATGCGAATTACCGGCCGCTGCCTTTTGCCTGTTCAAGTGCGGCTCTGAAGGCACCGCACTGACCAGACCCGGGTAAGTGACCGAGGGCACTGGAGCCTGAATCCTTGCAGAGGAAGCAGGAGGGGCTCGAGGAACATTCCTTGCGTTTGTGGCCCTGGCTTCCACACTGGAAGCAGTTGGCACTCCTGTCGGGCCCTTTACAGTTTCGGGAGGAGTGGCCGAAACCGAGACAGCGAAAGCATCTCGAAACTACCACCCTCCGTTTGAGCCTGCAACTGACCCAACCGACTCTGAGGTGCTGAAGGCTAAGCAGCTTATTGGCGTGCTTTTCGCCCATTTCAGCAACAGCCATCCGGAGTTGACTTCGGTTGGGCTTTGTTAGCCATACCCTCACTCCATCAGCTGGTATCTCCGGGAGTGACACCTGGATCGCACGGGTCACCTCCTCTTCGGTGGAGAGGGCATCAAGGTCCCGAATCTCGACCGAACACTTCGGTTCTAGGGCCTTGATTGAGCCTTTGTCCCCAAGTGCAGTCTTGAGGGAAGCGGCAAAACCGATCTTGTCACTCGACTTCCCCAGTTCGAGGAGGACATCCCCGTTCTGGGTTCGCCGAATAGACTTGATAACGGTGTCGGTCTCCTCCGGTTTGGCCTGCGATCTAATCTGACCCAGAACATCGGCAAAAGATCGCCCCCCTAAAGGCTTGATCAAGATTGCCTCTGTCCTGGGCTTCTTAGGCCTGGGTTGTTTAGGCTTTCTGACAGACTTGCCAGAGGCCTCCCCAACCGGTTTCGAGACTTGCGTCCGCTCCACCCTCGACGCACTTTTCGAGGCCGCCTCCGCTTGCTTCTGCCTCCTCCTTTCTTTCTTAGACAGGCGCGTCTTCCAGCCCCCCAAAGGTGTTGAGGCAGAGTTTGCTGCCAAGGCAGGATTAGCCGCCGGAGCAGGAAACTCTGCAGGAGTAGCCGCTGGAATCACGGCAGCGCCCGGGGCGGATTCAGTAGCCTGGACAGGAGATGTCTGCGATGCCGCAGTGACAAAAACCGGTCTCGGCACCGAGTCCACCTCGACAAGCTCAGGGCTTCCAGGCGAAGAACCGCTCTGCCTCTTCTTTCGCTTTCTGGCTTGAGTCTGGGACTCAGCCAGGTGAGCTTGAGGCGAAGCAGAGATGACTCGGTTCGTGACATCGCGCTCCTGCTTCACTGCCTTTAGCCTGATTTTCCGGCATTCCTCGATTTCTTCTAGAGCATCTTCGAGTTTCGGGATCCCCTCTTTTATCGCCTTGTTCACGTTCTTTTGAATTAAGAGGGCCTTGGCCATCTCCTTCAAAAGAGCTTTCATCTTCTTCAGAAGTGAGTCTTCCTCCTCGTGGGCGTCGTCCTGCTGCTGACGAAGCATTTGCAGCTCGAATGCCGCACGAAGAGGGCTCTTCCTGGGAGGAATCCCTTGGATATTGGCTAATGGTGTTGCCGGCTCGGCCACCTCCATCGCCATACCGATCTCCTCCTTCTTCTGTCCGGTTTTGGACGACGATCCGATACCACCAAGAGCCTTGAATGGCATCGGCGGGGGGGTGGTTTTAATACCCTTCGTCGGCGTTCCAGTGTTCAAGGTCGGAGACCTCTGCAGTCTTGAGCTGCGCTTAAAGGCGGCCTGCTCTATCTCATCATCGTTCGTGTTTTGCATTTTAAAATCCATACTTTTGTTTCACCAGCGCATCGTGCGGCAAGAGGCGGCCCTTCATCGGTCGAGAGCGGGTACACCCTCGGAGGTCTACCCCCCGTAGGAGATAAGACACCCCTACCCCGGGACTCCGGGGCCCGAACCTCCGTTTGCCCAGCACCGATACACAAAATGTGCCGGACGTGCTGGGGGTCGCACCGTGGCAATGCAGAGTCCGATCCCTGCATCCATGCCGCACTCCCTGACTAAGGTCCGAAGCGGCTGGCTTCTGACGACACACTGGAGGAGACCATCGGCAGTGCGAGGCACACATCAGTCCCTGCAACACAACAGGGACACTCCCAGGACCCCCCAGCATGCGCCGGTCGAAAGAAGGTGGAAAGACACCCTTGATTCGGGGTCGAAAACAAGAAGGTGAGCAAGGTTAGCTCAGGAAAGAATAAAGACGGTGAGCTAAGACCTGAAAGATGAGAAGAAAGGCCCTAGCTCGGGAAGAACTGTGAGGAGGGTCTCACAGCTTGGCTCAGGTACCCCGGGGTTGCCAAGAAACACCCGTACAGTGGAAAGCCCACTGCCCCTGAGGGATATCTACTGATACTGGAATTACTGGAAATACTGGAATTATACTGGAATTTTAAAATAGATACTGGAATAATTGAATTTTATTAAAATCTGGGAAATTGTTGTTTTTAAAATGCATAAAATGTAGATTTTGTCATTTGATCCCTACATTCCAAAAAATATTTCATGGTTATCAAGTTGTTTGCAAACAAAAATCACAAAACTTGTAGTTCTGTTCAAATAATTAATATAGCAATTAAGAAATATAAATATTTGTGTAAAGATTGAGCTTAGAAAATGTTGAATTTTATACAAAAATTTAGTTTTCTTTCTTAAATTTTATTTATTATGTGAGTATTTATTTTACTCTTAGTACGGTATTATTCTATTTAATTAATTTTTTTGCAGTTAACAGTAGGCCTAATTTTTTATTATTTTGTTTATTAAAAATATATAAAGTGAGTGGTATGGAGGGCTATACAAGGGAAGTTTAAATGGGCTGATAAAGTATTCATATTAAAGTGTTATCATTGGAAAGTAAGTATGTACTTATTAATCACAATCATAAGTATCTATATATTAATAGACAAGCTTGTTTATTTTACTCCTTTTTTCTCAGCTTGTATGTATCTTTGGAAATCCGGCATACTGTTAAAAAAGTTCATCCTGTAGATGAACAGAATGCCATTATAATTCACATCAGCCCTCAGGGCTAAGCCCTACAGGATTTAAAAGTTTCAATGTTTATCTTATGGAAGAAGAGTAATTTATAAATTAGAGTACAAATCAGGTGAATTTTTTGTTGAATTTCGACCAGTGGCTATCTCTTAGTACAAAAACCTATGTAAAATTTGTTTATATGTATAAATTTCATTATTGTTACTCCATATCCAGATTAATAGTTCGCGAGTGATACTGGAATTTTTAGAAAAAAGTATTGGAAATATACTGGAATTCCAAAATCAGATATCAGTAGACACTCTGGACAGTATTTTTATTCAGTAATATTTTTAACTTTCAGATTTTTTTACCACAAATTGATACACCAATTTTAAACAATGTTTTGTACATTTTTTTAACACAATGAATGTAATTAAAAATTATAAGTCATGAGAGAATTAATATATTTCTCTGATCCAGTACACTCTCGTTCATCAAGACCAATATGGGGAAACGCCAGTTCAGGTGTAAAAAATCTAGATAAAACGTAGTAGGCCTTGTCATTGTTATTGTTGTTACGGCGACCAAGAGTTTATATTCATTGTGAGGCCTTATACTCATAATAGCAATTATAAGGTATGGTGATATTCACTATTATTGATGAGGTATTAAAAGAAATCTTCTAATAATAATATATTGAAACTTAATGTGCAAAAGAGGAAACTAAGATAATTAATATTCCATGTAGCGCAGCTGTGTAGATGTAAGACTGACGTTTGGAGTGTGGATGTTTACTTCCTGCCCCGCTTCCTATACCCATGTACTGCTTCTTTTATTTCACCTAGGGACGCAGATTATAAAGAAGCGCCTGTCGATGCTATGTGCGATACATTTGTGTACCGCGGGAACAATGTATAACATATTGAAAGCGCTAAAACGTTAAAAAATTTGAATAACAAAATCCAGACTATTAGTTTGGATGAAGAAGATTTTTGATGTCGTCAATTATTTTGCTAGCAAAAGCCTTTTTGCTACTTAGGTTTATAAAGATGAAAAAGGATTTAGTTACCTTCTTTGAGAAAATTTTGTTCAGTCAGATTATAAGATACACACAGTGGACACTGAAGAAGTCCCTCAGAGTTTTTGTGTTACTGTTAGCGGAATCCCTCTTTGTTTTTGGTAAAACAAACTTGCAAATTAACAGTTCTAATGCTTTCTGGTGATAGGTTTTGGAATCCATGAAAGGTTGTTAAACTGGTGTTGACGTGTCGTTGAATGTTGTAACAGGTGACGTCGAGCAGTACGGGCTACAGTTCGCAGACAGGGTCGGGCTACACCAACAGCTACGGTGGAGGCGGTGGCGGTGTGACGCAGAGCACGGCTTCGTACCCCTCCTACACAAGCAACCAGACGTCATACGCGTACACCTCCTACCCCTCCAACAGCTACCAGAGCAGCGGTCAGATGTACCAAGGCTCAGGTGGGAACACCAGACCATCACTGTAGATGGGGTTTATACCTTAAAGTGAAATGTTCAACCAGTCGTGTTTTAGGTCAAACATGACAAAACCTTGAAAATACCACAATGTCATAGGGAGGTTTTTATTTTTTTAATGTATTGTATTTTTTTTAAGTTGGGTTTACCTCCCAAAAAAAGGTTAATTTTCCAAAAAGAAATTCACACCACTTCAATATCCAGGACGAATAAGCAGGATCAAATTTTATGCTTAGGAATAATTCTAGTACATTTATAAGTATTACTTTGCATCAAAAGGCTGCTGAGAAAATTCTGTTATCTTTTGTGTGCGTTAAAGATAATATTTTATGCTAATTATTTATCACCACATTAATAGTGATAAAATGATTAATGATTCACATAAATATGTCAATTGCTCCATACACTTAATTATAAGAAGTGGCTAAGATTTACCCATAGCGGGTTATCTGGGGAAAGGACACTCACATTTTTTTCCAAATTATGAATTACTAATCACTGGAATGTGTCAGCTCACAAGGTTAAAGAGTGTTAATATTGTGAACGTTGTTTAGGTTCGACGACAGGCTACCCCACATCGTACCAAAATAGCAGCTATCCCCCATCAGCCGCGGCACAGCAAAACCATAAGATAAACGCAGCGCTCGGCACGTCACAGGCCAAGGACTCACAGGTACCACCAACAAAATAACTTCTCACTCAGTTAACCAAAAAAGGAACATCTGTTGAGACAAATTCAGCAACATTTTCCTTAGGAAGGATGTATAGTGTTTTTATGTGTAGAGTAGGATTAAAATCATATTTGGATATCCAAAGAAAGTCCAAAGTAACCTAACTTGGTTTCTCTGTTGAACCTGACTATAAATTCTTGCCTTCAGATTTTTAGAAAGTATATAAAAATGTCAAATGCTTAAGTTAACTTCTTGGAGTAAGATGTAGCTAAATTTTAAAGTCTATTGGTCATTTAGAAAAAAAAACGTTTGTCTGAAATGCTGCTTAGATCAGTACAATCGGGAGTATCCGACTCAGCGACATCTGAAATGTGCTTCATCCAAACTAATGATCTAGATTTTTGTATCAGCCTTCAATTTCTTATTTGTTATGCCTGCAATACATGAAAGTATTGCATTTTGCATCTCCAGGGGCTTCTTCATAAGCTGCGCCCTTCTTTGTGGTTGACGACGCAGTTTTTATGTTCGTATTGGAATAAGAGGGGTTAGCAGGAGTTCAACATCCACTTCCCAACTACTGTTCAGTCTCTAGACTGCACTTGAGCTGAGATAACCCCTAAATAAGGCCCATGTTGTTTTTTATTTAGTTAGAATACATTACTGTTTGTCTCATGTTAATCTGTATGTGTTGCAGTACGAGAGCGGACAGGTGAACAGTAATAGTGTGCCTGCTGTCTCGACTGTCAGTTCGACACCGTCGCTGGGGCTGTCAGCCACCAGCCAGACCGCCGCCTCAACCAAAGTTACCGCACTTTCCACAGGTAACCAACCAACACACCGTGCCATAATGTTAGTACATTGTACATGAATAGTGACAGAGTTGGAGAGAGTTTCTTTATTAACTCTTTATTATAGAGGTCTGCGGGTAGTGATTTTTCAAGTCGGGTCGGTTTCGGGTCGGGTAGTAGATTAACATCAATTTTCGGGTCAGGTCGGGTTTGAACAGTATAAGTTAAAGAAAAATTCGGGTCGGGTTCGGGTTCGGGTTTATCAGTTTAAAAAATCTCGGGTCGGGTTCGGGTAGCCTATGTATGTTAAAAAAACTCGGGTCGGGTTCGGATATTGTAACTTGAATAAAACTTCTGGTCGGCTTCGCTAGGCCTGTTATTCGTAAAAAAAATGTTAAGGCCTAAGTTATTTCATTTTACCTACCAAGCTTAAGTACTAATAGTATTAATAAATACAAGGCGAAAACCTTCCACCTAATAAGTTAGGCCTAGGCCTAACAAAAGTTAAGAAACTATAGGCCTAATGTATTTTATTCTAGTAAAAAAGTTGGAAAATTCTCCTGAGCCAATAACCTATCAAGCTAAGGGTTCTTTAGTCCTAAGTTATTTTACCCAATGTTGACTTTTTCAACAAACATGACAAACATACAAATTGTATTGTACACTGTTGAAACTAAACAAAAACTTTTATAAAGGTCAAAATACCTGAGATGTGAATTTTCATACCATAGCCTATTTTTCTGTAGGCCTAATAATACACAAAGTTATTTTGTTATGAAAATATTATGTGATTTTACTCAAACCTAGCCTTTCAATTAGAGGTGTGCGGATAGTGAAATTTGACTTCGGATCGGATTCGGATCGGATAGTTTAAGTTCGGATCGGATTCGGATCGGATAGTAAGGGGTTCGGATCGGATATTATTCGGATTCGGATACTCGCACGGACAGAATGAACTTTAAAATACAAATTAATTAACAGTCAAATCTTAGCAATTTATTCCTAGGAATGCATGAAAAATGTATTTTTTTGTTTAATATAGAAATGTAGGCATATATTGAATTTTTTTTGTTAAGTATTTGTTCAAAACTAGAATTATAATTTACATTTTGGACAAATACTTTACAATGACATATAAAGAACTTTATTTTGTTTAGTGTGCATGTTTAATGTTGTCCTTGAGTTGTATATATTATGTTAAGTATGATACCTACCATTTCATATTTGTATGATTTTGGGTATTATAGGCCTATTATAATATATTATAGCCTATATAATACAGTTTCATATATTCTACTAACTACAGTAGGTCTCATCGAAAATAAATTCACTACAAGGCTATCAGTATCAAACCAAGTTTTAACTAAGGTAGGCCTATTATTAGCTCTAAAGTCAGTCAATCAACAGGCTACATTTGTAACTATTTGTTTTTGGTGAGAACTCTTTTTCGATATTTATTTACAAATTTGCTTCAATTATAACCTAGATAAATTTTTCTCTCTCCGAATTAGGTAATTTTCACACTCATTTTTTGTTTGAATACTACATTGATAATAATATTTTGAGTAGCCTAATAACTTAGGGGTATGACCAAAAAGGTATATTTCATTCATTAGGCCTAGGCTATATTTTATGCAAGTTTTGATATCTTTGAGTCACTGTGATGACATTACTGTTTAACAGTGGCCTAGGCCTACACCTTCATGTAGGCTACGGTCTTGTTTGATGTTTAATTAAAAGTAGATTGCTAAGCTTACTTAGGTTCAATAATGCAGTAACATATAATACGTTTAACACTTTAGGTTTTATACATACATCCCAATTTGTTTTAGGCCTATTACAATGAGCTCAGTTAAAATAAAAACTTTCCTATCTCAAAGAATTTATGAAGTGGAAGCAAGTCACAAGTCTCAATTTCAGTAATAATAAAACGACATTATTTTATTTTTCTATAAAGAACATTTTCTGATGTCTTAGTTACCCTACCCTTACCTTTAGAACCAGCTTGCACAATAGGTCTTGTCAAACCTAATATAAGATAAAATAAGTATTTTAAGAGCCATAAATATCAACAACTTCTTTTTTACAACAAGTTACCTAATAATTTAAGACTGTTACCTAATAGTAAATTTAATATTGTGATATCCAACTGGTTAAAGGCTAAGGCTTTTTACACTGTAGAAGAGTTTTTAATGTATGATACTCATCAGGACTGTGATTTTCTGTAAATTGTATTCTTTTGCACTTGATTTTATATGACGATGCCTATTGTAACCTTTGTTATTTAATGGCAAATAAAAATCTTGAATCTTGAATCTTGAATCTAGGCATTCCGCCTGTTCTTGGTTTTTCTCAAAAGATTTCCAAATCAAACTCTTTTTCTTTCTTGGTTCCATAGCTGAGTAGTTAACAACTAGCCTATCCGATTTTAGAAAATTAAGTTGATCACATTAAAAGTTCGTAACTTCAATTCAAATTTTATCTCCTACGCTGTCGGTATTCCCTGTAGCAGTATTCCCAGACTTCAAAACATCGTACCACACGATGATAAATTTTTGCACGCCACAAAAATGTCGTGTCTATCAACATAATTTAGTGATTGATGTCGGGAATGATTTGATTTTGTAATATTTTAGGCACGCAAAATCAATCATTTTCCAAAACTATCATTAATTATCTTGAAAAATTACGACAAATCTTTGGGAGGAAAATCAGTGTGACGTGTGAGAATGAGTACAATAACCAATTTATTATCGTGTACTTGGAAACACTGTCGTCTACTGCGCAGGACAACAGAATCAAATAATCACAGACTAAAATCGTGACACTTGGTCAATTCTGGTGTTCCCCCATACCAGTTAATTCCAAATCGGTGGCTGTGGAGTGCTAGCGAGGGTTCACTAGCGCTCGTTGTGGTTGGAATCGGAACCTAACTCTACAGCCAATCACGACTACTGTTAGAATGGGTTGTTTTACTCCATCCGCTTGAGTCGCCAATATATCAGATTTTTTTTGACAACCATTGCCTTGAGTGCGCTATATCTTGGGGCTATCCTAATATCTTGAGTGTCAATACTAGTGTTGACTGACTCGAGAGAGATGATAATAATTATTGAGTCGTGTTTTAATCCAACATTGTATTCATACCTAGAACGAACGCGATCGTCAGTGCAGCGTTGCCAATTCGAGGGTAATTACCCTTTTTGAGGGTATTTTGTACCTTCGAGGGTATTTTCGAGGGTAATCGTTTTTGCTAATAAAAGGATAATTTTACTGAAATTGTCAAGTTTGACTCAGATATGTGAATTTTCGGGAATAGGTTAAAATCCAAAGTAGATTTAATACATCAGTAATTAATATTACTTGAAAGCTAATACCAATTAAACAGCTGATACACTTATATTAATCACCCCTGTGTGCTAACAACTGACATGGTGGGTAAATTTAGTGATTTTCTGGTATTTTGGCACTTTTGAGGGTATTTGAGGGTAATTTTGGCAAGGACCGAGGGTAATTTGATGAAAAGTGATTGGCAACGCTGCGTCAGTGTATCATTCCAAATGTAGTTTTTGGAGGGTTTAAAGGTTTTTTTGCTCATATACGCTATTTATCCGAAAAAATCGGATATTTTTCGGATAGTATCCGACGCCTGTTGTACATTCGGATCGGATCGGATATCCGAATCCGATCCGAATCCGATCCGGTTTTCCGGATATCCGCACACCTCTACTTTCAATTTAAAAACAGACTTAAAATAATTGCATTTCATTTCTGTTGGATTACTTTCGGCAAATTTGTTTCTTTGCTTGAGTGATTCCAAATAACTTAGCAGACAGATGAATGCCCATCCGCGACATTTTACACTTCCCACATCTTTGGTTTCACTAGTAGGACTGTTAGTGGATACACTGACATTAGCATTCACTTAATTCCGTGGCTTTTTAATATTTATTTTTCCATATCAGGAAAAATTAAACATCACTTAAGTAACACTAATGTGAATTGAATAAACAAGAACGAGAGGAATACCATCCATCAAATCATCAATGCAGACGACGAATCGCGCCATACCAATACGACAAACATGGAGTACCGTAACTATAAAGCTACATAGAGAATGAAGAAATCTTTCTATGAAGTATCCAACCATTGACTATGGACATCCAAGAAAATGTTTTCATTGGTTATCGGCAAATATTAAATGTTTTAACAATTTGCAAGATGGAATGAAAAATAATTCGGCAATAAAACCAATTACACCGAATAGTCATATATTGATTATATTTCGTAAAAATATATACACTGATAAATGTTGTGTTGTAAAAATAATGCAAACACTAATCTGTAGAGATTATTTTTCTTTTGAAAACATTTTGCTGTTGCTATTTACCGGTTATCGTGTAAATAGTACCAATGCCACTGCTACCTTGATTTCGGTTTGTACCGTTGGTGATGATATTGGCTACGCCACAGTCTATCTTTCTAGCCTAAGAGTGTGAGTCAGTCACGACACTGAGCAGTTCCTTTAGGTTAGAGTGAGAAAAGTAAGCTAGCGCTACTGGTGTCTAGGCTTTCAAAAAATATTTAATGCTGTTTTAACTATTTTTGGGACATAAAATAGTACTGTACTAATGAATACAAATGTTCATACGTCAAATACAATCTTTCATGATTAAAATGTTATTTGTTTTAAATGGAACATGAAATATGGCACACCAAATTATCATCAAAACCAAATTGCTTACGTTTCTAGGCACCAGAGACCGCTAGCTTCTTACAGAAGCCACATTTTCATGTGTGAGTGTCGCGACTTGTAGCTAAGGAATTTTCCAGTTCATCCACACCCACCTCAGTAATGGCTGACAGTTATGACCACTAGTCTAAAATAGTGTGTGGAACGATGCCCATTTATTCCGTGAACGTTGTAATTCACAAACTTTGGCTGTAAAATAGTTTTTAAAACCCGGGTTTGTTTTTAATGTCCTGTCGGGTACCTACAACCCGATTTAATTCGGGCATTAGGTACCCGCCCGACCCGGTTTAAAATAAAAGCCCGACCGAATCAAGCCCGTGACGTGTCAAACCCGCCCGACCACTCGGGTTCACGCTAATACCCGGAGTTACCCGAATTTTCGGGTACCCGCAGACCTCTACTTTATTACTTTAACTTGAGATGACCCCATTGAGAGCACAGCACTGGCACCCGGGACTTACATATATGTTCACAATGAGTCTATTTATGAGCTGATGCTCGTTAGTCTCTACCCTCACCTTTCACCAGATACAAAGGTTATTTTCCAAATGACAGCAGTTAATCTTAATATAGGTATGCTCATATTAGTTGCAAACAATAGAAAAACGTGTTGCCTCAAGTTTAAAGGACATCAAAAGTACTGTAGAAATCCTGCAAGATTTGTTTAGATGTTAAACTCAGATTTGTTTGTGGCAGCCAACAAGAGCGGTATCGTGGCGGGCATTCCTCCCCAAGTGCCTCCGATGATCAACACCCACCAGTACATCATGGGCCAGGCAGGTCTACCGTACTTCCAGCAGCCGATGTTCAGTTACGACGAACTGATGCTGCAACAGAGGATAGCCGCCGCGCCGCCCATGGTCAGTATTGCCAACACGCCCACCCTCACTTGTAATCCGGGGTAATCAAATGAAAAAAATTGATTAAATAACCAAGTGCGTGAATTGATTCTTATCTAACAATTTCCTGGAATAAATTCCATTTCTCTTAAATTTTATGCTTTTTTAAATTAAAAAAAAATGTCATCAAAATCGGAGGTTTTTTTTAGTTTGTGTAGATAGTCAGTTTTATTACAATGAATATTGAAGCAACTTTCTGACCCCTTTGTTATGTTTAGGGTTGGGCGAGTCCAGTCGAGTCTAGTAGTAATAGTAGTAAGTAGAATACTCGGAGTTTCGAGTTGGATCGTGTCAAGTACAGTACACTCTCGTTCATCCGACTCCTCGACATCGGAACTCCGCTTCATCGGAACTGAAAATCTGGACATTATTAATTCTTTTTCTTACAAAATAAATATTTTTTTCCGTTTTAGCGCCTTCAATTTTCATTCATTCTATCCGCACAACAGTGAAGTATCACATTTTGCATCAAAAGTCATCAGGCGTTTTCCGTAATCTGTACCCATCGATGTGATTTACGAGGCCGTGGAGTATTCGCACAAAAATAGAAAGAGGAAGGGGGCAGGAAGTGAACAATACATCTGCTTCGACCGCTTCCCTAACTGTCATTCGGTCTGTCTCGCGTCGCGACTGCACCTGTGTTACGTGGAAGTCAGTTGACTGCTGGAATACGAATATGGAATATGAGAATAAAGATTTTGGATCTTTATTTCCTGGGTTGTTTTATTCCTATAGGTTCATTGTTACCATGTTCAAAGTTTGAGTGCCTTATTTTCACAAAATCTCTTGTGTTATCTTAAAAACAAGAGTGAATACAATCACGATAGGTCACCGTACGGGCGGAAATGATGACTCACGACGGACTCCGCTTCATCGGAATTTTTTGACATCGGAACCGGCCGTCCGCCACATTAGTTCCGATGAACGAGAGTGTACTGTAATACGTGAACCTAAAAATATTGAAAATTGCCGTAAAATAACTACCTAGCGTACTAGGATTTCCAATAACCACTCAAAGTTTAATTTGCTTAAAAACTATGTGAAGGAAAAAATATTAGTTTGTAGGCTAAATTGCTGATTATTTTTATAAAAAACTGAAGTTAAAACACTGAGCTTTTTAACAAAAGAGCTAGGCCTAAAGGAATGTACCAAATAAAAAGATTGTAAAGTCATAGCCTCACCATAGTTTAATAAAACAAACAAAAATCCCCAGTTCCAGTTGCTTACTACACTTTCATTCTTTTTTCACACTTTTCACGTTTCACTTACTTTCAAATGTTTCTAAATAAGAGCTTTTCCTTATTCACAGTTTTTGTATTAGGCATCGGCCTACTTTGTGTCAAAAGCCTAGGTGGCCCGGATGCTACAGCTGAGTCACTTAATGTAATTGGTGGATTTAAATTGTTATTTTCAACTCTATCTTCTTCCTTTGTCTTTTTTCATAAGAAAATGTTCACTACTCATTTTGTTTAGATTGTCCCTTCTCCAAACTATTCAAGCTCTATGCTCATAATTTTCACTGTTTTGGAATTAACGTAATTCCCTAGATTTGCTGTCTGCTAGAGGTAGGATATCTCTCAACTGAGTAAAGGCTAGCTTTGATGAGCAGCCATAAAGCCTGTCTGTTAGGACTTAAAAGATCACAAAGAACAATAAATTCAATCTCTGTCTTATAATCAAAGCTATTATAGAGTAAAAAAAATTTTGATTATCAATTAAGAAACATGATAGGTTTTAGTGAATGCTGAATTAGATACAACATACAACTAGAAAATTGTATTACGTGGACTATTCGGTTAGCTATTTGAGGTAAACCAGTTTGTTCATCTTTTCATTCTTCTCTCTGCATCCAATTATCTATTCTTATTGCTAATATCAACACAGTTGTGGTATTTGTTTAAAGTTATTTAAATTGTCTAAAATAATCGTCTTAGCGCAGTTAAATGTCAAATTATGATTAATTGTTAGTTTTTAAGTTTTCATAGTGTTATGACGATCTACAAATAAACCATTTTATTAATCAGTAGCAATGTTGACTCGCTACCACTAACCCATCCGTGCGGTGTCACTCGCGTCGTCTGTCTCGTCTCCTCCAGTCCAAATTCAAGAGTCGAGTCGGCAGTCGCGGTATGCATAGCACTGTTAGAAGCATTTTCACTGTCTTCACATATATCTTTAATTTAGAATGTTTCACTATCGCAATAAAAACATTTTACAATTCAAGGGAATGGGGTTTAAATAAACAGAAAACATTTAAGAAATGCTGTAGCTATTTTAATTTAATAACTACTCGACTCAACTTTAACGAGTAGTCACAAATACTCGCTCGAGCTTCGATTATCAAACGATACTCGACAGATACTCTAAAACTTGAGTACTCGCCCACCCCTAGTTATATTTGCATGTTTTCACATATGGTATATATTCGTCAAACGCTCGTAAGTATAGGACCGCATATATTCGTCAAACGCTTTGGGAAGAGTTAAATTATGCCCGATTGGATAACATTACAGTGGGTTTGAACATATTCAGTGTTTTTTCAACACCTGTTATTACTGTTTTCACAAAGTTTAAATTTGAATACCTGGTTTTTCATGTTGTGTTTGAACTCACACTAATCATTTACAAAAATATACTTTTGGTTTTGTTTTGTTTTATTTTGACTAGTTACAAAAGAAAATATTAGAAACTAAGGAAAGAGATAGCCAGAGACACAACGGAAATCATTTGAATTAGTATAGTCCACTGGAACAAGTTTTAGTTCTGCACTAAAGTTATTAAAAGCAACTGCTTTTCTTTATTTCTCGCCTCTACAGTAAAACCATACAGACTTGACTCACTGTGGACTGAGGCAGTTTTGGGTTTGAAAAGTGGCGTGTTTTCCAGAGAGCACATATTATTCCTTCCTGCCTTTTACTTGAGTTGACCATGTAAAAGTGCCCCACAATGTCAATCGGACCGCAAAAAAGCAGCTGCTAGCGATGAAACCGCCTTAAATAGTGGAAGTTAATGATCGAGCATTGCAATGTAGTCTATCAACAAAGGTTGTGTATCATAGAAAATCAGTCTTACTAGTAACGGGATCGAATCTAATTATGTCCTCTCTGTGACAAATAGTGATTAACACAACGCATTCAGACAGGCACTTATAGGAGTGTCGAGTTATCCAGAGTGTCAAGTTATCAAGAGTTGAGTTAGTGGGGTTTTATTGCAGGCCTAATCTAGTCTAGGGTCAGTTTTCAGAGAACTGCAGGATTATCATCTTCATAGCGGAGGTTAAAAAAACT
Organism: Neoaliturus tenellus; assembly: GCA_030545055.2. NCBI lineage: Eukaryota > Metazoa > Arthropoda > Insecta > Hemiptera > Cicadellidae > Neoaliturus > Neoaliturus tenellus. Next base: position 83,641,320 of record CM061533.1, read on the forward strand.
ATCAATTACACTCACTGCTCATGCCTCTAAAGATTTTACTGTGTCGTATCAGAATTACAGATATCGTTGACTGGTGTTGCAGCCAACCGGCTACTTTGACATGAGTTTCCAGCAGCAGGGAGGTGCTGGCACGGCGGGACGGGATGCTAGTCTAGGCAACGTTGCGTACTCCATGTCAGACGGAAGGTTCGCGCGCGCCGACAACGCCTCGCCCGTGCCGTCCACGCTCAGCCAGAATGTGACCACGGGACACCAGCAGCCAATGCTGAACCCTGCGGGACTGCCACCGGGCTACACGTACATCTACGGTGGATTCCCCACCAACTACCAGTTCACCACTCCTACTGCGCTCTACCCGGTTAGTGCACAACACAGGTCAAACAAAGATGACTGTCAAGATTTTATTACTTCATAAGTTTTTTTATTAGACCTTTTTAGTGGTAAAAAAATAATTTTTAAATCTTAATTACATAAATGTAAGAAAATATAGAGCAGTTTTGTGCTCTACTGGATTGGCTTGATATTATTAATTTTTTAGGTATTTAAAAAAGCTATGAAAGTTTTCACAAAAATTTACGTACCATATATTCCAGCTTATTGATGATCTCAGAGACTAAGACCAAGGTTGAAATAGTAAAACCATTAGAGGAGCGACTTTTTAGTGTGATAGAAATATAAGTACCATAAGGAGTGTTGGTGTCTTGATTAATGTATCTAATTTTTATTAATTAGTAGATATTACATTATATGTTTTTTGCGAATTTCTTTATAGGCAATAGGGTAGGCAAAACAGGAGAAAGGATTCTTGAGTCCCTTCTTTCTCCTCTACTCTGAAGAAGTCCTCCATAGGGACAAAATATTAGTGAAAAAATGTGTTGTTTTTATGTTTGTCTATATGCTGCTTGAACACAATCTTCTCAGGTAAGCTAGCTGAATCCTTTCTCCTGTTTTGTCTAACCAATCAGCCAAAAGGCTCTTCCTTACAAACTAACCTTTATAGGCAATAGGTTATTTTTTAAAGACATACAGTTAGTGAAAATCATATTTAGGAGCTACTATGACACGTTGTAAACAATGAGTCTGAGACACCTGATAGGTAAGAGCAGAGTAAATCACTTATAAACACACACAAACATTAATAGGTAGCAAGGTTAGATGAAACAAGAAGTCGGATGGATCATTTGAGGTCGGACTAGCGGGGTTCGGCTGTAATGGTTATGGATTTTTATTAGTGATGGGCCGATTCCGATTCCGATTCTTGATCCCTCAATACCCTTGATACTGGCGGTGTCGAAGAATCGTCGATAGGCTACTCAATACTTGGGGTCTTTGTACTCGATACCAATTGTGGCTTAAAATGTTCAAAATGGTATGGTCCTGTGATATATCCCTCATATACTGTTGAAAGAGCAAGATCATAGCCTTCTAAAACCAATTTACTATCATCAAGAACTCATCGGAGATATTAACTCCGACCTTCATTGTCACAAAACTTCCACGAGTAGATGACACTATACTTAGTGAAGTTATTTGGGAGACTGTTATGGCACTTACGTTTCAAAGAAGCAGTTGTCAAAGCATCAATTCTGAAATATCTCGCTTAAAGTGCTTGCAGTAAAAATACAAGTGTTTCAAGACTTGGCCAATAACTACAACTCTAGACGTGCTAGTTTTTATTCCACCTGCTTGGATTGCTAGTGTAGTGGTAATTGTTTCCTTAATAACTGACTTGGAGCGCTAGTAGTTGCGGGACAATTCATCATTCGTAGTTTCATCACTTAATATAAAATTTAATCTAATTAAGATAACGATCGCACTTGACAAAAACTTGCCCCAGACAATATATTTAGCTATCATTGGAATCATATGCAGAATAAAATATCGGGATCCAAATTTTACAATTTTAATTGTAGAAATTATGGAATCGGCCCATCACTTATTTTTATATACCGTAACATGTTCCTTAACTTCCATTAACATATTTTTTATAGTTTATTTTGTCATTATAAACTTTAAAAAAGAAATATATAATAAAACACATTATTTTATAAAATTACACATTTAACAAAAATAATGCTTATCAATATATTAAAATATTCAAATGATAGGCTAAATGAAAAAAAATTACTGCCACAAGTTAGTAAGAAACATAGTTCTTCTAATTAAATAATTTGTTCATGTATGTACAGATGGCGCCGACGGCAGCGGCAGGCAACTCGACGTCGGGCCAGTACAAGGGCCCTGGGTACGGCTCGGCGGCTGGCTACGGCTCTGGCTACGAGGCGGGGGCAGACGGTTACAAGGTGGGCGGCGCGGGCGGCTACTCGGCCACGCCGCAGACCAAGGCGGGTGGCGGCACTCCTACCACATCCGCCGACCTCTATACCAAGGGCCACGCCACGCTCAACAAGGTTAATGTGAGTATGCAAGTGTAACTGTTATTCTCAGCCCAAATGTGTCTTGTGTTATTTTTTAAAAGAACGTGACCAAATTTTTCACCATTTTTTTGTGGAATTTATGGTTCAAAACTACATAAAAATCTATTTTTATTTAGTGATAAAAAATGAAGTCTTTTTTAATTGAAGTTGACACATGGGTTACAGTCGATTGAGTATCCTTGTTATAGTACTTCTTGTTGTTGTGTATTCCTTGTTAGTATCCTTGTTGTAACGAGTAAAATGTTATGTTGACATTATTGTTGCTGCAACAACTCTGGCAAACAAGACATTGGCACTTTTATATCCTACGAGTTTGATTAAATCAGCCATTGCCACTCTATTCATGCTATAGTTTTCTAATGCTTATAGTTTTCATTTTACTTGTGCACTCGTACTAATTAGGTTGTTCATAGTTTAACGAGGAAGTAAGTTAAGGTTTGGTTATCAATTGGGGCGTTTTAAATTTTGTTGTGGATTCAATTATTTATGGAGGAATATAAGTAAAAAACTAAGTTGTAAGATAAGTTGAATATTTTCACAATGAACACTTTAAAGTGGTTTATTAAATTGTGGAATTTAAAATTAAGGCCAAGCAGAGTTTGTTCCTCATGTAAATATGGGAATTACTTGTTAGAATCTTTTGACAATCTCAGTTGCATCTGGTAACAATCCATATTGAGAGAAACATACTGATTGGAGTCGATTGTGCTTCGGTCTTTTCCCACAAGAGATGACAAACTCATTATCTCCTTAATTTGGAATCTATAAAACAATAGTTTTCACAATATCTAATAGTCATCAAGTCGTGGAGTGCATTCATCGGGGGTTGGGTTTATCAAGTAGAATATGGTTTGCGAGGGAAATTTTTTATGACAATTATAGTTTCTTACAAAAGAAAAAGAACAATTCAAAACTTTACTGCTTCGTAAAACTTTGTACAGTTTTTTTTACTGCATGGTAAATTTAATGGAGATTCTGAATCATTCGGGAAAAAATTAATAAGTTACGGCACTCTCCCTCTAAACCGGCTAGCCTACCTTATAACAGGCATCTGCTTTAACCAGCCTACGTTGTCAACAAGACAACTTATTTTTAATCGGACATTTCCATAACATCGCTTTAACCGGTCATGTTTTAACATGTTGCAGGAAACACTTTCATATACAGGGTGTTTGAAAACTCTCTGGAAAATCCTGTGTGGTGATTCCTTGGATCAGAATTTTAAGTTTTAAACTCAAAATATCTAACAACCAGTAACCTTTATCAAATTTTTACAAGTAACAAAAAAATGGAAAACGAACTATCTAACCAATGTCACCAAGTTTGGAAGGATCGAACAACAAATAGTGGAGATATTGCCATTTTTCTGCAGAAAAATATTGATTTTCATTATAATTCATCCCAATTAAAGTTATTTGAAAAGAAAACAGTCGATAACTTTGTGATTTGTTGTCAAATACTTACAAACTTCCAATGAACTTAAAATTCATCATTGGTTAAATAACAATCTGTCAACTTATTAATTGCTTATAAAATTTTGATAAAATTTACCGGTTTTGAGAAGTTTGGGTTAAAAATTTTAAATGGCCACCATTTTGAAAATACACATCATAAAAAATTACTTTTTTCTGAAAATGAACATTGGTGTGGTAAAGGTCCATGTCAAATGTTAACTTAATACAATTATGCAATACAGAAATAAAAATTATTAAGTGAAAAAAGAAAATAGCGGCTAGCGGCTCATTTAGGACATAATGTTTGCATGACCTTTTTTGTGTATATTTTGATCCAAGGAATCGCCAAACAGATTTTAAAATAGAGTTTCCAAACACTTTGTATACATGTTTGAATTAAATTTCACATAAAATATTGCCTTTGTATTGATTTAGTGAACCTTGATGGAAGTGAATGCCACTAGGTAACGATATCATTACCAATTTTTCCAGATTCGTTTTATTAGTCAGTTTTTAGATGTGTTTTGGTTTTGTTACAATGGAAAATAAGTTTTAGGGCATCAGTAGGCAACTATAAATTCCATACAGTAAAATATTCAATGTTATTTAACACTTTATAACATCTTATAATGATGCTATTACCCACAGAAAAATATAGTTTAATCTGTTTATATTATGGGTTTAACCAGTGTATTTGTGAGTTTAACCAGCCACGGTCTCGCCCGATTCGGATTAAATTCGATGTGGTGGCACTCCAAAATGCTTAAGTCATCAATTTGCAAATTTTAGATAGTCAATGATTTACTACTTAGCGTGAAATACTTGAGAACCTTTGTACGAATGGCATGTGTTCAATATCCTAGGCTTAAGCCCAATAACTATTTATCAGTACTATGCACACACACGGAAGGTACACTTTTGTAGGTTACATTTTTAAATCTGTTTTATTTTATTTATTCATTTTTTTGTAAAATCTGCCGTTTAAAATAAAATGGTCGCATTATAGATCTTTTACAAAAATTATTACTATCCCTAGGAAATTTCCTCCGCCACCTCACTATCACTAATCTGTTTTGTGTTTCACAGTCGTACGACAAGGCGGGGTTCCATTCGGGGACGCCCCCGCCTTTCAACCTGACCGGCAGCCAGACGGGGCTCGCCCCCAGCGGTACCTACACACCCCATCTGTTCATCTCCACGCTGCCCCCCCACCAGCAACATCATTCCGGAGCCACGCTCATGCACCAACCACTGCACCAGGTGAGCTTAAACATAGGCCACGCACCCACCATTCTTGGTGACAATAAACATCTCAGTCTCTCATAAGTTGAAATATCATGTTCCTCAACATGTTATCCAAACCCAAAAGTTTATCATCCAATACCACATGTGTGCAAAACCTTTGGTGAGGTATATCAAGAAAATCCTAGGATGGACTTCGCTGTGAATATGCAAGAATGTGTAGTGCATCGATGGGATTTTTATCTAGAAATTATATTTTGTTATAAATAACTAAATAAAAGAGCAGTTTATGTTTGGCCTTGAGGTTTATGTATTATCTTAATGCAGGTTAACGGTTTGTATATTCCTTTCATACAGGTTAAAGGTTTGAATATTCCATTCAAATACAAATTAATTGTGGTCCAATATAATAAGTTTAAGATAATTCTTTGTTAACTGGCATAGGCATACTTTCATATCCAAGTATTTATGAAAAATAACATTAAATGATAAATAACTTTCTTGTGTGACTTATTAAGTTAAATGTTAATATTAAAAAAAAAAAATTAAGTCCCCATAGTGTAATAATTGCTGGTTTAAATCCATACTAAGTTTCTCAATATCATTTAAGTGCGTATATAACATTTATTCTCACAAATTTTCTCTCTAAACCCAGCAATTAAAATATAAACATAGGAGACTATTATTTTGCTTACTTAAAGATTTGGTGTAGATAGTGTATGACCACCAGGACTGCTCTAGATATACAACATACCTTCCACAGTCACAGTTCCAGTTCAATGACCTGGGTTGCAGTCTTTACTAGACCATTGTCAAATTCTATTTGTCCCTGGATCGATTCTTCTTCCTAACTGATACATCTTGTAATTTTGTTTCACAAACACATATTGAAATTTGAATTAAAACACAACACAAAAAACTTGACTAATTTTACTTGACAATCACATAGCTTAGCACGCGAACCTGTTCATTGGCTGGATTTTCTCATGTGACATACATAATTATCATAATTGTGTTTTTTGTATGTTTTTATATCAACTTTAAATTAGGCCTAGGTGTTTTTGTGCACCAAATGAAATCGCGGATCGATCAATTAGGAAGAACAATAGGTCCATGCATAAGTAGGATATGGTCACGTAAAGACGAAAACTCGGGTTATTCAACTGGAATGAGAGTGGACTGTGAAGGAAACAAGATATATTGTATAACTTGTTATCCTTGTGGTTTTATGACATTAACCTAACCTAAACAATTTTAACAGTCAACGAGTTGGTCATGGATCTTTCATTTAATCGCGGTGTAATAGAATCATCAGTATGTGTTGAAGCCTATTTTGAAGAAGATGGAATCAAAGGGAAGCATTGCACCACAAAGAATTGATGTCTTAAAAAATTAGAAGGTTTCAGATTGCAGAGGTCTTTAGGTAGAGGAGTTTTTTGTTCTTCTGTTTTGTGGTTTGGTGTTAAAATGGTTCTATTGGTTTCAATTGTCTCCCATAAACTATTTTTTGGTTAAGTAGGTTGTTTGCAGTTGTGAATTCAGCTTTTACTGCTACTCATCCAGTTCAATTCATTGTGTTAGGACCTTCTTTTAGTCTGCCGTTAGGTTGTTAATCAAAATTTAGAATTAAGTCGATAAAACTCATTTATGATGAAGAAAACAAAGGGAGTGAATGGGAGCTAGTCCGTGGGGGCTGGTTTGTAACAATTCACAATTAACAGTGTGAAGGTTGGCAACTTTTATTTTTTTCTTGGAATTCTTTCTATTTCTTTCAAACTCTGTATGATTTGTCAACAACAAAAAAATGTAATAACAAGGTTGTGACTCGAAACATATCACTACAAGGTCGTAAATGAAGAATTTTGTTTGTTGGATATTTTTCTATATTCCCTAATTACTGCAATTTTCAACTACAGAAAACTAGAACCAAAGTAAAACACCCAATTTGTATCAACATTTTTCATAGTTTCAATACCATAAAGATATGCCGGCAAAGTTATATGCAAATCATTGTTCCTCAATACGATTCTGGTGTCTGGTGGTACTTCAATAGTTGTTTCATACATTATGTTTGTCTCATTTTACTAAAATACAAACCTATTTGGTCAAAAGTCTAAAAATAAATTTACTGTCATTTTATTGGGCAATACAGCGGACCATGATAACACAGTGCAAGTTATCTCCACTAATTGATTTCTTTAATTTTCATGAATAAACGGAACATAAATAAGGATTGATGATGAATTAACAATTAACACAGAAGATCTTTTCTCTTTTTGATGTTTTTTTTTATATATAGAAGGTGTACATGATTCATTTCTTTGTTTTGAAACTATTTAATAGAAAATTTACTCTAAAAAAATTTAATCTAAATTGTTATCATCAAGCTTTTTGTATTTATTAAATTTAAATTGCTAAGTGTAGTTATACCCTCTTTTTGTAGTGAAGATAATATATTTTTAATTTAATTTTTTATATATTCATGTAGGCTTATATACATTTGAAAGACAGGCTTGAACCTATCGCTTATTGTTTTTATAAGCTTTTCAAACATTAGAAGCTATTAGTTAAAAGTTCAATTAGTTTTTTATTTTATTAATATAATCAACTCCATTGCTTTAATCAATTTTGAAGATACTGATAAAACGGGATACCACTTATGGGAGCAGAAGCTGAGTGGTTAGCTGAGCGTTAGCTCTGGCCTCACAAGCGAGTGGTCCCGAATTAATCACTGGCGACGACATTTCACCTACAAACCTGAGCGGTCAGCTCTGTCGAGCCTGGTGACTTAATACTGTGATGGTGTGGTACTTTGCTGTCTTTAGATCACCATACAGGCTCATTGGGCCATGGTAACAAGCAGTGGGGGTTATAAAAAATTAATAAATAAAAATTTTCAATTTTATTACAAATAGATTTGAAAGATTTTAAATTTTTACATTTTATTTGGCGCATAACTAAGTAATGTAAAACCAAAAATATATATGTAGCCTACATAAAAATGTATGCAGGGAATAAATACAAACGTATTTGTTTCCGTGCTAGTCTTGAACAAAATTGACAAGTTATGAAATGTTATTTATATTTTTACTATACAAATCAAATATAGTAAGCAATTTTTTCTTGATTTTTATTGCTTTGGTACATGATGAAAACCCAAAATGTTATGCTGAGAAACAGTTTGGTAAAATTCTTAATACATTTATGAAGTTTGACAGATGCAAAACTAATTAAGGAGGCCAAATAATTATGTATGTAGGTTGTAAAAAGTAAGAAAAAAGTTCTATTAACCCCCCGTATTATTCTTTTATGATGTACTCTTCAAATTTTTTTATTGAAAATTATGAATTAAAATTAAGACCAATTTAACCTTTTTTTAGTTTAAAACTCCAGAAGCATCACACATGTGTAAAATATCTGATAAAATGTTATAATAGTTATTATTAATAGAGTTATAATTTAGCCGATAGTAGAGAAGAGTGGACACCCTGAGGGAAATATTTAAAATATCAATAGTTTAACATTGTTGTAATGCCAATGTGAGGGAGCGTTTTGCGATGTGCGATAGTACTGTAGCTGTTGTCTTGTTTACAGATTGAGATGAGAGGAGGGAGGAGAATGGTCAGTACAGCCCCGTAATGTTAAATGTTTGACAGTCACTCCAAACATTTCCACTAATTGTTGTGAACGTTTTTCGTGTTTCTGTTTTGTCTTTGGTTTCTCATGCATCATAATGTACACAAGAGATCTCAAATTTTTGTAATAAATGTTTTTTTACGAAATTTTTGTAGTTTATTTTCCGATTTGTCGCATCACCGGAATCGATTCATCATTAACATAGTCATGCAAGATTAGTGGAAATGTAATTGTCCGCCATTTGTTTGCTAACCTCACCTGTCAAAGTCCCATCTGTCATAACGCTGACTGCTTTTTATGCTTGTCATTACTAATAACATGTTTTGTTTTCCACTATGTCGAGTGGCGAACCTTCAACAGAAAAAGTGGCTTACTAATCAAACTGGTTTAACTTTTGAGCGTTTAAAAATTGAATCTCACATAATATGTTTAGTTTTATAGTGGAATATTCGGGTTTTTACATAATATGTTTAGTTTTTTAGTGGAATATTCGGGTTTTTGATGGGTCAATAACTGAAATAATTCATTTGATATCAGCAACTTTTAACAACAATTTTCATAATATTAATTTTTTCAGAAAAATCCAATATTTATAACAGTTTTTGTTTTTGTCTATTTGTTGTTGGTTGTATCAATGTTTACCTTTGTGAAACCCTATTGTTTAGTGTGAGAAGTTCATAAGCTTTTCCCAAACTTAACGCATTCTTTATTTGTAATTTTCTTGTAAGTAATAACAAATTCTTAGTTTTAAAATCTGTAACCGCACAAACATTTTAATGACAAACCTTTTCTTGACTTGTACAGAAAGCTCCGAATATTAAATATAACAACTCAATATTATAACGTGTTTTCTTTTTGTATTTACTAATGAGCATGCTCATGGAAATAACAATAATTGCATTTTTAGATTAAAAAAAAATTGTGTTATATAATTTATCCTCACAAATTGGTTTGAGTTTTGTTGTCTTCTTGATAACATACTCTGAAATTGGAGTATGCCACTAAGTTGATCTGTGTAAAATGTGCTATATCGATAGGTTCCATACACAACATTTTACAAACTTCCATTTTATTTGAACAAATAACAACAGATAAAAAATTTGTTTATAAAATTTTCAGGGTGTCCACCAAATGTCAAACTTATAAAAACTTGTTTATAACTACAATTAATTCTTAAGTTTCTTTCATTTGATTAGAAATACTAACCAAAATGTAGTGAAACGTATCCACTGCAGCCTTACACTTTGAGTATGTGTAGTATTAATTGATTATCAACTTCTACTTAAGGGTGTAGTGACATTTTCTGAATTAAAACAAACTCCTTCAAACCATCACTTATGTTTTGACCTTTTTGTAGTGTTTTAGTAAAATGTTTCCTATCAAAATTATATTCCCGTTATTTTAACTACGAATGGTATTTGAAAACCTTTATGGTTTGTAGTTTTGTTCTAGCCAAAATTGTAAAACGATTTATAATTAAGTCTGATAATTTTCTTAAGAAAACTCCTCTATAATTCAAATTAAATAATGTATTATCACAATACGTTAAAAACATAGGTTGTAGCTCAGCTACGGTAACAGGTGGTAAATGTCATCAAAATAAGTTGAACTAACTTAAAGTTGTGTACCAAAAGATAAATTCAAAAGAAAAACATACAAAACCGCAGTCTATCCTGTGCCTCACTTCTTGTAGGAGGGTATAGGAACACGTTAAAACTATAAAACGAGTGATCTGGAAAATATTCTATAGCAATGTGTTTGATTTATTTTTATTAGGCTATTTTTTTCTTATTGTGGAATTTATTAGGGATGGACAAGTCCCAAAATTTCTTGAATTTTTCAAGAAATTTTATATGTCTTTAAATGAGACGGGATTCCTTGAGATCTTTTAAGACGGTAAATATTTCGTGAATAACGTTTAAAAACGGTAGGCTTTCAGCAATTTGTTATCAACGAATTGCTTGGCCTATTTTACGAGGAATTTAATACTGAAAAGCATGATTTTGGAGCAAAGTGAAGTGTTTTATTTTCCCTATTCGTACATTTACATCAAAATTTTTACATGATTAAAAGTTTATTTTTTATTGGTCATTTGTGTCTATGTTCATAGTTAAGATTATGACCAACATTTACTATAATTTTTGTTTTGTGATCGTATTTTGTGGAAGTATTGTTAAGCGTTACTAGTGTGAGACATGTTTAACTAAATATAGCAAAAAAAGACTACTGAAATTGTAATTTAATACTTAACTAATAAGATTTGTGTTTCAATCTGGTAAACTTTGCAATTTCAATTTTTTATCCTAACTTATCGCCATATCCTAGCCTATGTTTAAGAGTTATTTGTAATAAGGTACTTAATATTTGTTTTTATACAGATGTAAAGATGTTTCTAAATAAAAGTTGGTAAACAGTCTTGCCTTTATAATTTACATTTTTCATTGATAATATGTCATAAATCAGGATTTAACAATGTTACAAATACAGATTAAAATTCCAAATGCACATTTCCTGTTATGTACGAGAAAAGAAATCCTGTATCGATCTTGTCTCAAAACTTTATGAGAGTTAAAAAAATTCCATAGTGAATGGTTCTAGCCTCCGGATTACATTGAAATACTTAAAGTGGTTTATATACCTGCTTTCTGTAATCCACTGTTGGTTGCTGGGGCAACTAGTTTCGATTCATGAGTGAATCATCATCAGGCCGTACAGGGATGTCGTAGCACTTCATATGAAGGTTGTCAAGAAGAATAAAATAATAAATAAATACACATACACACGGACAAAATGAAAACGAACATAATAATTTAATAACGTAAATTATTATGTTCGTTATTCGTTGTGTCCGTGTCCGTGTGCATGTGTATTTATTTTTATTATTTTATTCTTCTTGACAACCTTCATATGAAGTGCTACGACATCCCTGTACGGCCCTGATGATGATTCACTCATGAATCGAAACTAGTTGCCCAAGCAACCGATAGTGGATTACAGAAAGCAGGTATATAAACCACTTTAAAAAAATTCTGTCTCGTCTCGAACTAAAAATCCAATCTCGTCCATCCCTAGAATTTATTAAATATTTTTAAACATGTATGAGGGGGGTGTTAAAAAAAAGCGCTTCTATGAATTGGATACTTTATTAATGAAACTGATATTGTAATGTAATTGTTGACATTTTTCTATATGTTTATAAAGTGAAAATATTTCTTTTTAAACTAAGCCCTATAACTTGGCAAGTTGTACACTTGGTAAAACCCAATACACGCAAAGTTGTGATTCCAAAGTTCCTTTTTAAAGAAGGGTTCTTTATTATGCATTTTTGTAGTTTTGCAATGTGTTTTCTAGTAGTCATAGTCTAAGTTAAAAAAACTGGTCAAGAAATTGCCTATAAAAAATCTGGAAATTTTCACTAGATTAGAAAATTGTTTCCTAAAATGTATTGCTTTCCTCAAAATAATGTTTTTTTATATTTCATCAGAGTATAGTTATGAGTAAATAATAATAGGTTTGATATCAACCCAACAACATAACTTTTTTGTGAATTGGGTTTTTTGACAAATTTCCATTAAGTTATTGTTTGGAAAATTAAAAATTTTAACCAGCATTGATTTTTAGGAGTTAAAATAATAGATAATGTTTAACAAACGTGTCTGATGAAAAATAAGTACCTGGGGGCCGAACATTTGCTCAGTAAACTTAAATAATTCTTCGTAATAGAGTTTAGTAACAGTCAGTGCGCTAAATGTCCCAAGTGCAAAAAGGCTTGTTTCTATTGAAGACGGGCTCGTAAATGAACCCTAGTAGAGAGCGACTGGAGCAAATAAAATCATCTCATCAAGCTTTAAATTGAACTCCGCATAAGTTTCCCTGGCAAGGCTCAGGTATAGAACTTGAACTAGCTATCGTTGAAAAGTCTATTATTTGTTTATATAATGCTAAAATCTTTTTTTGATGGACATTAAAGCTTAAGAAAAGTGTTTTTGGTATTCAAGAATTAAGAAGATGTTGCATTTGAAAAAAAACTATAGGATTTATGAAACAAATATTGAACTTTACTAGGGATGGGTCGATTCCACTTTTTATCGATTCCGATTCCGATCCCGATTCTTGCCCAATCGATTCCCGATTCTCGATTCCGATTCCATAGATTCCTAACAGTAAACAGGTTAAAAAAAGTAATTTTACATAATGAATTGTAAAGTTTAAACAAATTATATTTATTTACAAAAACAAGAAATACATCCTCAGCACCGTGAAATAAAAAAATACACATACAAAACTGTCCTACACACAGTTTGCCACAATCTGACATAGTTGAAAATAATATTTAAAAACTCTAATATGCCTACATGGCATAAAAACTTAAAAATATAAACTTGCAATTAGATTACAGAACAATGAGTAAGTTACCTCCATTTAATTTTAATATTGAAATAAACAGACAAAATTATTAGATTTTTTAGAAAAAATATTGTACTATTGCATACCTAGTGTTGAATAAGAGAGTTTAGTGTTGAATAATCAATGTTACAGTATTCTTAGTTTTTTTGTAGGGACAGGAATTTTGAGTAAGATAATTACATTTTGTTTTGATATTATTGTTTTAGTTTCAATTTTCTTGGCAAGTTTTTATAATACTGACATGCCTATCTTATACAAAATAAATGTGTATAATTTAATGAAAACAAATAGAGTAAAATAATAGCAGCCTAATGAGCAGTAAAATAATTAGTATATGTCAATAATGTAATAAAGCATGTTGTTTTTTAAAGTTTCTTTATTGTAACACATTATAACATATTTTTATAGTCGTACAACATTGATTGGTTTTTCAATAAATTTGTGAACATTAGACGAAAAAATAAGCCATCATTTGTTTTTCTACGACAATTAGTTCAGGAGATACAGGAGTTTTTGTAGGCCTACGGAGATCGCTAGCGATCGCGATCGGCGCGGCCGCGGCGCGTGGCCGATTCGACGCGATCGCGGCTGTAGCTACAATCGTCGGAATCGGAATCGACTTTAGGTGGTCGATTCTCGATTCCGATTCTGACCGTGAGAATCGGCGGAATCGAGAATCGACGTTTGGAATCGACCCATCCCTAAACTTTACTTTTTCAATGTAAAACGTTTGACTGAAGGAATATTAAAACTAAAACCCAACTCAGGGTCTCCGCATTAATTTCATCTAATGAGGAATAGTAATGTAAGTCAAACCAATATTACTTTTTTTTAATATATATTTTTGTAATCAGTGTAAGAAATAACAAATTTAATAATGTCAATGTGTTCCAGTTGTTTTAAATGCTTAAACAGAATTAGCGATCTTGCCTGATGCAGAGAATCCTAAAGTCTTTAAGGGACCTTTATCATTTTTTTCAATATAAATCTTGAAATGAAATGGGACTGAACAAATTATGTTTTTTAATTATAAGTTATATGCCTTCAGACTGATTGTAAAAATAAACAATGACAAATTTCAAGTGTTATAATATTGTTTTATAAATTTAGTGAAATGTCGAGTGTCCTGGCTTCTTTCATTTTTTATTTTCAAGAAAAGTGTATTGAGTAAGTGATAGGCCTATCTTCTTAGAACTAAACGTGCGCTACAATGTGGTTTGACGTAGTGCAGTGTTCCGTTGTGTATTCCTATCACTAAAACTCGTCAAGTGATGTCAGTGATAGCTTGTAGATGTTAATAAGGATGCATTTCTTTACAAACCGATTTTAGATTAATCACAATCTATAATCAGTGTAAATTTCTAAGACTGATTATTATTCTTGGAGAGAAAATTAATGGTTGTCAAAAGTTGAAAAATACACAATTTATTCATACTGTGTCCTGTACTTCAAGTAGATCTACAGAGGTAGTTCGGTATAAACCATATATGTGCAGAGAAATATTTTTGTGGGAATTAATTTTGAGTACTCTTTTTATTTATTTATTTAATTACAATGGTACAAATCATCATTTTATAACAATGTACGTCTAATTTCAGATGGCCCCAAGACAATTAAAAGCGATACAATAATGACTCCAGGATAAAACATTCACAATAACAATCTTATAAACTAAGCATAGCATGGACAATATCACAAGAAAACCAAAGATTAAAAAAATAACAATTTTGTTGCAATAAAACAATAAAATAAATTGTGGAAATGTTTCATTTCTTAACAACTAGAGACAATTTTGCTACTGATGAGATCAATAAATTAATCAGAAAAATATAACAGGAAAACAAATGTAATTCAATAACAAAACAGCCAGAAACTGAACAATATCAACAAAAGAGGCACAATGTTATCAACAAACAACAAACGTAACAAGATGATGTAACAAGAGTAAATTGTTTTTTTTTTAGTTTTTTTTTATTGTGTGTTATGGATATGTAAGATCTGTAAGTAGAGACCCAGGCTAATGTGGACCGAACAGTGTCTGAGTTTGTGAAAATTCTGGATTATTGAGAAAGTAGTAAACTTAAGAAAAATTACTAATAGTTTAAATTATTCCTATAAAAACATTATTTATGTCATAATGTACATTGTGTAGTACAAAAACTTAAACT
The DNA here is from genome assembly GCA_030545055.2 of Neoaliturus tenellus. Lineage (NCBI taxonomy): Eukaryota > Metazoa > Arthropoda > Insecta > Hemiptera > Cicadellidae > Neoaliturus > Neoaliturus tenellus. The sequence goes on from CM061533.1 coordinate 83,656,665, forward strand.
TAAACCTCCACTGTTAAAATAAAAGAAAACCCAAAACTGCTCTATTCTAAAAGTAAACGTCGTGAGTGAGGCAGTTGGAAGCCAATGGTTGCTGGTGGTAAAAGGAGGGTAGAGGTAGCGCACTCAGGCGGATGGAATAAAACAACTAGTTTCTAACTGTGTCGTTATTGGCTGTAGTGTTAACTCGGTTGCCAAACACAACGCACGCTAGTGGACTTTCCAAGTTACCGGTATACTAGTAAATGGTATGTTTGGTGGTTTAGGGGGACACCTGAAGTGACCAAGTGTCATGACGGTCTCCCAAACATATTATATTAGACTGCGATGTGAGCAACACCACATCTTGCTCCAGCTAACGCCATGGCGCTTCGCGCCTTGAAAGCCAGTTCACTAACTCCTCTGGCAGGCTTTTCGAGTTGTCTGGAATTCCAAATTATCAAAGTCCGGGTTTGCAGGACTCAACTATATTTTTTTCACTTTTGACAACCACAAATGCGCTCTCCAATAATAATATTTTAGTCATAAAATGAACTGATTAAGGATTGTAATTAATTTATCCATAACCGGTTTTTTCATGAAAGAAAACAACATTGATATGTATAGGCTGACATGGAGGGTGAGTTTAGTGACCGCGCGTGTGTGTTGCAGGACGGAGCCGCCAGCTCGGGCCCGCGCACCCAGACCACCTCCCAACCCAACAAGGCCGGCAGCAAACAGCAGAACTACAGCCCTTCCTTCTGGGCCACCAGCTCCTAAACTACGTTCTCTTCGTTCTTTGTTGTTCTACGGGCTTTGCACTCTCGATGTCGCCTATTGAATGTTTTTGTCGAGGCCTGTCCGGCCTGTCGGACTCTTACAATGGAATATGTATTATATGTGTAGTTTAGATTTTTGTTTTTCGTAAATATTACTGATTTAATCATTAATTAATATGAGATTTGTATTATTTTTCGCTGTATTTTCTAATGCATTTTTGTAGTCGGCATGAGAGATAATCGATTTATCGCTCTCCTTAAGGTATCGTATAAAAAAATGTATTCGGGTATCCGTCGATGATTAGCCGAAGACCCGTGTAAATACAGTTTCACAAGCCCGTTTTCTTTAATTTTAGTTGCGCTTTAACAGTCAATAAAAAATAAGACTGATTTTAATTGATAGATAATTGTGATTCCCCGTTGTAATGTAAGCTTGTGAAGTTGTGTTTCAAGAGTCGTCAGGGCCCGAGTGCTTCAACTCCCGTGTACAGCCTCACAAGTGTTTGTAGATAAGTAAGAATGTGGATAGTTAATGGTCGGTCAAGTTATATTGTGTATTTATATTTACTAATCATAACTCGACAGTGAAATTTCATTTAATACAAAAAGAATATTTGCTAAACTTCATGTGTTCTTTGTGTTATTATTTTTACCCTCAAAAGAAAACCTGATGATTTGACCACAGTAGTGTTCTGTTTATTATCCCATTTTTTGTGGGATTTAATGAATAATTGAGACAAATTATTACATTTTCTTGTAATATCCAATTGACTGCTGTAAAAATTAACTGTTGTGTGTTTGTATAAGTATTACAACCTTAATATAATTTAATTTTAAAATACTTCATAATTAATTATACCATTTTAAATCAACCGTGTTTTTATGTAAACTAGAGATCGCCAGCAGTCGAAAATCAACCAAAAATTCCATTAATCTGAACCAATTTAACCTCATTGATCTGAACCCAATTACTTAAAAAATATTTTCCAACCGAGACAAGTGTTCTGCTTGATTTTCCACCATTTTTTTTATCCCACCAGCTGTCTAATGATTTAATCAATTGCCCTTTTTCCATAAAATTAACATTTTAACTTAGAAAGCCTGAAGGGCAATGTTTCTCATCCTTTTTGTGCATACTCCTTATGATTTTCAATTTTTAGGCATATCACTCCCCCTTAGACATACAGCCACACAGGAGTAACTACACACACGACTACTCTAGACTCTAATCAAGGCAAGAGTATTCTGAAACAGTTTACTCATGAGAGAAAATTTATTTACGTTTCCGCTTTCTACAAGAAAAAATAACTGTCATAACACAAACTATTTTGACAGATCACGTTGATTTATCGAACAAATGTACAGTATACAGAACCAAATAAGTAGGGACATCTTAGTGAAAAAGTGTGAGCATCAAGAGACAGATATCACCACCAAAATTTAATTTTTATTTAAGGATTATGCTGATTGGTTGAGTGCAATAACCTGTGGCAACCTGTGAATATTAGAAGGTGCTGGAGATAGAGCCGAAACATGTGTACGCCATTCACAACTAAGGATTGTATGTCGTAAGTAAATCTCATTATAAATTCAACAATCCAGGAACTACACAGCAATATAAATGGGAACAGATGTCTAGAACAGTTCTGCTATTATTGTCTTGATTTTATGTAACAAATATGTTATTTTGACATTTAAGAGGTCGAAAGAGCGCTCCCATGGCATTTGAGAGAGTTAATCCTAGAATCAGCGCTTTAATTTTCTCTGGCGGCAAAACTGACATTTTTCACATGGGATGTCCCTACTTACTGGGTTTTATACATTGATAACTACCCCGCCTAATTTCCAGTGTTAACAAGTGATAAACCTAAAATTCTTTGTGTTTATGACCAAATTGTTGTTCACGTTTCATCGTATCTGCAAAGCACATCTCGTAACTTAACATAGTTCAAGGTAAATCTTAAACTTAAAATATTTCTAGTAAAGACTAGGATTGTACAAAATGTTCTTATTCGTTAATAATGTGCTTGGAAAACGGTATTTAAAAAAATAATTTACCTTACTAAGTTGGTACAAAATTGCTTTAGCTAGGGAAAAGTGCTTTACCTATTGGAGTCTATTAAAACTAAGTGGAAACACATTGTAACGACTGAGCTGACCAAAACAGCCGTTGGCGTTACGTCAATCAGAAATGCTTTTTCAATTTTCTGTGTGTATTTAATTTTTATTTCTTCCTTTGTCTCCCAAATACTACCCGGTTGAGAAACACTGCTGTAGGTCGTAGCCCTGCGAGCTAATGTGAATTATAATGGGATGCTGCTTATCTACAGGACACTCACTACCTTTTCTAATGGTATGCACGGATTTCTCCCCACAATTCACACAAGCTGAGAAAAAAAGGAGGAAAAGAAACATGCTTGAATATTAATATTTGATTAAAATCAATCGGTAACCAAATAATTTATTCAAAGTTTTTAACTGGTTTATAGTAATCTTAATATTTTTATAATTTGGATTAAAGTCAGCTCTATTATAGTAAAATTAAAAACACATAACTTAATAAGGCATAATAGTTTAATATGAAATATTCCTAAAGCTTTTAAAATTTTAATTTGGCCTATTTAAATTTTACCATAGTAACAAAATGTGTAGCCAGTTTCATTTTTCAGTCTCAAAAATGTAAAAAAAATATTTTTATGCCAGGAAGGGATAGTGAGAAAAGGTTTGTATGTACACCATAGAACTCTATTTATACAAAAGGAATGCTCACACCGTTGTCAGAACCCACAACCTGGGGAAAAAAAGGTAAGGCAAGAACGACCAAATGACTAATTCTGGCAGTGTGTGCGCTTTCATTCATATGCTTGTTCCTCAGACACACAAAAAATAACAAGAATGAACCTTATACGGTATATTTGTAATCTGCATAAACTACTGATTCCAACAATATGCAAATATTTGCATTTTTTATATTAGGAAAGTATAATAATTATTAAAACAAATACTTTTGAAAATGTGACATCAAAAGTTACTAAACAAGAAAGTTTTTTTATTGTTGGGCTAGGAACAAACTAATTTAAGCGCGTTAAGTTAGTTATAATAATTAATTGGCCTCAACTTCTTACCTCCTAATCACTTAGGGAAAACATAAGTTTTAATAAGTGTAAGTGGTATCATAATTTGAGCAAAAATAATTTATTAATATAGCCATTATAATGGCAATGAGATAGATAAAGTGTCCGGCAACCAACACCTATGTCACAATCAAACTTCTTTCAATACAGTTTAGCACCATTTACACTATGGATTATAAAACTATTCAATTTTCTTGATTAGCCAATCATAAATATTATGAATCAATAATTGAACAAACAGTGGCGCTTCTAGCAGGTATTCTTGTCCATAGCAACCCCAAAATCTAATATAGTAGGCTATAATTAATTAAAAGATCGTCTTCACTCATTAGCGTTATCTAGCTATCGTTTTAGAATCAAATCAAAACAGACATTGTCATGTTACTTTGATGTTAATTGTGATCCTCTATCTCCATGCTTTTCTTCTGGAGGACGTTTTACGTTATTTATCATTTCCTCATTGCTTTTTTGACATGACGTTATTTTGCCCCCAATGCCTTTGGCCAAAACCTTTAATTTGAGACCACTCAGTTAATTCTGTAATTTGTGAAATACTCAAAATTTTGATCAAAATATTTTCCACGTGCATACTTAATGCAGTTCGTTGACCAAGTACACTCCGCGGTTTAACACGTCGCATGCTGCCGTACCCGATCGGGTACGGCGCTCGGCGCCCCTCGGGTGCGGCCGTACCCGATCGGGTACGCTCGGCAATACCTTTCGTTTATCTCCGTATCTCTGTCAGAGTTGCTTGTATACTTCAGTCGCGCGTGGTGCGGTAGGACCTGTCTATTTTTAAAAATAATAAAAAAAATTATTTTTTCCGTTATATTTAGCTTTTTTACACATAAAAGAAAGTAAAAATAGTAAAAAGTAAATTCAGCACCTGGGGTGCCATACCGTCAAGGCCAAGGCGCAGCGAACGTGTTAACATAACCTCTTTAGTGTAAACAGGTGGATAGTACTTTCCCTGATATCTGGTGTTTACACTTTACAGCTGTTTACTTGAAAATCAATCAAATTCGTTACCAATCCTATACTCTTATACGAGCAATGTTTGCTTGTTTGCTTGCTTGCACAATTATCTCAAAAACGGCTCCGACGATTTCCTTCAAATTTTGGAATATGGGGGTTTTGGCCACCAGAAATCGATTGGAGCTGGTCCCATAGCTGGGAAAAATCCGGTTTTCGCGCTAGAGCCCTTCAAAGATCCCATGTTATCCTTATGGAAATTTTTTAACTGAACAAAAATCAGCTGATAACTGTAGATAAAATAAACCAATGTGTTACATCTTTAACCTGTGGTTTTAGGAAAATCATACCAATGTGCAGCAAACCTTCCGCCTGGCGAGTGAGCGGAGCGAACGAGCTTTGTGTGAGAAACGAAAGTAATAATTTTACCGAGCTTAAGCTCGGTCCCCCTGGTACTGTTAATCAAATGGGAAAATTACAAACTTAAGGGCTTGTAGGGCCCTTCATTTTAAATTGATATTTGCCAATTTACTTTAGAAACAACTTCACGCCGACCTCTATCCAATGACACCAAAATCATGAAAATCGGTTAAAAACTGTGGAGGAGTTCCTTGTACAAAAAACCGTATTAAATATGAATAGATTTTTCTCATGAAAATTTTATTTAAAGACTAAATAACACTACATAAACATTCATAATCATAACAATGGAAGTGGCTGATATAACTACAAGAGCCAGTTAAGTTATATTTTATTAACTGGCTGGGTAGCTGAGTGGTTATAGTACTCGCCTTTGAATCTAAAGATTGCCGGTTCGATCCTGAGGAGAGTTAGTAGTTTTTAAAGGATCGATTCCGGACCCAGTTGCCATTTGTCATTGGGCTCTTTATTAATGATGCTTTCTAACAATTGGTCGATGTTAGATAGTAAAGACGGGACTGTTCCCCGTCAAAACACTAAAAAATGCCAATGGTGTAGATAGTCACAAAAAAAATTAAATAAAATAAGTCATCAAGCTTTGTACTTTTTAACAAACTTATGTATGACTAAACAAAACCAGCTTGTTAAGCTTGTGTCCTAAACCTAAAGAAGCCTTTTTTCCCTCCACTGATCGATTCCGAGCCAATTCGTTATATCTTAATAAAAAATAAAAAAACTTGAAACAGATAATTTTTATGAGCTGCAGTTCATGCCTATTTTCAATTTCCAAATTAATTATGTGATTTAAAAATATTTTGTCACCGAAACAGTTTGTTGTAGTATTAACAAATCTGGGAATGTTTAGTCTCCTTTGTGGTGTTTTATGAAAAAAAACGTACCACCTGAAAAACGTCGGGAGCTATTATGGCTGTCTTTTTTATATTCGTATCTTTTAATAAGCAAATATTTGTTAATTAAAGTAATAAAATAATTTAATAAATTACATTAAATTTAAAATTTAACACTAACTTGTGACAAGAAATGCCGCTCCCTCTTATGTTACCATTAGCGCAGTTGAATGCTGAACACGACACCGCCATAATGAAATGACTACAACTAAACGTATTAAACATTTAAAACTCATGTCGTAGATTAAACCTGATGAAACGTCCACTCGTTATGAAGGTTATGAGAGAAACGAGGAGAAAAAAATATACCATAAAGGTAAAAACAATTGGACTAGGCCTACTAGATAATTTTAGTATCACGCTCAGATGCGATTCTCCGAAATGTACAGCGTGGCGTCACTTTTATCTTTACACCTATTTTCCGAGAAAACAGAACCGTTCACTTTATAAAAAAATGTTAAATGTAAAGATTTAAATTCATCTCATTATCTACAACTTTGTCGATTGAAGTTTTTTCCTAACCTATAAATAAAAATTTTTACGCTTAGTAACTTCTTCATGTTCTAGTTGTATATTGACATTTGTTTTTATATCATAGTGTTTTCTCGTTAAACATAATGGCTAAGATATTTACATGGTTATAACCACTGACTCTTTTTCATTAAAACCGTATGTATCTATCTATTATATATATATAATACGTGATGCCCTTTTTTTGTTAACACTACTCCTCCCTTATTTCTGGACCAATTTTAAAGTTTGAGGTGTCAAAAGAATGGTCTCAGTTCGTAGTTTTGCAATAAGGTTTTAGATTTGTGATATTTTAATTCTGAAGCCCACGGGAAGCCCTTAAAGTTCGTATTTTGTCCATAAGATTAACATGGGGAACAATTGTTATTGAATTGAAACTAAAACAGCTAAACACATGTTAAATGCTATCTGAATGCTGAATAATAGTTATTTGTGCTTCTAGGGACTAAAGTACAATGTTTTCTCCCTGAAGGGAAAGTGTTGTCGCCCGAAGGCGAAGCCGAGGGCGACAATTTCCCTGAGGGAGAAAAGTACTTTAGTCCCTTGATGCACACAACATTTTTCCTCCACCTACACGCATAGGCGTCATTTGGGGGGGGCAGTTGCCCCCCCAATAATTTCGGTGATTTTTTTTAATTGGAAATTAAAATGTTAGGTTATGTAATATGGTGAAATATTTATAACAATTATAAACTTCTGAATCAGACTTTAACAAAATGTCTACTTTGTATTATTTACACAAAACTCTTAAATTGACTCATTCAGCAATCGTCATCTGTAGCAGGAAGTCCCTTCTCCGGTCTACCTGCACGAACGACGTTACCGAATGCCGCCTCTCGGCCGTAGCGCTAGGCGAGTTCGTCGAGTTTGATGGCTGCAGAGGTTTACGGTAATCGTGTTTTAAAATTAACTAATTATGATAGAGATTGAATCTTAACTTTTTGTAAAAGTAGAAAGACGGATCTCGTCTTCTCTGGTTTTAGAATTTTTTAATTAAATTTATAATTTCAGTTATAACTGTCTAAAATCGTCTGTTTTTTCTAGGGGCAAGTTTTATAGATGCAGAGGTTTACAGGGATCGTGTTTTAAAACTAACCAATTAAGATAGAGATTGGCTCTTAACTTTTTCTAAAAGTAAAAAGACGGATCTCGTCGGCTCTGTTTTTAGAATTTTTAAATACAATTTCTAATTTTAGTTACAACTGTCTAAAATCATCTGTTTTTCTCGATTTTTATTTTAAGTTTTCCATTAGTTTTGATAAAACTACCAAAGTGAGATTACCAAAGTGTGAGAAAGGAAATTTAGCACCGTTATTCTTCTTTAATATGACACATTAGTTGTAGCTCTAGGCTGCATTTAGCAAAAGATAACAGGGTTCTAAAAACCCTTTCATTTGCATCGTGAAAAACCAATTATTTTAGACAGTTATAGCTGAAATTAAAAATTTTATTTAAAAATTCTAAAAACAGAGCCGAAGAGACCCGTCTTTTTAATTTTAGAAAAGTTAAGATCCAATCTCTATCTTAATTGGTTAGTTTTAAAAAACGATCCCCGTAAACCTCTGCATCTATAAAATTTTTTGCCACTAAAAACAGATGATTTTAGACAGTTATAACTGAGACTAGAAATTGTATTTAAAAATTCTAAAACCAGAAAAGACGAGATCCGTCTCCCTACTTTTAGAAAAAGTTAAGAGACAATCTCTATCTTAATTAGTTAACTTTAAAACACGATTCCCGTAAACCTCTGCACTGTCTGCAGCCATCAATAAACTCGCCTAGCGCTACGGCCGCAAGGAGGCATTTGGTAACGTCGCGTCGTTCGGGCTCAGGAAGACCGGAGCCTTGCCTTTGTTAAACATAACCTCTTTCGTGTGAAAAGGTAGATATAGTACTTTCGCTGATGTCCGATGTTTACACTTTACTGTTGTTTACTTAAAAATCAATCAATTTCCTTACTGATGGGTAATCAAATGGGAAAATTACAAACTTTAAGGACTTGTAGGTCCCCTCTTTTTAATGGACAATTTACCAATTCACTTTAGAAACAACTTCACGCCGAACTTTATCCAATGGCACTGAAATCATTAAAATCTATTGCAAATTGTGGGAGGAGTTTCTTGTACAAAACCCCGTATCACGTATTAAATATGTATAGATGTTTTTGTAAATCATTATTTATCTTTTTTTAATCACTGAGTAATTTTTTACCTCTATTGTCCTCAATAACAATTTAATTTTTTTAGGTAATGTAATGGGCAATATACCGTAGCTGTACTGATCCTAACCAACAATAGTTAAATGTTAAATGATTTTTTGTCCCTTATACGGCATACTGCAAAGGTGCTTTGTCAAAAACTAATTTTCGATAAAGATAAAACAATGTGTTAACTCCATACAAACGTATGGAGTTTTAGTCTATGTATCCGAATGTAAAACTTTAGAGTTGTAAATAATATACAATAAAAATAACTAAATAGTTATAAAATGATGTTTTTTATTTTAGCGATTTAGCATCCATTAACCAATTAAACCCATTAAATTTCTTAAGGTGTTTTACATCACAGTAACCACTGGCAGTTCCAGAAGAATAATGACTTTCTACAAATAGAAACATGTTATGTAATCAAATTTTACATGCATTAGGGTATTGTTTTCATGGGTTTGTGAGATTATATTATAAGTTCCATTTTATGGACAGAATTAGCTTTTATTGACAGTTTTTAGCGAAATTTAAGAGGTTTGGCGTATTTTTGGGAAGGGGGAGGGGGTATGACCTTATGAAAATCTTGCCCCCCCAATCAGAATGCTGAAATGACGCCTATGCCTACACGAATAAAATTTAGGCCTAATAGGCCGTACCTTAGTTATTTTAACTTTACCCTCATATGATCCCTTGCTCCGTCAAGCTGGATCTGTTACATCAACATAAAAAACACACAAGGTAGGCCATATCAATTTTGAAGAACACGAAAAAAAAACAAAATATAATTTAAGCCTAGTCAAAAGTTTTACACTTATGTTTTGGACATCTTAGGTTAATAGCCTACCCAAGCAAAATGTAAACAACACTGCCACGGCCATCTCTAGTACTAGAGCTGCTCACCCACTGCTGACTGAATGGTCAGCAGTGGGTGAGCAGCAGCTACAGCTGCTATTAGTCAACAATGAGTAACGAAACAAATACAAGTAACAGCTGACTGTGGCTCATGTTCTTTTTAATCTCTCTTTTAATGTTATTCTTATGTAACTAACTTTAGCCCCGTGGTACGAAAAAACTCGAGTTTTCCCTAGGTAGAAAGATTAAGTATTCAAGTCACATGGGATAGAAATTAGTACTTTACTACTCTATTCCAAGGAGTAAAATACGGCTTTAGATAGTAGGTGGAGGAAAAAGCGATTTAACTGGTACGGTATTGAAATATAAACACAAATCCATACTTTAGTTCAAGGAGCAAGGAGTGTCTATTGTGTGGGACAAATTGTATGTTTTACCTTTTTCTCAAACGTAGCAGGTAGATTTTGGTTGAACTTTTTATTTATGTGTATTTGGGCACAAAAATAAGTTTTGTAACTTAACCAAAAAAAAATCATTCTACTGATGCACAATAACGAGTTTTAAAATTGAAATTTTTGATGTGGGTTGTAAGAGTTCTCAGATTACTATCGAAACAACAACGTAAGACAATAAAAATTAAAATTGAACACTAAATGTTTGCGCGTGGGTTTTCAAACTGCTGTGAACTATGAAAAGGGATAGTTGGTTGTTGGTGTAAACTTAATTGCCGTAACCCGTAATGTGATACTATAAAAAATTTAATGCAGAATGCTAGACGCATATTAAAACACCTGTTTAAAAGAGGCAACATTTCAAAGTTTTTTTTACCTCCAGTATAGATGATAAGCTTATTGCAAAAATGGTTTGTATAAGGAGAAATTTTAACCAAAATACAAATGCTGCATCAAACTAGAATGGACACACAAAAAATGTAGATTTTCTTAATTTTTTTCAGAAATGAAAAACAAACGTCTACAACACTCAAAAATATATTTACACTTACACTGCAAAGAATACAGACGGTAAATATATCAAAAGATGGAAAATGGCAATCGATTTCGACCGGACACACCGATCATCATCAGGCCCAAAGAGAGAATGACAGAATCCAACATGGCGGACAACAACACAGAGACAAATGACGTCATAGTCACATGACTTCCATCTTCACTGCTATTGGTCCAAATTGTACCAATGGAGAATCAAAGCGCACACACACGAAAAATAATCAAAAACTATCAAATAAATCGATGAACCAAAATAAAATAAAAATATACATAAGTATAAGATACAACATACAAAAGAATAAAACAAAACAAATTAAAATACAATGAATTTCATAACTCAAAACTACACTAAACCCCATTGGTAACCTGAAACATACTGAACATATTGCGATAGGTGCCACCAGAGTCAAAATTTACTTGTTCATTGATCAATTCATCCCTATCCCTACATTTTTCCTTAAAAATAAACAACTCCTCCCATGCACTCATTAGGTTACCCTTCTTGCAACTCTGCAACACACTCAAATTGTCTTCAATTAGTGTAGTTTAGTGGGGTTTAGTGTAGTTTTGAGTTATGAAATTCATTGTATTTTAATTTGTTTTGTTTTATTCTTTTGTATGTTGTATCTTATACTTATGTATATTTTTATTTTATTTTGGTTCATCGATTTATTTGATAGTTTTTGATTATTTTTCGTGTGTGTGCGCTTTGATTCTCCATTGGTACAATTTGGACCAATAGCAGTGAAGATGGAAGTCATGTGACTATGACGTCATTTGTCTCTGTGTTGTTGTCCGCCATGTTGGATTCTGTCATTCTCTCTTTGGGCCTGATGATGATCGGTGTGTCCGGTCGAAATCGATTGCCATATTCCATCTTTTGATATATTTACCGTCTGTATTCTTTGCAGTGTAAGTGTAAATATATTTTTGAGTGTTGTAGACGTTTGTTTTTCATTTCTGATTGCAAACAACACGTATCATGCTAATAAAAAAAGTGTTTAATTTTTTTTTATTTTTAGCGAATTTCCCTATAGGGAATACGCTATTACCGTAGTAGCCATGGTAAGACCTAAGCCCGGGACCACTTTACTTTTTCATTTTGAGGTCCCCAGAAGCCAAAAACACCATTCGTTTTCATATATATATATATATATATATATATATATATATATATATATATATATATATATATATTGTTTTTAGTGTATATGTATACCAATGCCTGTTAGAAATTAAGAAGCAAGAGGTAAATCTTGCCCAAAACAATGAAATTCATGGCTATGGCACTAGAAACCAGTTGAATGTACATATGAATAGATTTAGGTTAAGTAAATCACTAAACTGTTTCCCTGTTGCAGGCATAAGGTTTTTTAATGCCTTACCGTTGTGGGTGAGGCAACAACCCCCAAATATATTTGCCGGCACACTGAAGTCATGGTTTTTGGCCAACCCATTGTACAGTATACAAGAGTTCTGGGAGGCGGACCCTAGACAACTTGCCTAATTAACCTGGTATAAGCATGGACTCTTTATCCTGTGTGCATTTTTATTTGATTTGATTTACTTTTTATTTTTATTTTTTTATTTTTTTTCCTCTTTTTGGCTTTTTTTTGTGCATGGAATGCTGCATGGTGTGAAATTATAACAAGTTTACACAGTTTGAACATTTGTTTTTGTGAGTCAAGAGGAGCATGACTGCATTTGTATATTAGTTTTAAGACTTAGCCTAGTACTAACGTTGTCTGGCTCAATAAAATCATTTGAATCATTTGAATCATTTGAATCATTTATATAAGTAGATAGTACTATGGGGTTCCTAGGACACTTTTGGAGACAATCAAAAATCAAACAAATTTCACCGTTTTTTAATACAATTATGCAATATTTTTGCCATTTTTTGGCCAATTTGTAGTCTAACATTATTCTAATTTTTATGAAAAATATGCAAATTTCATGAAATTTTTTACAAATATGCCTAAATTTACATAAAATTGTCTTCAGAATAAAAATTTTTCTAAAACAAGTAAAATTTTGTCGAATACTGAATAATTATTCAAATTAAACTAGAATAGTTTCTTTATCATCAAATGTTTTAATGTTTGTAATAATTAAATGTAAATCTTTCTTATTCTATTCTTTAATTGTTTTAACGAATGAATATTTTAAGTTCTATTAAAAAAAATTTCAAATTTTATATATTTTTTTTGAAATCTGAAATTATCATGGTCCCAGGTCAAAATATATACTAATTATAGTAATTATTGTGCAAATTTAATAAAATAAACCTATTTAGTTCATAAACTACGATTTCAGTTGTTAAATAATGAGTCTTGTAGAATATATTGGTTGAGAACATTCTCTTATCACTCTTATCTCTCTTATCTGACCGTTAAAATAATACTTCCTGTCACAAACTCCAATACTTTAAACTATTATAACTTTATTAATAATTAAGTTATCTTTAATCTGAAAATTGTATTGAATTTAATATTTTTTTCTCTTTGATATAATACCTCACAACTTAGGTTTTAAATGAGATATAAGTTTTTTTGTTGTTTCTTAAATTCATTAATATGTTAATTGATTTATTTGTAAAAGTATTTGAAACAAATGTTTAATTGGTTGATTTATGATGGGCTATAATGTATTAATAGGATTAAAAATGATATTTATTTAGTATAGGCAATTGTTGCACTATCTAGTGGAATAGTCATGAACTACTAGCGCTTCAACTGATAAACCCATGCAGTCTTATCACTCAACGGAAGTCTGGTTAGCTCATTGCTAACGTTCAAGTCTCATATGCCTGAGGTTCCGAGTTCAAATCTCGAAACTTCGGGCATAATTTATTGAGGACATAGTTGAAGTCCAGTGGTTGGTGGAAGGTCTTTATCCGAGTGGCCATAGGATAATGACTGTGAAACAAGCCGTGTGACAAGATACTATGGTGGGTGCACCCTTTGCCTCATCCATTTCATCCTTCATAATCACCAATCCATTTCCATTAACCACCAATCTATTTCCATTAATCATTTCAATCAATCGCCTATCGTCCATCCCATTAATACAACATTACACTTACAACACCGCACACTAAAAAATTCAAATAATACACTCTCCTCCACCTAGCACAAAAAAATCTAAAAATCAAATAATTCAATAGAACCTGAAATGATGCCCCTGGGGACATAAAAACCTGGAATGTGGCAGTGATGGGTTCAAATTCAAAAATACAAAATATCATAAAAGCTAGGTGGTAGTGACGAGTAACTAAGGCGCCTATTCTGAAAACACGCACACTTACAACACTACACAAAATACACCATCATATCCATTCATTTTTTTTTATTTTTGTAAATTTAAAGCTTTTTTAAAACAAGTAAATTTTAATATCTGATTTTTAAGAATATAGATTAATTTATTTCAATTATATCATTTTTGATTATATTATATTCAAGTAATTTTTCAGATACAATAATAATATAACAATTTGTTTTACTAGTAGCTACTATATCATAATCAAAATCTGCATTAATAATAATATCATTTTTTGAACTTGAAATATTTGTTGGATTTTTTGTAGTATCAATTACATAAATTGGTCTATTTTCTAGAAATTCTGTTGGATTATAATACATTTTACTACTATTATAATAAACTTTTTTATAATCTTGATACATTTCATACATAATTCTAAATTTTTCATTGAATATGTCAAAGTTTTCCAATTCATCAGGGTAATAATGACCATTTAGTTTTACTCTTATATTTTTTATATACATACTATCAAATTTAGAAGTATCATATAACTGATCATTTGTTCTTGATTTTTGAAATCCAATTATAATAAATTTTGGATTATAAATATTTCTATAGATATTTGTTATACCCAAACTTAAATTCTTTCCTGTAATATTTTTTTGTTCAATGCATTGCCAATGATTAAAATGAAAATTTACTTTTTCAAATTTGCTTAGTTCATTAATTAATTGAATTTTACTTGTTGTTTTGTATTCAATTATAGGAACTCTAATAAAAAATTCATCAACTGTTATTTTACCTTCAGCTGGTAATGTTGCATTATCATAAGTTCCATCAGCCTTTTTAGTTTTCCATCTAAAAATTGCATCATTATCTTGTGATCTAATAAATGTTATATTAAAACCTCCTTTGTATATTGGAATATTTACATTTTCAAAAAATCCTAATCCAAAATGAGATAAATTACCAATTGCTTCAAATGCTTTACTAAAATTTGATTCAAAACCATTATTAATTTGATTTATTTCTGATTTTGAATAAGTTATAGTACCTTTAATTGTACTTAATAGACCAGGATATTCAATTTCATCAATCAATTTATTATGTTTTCTAACTTCAATTTTTGAAAATAAAAATGGAACAAAATTATCAATTAATTTTATATTAGCACCATTATCATATGCAGTTCCATCAGATTTAGTCAATTTACCAGATATATAAAATTGAAATTTAGAAGTACAAAATCCATCTCCAAAATCTATATTAAATTCAGTTTTTTTATTAGGTTCATTTAAATGTAATTTAGATAATGGATAGAAATTTTTGTATTCAGCTCTTTCAATATCATTTATATATTTTTTGTAATCAGACATTTATTAAGGATAATTTTTTAAATCAAAAGCTTTTTTAAAACAAGTAAAATTTTCATAATTTAATTTTTATGATTTTATAATGTCAAATTTTATTTATGTATCAATTTCATTTTTACTTTTAAAATACTCAATTTCTGTAGCATGATCAAGTATAAATTTTGCTGATATTTTTTGATGTTCTAAAATTAATTCCCAATTTAATGTAAAAGCATAATCATGAATGAAATATTCAGTTAAATCTTGATATTTACAAATCAAATCAATATAATCTTTTAGTTGATAATTTATGAATTCAGTAATAAAATCTATAGTTAAATTTTGATGTTGAGCAATTTTTTGCCAATTTAATTTATTTTGAAACAATCTCATCATATTAATACTCAATTCATATTTTTCAGAAATATCATCCCAATCATCTTTGTTTAATTGATTTTGGTTTCTGATAATGAATAAATCAAATGAACTGTATAGAGCCATTTATTAGGGAGAAAATTTTGTAAAACAACTTTTCTTTGAATTACAAATACAACATTTTGATTTAATTATATTTATATTTTTTAATTTTATTATCTGAATATCTTTAGAATTAGTTTTTTGTTTACATTTAAGACAATAAATCAACTCCATTTATATAAAATAAATTATTGTAATTTATCTATATCTCCTTTAATTAGTATTATTTCTGCATTTAATTCTTTTATTGATTTATTGACTCCATCAAATAGAAATTTTAGTTCTTTTTCTAATTTTTCTTCTAAATTTTCAACATGTTTTCCAATATTAATTAAAAATTCTAAAATTTTATTTAAATCTTTTTTAGTTTCTGAATAATCACTACCAATTTCAATAATTGAATCTAAAACTTCATCTAATTCTGACTTAACTATAACATCATATTTATTTATACTTGGTTTTACATTAACAATTCTTTTACCATTAATATTTATATAATTTTTTGATAAACCAATAGCATTTACTAAATTTTCAGTCTTTTTTACATGACTTTTAAAACTTTTACTAAAATTATTAAAAAATGTATTTAATTTGGAATTTATATAATCTTCTTTAATATTAATTGGATGTTTTTTCTGTCTTCCAAACAGATCAAATATATTTTGTGAATCCATATTTATTAAGGATTAATTTATTTATTATGTTATCAAATTTTTTATTTTTATTTAATTCATTTAATATAAAAATACATAAATGACCACAAATTGGTGGATCATTATAATTTTGAATTTGATTATCATTATAAAATATATTATCTTTTCCTAAATATTTAACTAATTCTATTGGTGGTTTATTAACTATATTTCCATATGAATCAAAATAATATTTAATTTTATCTTTTTTATAATAACAAACCCAATGAGTTCCATTTCCATCAAATGAATCTAAATTTATAATTCCACATTCAAATTTATTAACTTTATTAGGTAATATATCTCTCATAAATACACCTCTAAAATATTTTATATTTTTACACAATTTTTCTAATTCACCTAATGTTAGTGGTTCAAAATTTTTTTATAATTTTGTTTCATATATTTTAATGTTTTTTTATCTAAACCAGATCCTTCTACATTTTTTAATTCATGATCTAACCAATCAACAAAATTTCTAAATTTAGGAATTATAGATTCTTTTACTACTTTTGCTCCCTTTCTAACATTTGGTGTATAATTTTTAACTATAGGTATATTATCAGCAAAATCTAAAATTTCTTTTAGTAATCCACCATTTTTTATTTCTTTTAATTGATTATATGAAAATTCAAATCTTAATCCTTTATTTAATTTTTTATGTTTATTTAGTTTATTAATTTGTCTTTTAGATAATAATATAATATCTTTTCCATTTTCATTAAATTGATCAATATTAAATTGAATTATAACTGATCTTTTATTTTTAAATGCTAATTTTATTTTTGATTTTTGATTATCTGTCAAGTTTATATTTGTTTTTTCCATTTATTAAGAAAAAAATTTATAGTTTTTTATAATATAGATTAACTTAATTAATGAAAAATTTTATTAAAATTTTAATCCTACTTCTAAACCCATACCAAATTTTCTTTTCATCCACATAGCACCTGATGTTGGTAATGCAACTAATCTTTCACCAATTCCATAATCATTTGATGTTACTATATCCCATGCTTTATCTTGTAAAATTTTATCAGCTATTTCATTTCTAGATTTTGTATCTTTATGATCTCTATAAAATAAATCATGTTCTTTAGCAGCTTTATCTAAATCATTTATTCCAGGATCACCTCTTTTTACTCTTTTATTTAATTTAGTTCCAGGCCCTAGATATTGATAACCAGGTACATGTAATTCAAAAGGTAAATTATTTATAACATCATTTAAAATACCTGATCCATCTTTTAATAATGGTGATGAAATATTTGCCAAAATTCTTTTTAAATACTTAATTCCTTCAGGTTTTTCAATTAATTCATCTAATTTATTTGATATAAAGTCTTTAATTGCTTTCTTTTCATTTAAAAAATTATTATTACCAGCTTTTTCTTGTGCATATATATAATTAATAATATTATCTAATTTATTTAAATCATCTATAAATCTATATTCAATTTTATTTTCTGTATATTGTCTGATTCCTGAACCTTCAATTTCCCCTTTTAATTCCCAAATATGTTTAATTAAATTAATATATTTATCACCTTTACTAGATTTTGGTTTTTTACTATTTGGATCATTATTTTTATAAATTGAATTAGTTTCCCATAAAATCTTTGAATAATTATTTAAATCATCTTGTGTATATAAATTATTATCTGGTTTCTTTTCATAAGTTAACAATCTCCATAATCCATGTGTTCCATTATATTTTTTATCATCAATTATTAAATCATCATTATCAATTACAGTTATTTTATCACCAATCATAAATGATTTTTTATGTTTATTCCAATATAAACCAAATTTATCATCTTTTGTTCTTGGTAAATATTTTTGTGCTAATGGACCAATAATTTTATCTAATGTTTGAGGTGAAATTAAGTTTGGGTCAATAAATGTCGATTCTTCTTGAATTATTGGCTGTCTGATTGGTCTAAATGGAGTACTTGAAGGTAAATTTAATTCTTCAGTTTCTGGTATTGATATATTAGCAAAATTATTAACAACAGGTACCAATTCCATTAGGTTTTTATTTTCATTTAAGACTTCACCAATTTTATTTTCAACTTTACCAATCGCTGATGTTATAGGTTCATATGCTTTTTGTTTAATTTTTTCATAATTATCTTCAATTTTAATTTGATTTTTAAATTCTTTTATTAATTTTTTCTCAATATCATCTAATTTTTTAGCTTCATTAACAGATATCTTATCCATTTATTACAAAGAAAAATTTAGGTTCAACACAAATCATGTTAACATAAACACAAATCATGTTAACACAAAAACAAATCATGTTAACACAAACACAAATCATATTAACACAAAACATAAATCATGTTAACACAAACACAAATCATGTTAACATAAACATAAATCATGTTAACACAAATACAAATCATGTTAAACACAATTTATTTTACTTTATTTCTGTAATTTTCATTAAATATATAAATACTAATGAAATAAATAATACTAATAAAATAAATATTTTATCAATTATTGACTCAAATATACAACAAGCCATTATCATTATTTAATATCAGAAAAATTTTTCATATATTTTCCATCATTTGATTTTTTCAATAAATTAATAGTTAAAAATCCATAGTCTTCTTTCCAACAATCATTACAAATAGTTTTAAATTTATCAAATTTCATATCTGATCCAACAAAATTATTATATATTTTTTTCATATAATATTCATTTTGTTTAAAAATGCATAACATATTTAAATTATTTCTAATTAATTGCATATCAACTTTTGAATAACATTGTGATAAATAAATACATGATATATTTTTATGT
Source organism: Neoaliturus tenellus (assembly GCA_030545055.2). Classification (NCBI taxonomy): domain Eukaryota; kingdom Metazoa; phylum Arthropoda; class Insecta; order Hemiptera; family Cicadellidae; genus Neoaliturus; species Neoaliturus tenellus. The sequence goes on from CM061533.1 coordinate 83,676,047, forward strand.
CTACCCATTATAAAATATTCTTTAATTTTATCTTGTTTTTCTAAAATACAATCATCAAAAACTACTAATGAATTTGGTTTACATTCATTTAGTGGAATCACATCATCACATGAAAAATGAGAAATTTGTTTATTAATATTTGATTGTATATTTTTAAATCTTTTTTGTAATAATTTATAAGATGGTTGTTCTAATGATTTACTAAAAATATATAAATTTGAATATGGAATTAATCTTTTGTAAATAAAATTTAATAATAATGTAGTTTTACCAGATCCACTTGTTCCTATAATTAATAATCTAATAGGTTGATCATTTTTATTATTTTTATCATATGATTCTAATTTTATATTATCTTTTTTTTCTAAAAATTTCTCCATTTAAATAAGATGAAATTATTTAAAATAATTGGTCATTCATCCAAACTAGAATTAAGATTAGAACATCCAATACATTTAGATGGAAAATATAGTATTGGTTTAAGTGGATTTTATTCAGATAATTTTATATCTAATATACCAAATGATTATAAAAACTGTTATGGATATTCTATTAAAGATGAAGATGATAAAATTATAGATCAATATTTTGATATAAATAAAGGAAATTATACAATTGAAGAAATAAAAAATATTTTTATTAATAGTTTAATAGAATTTAAAAAGAAAATTAATAAATTTGATGAAAATGATTTTATACTGAAAAATGATGGACCATATATTATAATAAAATCTCCTGTTAAAATTATAGTTACAACAATTATAATTGATTTATTAGGGTTAAATAATAAAATAATTGAACCAAATGTATTAACAAAAGGAATAAAACTACCAAAAATTAGACCTTTTGATGTTATTGAAATACATTGTAATTTAGTTGATCCTAGTTTTGAAAATCATAAAGATCATTCACATTTACATAAAGAATCAGAAATTATATATTCATTTTATCCAAATGTTGAATATGGATAAAAAATTAGTGAAAAACCAAATGAAATTGATTATATTCCTTTAAAAAATATAAATAAAATTCAAAATATTGTAATATCTATTCAAGATAGTGATGGAAATCTAATAAATAATGAAAATATTAAAAGTATTGTATATTTAAGATTAAAACAAAATTTGTAATATAAAATTTGTCTACATAAATAATAAAACAATTGATTTAATTACAATAATTTTATATTTAATAATAAATTAATTGTATTTAGTAAACAAAATAATCCTTGGTTTAAAGTAAAAGATATTTGTAATATTTTAAAATATAAAAATTCTAGAAAAGTTTTAATTGATAATGTAAAAGAAAAATATATAAAACTTAAAAAATATCAAGTGTAACCAACAGTTACACTTACATAATGATGATAAATTAATTTACATAAAAATTATAGGTGTCACAAATTAAGACACCCTAGAAATTGATGTACAAACATGTTTTCAGATGCCCTAAAACAGGGCGTCAATAAAATAGATAATAAAACAATATTTATTAATGAATCTGGTTTATATTCATTAATTTTAAAATCAAAAAAGGTAGATAAACAATAAGGATAAATATAGATGGTGATAAATTAAAATTCATAGATTTTTTAGAGGGGACAATTTGTCCCCCCTATCATATAATGAAAAACATACAAAACTTATTAAAATTAGGTAGGACCCAAAATGGGTCCCACATAAATTATAATATTTATTTTAAAAAATTTTAAAGGAGGTAACCTTATTATACAATAAAAACTTAAGGGTAACAAAACGTTACCCTCCTTAAACATTCAAAAGATATTTATAAAGATAATAAATTATATACAAATTTGAGACCCGTCTTAAAGACGGGACTTACTTATAATGATAATAAAGTAAAATTTATAGATATTTTTAGGGGAGGCGATCTGTCCCCCCTATCATATAATGAAAAACATACTATTTTTATTAAAAAAATTTTGTTTATATTTATTAATTTTAAAATTAAAAAAGAATCAAAAAATTTAAAAATAGATTAATAAATATTTTAAATGAAAGAATCAAAACAAATAATTAAACATAAAAATTTAATAATAAATTATTAAATATATTTAAATTTATTAAAGAAAATATTTAAAAATATACATAAATTATAGTATAAATTCAATATCATATGGTTATAAATTATTAATATAATTTTGATCATTTTCTTTAAAACTTTCTTTAACATAATTTTTTATTATATTTATAAATGGTTCTATTATAAAATTAAACTTATAATGATATACAAAATAATTTTTATATTTAAAAAGATATATTAAAAATTTATTTGATATTTTAGTTTTAAATAAATATAATTTTATATCAAAATCATTATTTATTAATTCTTTTGGAACAATTAAAATTTCCATTTATTTATAATTTTTTTATACCCCCAAGGTAATGTATCAATTTTATTTTCACAAATAAATCTTTTGTCATCTCTATTACTTAAAGCTAATTTATTTATTGTAATTGTATATAGTTCATGTTTAAAACTTCTAATACAAGTCATTTCTCTATATTGTTCTTGATCATCAAATAAACATTTCTTAAAATCATCCATATGTAATGTTTTATCAACAACACTTTTCTTAATTCCTTTACATTTTACAGGATTTTTATTATTAAATTCATAACTATATAATTTTGATCTTAAACCACAATATTCTTCTAATATTTCACCATTTAACTCATCTTTAAATTTACCAATTATTTTTTTATTCTTTTCACTATAGCATTCATGTTCTTTCTTATAATCACTTGTATCAAATTCATTAATATTTTCTTTAATAATTTTATATGGATCCTTTTTAAACTCTATAAAATAACTGTCTGTGTCCATATATAATAACCTTATATTTGGATCAAACTTCTTTAATTTTTCATAATAAAATTGATACATATGTAATTTTGATAAATCAAGTACTGAAAATCCTATATAGATTGGTTTATCAAACTTAACCTTTTCTTTTATCATATGTGAAGCAATACAGTCTTTATCAAATATACTAAATGTTTTAAAATTAGGTTTTTTTGCTTGTTTTAATGAAAACTTTTCGTCACCTAATTTAATATCACATCTATTTCTAACATTTTCCATAGTTTTTCCAAAAACACTATTATTCATCAATTTAAAAAAGTCTTTTTCAAAATCTGATGTTGATTTGGATCTAAATTTGGTATTTAATTCAATATATTTTTTCATATAATCATCTTGATCAAATGCTATAACTCTATTAACTTTCTTTAATTTTAATCCTTTTTGTAGATAATATTTTAAGTTTCTTGAATGAATAACATAATCTTTTTTATCAAATAATGTTGTGCAAAGTTTATTATTATAATGTTCAGGTGCTAATGGTAAATCTTTATGATCATCATGTAATTCAATAGGATATTCTAAATCAACATCTAATATATATCCATATTCAGCATTTTCATCTAATTCTAATATTGTTTCTTCCCATTCATTTAATGTATATGTATTAGGATTCATCCATGTTATATCTTTATAAGGTAATTTTTGACTTAAAGCCCATCCATATAGATTATTTGCATCTATATATAACATATAATTTTCAGGTTTTGTTTTATCATAATTTTTTGTATATTTATTGTTTGCTTTACAATATCTAGTTATACATTGTGAAATACCACCTCTAATACCTTTTTCAATCATTAAATACATATTATAATCACTTATTAATTCTAGTTTAATTTTTGTTAATTTTAACATAGAATCCCAAGCTAATGATGGTGATGTTAGATAATGTGCTGGATCTAATTGATAATTTTTCAAACAAACAGATCTAAAATTTTCAAATATATCAGCTAATAATAATACATCCTGAATATTATACAAATCTGAATAATTACCTAATGTTTTTATTTTTAATTTATTCCAAACTTTTATATAATGTTTATAATCATCATCACTTATATTTTCATTAGTTAAACAACTATAAAATTGATCTTTTTCTAATATTTTATCATAGTTTAATTTTTCGACATTATCAATAAATTCATATGGAAATACACCTTTAGAAGTTAATATTTTTAAAGTTTCATTATCATATTCAATTTTATCATTTTCTTTTATAAATTTATTTATATGCTTAAATTCTTTAAGATTTTTAGCTAATTTTTCAATTGATGTAGCCATAAATCTAAATGTATCTACAAATGAGAATTTTATAAATTTTCTAGGTTTATCACCTTCAAATTCATAACCATAACCAGAATTTACTGAATAGTTTATATATTTTTCATCTGTATTAGCTAACAAATCAATTTTACCATATTTTTTAGCTAATTCTTTTATAAACAAATGTGTATCATAATTTGAACTATTATGACAGAATATAGGAATACTTTGAGGGAATTTTAGATTTAAATTACAATTTAAATGTGCAGCACCCCTAAATTTTCCTGTTAAATGGCAATGATCTCTTACTTTTATTCTTTTATCATCATCAAAACCACTATTTTCACAAATATGACAAATATTAGTTTTTTTATAATTAATTTCTTCTTCATTAGTTAAATTCATAGGCTTTTTATTTTTTGAATTATATTGTTTGGCTATATATTTTGAAATTTCATCTAAATATTCAAATAATTTATTTGGTACATTTATTAATTCTTCTTCATTTTTTGCTCTATAACAAATAGGTTTATACATTTTAATAGTTACTCTAGATACTAAATAGATTGTAAATCCATATGGTATATGTTTTTGAATTTTATTTGTATATGAGCAATTTGGATTATTTTTACAATTATCAATCTTTTCTAATATACTTTCAAAATCCATATAAATTACATATGGATGTTCAAACTTTTTGTAATAGTTTTTAAAACTTACTTTTTGACCAGGAAATGGCATTATAGGTCTACAAGGTTCTAATGATTTACATATTTCTAAATGATTATTCAAGTCTTTATTTTTGTAGAAATGAGTCAAACATCTTCTACAAATATATTTTTTTGTTTTATGTTTTGATAATTGAGAATATACCAATTTATTTAAATCTGTTATTAATATATAATGACAATTATTACCAATTTTATAATATAATAAATCAATTTCTAATTTTACATTATAATATTCAGATATTTGTAATGGCACTATTTTTTTATCTTCATCAATTCTATAAATATTTATTGACATTGATGGATAGTTATATTTAGAGTCAAACGATCTTTTTTCAAATAATTTAATATCTTTTAATGTTATTGGATAATCAAAACCTTTAAAAATATCATCATTTATATATTTTTGATATTGTTTAACTCTTTCAGCATGTTCATTTGGTTTATCAATAGCACATCTAATTGCATAAATAAAACAATATTCATCTTTATTTTTAAAATTTACACAACATTTTTTATTCTTAATTTCATTTGGTAATTCTATATATGATCCAGCATTTAATGAATTATTTTTAGATAATTTTAGATTTAATTCAACACATCTTTTTAATGACCAACCAGAGCCTTTTGATGGTTGATTTAGTTGTTCTCTAACTATTAATTTCTTAAATTGATCATCAATAAAATCATCTATATTTAAAATATCTGAACTTTTTATGCAAAAATACATATTACTATTTTGAATTTCACCATTTATTAATTTTCTTTCATATTCACATTCTAAAGCCATTTGTCCTTTAATATTTTTAAATTTTTGTTTTTCTATCAATTTTTTTATTTCATTTCTTTGAGTTTCTAAATAATCATTAATATCTAAATCATCATTTGAATTTGTTAAAATATAATCTTGAAAATATCCTTTTAATGATGAAGCTTCTTGAATATTTATTATATTTTCTTTTGGAATTGGTCTATTTTTAAAATAATCATTTAATAATCCAATTAATTCTCTTCTAGTTTTATTAACAATTTTAATACTATTTTTAATTGCTAAATTTTGAATATATTTAAATGATCTATATTCTAAATTATTTGGATTTTCTTTAATTTTGTTTAATCTTTTAATTAGTTCATCTCTAGATAAATTTTCATAATTTCTGACAGATAATTTTTTTGCAATTTCATTTAATTTTTCTATATTAAATAATGAATAATTTGTAAGATCAAATGTTTCTTTAATATTTGTTAATTCATCTAAAGTTTTATTTTTATAATTATATATATTATTATTTTTACACCAATGTTTTAATTCAAATATTTTATTATCATATTTTTGTTTATTTAATAAATGTTTAGTTGAATTATAATGTCTATCATAATTTTTATATAATATATTTTTATTACAGTAAGGACAATTAATATTTTTATTTGTTCGTTCCATTTATTAGAAATAATTTTTACTTAGAAATAAAACTCTTAAAAATATGAGAAGTTTTTCCACTTTTTTCTAGGTAATTTATAGTTTAAATTGTATTTTTTCAATCAATAGTCAACTTTTCACAAGTTAATTTAAGTTTTCTAGAGTATTTTTTCAATAAAATCAATAGTCAACTTTTCACAAGTTAATTTAAATTTTCTAGAGTATTTTTTCAATAAAATTAATAGTTGTATTTTCATAAGTCAATTTAAGTTTTCTATAGTATTTTTTCAATAAAATTTAAACTTTTTTAAAACAAGTAAAATTATTATTTTTATCATATTTTTAAATTTTCTAGTTTTGTTATATTTTTGTCATGAATTTTAGTTTCTAAATGTCTTAAATAATTATTAGTCCATTTAATATTTCTTCCACATTCACAAAATTGTGGTTTTAAAAACATTTCTCTAATACATTGTATACAAATTGCATTTTTTCTATCTTTACTATAATGATAATTATTAAAATTTGAAATATCTTTAATTTCTTTACATTTATGACATTGTTTTTCATTTAATTCAATAACTTTAATATTATCATATAATTTTTTATAATACAAATCCTTACATTCTTTACAATAATAATATAACCCATCTTTAGTATTTTTATCTTTATAAAATTTTGATACATCTTTATATAATTTACACCTTAAACATTTCTTTTCCATTTATATAAAATAAAATTTACAAATTGGTTTTTTTCAATTCATATTCATAAAAATTTCCAATAATATCTTCATTATTTTGATCTTTTATACTATATGTAACTGGATTTGTATTATTAATTTTAGAAATTATAAATATTTCTCTAGACCAATTATTTTTATATTTATTAGAAAATGTTGATTTTTTATTTCCAATTCTAACTCTATCATTTATTTTAAATTTTGATTTGGTTATTATTTTTGGTGGTTTATATTTAAAAACAGTATCTAATAAATCCTTTTCATTATTTTTATTTACTTCAATTGGTTTCATTTTAATTGTTGAATGATATGAGTTATTATATTCTTTAACAATTTTTGGTAAAATATTTATCCATCTATAATTTTTATTAATTTCAAATTGTATTTTCATTTTTTCATTTTGTGTTCTATTATACCTTTCTATTATACTTGATTTTTCTTCATTTTCTGTATGATACAATTTAATATCATATTTATTTAATATTTCTTTGAATTCTTTATTGATAAATTCTAATTCTTTATCTGTATGTAAAAGATTAGGTGATTTATGATTAATTTTAATTGCATCATTAATTATTTCTTCAAATGCTTTAGAAACTGTTTTTCCATCTTTTTTCTTTAATGGTTTTGACCAAACATATTTTGAGAAAGTATCTATCACATTTAACATATATTTATAACCATCATTTTCTTTTTCATAATTTTTCATTATAATTAAATCTGCTGCCCATAAATCATCAATACCTAATGTAATTATTTTTCTTTTTAGAAATTTCTTTCTGATTGGAGCATGAATTTCATTTGCTTCAATTATTTGTTCATTTTTAGTTAATTCTTTTTTAATTATAGGTTTAACTTCTTTTTTTAAAATTTTACTTTTATTTGTTTTACAAATTAAACATTTAGTAGCTATTCTATATAATCCATTTTTCATTTCAACAATTTGTGGATTAATATTTTTAGTTTTTTTCTTACACTTGTGACAATGAATTGGTTCATTCATTTATATATAAAAAATATTTTATACATAAATGAATTGATTCAATTCATTTATGTATAAAATATTTTTTTAATAAATGGATATGTGTTATAGATGTCATAATCAAACTAATTTTACTATTATTGGAAATTGTGTAGGATGTAATATATGTAAAAGAATTATTTATGAAAAAAAGATTAAGAGAAAAAGTAATAAGAATAAACATCTTAAACATATTTTAAGAGAATTTAACCATTTTCAACCATATAAAACACACCAATTAATTAATGAATTATATATTTTATGTATTTCCAATCATTTTGAAATAACACCTAAGAATATAAAATTATTTTTAAAACAAAGGAATTATACAAATTGGATATTTTACTATCAATTTTTAAACAAAATATACAATATTAATTTTGAATTGAATCATGAAGATAAAGAAAAAATTACACTAGTTTTTAATAAATATTTATGTTTTAAGAAAAGTAATATATCATATAAAAAATTATTACCAATGATTTTTAAATATTTAAATATGGATTTTTGTATAAAACCTAATTATGATGATAACTTTTTAACATATCTATCACAAATGAATTTGTAATATTTTTTCCCTATATAAATGGATCTGTTAGAAGAAATTAATAATATTGGAGAATTAAGATTTAAAGAATATAAACCATTAAAAAGTTTAAATTTAAATGAAAAATATAAAATTGAAAAATTTGAAAGAATTAAAGATAAATATGGATATACAATTATTGTTGAATTAGAAAAATGTAAAATACATTTACCAAAAAGATTTACTAATATAATTGATGATAAAACTATTAAAGAATTAAATAAAAAAGATTTAAATTTAATTGTCACGGCTTTTAAGACTTTTGATGATAAAGAAACTGCTTTAGTTAAATTTGAATAATTATTTTAATATAATTGTATTGATAATAAATTTTAAATCATCTTGTAAAAAATTATAATTTTACTGGTTTTAAAAAACTTTTTATTCTGTAAACAATTTCATGTAAATTTATGCATATTTATTAAAAAATGCATTAAATTTGCATATTTTTTATGACAATTTGACAAAAGCTGAAAATTGGCCAAAAAATGGCAAAAATATTGCATAATTGTATTAAAAAACTGTGAAATTTGTTTGATTTTTGATTATCTCCAAAAGTGTCCTAGGAACCCCATAGTACTATCTACTTATATATATATATATATATATATATATATGTGTGTGTGTGTGTGTGTGTGTGTGTGTGTGTCCGTGGTACTGATAACTTTTGAAGGGGACCTCCGATTTTGATGACATTTGGTATGAAGGTGAGTAGTGTAAAATTGCGGCCGCTGGCCCAGTTCAAGGTCACCTGAGGGATGACGTCATCGAGGTCAATGACCTCACCGATGACGTCATCGATGACGTCATCGATTGCGTCATCGATGACGTCATCACTAATGACGCCATTTCGATGACGTCACACCCATGACGTCACAGAAATGACGTGCTGATGACGTCACCACCCCTTACGTCATCAAAACGACGTCACCGACGCCACTGAGGTCAAGGTCACGCCGAAACTTAAAATTTTTTGGCACTTTTGCCGTTTCTCGCACTACGCTCCGAGTTTCAGTCAGAGTCCCCGTGACCTTGACCACTTGGAGCGAATTTTCGACGAGAAACGGCAAAAGTGCCAAGTTAAACTCGAGTTTCTGACATGACCCTGCCTAAATGGGCAATCGGTTATCCCTCAGGTGACCTTGAACCAGCACAACACCAACAATTTGATATTACTGTGACCTTGAAAACCTAACAACGGAGCGCCGACACCGATGCGCACCCCACGACAGCCACCGAGTGACTGACTATCAGGCTCTGTGTACTCTAGGTATATGGGGAAGTGGAGGGGGAAATCTCAAGGTCATCCAAATGGAGTTTTAAAAAAGTTGAAGAGTAGAAAGACTACTCTTGTGCTTTCTGGGCGACCTCATCAATTTCCAACGGATCTGTAAACCAATCCGATCTGTAGCGGCAGGAGTCCAGAAAACAGGTGCACCACCCATCAGGTTGTCCGTAGCACTTCCGACAATTGGTAAGATTGGAGAAATGAAATTTAATACACCGCTGCGGACAACAAGTGTAAAAGTAGTTGGATTTGTAGATTTTGAAAGTTTGTAGTACCGGTGGTGGCAGCTGTTGGTTCTTGCATCTACACCTGCAACATCCGAAGCATTCACATTGCCGGCAGGCCAGCCCATCCACTTGCCACTTTGGTAAGAGGAAACACTTATCCTCACAGCAATAGGTTGTCCCCGTCTCTTCCTCCCAACGCTTCTTTGCACAATATGTGACGCCTTGTATCTCCAAACACCTATGCTCGCAACATGAGATGCGCTTACTTTCCATAGTTGATGTTGCTTTGACGAGGGAGCACGATGAAGTGATGCTGTGGTCAGTGGGAATGGGGTTTATATAAACTAAGGTGAGTGGAGGGGGAAAGGTCAAGGTCATCCAAATGGAGTTTTAAAAAAGAAAAGAGTAGAAAGACTACTCTTGTGTATCTATAGCGATTTCATTGATAGTGAGTGCTTCTGTATGCCAAGTTGATCTGTACTGACAGGCTCCTAAATAATGTTTGCAAAAACCTGCAAAATGATTGTTGCACAATTTGCAGCCAGTTAGCTGTTTTAATGTGAATTCAATGCAACGTTCAGGGCAACAAGTGTACTTATGCCCTCTCATCTGGTACACATGGAATGTCTTCAACTCCGGTTTCGGCTTCTTCCAAGACTTGCACTTACACATGCATTGACCAAAAGCTTCACATTTTCTACACGCCAGGCCATCCGCAACATCAATGTCATTCGGCCATGAAAAACATTTCCGTTCGCAACAGTAGTTGAGTTGACTCTCCATGTTGCTGTGGTGAAGGTGCGCGATGAAATGATGCTGCAGTCATTGAGAGTGCACCTTAAATAAACTCAGTGGAGGGGGAAAGGTCAAGGCCATCCAAACGGAGTTTTAAAAAAGATAACTAGTCGTCCTCCTCCTCCTCATCCGTTGTACTTAGAGAGCTGTCAGACGAAGAGCCCCGTGCAGGTGCTCCCCAGATGAAAAACAAATCAATTTTAAAACGAAGACCAGGATCTTGCATCATCAATTCCTTTAATTTGTCACATACTAAGTCGACCTTGTGCAAGGTGTCAACAACAAGCTTCCAATTCGTTGGTTCAATATAACTTGTAGTAGAGTCTGCCTCGCTGATAACCACATCCTCCGGCCGTATTGGAGTGTAAAGATGTGTAAAGTTCTTTGGCTGTAGCTGAGGTTCAGGCTGGCTGGAAGTGGAAGGTTGAGTGTGGACCCCTGTCGCATCGAAATCCATAGTCATTCTACATTCAATGTTGGGGTTTTCGTTTAATACATACACCAATTTCTCATGCAACATATCCACTTCTGCCGAGTCTTGCAGATGAACATTCCAGGAAAATGGCCATTCTTCATCCGTAGTGGAGTCAACTCGAGAAAGAGTGCTGTCCGCCATGATAGCTAAGCAAGGAATGATGTGAGCTACAGACTGTGGTGACAGTATTGAAAAGTAGAGGGGGTAAACCAAAAGTACGTGGAGGGGGTATTTTCAAGGTCATTTAATTTGGGTTTTAAAAAAAGGAAATAGTGGAGGGGGAATTCTCAAGGTCATCCAATTTAGGTTTTAAAAAAAAAGGAATGAAGCTTACTCCTCTTCAGCCTCGTTGTCCCCTGCATCTTCATCAGCCTCATCTTCATCGACGTCAGACTCGCCGTAAGGATAGATCGGGGACATGGGCGAATATTGTGGAGATTGTTGACCGTTGTTGTCGTCCCCTTGCATTCTAACTTGGGACCAATCATAATTTAAATTCATTTGTATTATGATCCCAGGGTTGTCCCGCAGTATTTCCTTCATACGTTCGCAAATTGACTCCAAATAGTGTACACTATCGATCGACAGTGTCCAACCCGTACTTGTACCGACATCAGTAGTGGAGTCAGCTTGGCTGATGGTGTTGTTGTCTGCCATGGTTGCTTGTCGGACAAGGAATGACGGTTGATGTGATGCTCATGCAGGAACATGGTGAAGTGGTGGGGGGTGTGGTGGAGTAGTGGGGGAATTTTCAAGGTCATCCAAACGGAGTTTTAAAAAAAAAAAGGAAAACTTACAAAGTAACATTGAAACTTTCCAATTGATGGTGGCGAGCGTTTTCTTCTGCAACCTTGCCGACACATGTGACTATGCCGTACAGTATGAAAAGTACAACCATAATAAGGCCGAACAATAAAAGATAGCCGTTGACTATCATGATATTTTCTGAGTGGATCTGTTTTCTTCTTATCGCCCTCTCCTGCATCCTCTTCTCCAACTCGTGGACGAAGTCACAACATGCGTGAGGACATCTTTCATCTGTTGGTAGGTTTGCCATTGTTGATGTTGTCGGTGTGGCTGTTGAAGATGGAATGAGGTTTCCAATTGCGATGTGCCATGTACACCAATAGTCAAGTGGTGGGGGTAACAAAGCAGTGGAGGGGGAAGTTTCAAGGTCATCCAAATTGTGTTTTAAAAAAACCTATCTTGTTACTGAGCTTATATGTCAGTAACAAGATAGGTGTTTTTGCTCTTTTACTTCTTTAATATAATGAAAAAATATACATATTCTACAATGGTTAGGACAAGAAATACAACTGCTAGTCAGCTGAAGTAGTCCAAGTTGTCTGGCTCGGTCTTCATGGACGCTGGTGAGGAAGCCGTCGAGGAGTGTCCAGGCTCTTCCTTTGACTGCCGGGTGTTCCGTATATTGCAAGCGTAAACTTGCACATTTATACGGTAGCCTCGTGCCACCATCAGCTGCAACTCCTTGTATAAGTCGTTTAGCTCCTGCTGAGTCTTGATGCTCACCTCCTCGTAACTTGCGCAACTGACGTTGAGAGACATCCTGATGTTGCTAGGTTGGCTGCTGGAGTAGAAATGAAGCCGAGGCACAGCGTTTGGAGGTACATGGAAAAGTGGTGGGGGTGATGGTGGTGGGGGTATGGAAGATGCAATTAAACACTTCGAAACTTTTTCCATTGATACAAAGGGATGGAACAAATAGCACAGGTGTCCTTGTAGTTTTCAAATCTAAACATTGGTGCTAGAAATCCAAACTGTTTTCTACCACCTTCCTGTACGAACCGTCGAAGGTCTCTGACGGCAGCATTGCCACAAGGCCTACAAAACTTTTCCCCGTCTTGGAACCTATACCAGGAGTATCCCGAATACCCTCTATTATCTCTCTTGTACTCCTCGATATCCTGCTTTACTGTTATAGGGATATTATCTCGTAAAGCCATCTGGAATAAAGATGCGTCAGTTATAACTCGTTGTAAGCAAAGCTCGTACAAGGTGCTCATCGTTTGCTAGTTGGCAACAGAATGACCGTTTTTCGCATCCAAGCAGGTTTGAATCCTAGTGCGGTAGTGGGGGTAATTACGGTAGTGGGGGTAGTTGTGAAATGCAAAGGTCAAAGGTCAAGGTCACCCGCGAAGTTTAAAAAAAATGCAACATATCAATACGTGAAGTCTGTCACATATTGATATGTTGCATTTTTTGTTTTTTTGTTTTATTTTTTTTTGTCTTTTATGATTCGTTTATTTATAAAACATTACAACAACAACATATGTACAACATTAAAACTTAAATCTAACACTGCTGCTTGTCAGCGATGTGGATGGTCAACTCTGTAGAATTGCTACCCGTGCAGCCGTGGGACACCAGGTATAAACACCCGGGTTGAATAGAGCGAAGATCCTCGTTTTGTAGAAGATGGACGAATCTCTTGGGCAGGTACACCTGGAACTTTGGTTCATCCCCCGGAGTAAACGGTGCCTCGCTGAGACTGCAGCAGATGGCCTCCCCAACTGTAGTCTCCATCTTCTTCATAGCATGGATTATGTAGTGCTTCTCGTCTTTTAGTTCCGAGCACTTCTTTACAGGTAATATTGTTGACTTGGAGTGAGCATTGAACTGCTCGACCAAAGTCTGAAGGAACTGGTGAGATGCCATGGTCAGGTTACAGATCGTCTTCTTGCTCGGAGATGTTGTCGTCTCGGAATCTCGAGTAATACTCATGCCAGGTCCCTGTCTGCTCCCCACTTATATACTCTCCGTTACCCCCACCACTCCCCAATTCCCCACTTTGAAGGTAAGAGGCGAGTTTATAGGCATTTTTCAAAGCGCAATGTCTATCTTTATCATGTTCTGGGCTTTTTGTACAAATACATATGGTTTCCAGCATGTATTGATAATTCTTATCCAATTCCACATCATTAACCGGAACATGAGTAAATCCTTCGATCCATCTTTTCTTTTCCAGCCCCTTTGTGTAAATATTGGTAAACTTGTCTGAAAAGTGATGCATAATGTGATACAAGTCCGTGTAACTTGTAAAACCATCATACCAATCGATATGATGGAAGTGTTTTGAAATCCATCTGTTGGTAGTAGCGGCTTTACTAGTTAAAGACGAATAAGAACATGGTGGTTTAAATAAAAACGAATAAGGAACACTTGTATTCATGTCCAAAAACACAAGTTCTTTTATAATGAATCTATCATCATTACCACGAAACGCTTGAAACTCAATAATACCAGGCTTGGACTTTACTTGTTGTTCTTCTCCCTTGTCCATTTTGAAGGTCACACGTCTGCTCATTACGAAGTCAGGAGGTCAACTGATTTCCACACCACGGTAGGTACTACTTTTATACCAGGCCGTACAGTTGTTGGCGCGTTGGTGTATATTTAACGTGGGCACCGTCCCCAATAGGCCTAACCCCACAAAATGTTGGTTATTGTTTTAAAAACTAACCATTGTCATTTAAGTTTCCATCTTTATATTTTCCTTATTTTCATTTTCATCACTAACACTTGATTCTTCTCCTCCATCTTCCTCTTCTTCCTGTTTTACTGATTTCTTATGTAGTTGAGCGTACTTTTCCAATTGTCTCCACATCTGTACTTCATGAGGAACTCTATTAAATATAGAAGTATCCACAGGTCCGTATAATATAGGTGCGTCCGGTTGTTTGTCCAAAGTGTCTTCCAGATAATCTTTAATAATTGAACTTGAAAACACCAGTTGTCTCAAGTATCTTGTTATAGGTTCAGTAGCACAAGTTAAAATGAAAAACTCCTCTCGATTAAGTTGAATTTTGTTATCATGTCTTGTTGTGTCTCTAAACCGTAGCTGATGATCACCACGTTGTTTAATGATATCAATTTCCACATTTGAATCCAAAAGTCCTACCCTTGTCTTTCTTCCAAACATGTTACTACTTAAATAGCATTCTAGCAGATGCAAATGTTTCATAAACGATTCCCAAGCACTGTCCGTAAACAAAATCATTTTGGGTCCATGAGTTAAAATTACAGTAGGGGAATAATCTGTAGATTTCATAACACCGATTAAAACACTTTTATCCAAACTGGAAGAGATTGGGTAAAATATTCGCAAAAATACCTCACTCAATATGTTTGGAGAAATATTATCTTCAATATCCCTTTTTCTCTTTTGTATAGTCTTTCTTCTTTTACCTTTTTCTTCAACATTATTACTGGCGTGAAGTTGTCCGCAAACGTTTTGTTCACCTCCTTCCTGGTGACCTTGAGGATCTAAAAACTCAGATATCTCCTTCTCAATATCTACCACATTTTCAGGTGTACCACTAGGAGAAGCCATATTGAATACGATGCTACCCATACAACAGTAGGCAACAAACTGATGAGGAGCGGTCTGTACGCTCTGCTTTTATACTCGCGGAATGAAACAAAACCGGTTCTTACAATACATTTTTAACAATTCCAGTTAAAGGTGTGTATGTTACGATTTTATCATGTAGAATTAAACAGTATGCAGTTGTATTAGCCGGTATAGCATCGTTGAATTCCATTTCTATTTTTATATCCACACTTGAAGACTTTACTGATTCATTTTGTTTAGAACAATCGATTACAACTATTGGGTAGGCATCGAAATATTTGTCAGGTGGTAATAAAGGTGTATTTGTTTTACCGTAATATGAACTTTGGAATCTCGCGTACATATCGTACAATATACTGTATTTCTTCTTAGTGAATGACACATTTAAATTGTCGTATGGAAAGAATTGTGAATTTAAATAAACTTTAATATTTTTCAAGTCACAATGATCAAATTGTCCTGCATGTTTAGTAATGGCGTCTCTTCTACCTGTTTGTAAACCAAATATAATATACCTGGCTCGTTCTACATAATTCGATGTTTTAACAGTCCAAGTGTGTCGATCCGTAGTAGGTAAACTGGGATGCTCATGAAATTCCCAACTTCTAAATGGAATAACAATATCACGATCGGCTTTTAATTTTCTTAAAAGTAGCATTCTATGCTCGTCAGCCAATTTAACATGTGGAACTCTCCATACAATTTTGTCTAATTTTAATTTCCATTCTAAAGTCGCATCTGTAGTAGCATCTGCAGCTTTAATAATGTCTTTATCGTTAGAAGATCTCAACAAAACTAATTCTTGTTTAACGTTTAATATTATTTTCCTATAATCTTCAGCAAAACCAAGCAGCAAACGTAATGGAATATGAAAATCAAAATATCCATTTGGATTTGGAGTGATCGTGTCAATCGTAGGTAATACCCATCCGGCAGGTTTAAGTAAATTGGTTTCATTGGGTGTTATAGATGTTAATCCTTTTAAAGTTGTCGTAATACCTACTTTTTTAGTGGAATCAACTGTTACACCTGATATTTCATATCTAATTTCATCAAATAGGAAAGCCATAGGATTATTTATAAATGGAACTGTTGTACCAACAGTAGTACCGTCCTTTTTAGTAACTTGTCCTTCAATATACAAGTAACTTTCACATGGTAGTGTGTAAATGTCTTGATTTTGTATGGGAATACGAATTTCATCGTTATTGTTTAATTTCGATGAAGTGTAAGGGTTGTGGGTGTGATATTCTTTTTCCCATAGGGTTTCGTCGAATGTTGGACCCTGCGCTATATCCAGTATATCCATACTCGGTTAATTTTAATCCAATTCTCTCTAAGAAACGAATGTTCTCGCGTGTTAACTCCTCCACAGCTGAAGAGCTACTAATGCGGTTTCCCGTAGGTTGTTCGCTTTTAAATGTTAAACCCATGGTTTTGTATTAAAGTGTCGATTTTAAATGTAATCTAATCGTAATAGGCTCTTCTCTGAAGTCTACCAAGTTACCGTCTTGATCCAATACGCTCAACACGATGTCTGAAATGAAAGTGGTGTTCAACGGTAGATATACCAGGTTTTGTGGCTTTTCAACAATTTTAAATCCAGGTGGTACACTTGGGTAAAAAGTATGTATGATGTGGGTGTTAGCCCCATCCCTGTAAGCACCTTGTATAATGTTACAAGTTATGTCTATACTATTGACTTTTAATATTGTTACTGTTTTCTTACCGGAATGTGTTACATCTGGTTCTAAAACAGGCTCATCGTTGGAAAATCCTAATAAATCACCAATTGAGTTTGGTTGAGTGAAATCTATATAATATTTGGAAGTAATTTCAGCTTTCATCGTATTATTATTACCTTTTAATGTTATATTGTCTTTTCCCATTTTAGTTTGCAAAAATTCATTTATATGATCAATTTCATAAGAACCTGTGGGTAACCTGCACTCTTGTAAGTCTGTAAATTTTCCACTGGCATCCTTTCCCTTATAATAATGCAATACGTTATTTTTACCTTCCGTAACATTGGGGATAGAGTTGTAAGTTGTAAAATCCAATAGTGCCGCCTCCCAAAACCTTCCTTTTTGCAAGCGTAACGCTGGAAAAAGGATACTTCGTAAAGTGGACGATTTTCCTGTTAATGATACCGTATAGGAAGACATCTCAATAGTGACTGATACTTTTAGCTAGAAATTCCAAACATAAATGGCCGCATATTGAAGTATTATCAGGTTGTTCTCTTTTATAGTTATAATATATGTTTTTAGCAGATTTAAAGTAATTTTGAAGTTCTTTTGGTGGTGGCAAATTACCGAAACTATCAAAATAATATACATTGTTATTTAGTTTCTTATAACAAACCCAATGGGTGCCAGGCCCTTCAGTATTATCCAAATTTACAATTCCAGTCTCATTTTGCCACATTTTCTTTGGTAAACTGTCTTTCATAAACACACCGCGGAAAAATGGTATTTTTAAACAGGAAATATATTTAAATAATTCAATATTGGTTAATGCTTTATGTGGTATGACCAATTGATTTCTTTCATTTAATATGCACGATAAGGTCTTAGGTAAAGACCTGCCCCGTTTTTTACCATTGACCACACGGTGGGCTTCTTCCTGCCTTTTCTTGTAGATCGTCGTCTTCTTTTTATATTTCCTCCATGTTTTCTTGTGGTTGACCTCCTTTTTACTCTCCTTCTCCTCCTTCTTCCACCTCCTACTGCTGTTTTAGCCTTCATACCTGCTGTTACTGCTAAAGCTGCTGCTTTTTCTGCTATGCTAGCGTCACTTGATTTTACTCGTTGCCAAGCTATGTCCGCAAGCTTTTTGTCAGCTATTGATCTATTTTTTGAATCGGCAAACGTGGAATATGCGATATCGTGTTCTTTACAAGCCTGATCTAACTTATTTATGCCAGGATCGCCTCTTTCCAGTCGTTTTTTCAATTTAGTTCCTGGTCCGCAATACTGATAACCTCCCGGTATATGAAATTCGTATGGTAATGCGTCTATTGCTCTATTTACTATGGATCCTACTGGAATTCGTTTTAAAGCTTTACTTAACAGAGAAACCGCTGTGGACGTGATCCCACCTCCTCTCCTTACAGTGTCTCTATATGGACTGATGTACTGGAACGTCATTATTGTCCTTTTATAATCGCAATGTACAACTTATGTGTTACCTCTATGACAAGTTGGACATAAATGAAGTCGTTTATTGTGTTCTTTTATTAAATATCAAAATCACCCCAATCCGATGATCTAAACTTTTTTGTACGAGGGTTGATAAAATAGTTTTGAACAATTTCCCGTTTAATCCAAGTACCTCTCTCAGATTCCAACAAAGGAGTACGACCTGAATGAATACCAATAAGATTGTATACATCAAATAATGCATTTCCTAAAACTTTTACAAGAAAATTAACAGTGACAGCATTATCCACATGTTCAGGGTCTTTAAGGTCTGTTATACGTTTATTATTACAAGTATACACTTTGCTATCCATTTGTGATAATGTGATAGCCTGTCCTACAGTTGCAGCATCATTTGCTTCTCTTCCTTGCGCCATGTTTGTTAATTTTTTATTACTACATATAAAAAACGCATAGTAATTATTTGGATCTAGATGTACTGTTTGTCCTAAGGCAGCCGCGTCTCTATCTGCATGACCCCATGACACATTTGATAACCTTCCATGCCTGCAATCCCAATAAGCGTTTTTGTATGTCAATAAACGAAATTTTTCATTACCTTGAATAAAGTCATCCCCTTGCTTTGATAATACTTCATCTCGTTTTGCAAATCCAGTTGTTTCTTGTTTTAAAGTCTCTTTCATTTGACCCACTGTTGCACCATCAGATGGTGCTGAACCATCTTTTACATTCGCCAAACAATTGCCAAGACAATCGATAACTCCCACATCACGTATGACACAATGATCTTTTATATATTTGAGATTTACAGCATCATTTTCATTTTTTGGATAACCTATATCGTTAATAACAAATTTATAAAAAGAAAATCCATCTTTTGTCTTTTCAGGTATCAAAGAATGTAAATAGCGTCTATTTACGCTGTCTTTTGCATCTTTAGGGTCATCTACGTTGGATATACGTTTATTGTTGGCACTATACGTTTTCCCATTGAATTTTAACGTATTTTTTAATTCAGATGACAAATAACCTTTGTTTATCGCATCACCGTTTTGATTTGGTTTACCAACGTTGATAATTCTATGATCTTCTGCGTCATATGTGTTATTTTGTAGTTTTAATGTTGGCGATATCTTTTCCTTTAATATTTTTAGATTTATTGCATCGTTTTCATCCGTAGGATCTTTTATGTTTTTTAACCTTTTATTACTCATATCATAATCTCCATCAGGTGTTTGTGGTAAACCAGCACTTCTTTTTAAACTATTGGCATAATATAACCCATCCGAGGAGTAACGTCCGAACTTGTCGACACTCATGGTGCAACTGAATAGTATTCTAGGGAGTAACGCATTTTTATGAGATTACCCCACGGTTTCGGAGTTCATCCACTAAAGCCACCCATTCGTTTTCCAATCCAGTATGACCCGCTTCTTTAGCTTCATGTATTAGTTTCATTCTATCCACCAATTTATTGATATTATTGTAATAAATCACATTTGTGTTATATAGTTTCTTCATTAAACCTGTACCCGTAACGGACTTACTTCTTTTTCTTCGTTCCTGAGCACTTACATCCAAAGTGGATGCCATAAATCTTCGTTTTACAGGTTTTCTTTGTGTTAACGGCATTGTTTGTCTTCTAGTTGGTATTAACTTGGATACAAATTGTTTATATTTTAAAGACTTAGATCTAAAAGGAGGCTGGTCAGGTAAATACTTTCTCCTATATGCATTTGTCTGTTCCAAAATATTTTTATATGCTTCCATGTCTTTTTCTTTCACTACCGATACTGAAGGCTTATTTTCAAATAATAATTCAAATAATCCTTTTGTGCCCTTATACCTTTGATCACCAATGACAATATTATCATGTTCGTCAACGTTTAACGGGCTATTACCTATCATTAAACCGTCTTCTGTTAATCTCGCTCCATAACTATGGTAATTCTTATTAGGAATTGTTCCGAGTAACATTTTTACCATGTATTTCCTTCCTAAAGGTCCTTTGTTATGAATGTTTTCACCCAATAAGCTTATGTTTGACGGACCTTCCCTTGTCTCTTCTTCTTTTTCCTCTTCACTAGCAGTTGATACAACTTCATGTCCTCTTTTGGCTTTTACTTCATATAATTCTTTTATTCCACTATAGTCCGGTGATTCTAGCTCTCTTTCGGGTTCTCCACCGGTAAAACCACTATACGTAGAGGATTCCAGGTCTTCATCACTAAAATCTTCTGATTTTACATTTTCTCTTTCAAACTTCGTAATAGGTGCAATCGCATCTCCTTCCAATACAGGTTTAGCAAATTTTTTGTTTAATTGTTTCAAGGGTTCAGTAATAGGTTTAAAAGTAGATTCAAGGAATTTCTCCCTCTCGCTAATACCTAGTTTCAATGCTCTGTTTTTAGCCCGAATAGAATCACTAAGTGATTTTATTTCTTTTACTAATTTTTCTTGGTTAACCATGTTTGTAGCAAGACGTGTTGTACAACAATGAATGTGTTATACCACGTTTAATGTATTAATATAAATTTATCAAATCCTATCCTGTATCGACCATTGTTTAGCGGTTGTTCCTTCATAATTGTTAGGAACCCATACTTTTCAGCCCAAGCCTTTCCACACAACTCTTTAAATCGTTCAAATGTCATATCCGCATTTACATGATCAAAATATATATGTTTTAGGTTGGTTTCGTCCTGTTTAAATACAATTAACATGTTTGCATTGTCTCTAATGAGTTGTTTAGGTATTTTGCTGTAAGTTTGGCCAATATAAATGCTATCTATGTTGTTATGTCGACCCATAGCGAAGTAATTCCTTATTGTGTTTTGGTTTTCACAAGATACATCGTCGAATATAAACACGGAGAATGGTTTAGCTTCTTGTGGCTGCATGACACTCTCGCTTGCATTAAACTTTAAATATTTAACTTCAGGCACATTAGTCAGTATTTTTTCCAATAATTGATACTTTGGTTGTTGTAGTGATTTTGAAAATACATATAGATTGTTAAATCGTAATCCTTTAGGGTTTGTAATCAAATTGAATACTACATTAGTTTTTCCACAGTTGGAAGGTCCGGTAACCAGACAACGAACGGTGTTTGGTAACAAATTGCCATGCTTCCCACTATTGAATTCTGAATTATCCACTGTGAGTTCATCTATATTATTAATAGTAAAACTCTCTTTTTGTGGTACTATCTCCATCCTTTGTAATGGTTCAACCTAAAATGATTCTCTATCGTTATATCAAATCCTTTTTAGGTATCCAAGAATCTTCCGTCTTATTAAATCCTAACCATCGTACTTTGACCTTATCTTTTTTCCGTTGCAACACCTTTTCAACTAAATATACATCGCCTACTGTTGATTTTAACATTTCATGTCCATAAAACCCTCCTTCAAGCAATTGTCCTTTATTATCTTTTAAAATATATGTCTCAGGTACTGTAGGTTGTACTTTGAATACAGTAAAAACCTCATTGGTCCAATTTGGCAGGTATCTTTTACTGAATACACCTTTATATTTACTTATTCGCACTTTATCACCCACATTAAATTTTTTAGGCTTTAGTTTTTCAACTTTTGGTTTAGTATTCGTTTTTATACGTTTTAATACAAGGTTTTCATTTTTACTAGTTACTTGGTTTGGTTTCATCCCGATAGTCCTATGAAATTTGTTATTGTAATCGTTTATAAGTTTTGGTAACATATCAATCCATATGTGCGATCCTCTGTTGGAAAACATTTTATACATTGCACTTTTTAAAGTTCTGTTGAATCTTTCGATTATTGAGGCTTTTACTTCTGAATTGGTTGAATAATGGTTTATATTGTGTTTTTTCATTAAATTTGCAAATTCCTTATTAAAATATTCTTTTCCATCATCTGTTTGTAAATGTTTAATAGTATGTTTGTCTCTTTGTATAGCTGTTTCCATTGCTTTTGTAACACTTTTGCCACTTTTATCTTTTAGTGGTAAAGCATCTGCCATTTTTGAAAAACAGTTAATAACAGTCAATATGTATTTATATCCTTTATTTTGTTTGCTATAAGGAATCATTTCGATTAAATCCGCTTGATATAAATCATTAATTCCTTTTATCACCGTATTTCTTCGTGGAAACTTTCTTCTTGCAGGTTTATGAAGTTCGTTGACAATTTGTTGCTTCAAGTCCTTCATATTGCAGGTTTCAATGTTTGTTGTATCACATGTATAATCACAATGAATGTTGTTTTAAATATTCACATCATTTATATGGGTCAAGGTCATCCAAACTTGTGTAAAAAAATGGGGAACACGGCGTTGGACTTGCCGTGTTCCCCATTTTTTTACGGAAGGAGAAAGGAATAAGGTCGTAGTTGTAGAAGGACGAAGAATAGGTTACTAGTTGATAGGGTTTAGAGAGTAGTGGCCAAAAGGAAGAGTGTGGATTTTGTCGGGCATAATGTATCTTTTATCATCCCGAGCTGACAACGCTTTTTTAATTTCGGTGACACTGTAGACTTGATGCTTGAAGCTTCGGATATTGTTGAATGTTGCTGATATCGTAGTATCTTCAAACAAACAAGTCTTGTAGTGGTCAAATGTCACGTGTTTTTTCAAATAAGATGTCTTCACTCCTTTTGCTTTCTTCACTGTCGGTGTGTTGTTCTCGTGGTACATCTTAAATGAATACAATTTCGCCATCAGCGCCACTATTTCTTCTAAAGGCATTCCATTTGCTTCATCTTTGAATTTTCCAATTACTTTTTTATATTTTTCATTAAAATTTGGATGGTTTTTCGGATAGTCAGAAAAATCGAAATCTTCTTTGTATGGAAAAGTCCTTAGGTCTTCATACATGTCCAAAGTCTTTATCCAGTAGATAAACGCGTCCGTATCCATGTATGCGACTCCAATGTTTTCCCTTCCGTAATGTTTAACCATTTTGTTATAATGGAAATCATACATCAGGGTTTTACTTATATCCAAAATCGACATACCTATGTATAACGGACGGTCCATGACTATTGTTGTTTTCTTCATACTGACAGCGACTAGATTTTCGTTTATAATCATGGATGTTCCGAAATTTGGTTTTTGCACTAATTTTTCCAATTTCCTAGGATCACTCACTAATTTTACATTTTTGTGTTTTCTTTTGTTCTCCAAGGTCTTCCCAAAGATGGCATTGTTCATTAATTTATAGAAGTCCTTTTCAAATGCTGTTGTCGCTGCAGCTCTTCTTGCAGTGTTGGAATCAATATATGGTTTCAACCAACAAGACTGGGTGAATTCAATTGCTCTATGAATTCTCACTATACGTAGACCCAATTCAAGAGCCTGTTGAACTACCCAGTAGTGAGCCACATAGCGATCCTTATTCTCCAAGGTCATCATCAATTTTGGCCATCTTCCTGTCGGTGAAACTTCAGTCTTGGCTAGGAGAGGCAAGTCGTAGTGATGGTCATGAAGGTGCTCTGGATATTCGAAATCACAGTCCAAAATATAGCCTTTTGGACCATTCTTTGGAATCTGTGAGATGTCTCCAATGGTGGCCGGGTCGATCCATTTGAAGTCAGCGTAGGGAAGCGGATTTGACATTGCCCAACCATAAAGGTTGTTTGCGTCAAAGTAGCCAAGGTAGACCGATGGTTGTTGCTCGTCGAAGCCGGGGATGTACTTGTTGTTGGCTTTGACATGACGTGTTACAGCTTGTGTCAAACCGCCCCGTACACCAGATTCCATCATGAGCACCATATCGATATCCGTTAGAAGTTCCAGTCGACAGTTGGTTGACTTTAGCATAGCTTGCCATGCTAATCCTGGAGATGTGTACGAGTGTAGAGGGTCCAGTCCATAGGCGGAGAAGCAGGTGTTTCGGAATTCTTCCATCACATCGCACAGCAGAGTTACGTCCAATTTTATATAAAAGTCAGAATATTCCCCTAAGGTTTGAATGTTTAGTTGGTTCCAAACATTACAAGCATGATTGTAGTCTTCAACGGAGATTTCACTTTCGTTTAATTTGCTGTTGAAGGCTTCGATCGGTGGTAGACTGGTTTCTTCAAATTTTTCTGTAGATGTTATGTAGTCGTAGGGGAATACTCCTTTACGTAATACTAAGTCCAATTTATCTTCAGGTACAATCTTGCTGGTTTCTTTTAGGTCTTCTCTTCGTAGATTCTCAGACAATCTGCTCAAACTAGATGGCATAAATCTATAAGAGTCTACAAAGCGAAGTTTAATTTTACCTACGGTTTTTGAGAAACTGATGTACTTTTCCAATGTTGTAGCAAGAACATCAATTTTACCATCATCTCTTCCTAACTCTGGAATAATGAAGTGGGAGTCGTAGCCGCTAAGATTGTGTAACACGACAGGGATAAAGTGGGGCAGTTTGTAATTTATATTGCATGAATTACAAGCAGCTCCTCTGTATAAACCTGTCAGGTGATCGTGATCTCTTACTTTTGGATTTTCTTCACTGAAGCTCTTCTCGCATAGATAACATCTTGATGCCATATTGTATTCTTCTTGTTGATTCTCATTCAAAGGTTCCATAGGTACGACATTACCATACAAGCGTTGTACCTTTTCAGCAATGTCATACAACTGGTCTACGAAATACTTAGCGGCTTCTTCACCACGGTAAAGTATTGGAGTGGATGTTAAACCATAGTTTTGCAATTGGTTTTCAGACAAGGTTGATTTCACTATTAGACAAAAACTGTTGGGTTGATGCAACTGATATTTTGTTCTTCTAGTCACTTCACCGTCCGGCAGCTCCTGTGGTACTAACGTAGATTCAAAATCTGCGTAGATGACTACTGGAATCCGATATTGGTGAACTGTTTTGTTAAATTGGATACACGCTCGAGATG
Organism: Neoaliturus tenellus; assembly: GCA_030545055.2. NCBI lineage: Eukaryota > Metazoa > Arthropoda > Insecta > Hemiptera > Cicadellidae > Neoaliturus > Neoaliturus tenellus. The sequence goes on from CM061533.1 coordinate 83,701,886, forward strand.
GTGGTGGCAGACTAATCTTCACTTCATAATTTTCATTACAAAGTCTTTTGTGTTCTATCAACCACTCTAATCCTCCTTGTCTTATTTCTTTATATGTGAAACAAAAACATCTTTTACACACTGTTAACCTACGCCTCTGTTTTGATAATTGATTTCGAATCAAGGATGCAAAGTCCTTTATCCACACATAATGTGAAATTTCACCCTTAGTGATCAGTAGCAAATCAGTGTGGTTTCTTTGCTCAACTTTTACTACCCGCAAAGGATAAACGTTGTTCGAATCATCCAGACCGAAAACATTCACTGAAACGCCAGGATTTTTCTTTTCAAATTTGTCTATGTCTTTCAATGTAACTGGGTAGGTGAGGCCTTGAAAGTTGTAGCGGTGTTCATTTTCGTAATACTCTCTACCAACTCTTTCAGGATGATCTTTAACATACTTGGTTAACATTGCATACTTAAAACATTCATTACCTTCATTTTGCACATTCCTACACGATTTAGTGTTTTGGATTTTCTTTGGTAAAGGGATAAAACTACTACCCCTTAAACCATATCCATGCTTGTGAACCCTTACATCCATACCTTCAATTGATGACAAAGTCCATCCAGATCCTCTTCCTTCATGTTCTTGAAGTTTTGTTATAAGTTCTTCCAAGCATTCTTCAATAATATCATCGATGTTGGAGGTGAAGGTAAGGGTTCGGTTTTTGGTAATGAACGCTCTCAATGCTGTTTCACCATCAGTATTGTTAAACATAGCCTCTAACACCATTCCAAATTTAATAAAATTTAATCTTTGTAGTTCTTCCCTCAAGGTTCCACCAACAAGTTCCTTAGCCTGGGTTATAAATGTTTCCAGTTCCAATTGAACATTATTAATTTTAAAATGTGTTACAACTCGTCCTGGCAAGGCCGTGGTGCGCAGTTGTTTCACATCTTCTAGTTCTTCTTCAGTGTCCTCTTCTTCAGTGTCTTCTTCTTCAAAAGGTCTTCTAGCAGTAGATGGTCCAGCACCAGCAAATTGGATCACACTAGGTCTTCTTCTTTGCATTTGCTGTAGATAGCTGTCCCAGTAATCCGTCTGCTTCTGGTGCTCTTCCAAAAACCGGTCAATTGAGTCTAAGTCTATTTCATCCATGGTAATATCTTCTTTTCTATCTTCGTCTTCATGTAATTCTCTGTGTATGGTGAAAAGATCTTCGTCTTGAAAGATTTCCCCACAAATGTCGCAAAGAGCCATTTCAAACAGTTTGGCTTTGAATGCACACTCTGTGAATGTCCACGCAATAATGAGCAGCGCACTCCACCGGGACCCTTTATATCCGAGGCAGATAGGTGGGGAAAGTGACGTCATATGGAAACAGGTTATCACTCATGTGCTAAATTTAGCCTTTACACAACCGTTTGTAATACATTTATCAGTAGGCTTGATAAATTGATGATATTTGGTCTAGATTCAATAATTTGTACAAGTTTTTTCAAAGACGTCTGTTTGAGCAAGTTTATGTAGGTCAAGGTCAATTGGAATTATTATTTTGAGCGGGGGATAGAGCACTAAGCAGTATCATTTACTACAAAGTGCTCTATCCCCCGCTCACATTCTTTTTTTAACTTTTTGTTTAAACTTTTTACAAGGGTGAAACATCACCATCAGAGTCGGAATCATCCTCATCACGGAATAGGTAGCGATGACAATACATAATTCTTCTGGCAACTAACATCCTATCCATTGGACGATGGGGAGTGTCTTGTTCTTGTTCTTCTTCTTCTTCGATTTCCAATTGGAATTCCATTTCCGACTCAGATGACGACTCTAATGTTTCGTAGGCGTGCAAGTCCACCTCATTGTCCGTTGAACCAGCTTCGTCAGAGTCCGTTTCAATATCCATTATCTCTTCCTCCTCCTCTTCTTGATCAACCGCAGGTAGTTGGTCCTCTACTTCTATAATTTCTAGAGGTATTACCTCCAGAATAGAGACAATTCTGTTGCGATGGAACACGGTGTTGTCAAGTGGAGCCATGGTATGGAAGTGTTGTATCCATCCAATTTGCTTACCCTTTTTATACCCCCACCAACTATACAATTTATGTGGGTCAAGGTCACGTAAAGATACCCTTTGAGCGGGGGATAGACCACTAAGCAGCATGCTAGTCCATTGCCGCAAAGTGATCTATCCCCCGCTCTGTTCTACAAAACCTCAATCAAGTCCAAGTCCAAGTCCTGTTTAACACATTTTATTCTAATTCCATATCCAATTTAAAAATTTCAATTTCACATGGTTTACACTCCTGATGTATCAAACACTCCAGCTCCCTAAACATATCGTCCAGTTCGTCCAAATTATGATGTCCTACTTTTAACACATGAAGGTGGTTCATGCTTTGCATTGTAGCATGACCATCAACAAACAAGTTTCTTTTCCACGCTAACATAAACTGGCAGTTTTCTTGAAAGATTTTTCTCACCAAACAATCATACACAGCCGTCAACATGTCTCTACAATCTTCATAGTGTACCATCACAGAATACCTGTCCAAGTTAGCACCAAGCAGCGATCCACTCATTGTTTCTAGCGTTCCACTGGAAGGTCCAAAGCAGAATGAAGTCGAGATGTATAGACCCCCTCTTTTATACCAGTTAACCGGTTGTCCTTGCTGTAAAGTGGGTCAAGGTCATCCAATGCTACCCTTTGAGCGGGGGATAGACCACTAAGCAGCATGCTAGTCCATTGCCGCAAAGTAGTCTATCCCCCGCTCTGTATTCTACACACACACACACATGTCCCTGTCCAAGTCTTTCATTACATACCCAATATATATTCAGTTCCTTCATCATCACTATCACTCATCACTGCTTCCACAAACTCCACAGGATTAAAGTTAAATTGTTTCAATTGTTCTTTTAAGTTTTCAATTTGTTGGTCCTTTACTTCTAAAACACTGTGAAGGTGTGATATGTAGTCCGCTGCCTCGTTGATGCTTGCTACTCTCTGATCGCCTAACTTCAAGCTGGGAACTACACCCTGCAGCCTGTAGTACGCCATACGCCTTTCTTGCTCCTGCCGTTGACCAGGACTGAGCAAGCCTTGCCCGTCTTGGCTCACCTCCAGCAAGGTCCGTAGCATTGGAGCTTTGCAGGCGTTTGCCCGAGCAACAGTTATGCTGTGGAATGGTCGAGCAGGTCCACGAGTAGCAGGCAGGACGTTGGCAGCACGCCTTCTTGAAGAAGAAGAGGAAGCCTGAGAAGTTTTGGAGTTGAAAGCCATGTTACAGTGCTGTATTCAGCTAAGCGGTACAAAGCAGAATAACCAAACTGCACGTTTATACCCGTATATATACACTTATCAGTGGTGGGGGTACTAGCTAGCCTTGGTAAAGTGGGTCAAGGCCATCCAAAAACATTACCAGAACGGGGGATAGATCACTAAGTGGCATGTTAGTCCAATGCCACAGAGTGATCTATCCCCCGCTCTGTATTCCGCATTCACACACACATTCATACAAACACACAAGTCCCAGTCCGAGTCTTTACCCACACACCTATCCACTCTCATCCTCACTAGCATCACTGTCCACTAAAAGATCTTGACACTTCATAATTAGTCTGTCATATTTTCTCAGGATTGAATTTGCCTCACGGATTACATTCTCTAACACCCTATCCTTTTCCTCTATAATTTCATTGTACGCTTCAAATACATTTGGTGGTGTCTGTGTAGATGCATTTGATGTGGTTGGTTGCGGGTTGGTAGGAGGCCGGGCCGAGCTGGAGGCTCCACTGCTGCAAAGCTCCTTCTTCACAGGGCCAAAGCCGGAAATCCGGACGCGACTCCTTACATACCAGGCTGATCTAGAGGCTCCACTGCTGCTGCACGGGTCCTTCTTCACAGGTCCAAAGCCAGAAAATCGGACTCGACTGCTTAACAGAAGGCTCGATCGGTTGGGCCCAACACTTGAGCTAGAAGCTGAAGAGTTTCCAGACATGGTGCGAGGTGTTCTGCTTAACGGATGCAAGCTGAATGAGCGGACATTGGATTACCACTCCTATATATACCTATTTGTAGTGGTAGGGGCGGGGTGGAGGAGGGGGTGGGGGAGGGGGTGGGGGAGGGAATGGGGAATTTGGGGGGGGGGGATAGCTTAAGGATTTCCACTAAATTTCCCTTACTCTTCCCGGTCATCGGTTTTACATACCTTTAGCAAACCCATCATTTTGGTTTCTTCAATAACTTTACACAGCTCAAAGACCCAAGCAAACAGCTCATCTATGTTGTTATAATTAATTTTTGTCCAGTGTTCATACTTATGAGTTTGGTTGTTTATAATACATAGATAAAATGTAGACCCATCTCGTCTTATACAGTGCTCAACTTCCATTCTATGCCGATTTAGCACTTCCCAAACATTGTGTGGATCTATCAAGAAGTCACCACCTTTGTAATTGTACCGTGACATGTTTACACGGAGTACAGAAACGGACTGAAGCAAATGAACGGCTCATACAAGCTTAGTAAGAGCATTAGAGTGGGGGGTATCACGTGATACACGACATTAGTTGTAAGGTTAGCACTTTACTTTAAACAGTAATTTATATGGGTCAAGGTCATTCAAACTTTGAAAAATTTTTACCTCCAAACACTTGTAGCAAGCTACAAGTGTTTGGAGGTAAGTTTTTATTTGTTAAAGATTTTCGTAACTTAGTCTTCACCCTCAAGGACACGGTTTGAGATTGTCCCAGTGACTTTACATCACCGCCAGGTTAAAGTATTATACAAGTCAAGTTTTTTTTTTTTATTATTTGACTTGTGTAATACTCCTCTCCCTTACTTTAAGAGGGTTAGGACTAAATTTGGAAAAAATAATTTGGAAGAAGAATTTTTGTTTTTTTAAATATCGTCCAACACAACCTAACAATTTAGAATTTCTTTTGGTAGGCCTACATCCTAATCCATTTCCCACACAGATTGGCATCCTTCCCTTCGTATTAGATAGCCTTTTTTATGGATGAAAAATTGTCTTTGTACCATCCGAACGGGTACTTTCATTGTATGAAGGCTGCCATCACCTTTTACAATGATTTCTACTTTGGCATCAAAAGCTCCATAAATTTGAGCAATAAAATAATATTTTTCATCCATTTTAAGTCTTCTAATATCAAGCGGTTGCGGACTGTGGGGATGTCTGGGTTGGGATGTTTTAGACCTAATGTTGTTAAGACTGTAGGGTCTTACTCTCGGAAGATTGATGTTTTTGTTCAAGTGCGTTTGGCAACGGTCTTTATCTAAAACAGCAAACTTCTGACAGCAAAGAATCCCAAAGTCTTTTGACATCCACACGTAATCGCATTTATTACCCTTGCCAGCAGGGAGTTTAACACGCTTACGTTTTTGTGTTGGACGCTTTACTGGAGTGTTTTGGAGCTTGTCAGGTTTAGGCTGGCTAGAAGGAATGGGGGTGGGAGGTGAAGGTTTAAGTAGGTCAAAAGGTAGGCTGCAGACAATTTTGGGTGGGGTAGGTGAACGGGTTAGGTCGATTGAGGGAAGTTCGGGGGAGAAGATTGATTTACGGGGTGGTTTGGTTGGTGTAGGTGGCATGGGGGATATGGGTGAGGGACATTGGGATTTGGTGTAGGATAGGATTTTCTTAGTTCGACTGTAGGGGGTTATCCTCGACCTTGGCGCCTCTTCGAACACCGCAGACTCCGATCCCGAGTCCGATAGCAGAGAGAGTGCTGGAGAGGCTATCAGGACTCGTCCGCTGGGGTTCTTTGAAGATGCCGCAGGTGCGCCAGCCTCTTCCGAAGCCGAAGGTGCGCCAACCTCTTCCAATGTTGGTGGCAATGGTGAAAGGCTGGGCATCGAGGCAGGCTGCGGTGGCGGCGGCGGTGGCGGCATCGTCAGGCAGCTCAGAATCTGCGCTGTCATGAGGTATTCTAGGATCGGAGCGGACGACGATGAGGGCTGAGGCGTGTTGGCCGAGGTTGAAGAAGCTGGTGGGTAATTCTTGAGCTTAAGACCCATCTTGATGAAGCAAATAAATGAAGAGTAAATATGAAAAGAGTAAATATGAAAAGAAGATTGAAATAAGTAAATAAAATCTCAGGAGCGAGAGAGGACCGTCCGGTACGGGAACCTGGACAGGAATGAGAAGTGCATGCCACCCGGCCGCCTTATATCCCCGCCGGGGCTGCCACGCCCAGGATATCAGGGGTGGGGGTGGGGGTGGGGGTGGGGGGGGGGCACTTTTTGTCGGGGGGGGGGGGGTTCGCACTTTTTGTCGGGGGGGGGGGTTCGCACTTTTTGTCGGGGGGGGGGGTCAATTTAAAACAATAAGCCTCACTTAAGGCGTTTATGTTAACATCGCTGAAGCCTCCAAAAAAGACACACTTATAGACGAGTCAAACCTTGTGTGTTACTTGACTTGTACATTTTTTAAAAGAGCTTAATATATTTACCTTGTTAATAAGACCTGACTGTTAAAGAATTTTGAAAACTTTTATATATTTAGGTCAAGGTCACGGTAAAACTTTAAAAAATTAAGCCCCACACCCCCGATGGGGGTGTGGGGCACTTGGGTTGTCATCGCTGTAGCCTCCAAAGAGACCCAACTATGACAACAAGGCAACATGTCGTGTTCCCTTCGCCACGCAAGACTTGTAAACATTTACTGCATTGTCTTTTCAATAGCTAACAAAACATTTACTTAATTTTGAGAGAGGTTGAGGACAGCCCTAGTGGCTTACGCCCTCGGTCCGAGTGCAGGGGCCACCGCAAATTGGCCACAGCTGTGGTCTGCATGTCAGCATACAAACGGACCGAGTCCCAAACCCAGCCGCAATATTGCATGCCTGAGAGGACCCATGCTAAAATTGGTTTAAAATTGTTTTACACGGGGGTCTACTCCCGTACCCTACCTTTACTATTTAACTTTATCAATGCAGTAAATTTTTATAAATCTTTGTGGGTCAAGGCCACACGGACATTAAAAGAATTTCGGCCCCCGTACATCCATGGCGAACCACGAATGTTCGGGGGCCTTGGGGACTAAAAACACAAATAGCTAACAAAGATTCATTTACATAATTTTGAGTTTCCAGAAGGGAAACAAGAGGTTGAGGACAGCCCTAGTGGCTTACGCCCTCGGTCCGAGTGCAGAGGCCACCGCAAATTGGCCACAGCTGTGGTCTGCATGTCAGCATACAAACGGACCGAGTCCCAAACCCAGCCGCAATATTGCATGCCTGAGAGGACTCATGCTAACGTTGGTATAAAATGCTTTTACACGGGGGCCTACTCCCGTTCCCTGACTTTACAATTTACTTTGAGCATTGAAAAAGCTCAAGGGGGGATTGCTAAAACAAGCGTATACACTTTACAAACATATAACACACTTACAACACACAATTGAGCTCAACGTAGTCAATGCTGGAACAAGCACATACACATTAAACACATATAACAAACAAGACACAAAGGATAAAAGACACAGGAGACATAGGGTACAAGTAAAACACTCTCATATAAATCAATTCCCAATACCCAAACGCAAGCGCAATATCTTACAACTAATACAAGTCTTAAAGTTAGAGTAGACTTCGCTAAACACTGAAGGCGCCATTCAATGTTTAGTGATGCCTATGGCGGTCCGTCCCGGTCGTTCACGTTCAACGCGCGGGAGCGGACTGCGAGCCGGCTCTGGCTGGACCCCCTTATATCCCCGCCGGGGCTGCCACGCCCAGGATATCAGGGGTGGGGGTGGGGGTGGGGGTGGGGGGGGGGGGTTCGCAATTTTTGTCGGGGAGGGGGGGGGGGTTCGCACTTTTTGTCGGGGGGGGGGGGTTCGCACTTTTTGTCGGGGGGGGGGGGGTTCGCACTTTTTGTCGGGGGGGGGGGTTCGCACTTTTTGTCGGGGGGGGGGGGGGGGGGCTCGCACTTTTTGTCGGGGGGGGGGGGGGTCAGGTAAGTTAAGTGGGTCAAGGTCACCCACAACACTTGTACTCTAAGTGTTGGCTATACCCCCACCACAACTGGGTCCCTAGGCTGCACAACACCGCTTCGCCAGTATGTCTCCGGCTTCCATGCGGTGCGTCTCGCTGTTCTCTAGCTCTCTATATGTAAGTAATTTTACAAGTTCTGAATGTAGGTCACTACACTTTAACTCTGGGACGATATCGACTTGTAGTGTTTCAGTGTTTTGACTCAAGGTCATCACACTTTAACTCTAGCACATCGGTTATCGTACCAGAGGTGCTCAATAACCTAACTTGTAATGTTTAGGGTGGCGTTTGCACGCCACGTTGTATCGCCATGAGTGTCCAGTCCAAGTTTTAAGTTAAATTAATTTTACTGTAATCTTTTCCATTTCCGCTTCGTTTTGCCAAAGTATAAGGTGTCGCTTAATAAAGTGGTATTTCTCTAAAGTTATAGGAGATTGCAGGGATACAATTAGTTTATTTAGGAGACTCTTCATCTTGGAGTTTAACACAATTTCCACTTTGACTTTGCTTCCTCGGCTCTCACAGCCTAAGCTGTACAGAAATGTTTCTTCTAGTGCCAACTCGGGCCAAGAGAACAGTGTGTTGACTGTAGGACAGCTCATGGTGAAGTGATGCGATACTCCAGCGTACCACCTCACCTTCCCCCACCACTGTGACCTTCCCCCACTCCTGCTGTTTCCCCCACCTCTTTTCCCTTGACTCATGCGCTACAAGCAGTCTCTCAGTATTGTGCGGACTTTTGTGAGGGGAAGCCATGTCGCGGGACGCTTTAGGTAAGAAACTTAGCCGTGTTAAGACTTTGTTAGTTGCTCACTGTCCACCACTCAAAGTTAAGAGAGTTTCGACTTTAGCTAAGTGGCGCAAACTGTTGCGCGGACACCCTAAGTTTTATACAAAACAGACTAATGTCAGTTTTACTGATGAGGATTTGTTTAAAATATTGGATGAAATGACTTTTCCTTGCAAAATTCAGTTAGTTACTCCCATTCCTGACGGTTTAGAGTCTTAGTCTCTCAAGCCAATATACCTAGCATACACAGAGCCTGACAGTCAGTCACTCGATGGCTGTCGTGGGGTGCGCATCGGTGTCGGCGCTCCGTTGTTAAGTGTTCAAGGTCACAGTAACATAAAATTGCGGGCGTTGTACTGGTTCAAGGTCACCTGAGGGATAACCGATTGCCCATTTAGGCAGAGTCATGTCAGAAACTCGAGTTTAACTTGGCACTTTTGCCGTTTCTCGTCGAAAATTCGCTCCAAGTGGTCAAGGTCACGGGGACTCTGACTGAAACTCGGAGCGTAGTGCGAGAAACGGCAAAAGTGCTAAAAAATTTTAAGTTTCTGCGTGACCTTGACCTTAGTGGCGTCGGTGACGTCGTTTTGATGACGTAAGGGGTGATGACGTCATCAGCACGTCATTTCTGTGACGTCATGGGTGTGATGTCATCGAAATGACGTCATTAGTGATGACGTCATCGATTGCGTCATCGATGACGTCATCGATGACGTCATCGGTGAGGTCATTGACCTCGATGACGTCATCCCTCAGGTGACCTTGAACTGGGCCAGCGGCCGCAATTTTACACTACTAAGGTGTAAGACCAGGTCTATTTTCATGAGTTCGCGAACCAGCATTGTCGGATTATGGGAACGGGGTTTTATGGGGTTTTTAATGGGTTTTTGGCATTTTTGGACCTAAATTTTCAAAATTCATCAACTTTAACAAAAACCATTTAAAAGAGCTTAAAAAAACAAACAATTTAGTATTTTGAATCTTTAAAATAGCTTAACTTGTTATAGAGAAAATTCAAATCAAGTTTCCCATGTTATTCTTATGGGTAAATCTTTAAAAAGTTATATATTGCTTATTTATCAACATATCTTAATAAAAATTTGTATGAACCTTCACTAGGTGGTGAGTAATTAAGATTTGATCAAAAACCCACATGGCAGCAAACCTACATGCTAAATCCCACGGTATTCTCATGGAAAATAAGTGTATAAAGGGAGCAAGAGAGATGAAGATAATAAGGTATCTGTTCCTAATCAGCTGATCAGCTGTCTTCTGCATATTTGTCAAATTTGAAATGTTTATGTTTTGTTATTTGTAAACAAATCATTCCTTTTTACTTTCTCCCCCTATACCATAGTATATGGAGAAAGTATTGTTTTCGTCAAAATTTTCGAATTTGAGTTGTTGGTGGTGGATTTATCCATTTTGGTTCCCCCTGAGTCCAAAAAAGTGGTTTTCGGAGTGATGTCTGTGTGTGTGTGTGTGTGTGTGTGTGTGTGTGTGTGTGTGTGTGTGTGTGTGTGTGTGTGTGTGTGTGTGTGTGTGTGTGTCAGGATGGATACAGAGCTAGAGAATGCCCCAATGGTCCGATTTTGGTGAAATTTGGTACGTAGGTCCAACTCCACGATAATTCCAGGCGTTTTTTTTTTTTAATTTTTTTTTAATTTTTGATTTTTAAGGGTAGTTCACCCCCAAAAACCCTCAAAAAACGTGAAAAATCAAAATTTCTCAAAAACGGCTCTAACGATTTTGGATTAAAATTTTGTGGTTTATTAAGATTAAAATTCTGAATAAAATGACACCACCCGCATCTCCAAGAAAATGCGCGTTCAAAAGTTATACAATAAAAAGTGTTTAAAAAATCAATTTTTTGGATTTTCAAAATAGCCGTAATCTTGAAATAAATTTTACTTATCACCATTAAATAAAGCTTAAAAAACTAAATAATTCAGTATTTTAAATTATTGCTCTACGTCAAGTGGTTGCGGAGAAAATTCAATTTTTCGTTTAGTGGTAAACGCAGTACGTTGTTATAAGTCACAGACGTATAATAATAATAATAATAATAAATTTTATTCCGCTGACAAATTTACATTGTATGGGAATTTACAAAAAGTCTTTCTATCTGATTCACAATTTAAAACTCACAATTCCGGATTTTTCAACAAGATAATTCATTGTTAATTCATTTAATACTCTAAACTTTTTCAAGTCTTTTAATTAATTTCAATTGCTTATTTTCTTCTTTCTTTCTTCTTCTTTTTTCTTCTTTCTTCCTTCTTCTTTCTTCTTTCTTCTTTCTTCCTTCTTCTTTCTTCATCTCTACATTCATTCACATTGGTTTGTTTGCCTATCCCTTAATTTCGATTGGTTTTTAATTATACTCTTCCTTCCTTGAACTTTCTCCTTTCTCTGATGTCTCCTTTTCAGTTTGGGCGTCTCACCGAGAACAAAACAGACAAGGACGAAAGAGTGTGTAATATTTATGATTTTATTATTAAAGACAATTATTATGTACATATTTGTTATTTATGAATAAGTTTATTATTATGTTATTAGGTTGTAAATTATCTATGGATATTTTTTTTCAATAATATTTTAATTAAATTTTATTTTACCTATCAATTGATGGGAAACAATCAGCATTACTACAGCCCGGATGCTTGGGATGCGTCATATTTCCCAATAAAATGTAAGGAAAATGAATTATTTATGAATTTTAAATTCATATGTATGATTTTGTGGCATAATATTTATCTACATTGCATATTTAACATTGCAGAGTTTTTTTTTTTTTTTTTTTACTTATTGTAAAGAGACCTTCAGCATCATACAGCCCGGTTACTTGAATGCTTTAGATCCCACAGAATATTAATATATCATAATTTAATCGTTCAATAATAGTAATTTAAACATTTTAAACACTCTGACGTTCAGATGACACTGTGCCAAAATAATGTGGAGTTAATATAATCTGTTATAAGGTAAATCAATTTAATCCAATAAGTTTAATGCTTCTATTTATTTTGTGATAAATTAGGGTTGGTTGTAATAGTGTTCATTAAATTCACTTATTGAGTAAAAAGAAGCATCAATCAAGAACTTTTTTAGCTCGTTTTTAAATTTAGTTTTGTCTGTAATATTTTTTATTTCGTAAGGTAACTTGTTGAAATAAGAAGCGCCTATATTTTGAGCTAGATTACAGTTTAGTAATAACCTTTGAGATTCCTGTCTTAAATTATTTTTCCCCCTAATATTATGCAAACGCATAGATTCGGTAATGTAATCATTGTTGTTGAATCTAGCAAACATTATGACTTCAATGTTTGTCATAAAACACCCATCTTAAAAAGCATTAAGCAATGAAAGGGATAATATTTTATATTTATCTAGCTAACATAACCATCTACATAAAACAGTAGTGTATCAAAACATATAAGTATAACAGTATAACAGTAGTGTATAACAACGTATAAGTCACACACGCGCGTAGGGTCAAACTCGCGCTGCTCAGCTGGTAGCTATCAGACTGAGCAGTGGCGGATTTACGAAGGTTGGGGCCCTAGGCCAACTTTTCTGTGGGACCCCCCCCCCCTCATCACTGACCAAAGTATGGCACTAAAATCATCAAATTAAGCTAAAATTGGCTAAAATTATCCTTAATTTTTTTTTCCTCTGGTACGAGTAAAATGTAATTGTATGTGTACACTCTGATCTCTGAGAACGAACTCGTCTTGAAAAGATGCTGGATTATCCAGCTGTTAAATGGTGGTGGGGAAGGGGCAATGATATGTTTTATCATTGACTATATTTATAGTAAATGGATCTATGCTATAACTGGAGTCACTAATCTCTATTCAAACGTTTGTGAAAAGCGTGCCGCTGTATTTTAGGGATGTTATGTCCGTTACGTTGGTCAAATTACTGTTGGTGGGAGGCTATCAAAATAGTCAATATATCTATCCGTACTCAATTTTACCAAACTGTATTCAATATTTTAGGTGCATTGGGGTCCTATTTATCTTAATTACTTTGTTAATATTATTATAATGCTACAAATGTGTTGCTTTCAGAATTTTGATACTTTCACAAAATGGTAATGGTTTTAGAAAATCTTTAAATTAAACTAACATTAATTTTAATGTCGTCTAGATTTTGCGTTTTGACAGCGTCTCACCAATAGCAAACTGGCAACCAAAAAAATATCAATGGGAAAGCGGAGCACTTTTTAACACCGAGAGCTAGAAGTGACTTTAGTTAGTTTTAATAAAGAGCCCAAAGTTGCCGCCGCCTCTCGTGCCGTCACCCAGTGTTGCCACCCACCAATATGAATGTGACGTAACCTAAAGGTTCATGATCACCCGAAAATGACATGGGAAACGGCAGACGCCTCAATGACTTCACCAAAGTCTCTCTGTTGTGTTGTGAATTTACGTTTTTCAATTACAACAGTCTGCTAAAAAAAATCAGGGTCAAATCTTATGTTCATTTTTACAGTGCAAGTACATCCTTAAAAAATATATATGTATGTTTGGACCTCCGTGCGGCCCCCCTGCAGCCCGCGGCCCTAGGCCAGGGCCTAATCGGCCTAGTGGTAAATCCGCCACTGAGACTGAGCCATCAAGACATTAATGTTTGAAGCTTTTAACCATGTTTTTATATTGTTGGGAGAAAGTATGTGTCAGTTATCTGATACCGTTTATTCATTGAAGCTTTGGATGTCCACTTTTATTACTGTTAAAAAAGTCATTTATTGCAATATAAATATTAATATATAAATTATTAAATAAAAATAATTTACTCAGAAATATAATGCTATTAACCCTTTAACGCCCAGCGTTGTTTTTATACAACACCGTGTTTCTGCCTATTTTTCTCAAAAATTATTTGTTTGAACCACAAAAGCCCACTGTTGGTTTAAAACAACACTGATTTAGTTCAGAAAATCACCACTAGATAGGAGTTTAGACCAGTTGTCAAAGCAACAGAACATTTTCTTCAGAGCCACTTCAAGGTTTGGAGGTTACAAGTAACTTGTGTACTTTCAAGTGATCTTTTATTATGTTTCTAATTAGTCTGTAATGTGGGAAAAAATACCTCATCAATCCTCAGTTATTCTAGTTTATGTGTAAAATAAGTTTTAGTAATTCTAGTGAGTATTTACCATAATTATTTGAGAAAATTGCCATGTTGTTTAAAACCTACAATGGGCGGATGTGACATTATATTTTACTAGTTTAATTCAGATTCCCCATATAACCCCATACTAATTCTAAATTCATTTACAGCTAATATTTTGTGTTAATTATATGTCTTTTGGCCATTTTGTATGGGTCATGATCCGAACTTAACAATGGAGCCAAAATATTTGGACAAAAAAGATAAAGAAAGGTTTTTATTAATTCCTGATTACAACGTGTCAGAGGTGGGAGACATTGGGATAAGTACTTTTTTTATTCAATGTTTACCAAGTTGTGATATCCTATACTCTTATACGAGCAATGTTTGCTTGTTTGCTTGCTTGCACAATTATCTCAAAAACGGCTCCGACGATTTCCTTCAAATTTTGGAATATGGGGGTTTTGGCCACCAGAAATCGATTGGAGCTGGTCCCATAGCTGGGAAAAATCCGGTTTTCGCGCTAGAGCCCTTCAAAGATCCCATGTTATCCTTATGGAAATTTTTTAACTGAACAAAAATCAGCTGATAACTGTAGATAAAATAAACCAATGTGTTACATCTTTAACCTGTGGTTTTAGGAAAATCATACCAATGTGCAGCAAACCTTCCGCCTGGCGAGTGAGCGGAGCGAACGAGCTTTGTGTGAGAAACGAAAGTAATAATTTTACCGAGCTTAAGCTCGGTCCCCCTGGTACTTTTTCTAATGTGATAAATAAATTCCTATACAATTTTGACAAAGTTGTGCGTTATTTCAACTTCTGCTCAAGAACAACCTTCTAGTTATTTTATACTTTACCAAAATTATAAATATGGTACATTAAATCCACAAAAACCCACTGTTGCTTTTAAACAACAAGGGATTTTACTTAGGTTTTGCCCGATGTAACCACAAGTACCCGTTGTTGTTTTTAAACAACACTTTTTTATTTTTTAACCTGTGAGGGAAAATTTCTAAAAACAGTGTTTGTGTGTTATTTGGACCCCAAATAAAAGGAAAATGAGAGGAAAGAATTTTTTTATCGGTGCATCATAATTCGGGTTTCAAAGGGTTAAATATATTATATTTCCTTGTAAAGATTATTAATTATATAAGATAGCCAAAAAGTTCTTTGATGTTGAAACAATAATTCTTTGGAAATTCGCTTAGTACGCAGGTCTGCTGCGACGGGGGTATTTTATTTAAATTTTGTAATGCCATGGAAAGAGGATTTAGTTTGTTATAAATAGTAATAGTGTGGGCTTTTTTACTATGTCGACGACTGTTCTAGAAGAACAGCCACAGTGCGTGCTGCATAGGTCATACAGAACCGAGTAGTTGTAATGAAATATTAATATTTCTTCTGTTGTCAATTACACTTTATGCGTGATTAACTATCTAGATTGAACATCTGTGAATGCATTCTACATTTTATAGGAGTTTTTAGGCAGAGGCTCTTAGACAAATCGGCATAAGAACCATCATGTAATCCTAGCTAATTTAGACCTAAAATAACAACCACTAAATCTCAATATTATCACAGGGAGGTTGGAGAATTAGTAATGAAGATCAATTGATGAAATACTAATATGGTGAAATCTGATATTCTCTACAATTTAATTTTCATTCAAAGTAACTTGGTAAACTGCCATGGAGCAAGGTTTGACCACCAGGTACTGTGATAAATGCAGCGCATTGCGCTGCACGGGGCCCCTAGTTTTAATGAATTCGGATGGTTAGTGACCGGCAAAGAAGTGTGTAAGTGAGCGCGCTCACAAAACCTTTGGCTGATCATTTTGCGCTTTTGCCTACCCTTCAGAACACAGGTTGCGGGTTTTGGATCGAGTTTTCCCTTGTGTGAGCGTTCCAGGTATATATATATAGAGTTCTGTGATGTACACTCATACATTATTTATGAAATACTTTGCTAACCATGGGCTGACTGATTCAACTACGTCCATCATCTTTATAAGAAAGTGATAATTACAGTAGAGAGTTGAACTGAATTAATTGGTACTGGGGGGGTGGTTTGGATGGTAAAAAATGAATATTATTTGCTATTTATATCCTCTAAACAGTTAAATGACTGCACGATGGTAAGCATTTTTCAACCATAAATGCATTGAAATAATCTATAGGCTTCAAGATGAAAGAGATTACAATAAACTTAAACGGTATCAGATAACTGACACATACTTTCTCCCAAAAGGTGTTAAAAGTCTCCGATGGCTCACCAGATAGCTACCAGCTGAGCAGTACTAGTTAGACTACGCACGTCTGTGCCTTTTAACAACGTACTGCGTTTACTGTTAAACAAGAAATTGAATTTTCTCTGCAACCACTTGACGTAGAGCAATAATTTAAAATACTGGATTATTTAGTTTTTTGAGCTTGATTTAATGGTGATATTGATAAGTAAAATTTATTTCAAGCTAACAGCTATTTTGAAAATTTAAAAAAATGGTTTTTTAAATACTTTTTAGTCTAACTTTTGAATGCGCATTTTCTCGGAGATGCAGGTGGTGTCATTTTACATGGCTTGTAACAGGTTAATTTTTGCTCTTGGTTAGTTTTATATATATATATATATATATATATATATATATATATATATATATATATATATATATATATATATATATATTTGGAATTTGGTTATTTTAGTGAATTTTCCTATAGGGAATACGCTATTACGGTAGTGGTTACGGTGAGACCTAACGCCGGGACCATGATACTTTTTCGTTTTGAGGTCCCTAGAAGTTAAAAACACCGTTGGTTCAAATTGATATATATATATATATATATATATATATATATATATATATATATATATATATATATATATATATTATAGTAAGTAAATTTGGTATGCACATTTATTGAGGAGCATTTAACTTACATTTGCTTACAAAACACATATGACAGCAAATATATAAAGACAAATTTATTTACAATAAATTTTCACCTTCTTCACATTTGAAGTTGCTTAAAACAAGGAGTACACTACAAATTTGGTTATTTTACGTTAAATGGATTCTGAACTAAATATTTTACTTGTTAAGTCTTGTAAGTAAATATCAATTTTCAGTATTATACAGGGTGTCCCGGAACTCTCTGGAACCCTTTTGTATATTTGTTCCTTGCATCGAGACAAGAAAAAAACATCATACAAATAGGGGTCTAAAATGCATTGTTTAGCCGCTAGCCGCCATTTTGTTTTTTTCACGTAATAATTTTTATTTCCGTAACGGATGGTTGTATTCAGTTCATATTTGGTATGAATCTTTATCATACTAATGTACATTTTCAGGAAAAAAATTAATTTTTTCCACTGTGTATTTTCAAAATGGCGGCCATTTTAAATGTTCAAACTCAAATATCTCAAATTCAGTAAATTTCAAAAAAAATTTACTCTGTACAAAAAAGTTGCCAAATTTAATTATCTAACCAACGGTACCAAGTTTGTAAGGATCTGATTACAAATAACGGAGTTATTGCGATTTTCCTCCAAAAAAACATTGATTTTGCATTATAATTAATGCAAATTATGGCCATTTTCACAGAAAAATCGCAATAACTCCGTTATTTGTTATCAAATCCTTACAAACTTGGTACCGTTAGTTAGATAATTAAATTTGGCAACTTTTTTGTACAAAGTAAAATTTTTTTAAAATTTACCGAATTTGAGATATTTAAGTTTGAAAATTTAAAATGGCCGCCATTTTGAAAATACACAGTGGAAAAAATTAATTTTTTTCCTGAAAACGTACATTAGTATGATAAAGATTCATACCAAATATGAACTGAATACAACCATCCGTTACGGAAATAAAAATTATTACGTGAAAAAAACAAAATGGCGGCTAGCGGCTAAACGATGGATTTTAGACCCCTATTTGTATGATGTTTTTTTCTTGTCTCAATGCAAGGAACAAATATACAAAAGGGTTCCAGAGAGTTCCGGGACACCCTGTATAAATGGTTTCTCAAGATTGATACGCTGAATTTTGTTGTTGTAGTTGCCAATTCATGAAGTTTATCTTTGTTTGGTTGAATTTTGACCAAAAGTCCATACAGAATTTGGGTATGGTACCTCTAGCCCCAATTAGTAATCCATATATATCTAAATTTTCTATTTCATATTTTTCTTTGTAGTAACGTATTGTGTTTCTGTATATCTGAGTTTTTTCATTGTGCACCTCTTCTGGTTGTTCTTTGTTTCTTTCAAAACGGACAGTAGGATCTATCATATGTCCCTGTTTCAATTTTCTATTGATGACTATAATGTCAGCTCTTCTTATGGACCCCATATCCGCAATTGATGTGACCTCTTCATAGACCTCATACCCTTTTTCTCTAATGTTTTTTTTACACTTCTATGGGATTTATGGGGAAAATAAACACCATAACTTGATAAAATTTGGTATGTATGTACATTCACTAGGTTGGGTTTAACTTATATTTACTAACAGAACCCATATGGCTTCAAACCTACATACTCTTATCCCCATGGGTTTTATGGGGAAATAGAAAATATACCAAAAAACCATTGGAAATTCGCTGAGTAGGCAGGTCTTCTGTGACGGGTGTATTTTATTCTTTTTAGGGCTATTAAGTTTGTATTGATCAATTTTGATAAAGCCCCGTTTACACGCTACGGTATATCGCAGCGATCTGATTGGTACCAACCATATCGTTGCGATGATCGGAGCGTGTAAACGGGAGATTGTAGCAATATATCGGGGTTGGACGAAAAATGAAAATTTCATTTTTCTGGCTAGATTGACCACGATATCGCAAGGTTGGAGCGACATATTGGAACGTGCAAAAAGCGCTCCAACTTATCGCTACGATCAAAACAGTAAGCAAACAGTTCTCCCCCGGTCAGAGTGAAGAAAGGAACTCATTATGGGTGACTTAGCCTCTCGTGAGTTTTAAAAGATTTTATAGAATTATATAGGAGTTTTCCTTCTCTCTGGCAAGTAAAATGTAAAGAGTACTCTGATAGGCAGAAAAAAGACATTGCATCCAAACTTCTTGGTTTGCGTCCCTTTCTTGCTAATCTTGACAAACAAATTACTTACATGGACCACAACATTATCTCTTCCATGTTGATCGCAACTGAGACAAGGCCAACAAATTGCGAAGGAAGTTGGGGCAAAAAATCGGTGCGTGTAAACGGAACATCAATGTTCAATTTATCGCAACGATTTGTTGGTGCAATCAGATCGCTCCGATATATCGTAGCGTGTAAACGGGGCTTAAAAACTAAGTAAATGTTTAAAAATGGGAAAAAGTAGGAGGAAGATGGGGAGGACTTTTTCTATTTTTTTCATTTTATTATTATTGCTCTAGTAGTGATAACTTACCTAGTTCAAAACTGTCCTACATAATTTTTATTGCCTACATATTTTTAATATCCCGAGAAAACCCTGGTTTTTGGAATTTGTATTGACATTTTTATTCAACATTATTTATTTTATTTATTTTTTTTTTTAATGTTTGTTATTTTTTAATCTTTTTAAGCTTAAGAGCTGTTACAAGCCCTGATTTTATTCAGAATTTTAATCCTAATAAACCACAAAATTTTAATAAAAATCGTTAGAGCAATTTTTGAGAAATTTGAATTTTTCACGTTTTTTGAGGGTTTTAGTGGTAAACTACCCTTAAAATGGACCTTTAACCTAACAATGTTAATTTTCAGAAACAAATATTTGTCCCATGTGTAATTTCAAAAATGAAGACATTAAAACTTTTTAACAAAAAAGGAGGCAAATTAATTGTTAAAAATTGGTCCCACGACTCAAAGTTAAGCGATTTAAAGATATACCTTAAAAATAATCAAATGATCGCCATTTAAAAAATACACATAGCCTACAGTAGGAAAAAATATTTTTTTCTGAAAATGGGCATTATTGGGATAAAGGTGCATTCCAAATATGAACCAAATCATTTTGAGAACGATCTGTATGAAAATAAAAATTCTTAAACTGAAAAATGCTGAGGCTAGCAGCTTAACAAATGATTTTAGGATATTTTTATATAATTTTATTCATTCAAGTAAGTTAATCAAACCCCGAAGTTAGGAAACGTTTTTTCAGGCATCCTGTATATTGCAGCTAACATACTAACAAACTATTATACGGTAAATATATAATTATTAAATATAGTCATGATTTAGAACTGCTAAATGGAAGTCTACCGATACCCTCGAAACAAACCCTTTTAAACAAACCCTTCCCGGGCTATTGACGGATATATCCGTTAAATTTCATTTCTATTCCGGGCTGTAAACGGATATATCCGTTTTAGAAATTTTCTTTTCCGGGATAAAGACGGATATATCCTTCCAAAAGTACGAAAAACATATGTTGTATTTATTACGATTATAAACATTATATTGACTTTTTGACGGGTAATTTAGTTTTTACAGTTGGCAAGATTATGTCCCATGACTTTTTCATCTGTTTCATGCCAAAACAACACAGGTGTAGCGTGAAACTGTCAGTTTGTGCTGGGGCCTTACAGTGAGTGTTTGTGTACGTTTTTGTAATGATGTATGATGAGTTTTATTTCAAAATGATTATTCCTATAACTCAAATAATGTTAAAGATGTTATAAATTGCTAAATAAGAAGTGCATCTGAAGGGAATTTCATATTTGGCAGTCAAAATAACTATAATATGAAAAATGATTCTGGCGAAGAAAGCGATGAACCAGACGCACGATTTATTGTAGTTCTTGCATTTTTAGGTGTTGTTTTTTTTTTTACTGTTTTCAAGAGGAACTGTTTTTAATGTTATATTATGATAGGTAGTAAATAAAACAAAAAAATGACATAAACGGATATATCCGTCCTCCGCCCGCAAAAATACTCCAAATTATATGCAATTTTCATATTTCTCGATTGTCGTTCTGGGCGGCGGACGGATATATACGTTTACTTAAGTTTTCTTGCGGGCCAAAGACAGATATATCCGTCTTCTCAAATTTAATTTTCTTAATTTAACATGTGCAAAAAATTATTTCAGCACTAAAAACAGTTTTTTTTATAACACATGAATTATTTTGAACAAATTAACAACAAGAAATTACCACATTATGTTTTGAACTTTTGCTTAAAATAATTCCGTCTCAGCCCGTGATTTAATGTAGCCCGGGAAGGGTTAATTACTCATACAAATACAAAGCCACCAAGAACAATACACTTGTGAGGATGACATTCGCCTCACGCCACAGTTATTACTCTGTGTCGAAGGAGGAAACTTCCGGAGGCCGACCGGAAGGTCAAGAGAGGACCTTGGACCGGAACTCGACATTGAAGATGGACGGCGATTGGCCGAACGTAACCAGGCCGAGGTTGGCGGCCGGTCTGCTCCTTACATAACATAACCTCACACTCACAATACACCGACACTGCCGGCAAAAACTGGCGGGAACACGGGAAACGCCTCACATTAGGAAGTGAGATAAAGTTTTCCCAGCTCCCCACTGCCCATTTCAATAACATTTTTAACTTTATAAACTTTTGATTTTGATTTTCAGTCAAAATTTAAGTTAATGAAAACTCAATTTTATAATTGTTTTTTTTTTTTAACTCTTTCAAGTGGTTCAAACAAAAATTGGAACAATTTGAATACGAAGATATGATGGTAAAAATGTAAACTGCATCAAAAGCCCATACGACTAGGATTTTATGATCGACCAGCAGCGTCACTGTAATGCTGGTTTACGAATTTATAAAACATTTAGAGATAACCCCCTGATCGAAATTCAACCAATAATTCAGTTTATCTTGACCCAATAAAGTTATGTTATAACTGAAAAATCTGTTCTGTTTTGCTGGCATACAGCAGCTGCCTTCAATCAATCACCCTCCCTCCAAAGTATTATAATTAAATATATTAATCACATTGAACATCAAAACTTTGAAAGCCCTTAGGGCGCGGCCCTGGCGGCAGATGTGAATTATAATGGGATTCTGCTCATCTAGGCTACAGCACACCGCGCGGATGTCTCCTACGGTGCAAACAAGCTGATAAAAAAGGAGGGAAGAAACGTTCTTGCCTATTAGACTAGAGATTGCCTGCCAATGATCGAAATTCGTCCAATAGTTAATTCGATCTGAACCCAATTTTTAGGCTAGTTAAAAATTACTAGTATACGTGTTGCTCGAAATCGAGCAATTTATTTTAATACAAAAGTTACTTTTAGCTCTAAATCAATGACATCCGACCTATCCAATATTGTGAATCTCTTTAATCACCAAAACTACAGGTACTTACAGCTGATTATTAACATATTATGTTTAAAATGTTTTATTCAATCCCAATGTTATTTAAATGGGAAACTTTGAGATTTCAATGGGGAATAGCGCCTTTATTTTCAGTCCGATTCTCATCAATTTTTGGCGGAAACAACTACAGACCAAGTCCTATCCAATGACACCAAAAACTTGAAAATCGGTTGAAAATTGTAGGAGTTCTCAATTCAAAAAAACCCTTAGCGTATTAAATAAGTATAGATTTTATAATAGAAACATCTGTTCTAAATGTTTTACTAGCATTTCTTACTAAAACAGCTGTCTAAAGAGTCAGTCATTCGCCCTTCTTCCATTTAGATTGAAACTTTGAAAGTTTGTAGGGCGTAGCTCTGGGGGCCGATGTGTATTATTATGATGGGATTTTGCTCATCTACAGGATGCACTAACAATCCTCTCCCCATTATGTTCGCGTGGGCATTTTAGCGAATTTTCCCATACGGAATACGCTGTTACGGTAGTAGTCACGGTAAGACCTAAGAACCATGATTTTTCGTTTTAAGGCCCCCAGAAGCAAAAAACTCCAATCAATTAATGTCATCTTATATTCTGTATCTATGTGCATATAGTTCGGACACATACCTACATATAAATGAGTTTCTACTGAGAAATTAACCTATAACTTCGCTAGGCCTAGTGGATTCTATTCACTAAAGGAATAAGAAACATTGGTGGTTTGTGACGTCAAACTAAGTTTCGCAAAGTCGCGGCGTCCTGCGCAGAAAATTTGTATAGCCGTTTTGTGGCTGTTAAGGTACTTCCACACCGAACGCGCAGCGCTGCGCCGCGCTGCGCAAAACATGTGCGCGCCGAGCGGCGCACTTGGTGTGGACGGCGAACCGCGCAGCTCTGCGCACTCGCGAACGTTCGCGAACACGATCCGACTGAGGGCGGTATTTTGACGAACACCTTTGAAGTTTGTTCGCCCTTGCGCGCTCAGTGTGGACGGGCATTTGCTCAGTTGTTGCTGCGCGTCGTTTCGGTTTGAACCGTCACAACCTCTGTTTCACCAAAAATGGCTTTTTAATGGAGTCGTGAGTCTATTGAGACTCTGGTGACTGCGTATCGAATGCGAAGTGAGCTATGGGACCCGAAGGACAACAATTATCATATTAAAAATAAAAAAGTGACACATGTCGTCTCAAAATCTTCAGACAACATGCGGCAAAAATTTTCGAACTGCCCACCAATACGGAGTTCATTGAGCATGGATTCCCCTCCATACGATTCCCGACGTCTCAGTATGGGCGTCGCCCAATGACGACGTGGTTTTCTCCTTCTTTTTAACAAATCGTTATAAATAACAATAAAAACCGAAGCAGCTGTTGCCGGGTCCATTTTCTACATCGGAGTGATTGTGTAGCCCGCGCAACACGGATCACAGCCGCGCAACGTCGAACATGGCGCTCTGTTCCGCGCAGTTCCACGCAGTTTCGCGCAGCGCAATATGCTTTGCGCAGCGCTGCGCAGCTCGGCGCAGCGCGGCGCGCTCGGTGTGGAAACCATTATGCTACTCTACCATAATATGTACTCTATTCAGCTATATACTATTCTAATTAGGCCTATCGTATGTACTCTATTTACCCTCATTTATAATTAATTATCTTAATAGTGTTTATAACTATTCTACTATTATTGTGTATTGAACAATTTTATTGCTAATTTAGGTTGCGAAACGGTTCACAGATAAGTTTAACTCATTTGTGTTTAATTATAATAAATTATAAATAATGTATAGTAAAAAAGTATAATACTGTAAATTATAAAATTATTAAATAATAAATTGTGAATATATGCTTAGTAAGTCAAGCTGGCTTGCAGTGAACCACTCCCCCGAGCGGCCATCTATTAACATGTTTATGTTGACCATGCACGGCGCGGCGCGGCAATGTTGGTGTGTCCGTGCGCTGCGGGTGTTGCCTACCTCACCGCGAGGCACGGCGCAGCCCGCGTACACTACGGTACTGACACAGCCACTAATGACACTATCATAATCACAGAGAAGAATAAAATAATTATTTTTCTATTAACATAATATTTATTTCCTCTACACAAGATGGATCCAAGACCAAGGATTGCCGATTATACCAGAACTTTATAAAAATTAAATTGATACTTAATTATTAATTTTTTATTTTTTTATTTCAACTGCTTAATAGTTGGCTTTAAAAGGTTCAAACGAAATAAACACATTGGGTTTGAGTTCTACTGAGTAATATGTTTTTTAGTTGCTAAAAAAATAACACGTGTCCGATAGTATTCCTTTGTAAGCACTTCAGCTGTGCAATTCTTTTGATACAACCAACTTGCGAACTATAAATTGGCTGATTACATTTGATATACTAAATTCTTAACATTCCAAACAAAATCGCTTTTTGTAACGAGTTCATGCAAGTTTATTTTAATAAAGATTTACCTAGTCAACAGAAACTCGTTGCCACCGATTTAATTTGTTTTTCAGCTGTAAAGGGGGACATGGAGCAACGGACTGTATTTTGATGCAACTGTTAAGTCATCTTCAACCCTGAGCCAGTAGCCCATTGTTGCGCAGTCGGCAATGTTAATGATTCGGCTTTTATGCTAAAACATGGTCTTGTATTCCCCTGTTTTGGACGCCGTTTTTCAACCGATTTTCTTGAAACTTGGTAAGTGTTTAGTTGAATAGTTATATTAGGTTTCTCATACCTCGAAATTTTGAAAATTTAACAAATATTACTCTCTGTGACGTCGCAAAGTAACTCGATTTTTCTTAGTAATATTTCAAAATTTAGTAAAATCTTCAAAATTTCGAGGTATGAGAAACCTAATATAACTATTCAACTAAACACTTACCAAGTTTCTAGAAAATCGGTTGAAAAACGGCGTCCGAAACAGGGGAATACAAGACCATGTTTTACCTTAAAAGCCGTATGATTAACATTGCCGACTGCGCAACAATGGGTTACTGGCCCAGGGGTGAAGATGACTCTTAATGGGAACATGTAGGAACAAACTTAATTTCGTTGCAACTGATAAGGGGAACTTGAACATAGAGCAACGAACGGAATTGTGTTGCTACTGTTAAGGGAAACATCTAACAAAGGACTAAATTGTGTTGCAACCTTTAAGGGGAACAGTGAAGGACTAAATTGTTAAGTATGTAGTAAAGGACTAAATTGTGTTGAAACTAACTGTTAAGGGGAACATGTAGTAAAGGACTGAATTGTGTTGGAACTAACTGTTAAACAGAGCCTTTAGGATAGTACTGGATTGTGGTGCAACAGTTAAGAGTAACTACTGTAGTTGCAACGGATTTCCCCCCGGGGTCAGCGAAAGGTTGGGCAGATGATGAGTCCCAGCTGCAGCCTCCGGAGAGCCAAATCCGGGTACGAAGGCCGTCGGGTGGCGGTGTGCGATTATTGGAGAAAGAAAAATCTGAATCTTCGCAAACCTGTTGCTATTAGTCTTGTACGCGGACAAGGCTGTGCATTCCTTTATAAAAAAAGTTGCCATACAAATCTGTTTAAGCTTTGAGGATGAGACGGATTTTGCAATCGCTGTTCATTGTTCAAAAAGCAATCTAAATATATAATACAGGTAAGCAGATAACGTTTAATCAGCCGATCAGAAAATTTCTTGGGTAAGTATAGAATCTTGTAATTTGAAGTTTACAGACAAATCTAAATACATTAACTAGCCAGAAGTGTAAAAACAAATCAATGGATTTTCTAATATGTATACTAGTGCCAATTGAACTTGTTTCTATTTACTAGTTATCTGAGGATACAATTTAATGTAATATAGCCCTATACGCCAGCTTTTGAATAAATAATGCAATAACGAAGTTCAATGTTTTAGTGGATTTATTAGAAATACCTTAAACCAGAACAAAAAACTTTATTTTCGGGGGAGGATACGGTAACTTAATAAAACGTCTTTTAAAGGTATTTCCAAGAGTGACTAAAGGGCAATAAAGCACTTTAATGACTCACAGGATTCTTAAACTATGGTACCGTTCTTGTTTGCAGAGACGTTCACAGATAGGCCTAGAAAACATCTCTTAATGGGTTATCCTTTGAAAATACAATCTCAGAAACAAATCGAATTCCCATAAAACCCAAATACGTTTTCTGTCCACTAATTATCCAATTTGATCATAAATCCGTTTTAGTCTCAATAAACTCATCTTCAATCGCAAAACTCTCCTTTTCATCTTTAGTCGATTAGATAACACTGGGCTCGCGGCATTGATCTAGCCTTTTATATTTCAGTTTTCCTTGCTGTTTAAAATTAAATGTTATACACAGTTACAGGTGCGGATTTGAACATTCGACGCCTCCGGACCCTTGGCTACCATATTGTACATTCCCCAGCCTTCCCTCTCACAACCACGTAGATGGTTCGTACCACGTTCCACAACGTCAACGATTGCGGCCGCTTTTCTGCGACAAACCCGTTGGTGGCAGACAGCCGAGCTATAATGTCCCAACATTGTTTCGCTGTATTCGGCCGATTGATATTGTGGTTACGTTGGTGGCGTGGTCACCGTTTTTTTTTCTAACAAAAGCTCGCCATTAACATTACATTCAGTGAGAGTGTACACCTAACCGCAATGGGTAACTCATTGGTCAAAATCGACATTTCGGAAACTCCAAAGCAACATAGCCTACTTTGACAAGGAGGGCTCAATTAATAACTTCTAATTAATTATGACTATAGTAAGGTTCACGAAAATAGTCTGATGGAAATTATAACAGCTGTGACACCCCTCGCCCTCTGCAAAGTGTTGGCATTTATTTGTGGTTTATGTTTACCAACGAGGTCTATTCTATATGTTTAAATAGATATAGAGTGCTCATCACATGTTAATTTTGTGTCCCTTTTTGATTTGCGCCATTGTACCCATAATTCCCGCCGTTTCCTTGGCAACCATCCCACACTTTACTCTCGTTTCCTTAATTACTAGTTTTACCTATTCTAATTGGTCCTACAAAGCTTCAAAAATCACAGCTTATACTCTTAAAACATCTGATTATTTGTTGTTTTGTTGTTTGTTTTTAAAACCAATTTGATTTGATGGTCTGTGAACAGGCTATTGAGATTGGTTACCATAGAAACGTCGGATAGCTGTGGGTAATATGGCAAAAAACACGTGGGGAAATTGTAAACAAAGGACTGGTTATCAAGGAAACGGCGGGAATCGTGGGTAATGCTATCAGCATTACAGATCAGGTACTCATTTGCGGGGATTTTAACATCGATTCCCTGACCAGGAATAACAAGTTCAGATCTTTTAACAACATTCTGAAATCTTTTGGGCTTTCACTGGCGATAAAAACGCCGACAAGGGTCACTGACACCACTTGCTCTTGTATTGACAATTTTATTACCAACTTGCAGTCCACCAAACAGGGTGTTATTTCTCCTCTAATTTCCGATCATGATGCCATTTATATCTCACTGCCAGCCGCTTACGCTGAGACAAATAAATATGTTTGTATCTCGAGAAGAGAGACTAAGCCTGAAAATCTAGAAGAATTAAAAATTAGACTAAGAACTGAGGTATGGAGGGAGGATTATCAAGCTAACAACGTAAATGACATGTATGATAGTTTTCTTAAGAATTTTTTGTTTCATTTTCATATCGCTTGTCCTGTTAAAAATGTTAAATTATATAATACAAAGAAATGTAAATGGGTAACTGAGGAGGTTGATCTCAAAAAACAAATCATGTTTGACCATTTTACTAGGCTCAAAAATTCAAAGAATCCGTTAGATAAGTTGTACTACCAGCGTGCCCGAAACGATTATAGACAAACCATCCAGAAGGCCAAAGCTGACTGGATGGAATCTTCTCTTTTGACTGCAAAAAATAAATCTAAGCAGGCCTGGAAAATTATCGATAGTTTTAGAAATAAAAATTCAACTGATCCCAAGAATATGAAATTAAATATAGATGATAAATGTGTGGTTAGGCCTAATGAGGTTTGTGAGGAGTTCAATTCTTATTTTGTCACCATTGCTGAAAAAACAAAACAAAATATTGTCAGCAGAACACTCAGCCCTTTGGCCGCGCCTGTTCATTCTTGCCTTAATAACTTTAAACCAATCTCAAAGCCAGAACTTGATAAAATTTTTTCAAAATTTTCAGCAAAAACTTCCTCTGGCTACGATGAGATAAGTATGATGGTGTTGAAACATTGCAAGGAGGAAATTTTGGATCCTCTGCTGTTCATCACTAATCAGTCTCTCCTTGATGGAACTTTTCCCGATAAGTGCAAACTCGCCAAAGTAAAGCCTCTTTTTAAAAAGGACGATGAGACGGTGCTAGGAAACTATCGTCCAATCTCACTCCTTCCAGCTTTCTCCAAGGTCTTCGAAAGGGTGGTGTGTGAGCAGCTGACACGCTACGTGGAGACAAATGAACTCTTTTGTAAAAAACAATACGGTTTCCGGAAAAATAAATCCACCAAATTGGCACTAATTGATTTCGTTAACCAGTGTATCGATGCACTCGATGCCGGTGAGACCGTTATTGGCTGCTATGCGGACCTCTCCAAGGCCTTTGACTGTGTTGATACAAAAATTCTCGTTGAAAAGCTAAAATCACTTGGAATCAGTTCTCTGGCTCTCAAATGGCTCACATCTTTCCTTTCAAACAGACGACAATTCACAGAAATTCAACATCAGTCAAAATCAAAAATCAAAAACTTTCGCTCAACGGACAGACTCGTCACTAGCGGAGTTCCTCAGGGCTCGATTCTTGGCCCGGTGTTGTTCCTAGCATATGTCAATGATATGCCGGGGACGGTTCCGGACGAGAGTCTCTTCCTGTTTGCGGATGACACCACCCTTTTCACAAAAAATAAAAATGTCGAACAACTTGAAGTGGACACTTTCATTAAAATCAATCAGCTTGCTCAGTACTTTTCTGACAATCTCCTCAGCTTAAATTCCACAAAAACGGGGTGTCTCCGCATTCAGACGCATCAGAGGAGCCTCGCTGATCCATCCTCAAACATCGATATCTTCATTGATGAAGATAGGCTGGTCCTATCTGATTCTGTAGATTTTCTAGGGGTGAGATTGGACGGTAGTCTAGCATGGTCGAACCAAATCGAAAAAATAGAAAAGAAGATATCCTCGGGGCTCTTTGTTCTGAGAAGAACAAGCTGTTTAAATCCCAATTTGAATTTGTCAAAACTAGTTTATTTTAGCCTAATTGAATCACATATTGTGTACTCTATCTCCTTATGGGGCAGTTGTAAGTCACATTTAGACCGTATTTTTACCCTTCAGAAAAAAGCAATCCGTATAATTTTTAAACTCCCTCCTCGGGAGCATTGTAGTGATTTTTTTAAGCAATCCTACATTCTAACTGTTCCATGCCTTTTCATCTTTGAATTGGTAATGTACATAAAAAGCCAAGATCTTTCTTGTTACAATCAACGTTCTCACAAGTATAACACTAGACATAAGCATAAATTCTCTGAGTACCATAGGCTCTCCATTTTTGAAAAGAAACCATTGTATCTTGGCCTAAAATTTTTTCAGGCTCTGCCTTCTTTTGTAACTGACATTCTCAATCCAAATAGTTTTCGCACTGGTTTAAAGAATTATCTTTTGCTTCATTCGTATTATGACTTAGATAGCTTCTTTGAGCATTCTAAAATTTGTTACCCCTCTTGTCCATACCTCACCCAACCCAACCCATCCTATGGTGGCTAACGACAGAGTTGGCACCTTGACCTCTTCAACGCTTCGAAGGAAGCCCACGGACGGAGACTATAAGTGAAGTAAGTAAGTAAGTAAGTAAAGTGGCGCCAGTCAAAAAGGGACACTTTTCCCTATCTGGTGAGCACTCTATATCTATTTAATCTCGTTGATGTTTACCCAAGAAATCTAGAATAAGGAGGTAGGTGACATCAACAAAAACAATAACAAAATCAATGACGCCAAAGGCAAAGGTTGACTTAAAATATTCAAAGAAAACCACGCATGTGTCAATAAACAAAATGACGTCAAAGGTGCAGGAAAGCTGCAGGAAAGCTTCAATCAGCTGTTGGTGTCACCTACCTTGGTTTGTTCTAGATATGTTGATGTTTACCATGTATAACATAGAATAGAAATGAGTTTCTGGATAGATTTGGCAATAATGTTTCAACACTCAGCATTGGACTATTTTCGTGAGCCTTACTATGGTTTATTATGGTCTAATCAACTTATCGATAAAGCTACTGTTGAAATATTTATTCAGTATCTATGGATTTATTACTGCACACTCTTAACTTTCCACTCTAAACCCTCCAAATTTTGTGAAATGCAGTAGCCCTTGTACAGCGGTGCTCCCGTGCTCGTCACCACACCCCGCCGTGCGGTGTAGGCCCCGAGGTCGCCTCGAGGTCGCGCTCCTCACCTTCACTCCGCCACTTCCGCTACTTCCGCCTCGGACCCGCCGCCGCACGCTCCGCTGCCGCCCCGGTATGGCCACGCACGGTCACAGGACAGGGGCTTCGCGGGTTATGCTGTGTTCCTAGAAGTACAATACGATGTACGACAATTCCACAACAATTTCACAACAATTCCATCATCGGATACGATGTACGACGTTTATTTCGTTTCGTCCTATAATCCGAGCCTAACAGGTTTAGTTAAAGTTTTTAGGGATGTAATAATTCCAATTTTTTTTTTTTTATACATAAATTAATGATTTTAGCGAAATTTCCTATAGGGAATGCGCTATTACGGTAGTACTCATGGTAAGACCTATGAGCCCGGGACCATGTTACTTTTTTGTTTTGAGGTCCCTAGAAGCCCAAAACAACGTTCGTTCAAATTCATATATACTGTTTATATACTGTTCATATTCATTTTTACTGTTTCAATTATTGTTTTGGCAACATTGGTTCTTCCGTTACTGAGTGATTCTCAATGACAATATAGTGATTTTTTGGTTATTATTTGAATTTTATTTTTCTGAAATAACAATGGTTAGTGGCATTATTACAATACAATAGAGAATAGTACGATAATTTTACCAAAAAGTGCAATAATTTCTCCCCGTTGGTGGGATAACTGTATTTTAAAATCTGGTAACAATGGGTTATACAATCCGGCGCGAACGGCCGTGACTGCTCTCGTTATGGGGTTACGTAGACGACAAGAGTAGGAGAATCGATGAAAAAGACAATTGTTGCTGTAATTTAATTTAAATAAATTGTTTACCCGATACATCAGCACTTTTTAAGCCTTATATTATTGGCTAAGTAGCTCAGTGCTTATAGAAATCGCTTTTGAATCTGAAGGTTGCCGTTCAATATTAATAAAAGTTAGCGTTTGAAGTTTCAAACCTGGGCTATAATGGCTATTTATATTGATCCTGACAAAATAATCAGCTGTTTATCATTATCAAGGTTATAATACTTATCTCACTCACTGTTTAGTCATATTACCACCAGGGAACCGAGCATTAGCACGGTAAACTTTCAATACGAG
This sequence comes from Neoaliturus tenellus, assembly GCA_030545055.2. Classification (NCBI taxonomy): domain Eukaryota; kingdom Metazoa; phylum Arthropoda; class Insecta; order Hemiptera; family Cicadellidae; genus Neoaliturus; species Neoaliturus tenellus. The sequence continues at coordinate 83,733,627 of CM061533.1, forward strand.
CTCGAGCTCATTCGCTAAGCTCGCTCGCCCCCACGACGAGCTCATTCGCTTCGCTAACTCGCCAGGCAAATTTGCTAAACACATGTTGAAAATGTAACACTGCGGTTAATTGATACAGTCATCAGCTGATTTTTGAGAAAAATTGTTCTTCTGACATACATGAGCTTTGTAACGTCTATCTGGTGATCTGGTTATGTTCATTAGGCCGTTGACGTCAATTGACACAGAAGTTTACATTTTCTAGTGTTCATAAATAAAGAAGGAGGAGGGGGTCTGGGGCTCGGACTAAGTATAACTTAGTTATAAGTTATACTTAGTCCGAGGTCTGGGGTACCTGAGGAGAATCATATTTTATTCTCACGTATCATGCTACGAACAGTTTAGCAAAGCAGTACAAGAGAGCAATGTGATTTTATCTTTAATTAAATAAACATTGTTACTGACGCTTTCTGGAGTATTGACTTAGGTAGGCCTAACAGAGGAGTCAACTTTCTAGATTCTAGAAAGATTCTAGAAGTCTAGATTCTAGATCGATTCTGTTCTTCCCAGCCTAGAAGAAAACTTATCTATATAGTACCTGTACCTCAATTAAGGTACATTTATTGACAATAGATTTCCTCGACCTATAAGCTATGCATTATGTGGGTTCTCTCACCAACCCATAACCCGAGCCTCAAGATTGCATTTTTGTGTCGTCAGCCCGCTGAGTGTGACCTCATCATCAGTCAGGCTCTGGCTGGGATCTGGGACCCCGAAAGGCCTTGTACGAAGCCCACTGGACTAGAGCGATCCACCCAGTGTTGAGTTGAGCCGTTGAGCCGTTGAGCGTCGTGCCGTGTTGTGTTGTTTGTGGACAGATGGTAGCACATGTGCGGCGGAGGCTGCGGCTGCCAAGGCCGCGACCCTGGCCCAGTTGCAGACCGGAACTTCCGCTCGCTCCCTCCTCTCTTCCCGCCAATCTCCACTCTCGTTGTCGTTTGTTCCCTCGCCTGTGACCGCCCTCCGCCGCCGCCGCCGTCGCGCCGGTCGGGTTTCGCGACCCACTCCACTGTTGCGCGACTGTTTACATTGTTGCGCGGTATTCAGAGTGGAAAATGTATTTTATTTGGGTAACCAGCTTGACATATTAGATTACGAGAAAATTTGGCATAGCCATTTAGGAATTACGAAGTAAAACTATTCTCCAACAATAAGGCTATTGTTATCATGTTACTTTTTATCAGGGGTCTCTCTATCAATAAGGTTAAAAACTACATAAATTAGATAAAATCACAACTAAATAACCCCGTCGCGGCGGACCTGCGTACTCAGCAAATTTCCAGCAGGATTCAATATTTTTTAACTTCCTCCATAAACATCATGGGAATGAGGATGTAGGTTTGCTGCCTTGAGGGGTATTGCAAGTAATTATAGGAAAATCCATTCCCAGTGCATGTAACTAAATAGCATTAAATTATGATATTTTCCATTTTCCCCATAAACCTCATGGGGGTCTTGGGGTTGAGTAGGTAGGTTTCCGCAATATGGGCCCTTCATACTAAATTTCATCAAAATCTGAGGTCCCTGTCAAAAGTTATCAGTACCTTAGCTATGGAGCTATGGAACTTAGCTAAGGAGGAGAATTATGGTTATGTGCTAATGCAGTGTTGCACATTTGATAGACGTCATTACATACATAATATAAAAATAATAATATAAACATAATATAACATAATATAAAAATGAACAAACAGTATTTTTGGCCTATGGGGACCTCAAAATGAAAAAGTAACATGGTCCCGGGCTTAGGTATTACCATAATAGCGTAGGGAATACGCGAAAACTACATATAACTACACAAAATTGATAAACATCATTATTAATCAATCAAATAAATTCCAGCTAATGCAGTGTTGCACATTTGATAGTCATCATTATACTTACTTACAAATCCCCTTGTTACCATGGTAACCATCACACACACTTACCCAGTTTGCCTATGAACTATCGCTTCAAAGATCAAACAAATTTTGAAAAACATCTGATTTCGTCATTGTTTGTTTCTAAAACAATTTCGATCCAAATGTTTGAATTCAAATGTAATTTGTAAAGAAGAGGCTGATTGCCATGAAAAAGTTTGAAAAGTGTGGGTACAAAAAAAATGTAATATCACATTAAATTTAAAACAAAGGACTGGTTACCATGTAACAAGGGGATTTTTAGGTGAAATGGCGCCTGTCGTGCACGCAACTCTCATTTTCAACGAGGTTAAACTACATGTAGAGCGCTACCAATCACTAACGTGAATGTATATATTCAATGGGGCTACAAAGATAGGGAAGTTTGCTTCTTTTTTATTGCTGCTATTTTATCCACAATTCCCGTCATTTTTTGGTAACCAAGCCTTTGTTTACAACTTTCCCATCTGTCATCTACCATTTTACCCACACTGCCCGATGAAACCAATTTCAAAAGCTTAATCAGAGACCATCAAATCAAAGTGGGTTTAAAAACAAACAAAAGATCAGATATTTTACGAAGAGTATAATCTGTGATTTTTGAAGCTTGATGCGACCAATCAGAAAAGCTATAACTATACGTAACCAAGGAAACAAAAGTAAAGTTTTGTCTTAATGCCAAGGAAACGGCGGGAATTATGGGTAAAATGGCGGTGATAAAAAAGGAGCATCTAATTAATAAGTGTTTATTACTTTGTAACAAATGTAGTTTAACCTCGTTGCTCATCCGTATATCTATGTAGCAATCTGATTAAATCTCATATCATTGGTTTTGATCATGAAAACAGTCTTTTGAGAGGTAATTCTTTAAATTATATACAGTAAGCTACAACTACAAGCAAGTTCTAAAATAGTAGAACGTATAGGGTATACAAATTAATTATTTTCTCTTGTATAACCGAGAAACAGTAAATCAAGGTTGTTTTGTCACTAGGCAAAACAAAATCCCTTAGGTGGGAATTTGGTCGCGTAAGTGATATGTAAGCAAAAGTTAGCGATAAGCTATCAGCATAAGCGAGTTAGTGTATCTGGGAGGAGGGGCAGCTCATAACACAGGGGCTGTTGTAACTCTCTGATGTGATGAGGGGCGGGGGAGGTTACCGAACCAGCTTGGAGGGCTTCTATAGGATAGGGGCTTCTACCCCCACTAACCGTCTAACACCATGTCTACCACCACCCTCTTATGAGTGCATGTTTGAGTAACAATCTGATGAAAAGAAATCAAAATAATATAGGTGTCCCCGAACTCTCTACGGACCTTTCCAGGTCCCTGGATCAAAGACAAGCCAAAATATCACATTAAAAATTCCAAAACTCCATAGTTACCCACACATCCGCCATTTTGTATGTTTTAAACAATAATTTTAATTTGCAAACGGCTAGTTGTAATAAGCTGAAATTTGGTACACAGCTTTTTAAAGTAAAGATAACTTATAGCAGAAGAAGATAATTTACTTTTTATCATTTACCTATATTTTCTAAGTAGCGGCTATTTAAATTCGTTAACCATAAAAACTACATGAGGTACAAAAATGTATGCTACCATGTAAGTTTTAGAACGTGCAATTAAAGGTGCGGCTACACATAGCAGGAAAGGACACGGAAAGGACACGGACAGGACAGTTTCTGATGAATGCTCCCTGTGTTATCAAATGGGAGCGGCTACACATAGCAGGAAAGGACACGGAAAGGACACGGACAGGACATTTGTGGTGTCGGATGGATCGCCAAACGAGCATTCATCCGCCACTGTCGTGTCCTGTCCGTGTCCCGTCCTGGTATGTGTAGCCACCCCTTCCGACACTATCAGAAAATGATAACGGTAGCTCAGTGTAGTGAGTGTGGCGGCCGGCGGGACGGCGCGCGCGCGCAACCGGCCGAAGTCTGACGGCTGCGCGCGCAGCCTTCCGACTCAGAAATGTCCTGTCCGTGTCCCGATATGTGTAGCCACCCCATCAGAATTTTGTCCGTGTCCCGTCCGTGTCCTTTCCGTGTCCTTTCCCGCTATGTGTAGCCGCACCTTAAAAATCCAACCATTTAAAAATTATGCAAATCGGTTCGGAAATAAGTGAGATAGTTCCATTTTTATGAATCTGTACAATGCACTGATACCAATTATTGACGCCGCTCCGCCCGGCATCACTACTAACTCAAGATGACTAAGGTGAGCTAGGCCTACATCCCATAAGAGCAATGGTGTCAGTTTCTGCGACATCCGTGGATGTCGCCACAGAGTTTTTGTTGGTAAAAAAAAGTGTTATAAAATCAACATTTTACTCTTTGTTACCTGCAAGTGTTGCCAATGCTGCAGGAAACAACAATCGTCCTCGTTTGCGTTGGGGATTTTTTGTCTCAACTATTATTAAAATAAGGAATTTCAAAACAATAAACTAGGGTAGAATTTATGGTTTTAGATTTACCTTGATTGAATATTGTTAATTTGGCCATTGCCTAATGGTTTGTTATTAATCCAAATGTAAAATAGAGTATTATGGTGTCGTTACGATAAATATCGTACCCGTGGCAAAACTGATTCATTCTCTTTTTCAATCAGCTGTGTAATGGTAAATATTATAACGTAACTTGACTTCCGTTTTAGTTTTGACGTTTCATATCCGGAATACAAAAAATAGCTATTCAGCTGAAGAAGTTTATGCTTTTTTAGTTTGAGGTTATGTTTGATAGTTAACATTATGTTCCAACAGAAACAGATAAAAAATAATCTAAATGATATTTTGTATACAATAAAACATGTAATAGGTAACAATTATGTTGGTAGGAAAAATCTTGTGTGTATTACGAGCGCAAATAGTCATTGCCGCTCTAGAATTGTTTGGCCGCACTCAGCTGACGCTTCGTGCGGCCATCTACAATTCTCGAGGGCTCTGGCAAAATGAGCCAATCCACCTGCGCCGCATTCCAAACACATCCAAAATGAGCTAGAGGCTTAAGACTGGCCCCCCAGACCACACCCAAAAAGAGCTAGCTATTCAACCTTTGAAATCACTGAAGCAGAAGTTTACTGGCCAATTCCACATTTACTGTGTTTGATTTTATATTGAATGTTATCGTCACTAATATAACGAATCTAATGTTGCACTATTAATAATATTGAGAACTATATTTTAACAATACGGAATATTTAGTTCAAGATAGAACTATATCTTCCGAATAGACAAGAAGTTAAAATATTCAGGATTTTAAAAATTTGATTAACTTTTAGTACCAATAATGATGAGTAGCCAATATAATAAGAATAATACGGAATATGTTGAACATTCCAAAACACTAAGGCAAATTTAAACCGCACCACCGGCAATAGGTTTAAAACTCGCCTATACTATGAGAGTTCACCTTCGTGTATAGCCCTATAAACAAAGCTGAAAGTATGGGTAAGTTATCTGATACCGTTTATTTTGTCATATTTTAAAGTTGTGCAGATTAGACTAATGAATGGTTAAAGTTTTCACAACATCCATTAACTGTCGCTGAACAAAATAATATATGCACGAGCTTGTCGAGGAGGCGAGTGAGTGGAGCGAATGAGCTCTGCTTAAAGAAAAGAGCCTTTCGGGCTTGGCATTTTAGCGCACAGTCTGTGACCGACATTACTGTGACTACAAAGAATTGTTTGGGTTGAGCAGTTTCTCGGCCACCAGGTATATGATTTGTAACAGTGAACATGCACTCTTTTAAGTCTTACGCATTTGCTGGTACTGTATATCCATGTAGGCCTAGGCCTAACTTGGTGGCCTGTGCTGGCGACAACGAATCCTGCTCAGGTGCACTGGGATAATCCTATTATGTCTGCCTGATTACACAATTAACACGGCTGGCTCTTCAGCTCTCTGGAGCTGGCTCTTCCTACCAGATGGAAGGGGGAGATTTTACAACGCCCCGAAAATGACCTGAAGGATTAGCTCTTTTTGGATGTGCCCATTCTCGAGTGGCAATTACGTACTTTACGCTCTTAAGTAAATGCCAAAATTAGAGAGACTGGAGGCAGGTAGTCCCGACCCATCCTAATCCTTTGTTGACAAAACACCCCCTATTGTAGCGCGGCCGGCCAGTTCGGCACCGGAAGGCCGCCCGGGTCTCGGGGAATTCTCAGAATTTTGGCCACTGCCTCAATTATCCAATAATCGAACCAATGCACGTACAATAAAAATTTATGGACTATGTGTTGCGTGTTGATTAGACGATTATAACAAAATTTGAATCATAGTTCTACGATGTTTAATTACCATTTTAAAAAGGGATAATCCTCAGACAAAATAGGAGTTACACCTTAGGCAGTGGCCAAAATTCTGAGAATTCCCCGAGACCCGGGCGGCATTCCGGTGCCTAACCGGTTGGTCGCCCTACAATAGGGGATGTTTTGACAACAAAGGATTAGGACGGGCCAGGACTACCTGCCACCAGTCTCTCTAATTTTGGCATCTACTATACACAAATAGATTCCCTCTACAGACCTTGCTAATAACTTACGCACAATCAGCTGTTTTCATTGTTGCATCGCTACAGTCCTGATGATGCAATTAAATTGTTAAACTGTATAGTCATAATAGTTGATATGTATTTAGAAATACGAAAACGAACCAAACGCATGTGACATTATCAAATAAAATATTTAATAATTTAATACCAGAGTATTGCTATATTACACAGTTTAGTATCAAGAACAAACCCTTTTTTAACACTATAGTGTCAGTTACAGCCGGCGCGGCATACAATACGTCCACGACCGATGCTATTGCACTCGGTAAAGCGGTCCACAATTGATTGTTGAACTTTATAGAATTGATTGTTTTCTAGAATTTCTAGTATTATAGCACTAGTGTTAAAGGAAATGTTTGGTCTTTCTACTAAACTGTGTATTTTACCAATATTCTGGTATTAAAGATTTTATTTTTGCTAATGTCAAATGCGTTTGGTTTGATTGTAGGACGGAAGGTCCGAGGGTAATCCCTTCAATCGTCGATTGTACAAAAAAATGACAGGGGCGGACGGAAGGTCAACCCCCGGACCCTAATTAGTAAGCGGACCTAACGTCCGCCCTGTGAAAAGCAGGTAGGCGGATTTAACACTGCTGGTCACCGTAGCGCACACAGCTTCTCTCCGTGGTTCACATAAAGTGTTCCGTGTTTTAGATTTCCATCGTCACAAAGGTATAGGCTTTTTATTTCTGACTAGTATTACAATACTGTGAAACTGAAAGAGTAACAATAGTGTATAGAGAGTGAAAATTTGCTTTGAAAGTTAATTTTAAAGTAAAGCAGTAAAAATAAAATAAAGAGAGCCTCGGAAAGCATTGTTTGTTTCTACATTTTGCTTGATTTGACAATACGTTTTTAAATTAAGATCAACTTGAACTCAAATCACTCCTTTAACAACATGGCTTCGTTAGGACCTGGTTTATGGGCAGTTTTTAACTGGTTTACCACAGCCTTATTGATTAGCATGTTTGAACGTGCTAATTTAGTTTATATATAGTACCGGGGAGCCGAGCTTCGCTCTAAAATTGTGTTGTAAAATGTTACAAAATGTTTAAAGTTACATTTAAGTTTATTAAGTGAGGGTGAGATGTCAGAGCACATCTTCAGTCTTCCCTTTTCTATAGGTCTCTTCCTCCTCGAGAATATTGATGTGGGAGAAAAGTATTTAAAATGTAAACAAAGAACTTAAACTTACAATAGTGGTTTTTGAGTAGCATTTTCCTAAAATAACATTTTCAATCTATCTATAAAAATGAAATTATGTATCTTTAAAAACGAAAGCTTTGTGTGTCTTGAATAGGCGCAAAGACTACTGGATCGATTGACCTGAGGTTTTGTAAAAATATACTTTATTTATCTAGCAGAAAGATTGATAGGCCTATTCCTGTTATTTATAAGCTTCTGGGCTTTGCCCTATTGGCCCTGCATATGTATTGTACCATTGTACGTAGAAATTTAAACGTGTATACAATATAATTATAAAACTTGAAACTGGGCAAGTTTTGTTCAAATTTATTTATTCTTTAATTCTATTTATTAATATAATTAAACAGCTGTTAAAATTTATTCTTCACGGCACTGGATTATTTTGTTAGTTTTGGTGATTTTACTTTTGCAAAATTATTAGGCCATCTCTTTCCATTCAACCAATCTGCAGCATCTATACTTATTTAATACGCTAAGGTTTTTTTTGTGTTGAGAACTCCTCCTAAAATTTTTAACCGATATTCAAGGTTTTGGTGTCGTTGGATAGGGCTTGTTCTGTAGTTGTTTCTGCTAAAAATCGATGAAAATCAGACATAAAATAAGGGCGCTTTACACAAATTAAATTTGAGATTTTCCCATTAGAATAACGTTGGGTTTGGGTTGAACATTTTAAACATCTGTTAATTTACAGATGTAAACACGTGTAGTTTTTTGTGATTACTGATATATACAATATTGGATTGGTCGGTTGTCGTTAATTTAGAACTAAATGTTACTTTTGTATTGTATCAAAATAAATTTCTCGATTCCGAGCAACAAGTAGACTAGTAATTCTTAAATAAAAATTACATGTGGCGTTCTTACACCATTTACTATTTTTACCATTTACCATCGAAGTCATCTCTGCAGTCCTTGAAGAGAGGGAGAGTCGTCAATTCTTGTATGAATGTGTTTTTGTGTGTGTGTGTGTCATGTGTGGAGCATTTTATTTTTTATGGGAGTGTTCTTCTATGAACTCACTTAGTTTATAGTGAGGTAAATATATTCTAAATATATTCTTTCTAATAGATATTTTTTAGTTGCTTCTTAAAAATGAAAGCCTTATTAATTTCTTTGAGACTATTTGGCAGCAAATTAAACATTTTTACCCCTATGTAATTAGGTGTTTTGCTGGTTTTGGTTAACCTATGGTGGTTTAAGTTAAGATTAGTTTGATTTATCAAACTAAGATTGAGACAATTTATTATTAGTTGAGGGGGAATTGTATTTAATGTAAACTATTATTTCAAAGAGGAATAAGGAAATGACGCTTAGTATGCGTTTTAGAATGAAGGAAGGTTTGCAATGTTCCTGAGGTCCAACTTGTTCCATGATTCTGATTGCCTTCTTTTGTTGAATGAGGATTTTTTGAACATCTGTTTCATTTGCTGACCCCCAAACGATAATTCCATTCCAGACGTAAGAAGAAAAAAGTGCATGATACGCATTTTTAGTTATGTCCTTGTTTGTTAATGTTCTGATTCGTTTTAGAGCGTAAAGTACTTGAGATAATTTCTTTTGTAGTTTGTCAATGTGAGGCTTCCAGGTTAAATTATTATCAAGTATTAATCCTATAGATTTTGTGGTGGATTGATCTGTAGCATTATTGGTTTGACGGGAATTTTTAACAGGCAAGAAGTCCGATGTTGCAGTTTTTCTCGGCTTTATTTTTAGCCTCAGGTAGTTGCAGGCAGTTTCGGATGATTGTAGGAGAAGGTCTACTGCTTGTTCATGGGAGTTAGGATTGGCTTTATCATTGGGAGATATAACAGTCGTGTCATCAGCGAACATAATACATTTTGACTGGTCTGTGAGGTGGTTAGGAAAGGAATTTATGTGTGTGAGAAAAAGCAGTGGGCCGAGGATGGATCCTTGGGGAATTCCTTGCGTAGTGTTCTGGAGTAACGATCTTACTTTGACTTCATAGTTGTTGTTGAGGTGTTCTATTTCCATTATTTGTTTCCGGTTTGTGAGATTTTTTTCAGCCAAAGTAGTGCATTGCCTGAGATATTAAGTTAAAGGAGTTTGCTGATAAGGGTTGGATCGGTCCAGGCTATCAAAGGCTTTTTCTCTGTCTTTGAAGATTCCGGTAGTTTGCTTCCTTCCCTCCCAAACTCTCGAGATGTCTTGACAAAGTTGGGCCAGGGCTGTTGATGTTGATTTTCCTTTTCGGAACCCATGTTGCAAACTTGATATTAGACAGTTCTCTTATAGATATTTGATTAATTGGTTGTGGATTGCTTTTTCAATGTATTTGGATAAAGTGGGCAGCATTGATACGGGTCGGTAATTTGATGCTTTGGATTGTTCTCCTTTTGTTGCATTAAGGGTAAACTAATTCTATTTTGGCTGCTTCAGGAATTTCATTTTGTTCTATGGAGGAGTTAATAATGTTTAATATGGGTAAAATTATTACTGTTTGACAATAACTGATTATTTTGTTGGATATTTGGTCGATTCCTGCAGAGTTTTTGGGTTTGGAGCTCTTAAACATATCTTAACGATCTTTGATGCTGACTTTGTTAAACTGGGTCAGGCCTTAGAGTTTAAGTCTTACTTTCACATAAGGATGTCTCTGCTTATTTGTTTGTGTATAGGCATACATGTAGGCCTACAGTAGGCTACTTACATTTTTTTAACATTTTTTAATGATCAGTATGTCAATTTTTTGCAGATAATTTTGTCCTAAGTCCACAATGTTGCTCGCTAAATAATGTCAATGATGTTGTTATTTCTAAGTCAACCCTTATTACTGAGTGGTGCAGTACAAAGAAACCCTGCATGAATGCTGAGAAGGTTCAGGATGTAACACTGTGTCTGGGCAGTAGATCCAGTAATGTCAAATAAGTTCTTGGGATTTCATTTGTAGTCCAATATGTGGCAAACTCACATTTGTTGTTTGGCTTCAAAAATTGCGACGGGTATTCATGATGTGCTAGTGTTTCTCCTGATGTCTTTCTCTGTATTATTCCGCATACATCCATAGTTTTATGTCATATGGAAGCTCAGTGTGGGCTAACTGTTCTTATGCCATTGACATTTGCAGAATTTTTATGTTACAGAAAAAGGCCTTAAGATTAATGTGTGGCGTTCATAACCAAACACATTGCAAACCACTCTTGATTTCTCTTAAAATACTTACCATCATTGTTTGTCATGTCATGTTTTTTGTCAAGGACAATCTGCCAAATTTAACCAAAACATCAAATGTTCACAGCTAGTCCACAAGGTTTAGAGGTAATATTTCCACGTCAAGGTGCATGTTTTCAGCCACTGAAAATAGCCTTTGCTATCAAGGCATAAAAAATATAATGCTTTGCCTGTTAACATAAGAAATTTATCTAGAGCTAATTTTAAGAATGTTATAAGAACTGGTTTAACAAAAGTCTCATTGTATAAACCTAAAGAGTTTTTTTAGGTTAATTTTTTATGTAACAAACTAACCTTAGTTTGATTTTTTGACGATTGTCGTAAACATTGTTATTGTTTCAATTCACTTTAAAGCATTTCATTTTATTACAATCATATGATTTGCACCTATACTTTTCTTAAGGGCAAAATTGTTATTCATTATCTTACTATGTAATCCAAGGTTTTTCGTCTTTTGATGAATTAAACTACCTGTTATTTTATACCCTAGAATTTATCGCTCAATACTGGGTTTCCACTCGTGCTTTTGAAGATTATGCCCAACCCCCAACTAAGAAATTTTCTCGTTTTTAATACACAAACTGGCTACATGGTTAAAACATGGGACTTACGTTTCGGAAAAAAATTTATAATCAGATGATCGCTCCAATGCTTTTCTTATGGAAAAAATGATTTTTATTAACGCTTTTACTAAATATTTCGAGCGTTTTGGACGTTTTGATGAATTAAACTACCATTATTTTCTACCCAAGAATAGTTATTTTCCATCCGGAACGGTCTCCCGCTTGTACTTCGCGAAATAATTTCCAACCACAAACCCCACTACAAAACTTTCTCGTTTAATATATTATTTATATTATTTTGTTGAACAACCCATCGAAATCATAAAAAATCTTTATGTAAATTGTTATTTTTTAATATGCCTCTAAAGTACAGTATGTTTTTTTTTTTATTTGATTCTCCTCCTGAATATCAGGTTGAGGGAGAGACGATTGGCATATTGAAATGTATTTAAAATATAAGCTTGTGAAAACATTTTACAGTACCAAAAATATTCTTTAACAACGTCCCATATACTTTTATAACGTTTTAATTACTATAATTTCTTTTCGGTATTTCGGTAGGCCTATGCGTCCCTTCCTCTTAGAATCTTAGACTCCCCAAAGGCTGAAGGTATCCGCAACATTCGCGGTAGACAGGATATTCTTGTTCGGTGACCTTCGCAGAACACAGGATGTTCGGATTACATAACATTTGTACCATTTCGTGTAATAGGGCATTTTAGTTTTTACATTATGAAGGTGCCATGAAAATCAATGAACGATATTTGTGTACCAACTAGGTACGGTGGTTAATTATTGTAAGTTACCGGCGGACTTTAACGCTCAATACGGATCGCAATGTCGGATCTTACACGATCAATACGGATCGCGATTTTTGGATTGTGATTAAGGATCACGATACGGATTGAGCGTGTAAAGTCGAATATTGGCGTGTGATCCATGAATCAAATATTTGACTTTACACACTCAATCCGTATCGTGATCCAGGATCACGATCAAAATATCGCGATCCGTATTGACCGTGTAAGATCCGCCAATACATTTCGATCGTGATCATGGATCACGATACGGATTGAGTGTTTTAAGTCGAATATTGATGTTTGATCTATATTGACTGTGTAAGGTCAAGCACAGTAAACAATACTGTCAATATTTATCACGATCCAGAATAACATTAGGCCTAACCGTATTGAGCGTGTAAGGACCGCCACTGTTTTTTCAACACACTAAATCAATACACTATTGTTAATCACATGTTATTTCCCTACCCTCTGGATTTTGAACATGGTGATAATCAGAAATCATTCATGTTTTACGATTTAAGACTCTGTTCAGGAGATGTAATGGGTATAACAAGTTTGTATTGCATTTTCACTTCAAAATTAATGTACAATCGTTCATAGTAGGCCTACAATATTTAACAAATGAAGACACCTATGTCCCGGTCAACCCTCGTCAAACTGTCTCAAACGGCGAACGCAGGGGCGGACGTTAGGTCCGGGCACGATCTGCCATTAGAGGTTTGACCTAGTGTCCGCCCCGTCAAAACAGGTAACAAATTTCCAGGTCATTTCTGAAGCCCGGACCTACTGTCCGGCTACCGTTTGGTTTGTTTTTGTTTTTCTAAATAACAAATGTACATATAAACTATTATGACTAATGCAATGTTGTTATTAAAGTTTCAAAGTGTAGTTGCATCATCAGCTGACTGTAGAGGTGCAACAATTAAAACAGCTGCTTGTTGTACGTAAGTTATTATTGGTGCCGGGCCGGCGTCTGGCGGCGTCAGTTGGTCTCGTGCATTGCACATACTGTATTCGTAAAAATGGCACTATCTCACTTATTTCAGAACCGATTGCGATAAGCGATTGTCCTGACCCCGTCAGACAAGAAATGACAAGCTCAACGCCGCTTCGGTGGACTACTGAGCGCCGAGGGATGTATGTATGTAACCGATTTTCATAATTTTTATGTGGTTGGATTTGTAATTGAATGTTCTAAAACTTAAATAATAGCATACATTTTTGTACCTTAAATAGTTTAATATGCGATTTAAGGTTAAAGAATTGAAGTAGCCTCCATTTTAAAAATATAAATGATGAAATGTTGATATTTTCTCAGCTAGGTCTTTACTTCAAAAAGCTGTGTTCCAAATTTCAGCTTATTACAACTAGCCGTTCTCATTAAAAATTATTCTTCAAAAAATACAAAATGGCGGCTGTGTGGATAACTATGGAGTTTTAGGAATTTTAAATACTATATTATGGCTTGTCTTTGGTCCAGGAATAATACCTGAAAAGGTCCGTAGAGACTTCGGGAACACACTGTAGTCATTCAGGTTTGCTTGGTTTAAAAAACGATTAAATTAGCCAGAGGATAATGTTTATGTACCTTGTGCAGTAACCATTGGTTGCATAGGTTATCTATGTACGGGATTGTTTAAAAGTTTGGAATGTAGCTGATAACTCCAGATTTAATGGCCATAATTTAATAAAACTTAATATATTTGTATTTTGTATTTATACATATCCTGATGTCCTTGGCTGATTTTTGCATGCCCTGAGGACACGCCATAGAGCCCATGGAGAAAGTTTTTAAAATTTTACATACGTTAAGTATAGGTTTTTACCATGTACATCCACACTAGAGTTATTAACTTTTAAAGCACGTACAATTCTGAAAACACTACTTCAAAAGAATGACCAAACCGGATAGGGTAGGTAAACAAACATGAAATTGCTGAACATTATTTCCGACACATTTAACTTTTGGTGGTCGGATTTGTGGTATATTAAAAAGTGGTATTCATACGAGGTGGCCCGTTCGCAAATTGCGCATTTTATGATTCTGTATGAGAGAAACTAACCTAAAGTACATGTATGTTGGTTATGAAGTGACAGAAATATATTTTTGTTTACAATCTGACTTAAAAATTCGTCTGAAAGTAATCAGCTGTTAAAAGTTACAATTCACATTTATAAACATCGTACAATGAAAGTTGGACAACATTTTAAAGCACCTTCTAGAAATAAATCAAAGGCGAGGAGGGTGAAGCCCGAAACGATTTGACCTTTACGATTCGCCCACGCGCTATATCCTAAGCTTTAAAATGACACCTCATCTTAAAAATCGGTTCAGTAGGTCGAGAGAAAAGGGACGTAACAGACGAAAAATAAGAAGATATATAATGTTTATATAATATGCCAATGACTTTTCCCTAGGACTTTCTAACCCCAAAGTAAAGTCTTCGGAGAAACTACGTTGGCTTCGGCTTCATACATTGTTTTAGAGGTCTTAACATCTGAGCAATCTGCCACTTACCCGGACCCATCAAAGTAGAATAGGCCTAATGTATTCATTCCAAAAGATTGCGGCCGGAAAACTAAGCCAATATAGTTGCAACGTAAAAATGGCTAGCATTTTTTTATGGGGGTACTTCTCCGGGGGTAGAATTCCGCTACCACGGATAATATACACTATCTAACAACAATATTTTAAAACGCATCCAACGCAATGCAAATTGTCGAGGAAATTATCTATCTATAAATTGAAAGGGATTCATTATCTGAAATATCTCTTCAAGAACTATTAGTTGAGTCATATAACAAATTATTATTGCACAAGAAGAAGCCGGCGGAAGGCGTACAAGTCGTGTAGTACTACATCGGAAGTGGTGCAAGCAGTTACGACCCCCGGCTAACGGGATCACCAGGGGGATGGTAGGGGTGGCGGTGTTATGCAGGGTGCAGGGTTGTGGGGCGTCCTTGCACAACGACGGGGATGTGGAGTGACCGTATATGGTCATCAAGTCATCCCCTTCCCCTACCTCTACCCTTCTACTGGGTAACGGTGGTTCCATACTAGGCAAGGGAAGGGGCTGTAGAAAGAGCTTGTGAAATATCAAGGCATTAAGTGAGAAAATCTCACTAAAACATCAAATCTTGATCTTTTAAACAGACATGACAACTTTAAGTTATGAACAAATTTGTATTATTTTCATCAAAAGATATCTTTTGTATTTAGTTTTTAGAACGAATTTATAATTACTTCAACAATGCTCATAATTTACTAACCTATTTAACAAGCTGCTAATTAAGTAAAGATTTTTAATAGGAATACTGTAGTAAAACTTCTATAGTCTTCTGCTTTTGGCAAAGCCGAGTTTTTCTTAATAAAATCTATTTCGTATGGGAGAAGTCCCCTCAACGAACTCAGGCATTCTTCACGAAGTCTTTTGAGTTATTTCCGCTAAAATATTAAAATTTTACTTTCCTGCTGATTTAATTGAGAGTCGTTCGCTTTAAAGACCCAAACTGACATAACCCACGCTATATTTTTTTTTTTTTTCAAAGATTACAAAACTCTTTGAATGTCATCAATTTTACACTGTATACATTTTTCTGGAGCCGTTACAATAGGCTTACATAGAAAGAAACCCGCCGATTTGTTTTACCGTGTGTCACCAAACTTTACTTGTACCCACATGTGTTAATCGACAATGACGATGTAGAACTGTGAAGAGCACTCGGCACTCACACGGCGACACGGGGCGCTGAAGGAGCACTCCACACTCCACACCGAGAGCCGGTCGAGGGACGGTGCCAATCAAAAATGTCAGTTGCAAGTGTGCGATAATACCAAGGTCGAGCCGGGACCCTGGACTGGATATGAGCGGTCCTGGCCCAGCCTCCGGTAGAGAGCGCTGCGACACACGCGCACGTAACTTGTGCTCCAACACTACAGACTACAGTCACAATACAGCATCACAAATACACAAATTGAATACCCCGTTGCATTAGTGTAACAATCATTGAGAAAAAACACATAGAACTGGATTTCTAAAAACAAATAAATTTGTTCTTAAAATGTCCTTCAAGTTGTCGTTTGCGAAGATATATATGAACTAAATTAAATTGTCGTGGAATATTAAGCTTACAGACGTTAAAATTTGAGGGATTTGTCTACTAGTTAACAACCGCTTTAAACTAAATAAAAATTCATATTCCATTTTTTATAGCTGCTTTCTTCTATTCTTCAATTTTCCATATCGATGTGGAAGACCTTCCGGAAGGTAACGTTTTGGTCGGCAACCATTCTCCACAACAACACTTAAAAGTTGTAATATTTTGGTTACTTTAAGTTAGGTCACTTTAATGACCAGTTATCACCGAGAAGTTACCACTGACCCTGCGAAACAGGTAGCGTCCATCTCAAAAGTAACTGTACCGGTGAGAGAGTTATCTACCAGAAGGATCCCATCGATGTGGCGGTTTGATCGGTATTGTGTATAGCATTGACTGCATACACTAACGTCACTGTGGTCTATGGGAAAGGCCCCTGTTGTTTTAATTATCTAGAGAGCTCGCTTCATAAACTTAAAAAACTTGTTACAGCAAAAAAAGGAGGGGGAAAATGGCAGCTTTTTACAATTTATTTCCTATTTGTTATTAGTTTAATTACTTAACTAAAACTATTTTCAATCAGCAGCTCAATATGCAAAATCATATGCCTTACAAAGGATCAACAATTAAAAATTAAAATAATCAATAAATCAATTACTTTATATTTTGATATTTTACTTTTAATGTAGAGGAGTACGTTATTAGTGCGTCACCTACCGCGTATCTTATCTCTGTAGTGCGTCAGTTTACGCACTGCGCGTGTGCCCGCGCGCGCGCGTCTGACCTTATTCATTAATCTACAAGACAGTAGACGTGCCGCCTGGCCAGTAAGCCCCCTCCCCCTCCCCCGGACAGTGAAATTTGACTCATTTGTTTACAGCTTTATACATATTATCTAAAACTGTCCCAGGGTCTCTCCGCTCCGGCCATGGGCGCTGTTTTGCCTTTTATCACAAATCGCTTCACGGTCCAGTTACGAAATAATTATGATCCAGATAAGATGTTACGAGAAGGGAAATCAGCGATTCAATATGACAGGGTGATAGTACTTCCCCAATTGATTTCTTGAAAGTGTCAAAACAAATAAATGGACTGGGGTGAAACAAATTGATAGCGAAATTTAAAGTATTACAGCTAAAATGAGGTTAAACTGAAGTGTTCATCGAAAAACCTTAACCCGTTTTAAAATGTAGACCAATATAATAGCTTTGTGTACTTTCCTCTGTATTACACTTGCGATAAGAGTAATAAAATTATAAAAAAATAAATAAATAAAAACACACTTTTAGTATAGGCTACATAAAAATAGTAGTCTAACATGCTTAAGACACCCTTTATTTACATCGTAGGGCCGGCCCACCATGTATTTAGTACTAAAATGCAATATATTTTTATTCGATTGACGCCTGAAAGTTGTAGGTGGAGTTGCAGCTTTCCTCCGTTGTACAGCAAATCGCTGGCTCACTTCTGAAGGCTTTTCGCAAGATCGTGTAGTGCAGTTAAACCCATTCAATGTATTATGTAAATTTACTGGGTCCATCAACTTTAAATACCAATGGCTGCACAGGATGCTCAAAAAATTACATAGACATTTTCTCATAGTATAAATTTCAATTTTATATAAATAAATAACTACCGTATCGTGCTGGAACATACTACAACAATTTGCAACAATTTTTATTGTTGAGATGTCACAACACCATTGCCTAGGTTTAATTTAATTGCTTTTAATTGTACATTGCATGCTGTTAACACTACTTTTACTACTCTATGATATTGATAAGACTCTTTGGAAATCAATAGTCGATAGGTAAATGACAGCGTATCTGTCGGCTGTTTCTATACAGTTTCAAATACCGTTGTAATTGTAACTTAGTGACTACTCATATAGTTTTATTCCTTAGGACTCCTTAAAATGTGGTATTCTACGGCCGTAGAATATATTCAACAATTTATCTTATTATCATTTACAGTAATCTTATACTTTAAAACAAGCTCCGTTTGTACGGGCAAACTTTTTTCGCTCCAAGGATTTTTTTATTTTTTTGTTGATTGTGGGGGTTTTGTCCCCCAGGAATCGATTGGCGTTGGTCCCATAACTGGGAAAAAACAGGTTTTCGCGCTAGAGCCCTTCAAAGTTCCCATGTTATCCTTATGGAGGTTTTTAAATTGAACAAAAATCAGCTAATAACTGTAGATAAAACCAATGTGTTATACCTTTAAAGGAAAATTATACTAAAGTGCAGCACCCTTCGGCCTGGCGAGTGAGCGCAGTGAACGAGCTTTGTGTGAGAACGAAAGTAATAATTTTTACCGAGCTTAAGCTCGGTCCCCCTGGTTCTGTATATAATTTTATGTTTGAACATTTTTTAAGCACCCAAATCATAGTTTTAAAGAAACAAGCATGGACAAATTTATGTCAAAATGATCTGGGATTTAGATTAGAGGTGAGCTTATTTCTGTTTTGGTGCTTTTTCAACTGTCAAAATTAAAAAGTTGTAGAGTATTAAGTTCTCAATAATTAATTGTTGGTTTAAGATTTTCGGTAATATTTTCAAGTATTAAGGTATTTGCATCACAACTAAAAAAATTTACAAAATTCATTGTAGACAGTGTAAGGGCAGATATTATCAAACTATTCAATAAATTAAAATTAGTCGTCCTCCGAAGTTGACAAACCATGAATGACGGGCCGTTATCTGTCCGTTTATCACTCTATCTCTGGCATCGCCCGTCACAATGGGAGTAAGCGGCCTTAACCCGGCAAAATAATAGAATCACCCCATCCGCGACGATGCGACCAATGTTTACATCCACGAACATTACATAAAGTGTCAATGTCGCGGGGCGGAAGGGCCGGCGCCGGGGGGGAGGGGGGGGCCGCGGTTATATAGGGGGGCCGCGCGGATTGAGCAACAGTCGACGCCTGGCAGACAGTGATCGTGGTCGCGCTCAGTGAGTGTTTCACCTCAGGAGGCCGTACTGCGGATTATTTATTTATTTATTCTAGTCATTTAGTGATCGCGACCGCGATGCCGGAACCCAACGAGAGTGTGGAGTTGGCCGCCGAGGCAGCGGATCTGTGCGGCGACCTGGCCGACAACAAGAGGGTGATGAAGCACTCGGACACCAAGGATAGCATCTCGTCCGTGGACAGCGATGTCAGTCTGAGCTTCGACTCCGCCCCCGTGGCGCCGAGCGAAGCGAGGGAGGCAGAGGAAAACCCGACAGAGGAGGAGGACGATAGAGCAAACCTGGCCGACCAGAGTGGGACGGACTCCGGCAGCGAGGGAGGACTCGAACCCGAGAAGGACTCCGGGTGCGAGGGGTTGGTCTCCCAGGAGGAGTCGAAGGAGACCAAGGAGGACGAAGAACCTCCGTTCGTTCCGCCGGACGACGAGCTGGTCGAGAAGATAATCGCACAAGTCGAGTTCTACTTCTCCGACGTGAACATCACCAAGGACGCGTTCCTGCTGAAACACGTGAAACGCAACAAGGAAGGGTACGTCAGTCTCAAGTTGATATCCAGCTTTAAACGAGTGAAACACATCGCCAAGGACTGGAGGGTGGTGGCGTACGCTCTGGCGAAGAGCAAGAAGCTTCAGATCAACGAGGCGGGGACGAAGCTGCGGAGGGTGGACCCGCTACCGGCGTACGACCAGACGACGCCCTCGCGCACCGTGGTCGCCATAGACCTGCCGCTGGAGAAGCCGACCATAGAGAACGTGGCGGAGATGTTCCGGAGCTGCGGGGAGATCGCGCTCATCCGGATACTGCGGCCGGGTAACCCGATACCCGCCGACGTGAGGCACTTCGTCAACAAGCACCCGGAGATGAACGGCACGGTGAGCGCGCTCGTCGAGTTCGTGAGGACGGAGAGCGCCCACAACGCGATCAACCGCCAGGACTGGGACTGGCGCCACGGCCCGGACCACGAGCCCATGAAGGTACGCACCACACTACAATCATTATACTGTAGTAGGATAACGTTAGTGAGAGTCTGGACAAACAGAAGCATTTTTTAAATTATTAGATATTTTATAATTTACATTGACATCTTAAAAGTCTCTACCTCTTAAAAGTCTTGAGGTAGATTAAACTCAGATTATTTAGCAGTTGATTATTCAGAGTTTAACAAATTAGTCTAAAACTTAAATATATTGAAATTAAAAAAAGAAGATGTATCAGACATAGTCTAAGTTTAACTAAGGGTAGCCCACATTCATAAGCTAATATCACAACAACAAAAATAAATAACATTCTTAAAGAGTTACTGACGACACAGGCCAAAGTGGCAAAGAAACATTTAGTTTATTAAAGTATGTCACTAAACCCTAAAAAGGGGCTTAATAATTTCCCAAAGTTCAACCATTAAATGACGAAAAACTAGATGCAATTAATATGCAGTAAAAGAGTAAGATCATACAAAAACAAAATCATTATTCAAGCGACGCACAATAACCATTAAGTAAATAGGCTAAATTTTTCCGTAATTGAAAGGAGTAAATAGTGCATACAAGTATTCAATTGAATGATTTAATATGTTTGTGAGTAAGCCTAAACAGCAAATATTTTTAACATAATAAAAATAATCTTTAATTTCAATTTTTAAACAGTATATTCAAAACAACGATGAATGATCTAGGTTGATGCGATAGTAAATGTTGATATGACAAAAGCAAATGATTTATGAAACCACCCACAGTTAACCACTATTATACTGTAGAAGCACTCTAGTCCACCCGGGCCACGGCCTTGACCCTAATGCGTCAAGGTCGCCACAGGCCCGGCTCAATTCGTCAATTGGCCCAAGTTTCGACGAATTGATTTTAAAGTTTTAATAACATAAAATTTACATTAGTTGAAAGACTGCATATACTACTATACACTCAAAGGAAAAGTTAAAAAAAATTAAGTTAAAAGATGCACAATTTTTTGTAAGTGGTGAAGTTTAAGTAATACCATGTGAGTTTAATACCATTACTTTATCAATATACGTAGAAATAATAAATTGTAGATGGCCAAATATCTAAGAAAGTTCATAGGTCTTCCATGTATATAAATACTTGGCAAATTTAGGACAAAAAAACTAGAGTACCGGTAATGAGAATTTTACAATACACTCTTCTACGGTTCATAATTACTTTTGATTCACAACATGACTAAAATGATTGCATCTAAATAAATCCTTCAGGTAAATGGATTCTAAACCTAATTGTAATATTCTGATTTTTTATGAATTAACAAGTAACATACCTAACCAGAAAATGTTGTTAAGTTTGTGTTGTGAAAATGTGTTTGTTAAGATGACGTTGAAAAGTGATTCTTTTCATAATTTATTGCAAACTTTCACATATTAAAAAATACACATTCAAACACACAATTTAACGATAAAGCAGGTAGAATAACAGTGTTTTGTAAATATGAACAATATAATGTGTTTTCTATAAACTTGTTTAGGATTGTTGCAAACTCAACTTCAAAGATAGTCAAATCTGTAAAAGTTACTGAATTAAATAAACTAGTCTACATTCAAAAGCTACATTGAGTCTGAGTCACAGATGAATATAAGTTATTAAATTTATAGAAATGGCATTTGTTACTTAGGTTCGATTATTGAGTACAAAGTTTTAAATTTTTAAACCCATAAACTGTATAGGAAACTCCTACTCCTACAGCAATAGCCTAAGCTTAAAAAATATTACAGCTAACAAAATTTAAACAAATTTAGTTAACATGCTATCTCATTAAAAATTTCATTTATTTATACGATAAAGAAATAAATTAGGCCTTATGCAGTAGATAACTCTATTAAAAGAATCCAATCTGTTCTTTAGGTTATATTTAACAGTTAAGATATCCAGCATTGTACATTTAATGGTTAACAATACATTTATTTTTTTAACATGATTATTAGAATTTTCGGAAAGCAAAATTACTCGCTTTTTCAAAAGTTTTAATGTTAGTAACTAAAAATAAATGCATATTTAATTATTTTCTACAAACTCCGAAGCAATACTAAGCGGTTTTCTTTAAACCTGAACTCTCTTTAGGAGTCAATATCAATCAAACCTCGTCAAACATTGTAGAGATTGCAGTACATCAGGGTACAATAAAGCAACCCAACAGTGTGTGTTTAGTATCAAATGTATCGCCTCCTCTAACGGCTCTGTTCTCCCCGCCAGGTCCTGGAGCTGAACGCGC
Source organism: Neoaliturus tenellus (assembly GCA_030545055.2). Classification (NCBI taxonomy): domain Eukaryota; kingdom Metazoa; phylum Arthropoda; class Insecta; order Hemiptera; family Cicadellidae; genus Neoaliturus; species Neoaliturus tenellus. The sequence goes on from CM061533.1 coordinate 83,756,183, forward strand.
CCCCCAGCGCGGACCGCAAGAAGCGTACACAAGCCCAGAAGAAGACTGGGGTGACGCGACTGTTCGACTCGGAGTACTCGTCGTCGTGCGCGTCCGGCAGCGAGGCGGAGGAGAGGTTCCAGCGGCAGATGAGGCTGCAGAGGAGGTGCAGCTCGCCGCACATGCAGCAGCGACCGGGCGACCACTGGACCCAGCGGAGGTGGTCCCGGGACTCCGGCAGCGACAGTCCGGGAAGCAGTTTCTCCCGGAGTCGCAGCAACTCCGGAGTCTTCTACGTGCCAGACCATGTCCGGAGGATGAGCGCCGGGTGGGACTCCGGGAGCGACTCGTACAGCGGGAGGTCCAGGTCGAACAGTGGCGTGTCAGACAACGGGTTGAGGAGGTTCTCTGTCCAGAGCAAGGATTCCGACTGTTGCTGCTGCGGCCACTACAACGACTGCCGAAGAATGTCCTACTGTCACGACTCCGGAAGCGAGGGCTACGGCAGCAACAGGTCGCGGTGCAACAGCGGGGCGTCGGACATCAAGAGGAAGGACTCCGGAGAGTACTACTGCCCCAAGAGGTTCATCCAGCCGGACAGGAGGATCTCGCTGACTAGGGAGCCCGAGGGGCCGTACTGTCCCCGCAACCCGATGGAGGTCCGTAGAGTGTCCGTGGGAAGCGACTCCGAGGGAGGCAAGATCGGGTTCCAGAGGCAGCGATCTTCCTCGGGTATCCACCTCCCGGAGAACATCGTCAGGATGCCCAGGGGCCCCGACGGAGGCCGTGGGTTCGTGGCCCCCCCTCCAGTCAACACCTGCCACACCCTGGTCGAGTGAAAATCAAACCATCAGATCTCTTATCACACAGACCAGGACACTTCCTACAACTGATTCCTACTGGACGCGATACCCATACCCGAAGCAATAATTCTAGTGCTATATACGAACAAACTGTACATACAAGTGATAAGTCGTTATTTAATTTTAATTGTATTAAAAAAAGCTCGTGTGATAGTATGAATGGGAGTTTCGAAGCGAATGTTTCTCTATTTTCCGAATCTTATCTAGGATGAGTGGCAATATTCTAATAATTTACTTATTGTTGACCGGTGAATAGACTGATCCTGGGGCGCCCGGGAGTGAAGCAGAGTGAGCTTATTTATATTGTTATGTAAATAGTAGGGTTAAATCCATCGTTTCCTTTTTGTGTTACCATTTTATAATTTATTTGTCGTTTTCATTGACATTTATTTATTGTGTTTCGGTAAAATTCATTTTCATTATTTATTCCGTCCAATTTATTCATGTCATTATTTTCAAATCAGTTAATTTATAATTCACATTCCGTTTTGAAAATTACATTTTTCGTTTGTGGCATCTAATTTATTTGTTGTTATGTTTATGCAATTGTTGTTTTATGTTTCAAGAAATTATGTTGTAGATTTTAAAGTCAGTATTGTTTGACTACTGGATCGAGATCTGTTAGCCATAACTATCGTTATTGTTAGTTTTAAATACTGTAATTGTAAATAAATACTTTTGCAAATTGTAAATCTGATTTATTTATTTAACAAACCTTTAAAACATAAGATTTTTCATGATTCGTTTAAAGTCTGTAAAAGTTTGATTCATTTGTGCAGGGATGTAAAATTACTAAATCAATAACTGTCAACATCAAAAAGACTATACCTGTACCTAAATATTTTAATAGAATAATAGAATCAGTAGTGAGACAAATTTAGAGGAAATAAGAGTATTTTTAATTACATCTGCATGAATCACATCAGTTATGGTACTGTGCTTCAGTTTTTGAAAGCACATTCTTATAACGAAGTCTAAAATACATAATACATACATTGTTAATATGGATGGGCTCAAATAAGATTTAAGTTAAAGATCAGCTATAATGTTTCCTAAAATGGTATTTTGTTTATGTAACCTTTGATGTCAAGGGAGAGATAATTATACTGGTCAATTTTCAATTTCAATGCTAATGCAATAGCGCATTCCAATGAATTGGCGTACTCACGCTAAAATAGCCTCATCTTCACTTTCGAGAATTTAATTGTTGCCCAAAGGGGCGTTGTGTTGGCATCAAATGTTAGAAAGTCAACAAACTTGAAGTGCATTTCGAATTATTGTAAAACAATGTCACGAGACCAATCGTGTGCACAAATCAGAAAACATTCGCTAACATTTGATGCGGGGACTCATTGCAGCATGCTGCATGCTCTGTGTGTGCAATACAGTGTAGTAATGCTATGCAAACGATGCATTTAAATTTTCGAAATCGGACTGCGGTTCTATTGACAAAAGCATACACCTGTAATAACACAACACTTGAAAGCCAATTTATCTGTTACGGAAATTAACTAATCAAAAAACACACTTGAAAAAGTGTGACACAGAAGTAAGGAGGTTAAGTATTTGAGTGACAGCGTCAGTTTATCTCAACCTTAATGCTATACTTGGATTACCTTGATTACGAATTAAATCTCAATCACTTACCACTGATAAGGAATATTGAAGACATGACATTAAATCAATAAAGTCTAATACAGCTATCAATCGATTTCGTTAATTAAAAGTCATTAGCTTAAGTGAGCGTTTCATCTTGTGACGTAATTTGTATTTATTTATCTAAGGCCGTCACCGCGGGTGGAATGTCGGTTTTTTCTGTATCACCAGAGTCTGGGTCGATTGTCGTCAGATTCAGAGTCCGAGGGATTACGACATGTTGACGTCGCGTCGCGTCGTCTCTCGGTCTTGGCCGGCGGTCAGTCAACAAGCTATTTGAAGTCCATAGACTGATGAAATTACTTGACCTATCATCGAGTCCGTTTTGGAACCCTCTCTAGGTAGTGACGAACATCACATGTTTGGAATTGTCCATCAGAAAGAAAACTATTGATGGATGAAGTCATTAAAGATAGATATTTAAATCTTAATTGGGTCAATTCATTTAATAATTTTGTTCATTGGGCTATTATTTAAGGATCCTGTTAAATTAATCAACTGGTCTTTGTCAGTTACAAAACTACACCTCGACCGATCCATCACATTCACCTTTCATTCACACTTCTTATGCGCATTTTAGTGCGTCAACATCTAAGGTGTTAATAAATAACATAATTAAATTATTTCCTGAAGTATTAATTTTAGGAACAATTTATTACTTTCACTCATAAAACCAACAAATTAATATTAATTTCATAATTTGGGGTATCACTACTGTAATTGTTTTGTAATCAATTTGTTTTAACCAGTGCAGTACTAGTAATGAATTGAGACCATTCCCCTATGATGCCCTGGACATTTTCTCTTGTCCAATTGACTAAACAAACAACCCTGAATGGCCCAGTTATTAATTAAAGCATCCAACAACCTCGCACGAACGCCTGATTCTCGTTATCGTTATCTCCGTCTAATTTGCAGCTTGTAAAGCAAATCAGCCAACAAGTCAGCGACCGATATTTAATTTCTCCGAAGTAAAACCATGCGTAAAGATAGCGGACAAGGATAGGGCAGGCCTAATTAGGATAACAAATAAAGGTTGAGTAACGAATAACAAGAACAAAACGAAGCACAAACACGTTAACAAGAAGAACTGGGTTAATAGACTCTAGTGATCGCTCATGAAGGACGAACTGTGATAAGCGAAGGCCGTTCTGATAATCCGGAGGTCGGAGGATAGGGAATCGTCCTCCGATGTCTTCCACGTTTGGTCACGGGCCACGGAGTAAACATGAGGACGAGAGGTGAGGAAAGGCCGCTGGCTCACGTGCGAGGGCCGGAAGGAAGCGGAAGAGACGCGGGTGTGACTGACCTTGCCTAATCGCGACGACCTTGTCTCCCGCCGCGTTATCAAGATGGTCTTCGTACAGATAACAATGGTAACCTCTCAAGGCCGTCTGTGGTTTCGGCTTCCGCATAATTACCGTTGCAAATCTTCTCTAACTAGCTTGTTAGATGGTTATTGGGTTTACAGACGTTTTGTTTATGTTTGTAGAAGGTTGTGAAATGAAACAAACTAAACACGCTTAGACAATTAGTCGTTGTTAAACAGAAAGAAATACATATATTAGGAGTTTAAGTTGAAAACCAAATTTAACAACTGTAAAAGTGTAAATATTTACAAATTATTGATAATTTGTTTGAGACAGAAATTCAATATTAATGGTTGGTACGCTATTCTATCTGGAGTGAATTTAGTATACACTTAATGACTATACAATTCAAATTACATTTTGTTCTAAATCAATGACATCCAATCAATCCAATATTGTGAATAAAATAGTGATAAAAAACTACACTTATTTACAGCTGTACATTAACAGTTGTTTGAAATACTCAACCCAATTCCAATGCTATTCTATAATGAGAAAATTTCAAATTTAAATTTTTGGATAGCGCCCTTATTTTAAATACGTTTCTCCTCAGTTTTTGGCGGAAACAAATAAAGGACCAAGCCCTATCCAGCGACACCAAAAACTTGCAAATCGGTTGAGAATTGTAGGAGGAGTTCTCCACACAAGAAACCCAAGGCGCGTTTACACTGCAGTTGTCGACCAAAAGTTTTCAACCATTTTTGATATTGCAGTGTAAACGCAACAGCAACTCAAAGGCGCGTTTACACTGCAGTTGTCGACCAAAAGTTGTCAACCATTTTTGATATCTCAGTGTAAACGCAACAGCAACTCATTAGATTGATGACCAAATTTAGGTTGAAGACCAAAATTTGGTTGACAACTAGTGTAGTATAAATAATTCAATAAACCAGTTTTGGTTGTCAATCTGGTGTAAACGTGCATTTATTTGGTCAACAACTAGGATTTATTTGGTTGTTGACTCAGATTGTCGACCACATTTATCGACTAAAATTGTTGATGACTTTTGGTTGACAACTCCAGTGTAAACGCAACAGCAACTCATTAGATTGATGACCAAATTTAGGTTGACGACCAAAATTTGGTTGACAACCAGTGTAGTATAGAATAATTCAATAAACAAATTTTGGTTGTCAATCTGGTGTAAACGTGCATTTATTTGGTCAACAACTTTGATTTATTTGGTTGTCAACTCAGGTTGTCGACCACAGTTGTCGACTAAAATTGTTGATGAGTTTAGGTTAGTATAGATTTATTATTGAGTTAAAAATATTAGCTTATTGTAGTAAATTATATTGTTCTAATGATAAAGGACAACCTTACAATAGTAGTTCATGCAACAACTGTATTATAAAAAAAATACAATAGTTACATACACTACGTTATATATACGACCAACTTAAATGTGGTAAATCATTGTAAAAACAAAATAATAAATATTTCGACCATTTATAGGATAGGTGGTCACCTATAAAAAAGTGGCTTCACCCAACGTTCTCATCACTCACACTCGTCTAAGGCAAGACACCTTGACACATAAATAAACCGAAACCTGTATCGCAACTGAACAATCAGCTAATGTGTAAACTGGATACACTGCTTCCGTCAAATGCCTGTGGCTCTTATTGGTCTAAATAGAATCGGTATCATAATGAGCTCATTATACATCGCATTTTGTTTAATAATGTGTCTCTTAATGATGTTATTTGTAATTTCATTATTGCAACGATCGTATACACATGCTCAACGTCAACGAGAATAACACCACTGCATAAGAATGAGATTGTGAGGAATTGAGTGAGTGGGATAGGAATGTCATTTATCTCTCCTATGTATAATAAGCGGTATTGCATGTTACTCGGTGTGTGTTATTGGGGAATTTACCTTCAATAGCGAAAATAAACGTTAGAGTACAAACTTTGATTCGCCGATTACGGTAAAGAACATTTGATCACTTAAATATACTTCACTTAAATACCATATATTTAGCCGGGACGTTTATTAATCAGAAGTTTTAGCGGTAATCGATAAACGGATGACCATACATTTAATTAAAACCTCGTCAATGAATGACAATATACCGATACACACGGTGACGAATGGCATACCTTTATGTTAGCTTAATATATCAGACTCTTGTTTTATCCAGAATTTATTTTACTAGGGCTGTCATTTGGGATGTAAACAAAGCATCCTCGAATATACAAGTTTTTATCGCTGTAACCTCCGCAAAACCGTCACCGAAAGTTATTTTCTATGTTCAGTGAAGGCCGGCATGCCTTAATACCCGCGCAGTGTCCCCCCAAACTAGAACACATCACTCCAGTGTGTAGTTTGTCTCCGAACTATTTCTACTCCGCCTTGACCGCTCTCTGGCGGTAGCCGTCAAAACGAATAAATCTAATCGGGTTTATTATTACCCTCTTCACTCCACCCGAAATATCTCGGCCTCAACCTCTCCGTGATGGGCCGAGGAATCCACAGATTAACCGTGATGAAGGTTCCATGGATTGTTTGGACGTCTTCTGATAAAATGGAGGTCACATTTTTAATTTAAATGATGGCATAACTTTTTTATCTTGCGAATCGTGGTCGATAGATAACGAACTAAATAAATTATGTTGATTAATACAATGTGGATATAAATAATATAAATTACGAATAATATATAACACCTATAATTTATTTACACAAATTAATGGGCACGGATGTTTAAACTAAAAATGTAAAACATTTTATAATCTAAAACAAACGCCATCTAAAAATATTTAGAATATAGCGGGGAAAGGTTTTTCTTTCCTAGGATTTTTTACGTCCTACAGAACTTCAAAGTGTCTATGTTATCCTAATGGACATTTTATTGTAGTTACTAAAATTTAAAAAAAGATCAGATTATTACTGTAGAAACAGATATAGACAATCAAACAAATGACATTTTCAAAATCTGGTTCATCAACTTTATTTTAGTGTGCCGCAACCTCTTGGCCTGGCTGGTAAACGAATTCGCAATTCGCCTTGAGGAAGAGTGAGCGGAGCGAATGAGTTGGTCGTTGCTCTTGAACAGTAACAAGCTTTTTAGGCTCACCATTTCAGCATGGGAGCATAGATAAGTAATATTGGGATTTTCATATTGTACAAGCTCATTGAGTAAATGCTCGGTCCTCTAGTTATAGTACTTTAATTTCAAATAATGGTAAAAAATAGTTTAGCAAAACTGTTAGAATATTCTGTTAAAATAGTAGTTTTCATCAATAGGAGAAAAAGTGGCTCTTTTTAGTGCACAATTGTGTTTTAAAAACGAGGCACAGCCCTGTTTTCAAAACGTTTAAGCACTAAAAATGCACTTTTGCTCCGAGTGATGAACAACGTTTTTTTTTATCATAATGAGAATTACCACTTATAATCGTTTAAAATCTATCTTCTTATTTCTATAAGGGGTCTGTTACGTCCCTTTTTCTCTCGACCTACTGAACCGATTTTTAAGATTGAGGTGCCATTTTAAGCTTAGGATATACCGTAGTGACGAATCGTAATTAAAAAGGTCATTTTGTTTCGGGCTTCACCCCACTCGAATTTGATTTATTTCTAGAGGGCGCTTTAAAATGTTGACCAACTTTTATTGCAAGTTCTTTAATGTGAATTGTAATTTAACAGCTTTAAAACCTTTAGATGAATTTTAAAAGCCAGAGATAGTAAACAAAAATAGATCTCTGTCACTTCATAATCAACATTCACGTACTGTAGGTGAGTTTCACTCATACAGAATCATAAAATGCGCAATTTGCGCACGGGCCACCTCGTGTTAACTAAAATGTTGTATTTTCGAGGTTATATTTACAATTTAAATATTGTACAGTATTTAAATTTCTGTAATTTACAAACAATGCTTTGTTATAACGTTTGAATTTCACGTTTGAATTTTATGCATAGAAAATTAAGTACCTGGGGGCCGAGCATTTGCTCGGCAAACTCAAACAGTAATATTCTTTATAGTAATATCAGTTACAGGCAGTGTGCTAAAATGCCCAGTGCAAAAAGGCATTTGCTTGTTCAAGACGAGCTCGTTCGTTCCGTTCACGCGCCTCTCAAGTTGTTTCAGTGTATAGGCTTACGGGTGCTGCACTCTTGTGTATATTTGTTGAAACACATGTTGGACCTGTAGGACATGATGGGACCGCGCCAAGGTCTGACGGCGACGAAGTCTGACGGCGACAAAACCTACCACTTTTTTCGTCAGGTTTTGACGGGTACGTCAGGCGTCAAGCCTCGACGGTTTTTAAAAACGTCAGGGCTTGTCGCCTCACGCACCCGTCAAAACCTGACGGATTTAAAAACGTCCTATTTTGACGCCTGACGTACCCGCCAAAACCTGACGGATTTAAAACGTCCTACTTTGACGCCTGACGCACCCGTCAAAACCTGACGATTCTCTCTCACCCCTCTTTATGCACCTGACTGTACAGTTTAACTTGTCTGTCCTCTTAGGCCACGCCCCTACTAGGCCAAACCTCCATTATTAGCCTATTTACGACAACTCACACACCCGTCGAATAAGGAATCATTCCTCTCACCTCCCGTTTACTCCCAATTTTTTAAATTGCTTTCTTCCTAGGCCACTATCCCCACGCACCTAATTTGTTACCCTATTTGTTTATGCCACAATATTAATAAATGTGTATAATTATATATATTTAAAAATGTTAAGCAATCGTGTTCCGGCGGAGCAGTTCTTCAGTATGATGAAGTTAGTTTTTCTATCGTATGGTGTGTTTAATCAGACCAAGTGAATTTTATTCTCTTAAGTCAGCTTGAATGCATTTTAATAATCTCTTGATAAAGGGGACTTGGTAATTCTCAAATATGTTACAGCCAAATGTAGGGGTGGTTGCCTGGCAGCGTCCATATTCTGTTGCACAAAACACCTCTCCTAACCATACCGGGAAACAGGTCTAACATTCCTTACGTAGTAGTCCCCGTCCCCAGTTCTTAAAAACCTACTAGGTATACAATGCAGTTGTCTGCTTGCAATATTGAGCGGAGCGACTAATTTAAAAAATCAATAATAGCAAATGTTTTCTAGGTAATTCAAGTGAGCTCGTTCGGTATGCTCACTCGCCGTCAGGGTTTAGCTCGTTCGCTACGCTCACTCGTCGTCAATTTAGTTCGTACGCTGCGCTCACTCACCTTTTGCCAATTGCAATAATTAGGTTTGATAATTACAATGTACAAGAACTATATTCTGGAAACGCTGTTATTATTTTTCCTTTACCAAACTAAAAGGTTCGAAATCTTTTGATCCATGGGTTAAAATGTGCTTTTTTTTATTACTAAAATGGAAGAAGGCTGAAATTTTGTGCATATAATTACCTTTTTACTACATGATTAAAACATACCTTAAAGTTAGAGCAAGTTTTCTTCTGCTGTTATGGGTTATGGGGTTTTGTTATATTCAAGGATGCCGTGTACAACTTATTTTTAATTAAACCATAGATTAAGCATACTCCGGAGGGAGTAGGCTTACTCCTTGGAGTATGCTTAATTTATGATTAAACTAAGCACGAAGTTGAACTGTGTAAAATCAAGCCTGAAAAACTCAGAAAACTTGGACTCATCAGAAAGTAAATCTTTTTCTTTTAATATTTTAAAATATCCCTCTTCAGATCTCTTTAAAAACATAGAAAGCATTTTTTCCCTGGGTTCACGCAGCATTTCAAAAATTTGTTCATCATCTACCTCCTCCGCTAATAAATACTTAACTATTTGTTTTTTAATACCGGTACTCATTTTACAAACAGCACCAACACCACTCCTTTCGCCACCAAAGACTACTCACTGGACTACTAATCGCAACGAATAGACGTCTCAGGGAAAATAACCACCATCGATCGTCGCTGAGCGATCATCGCGGAGCGGCAGACGCGCGGGATACGTCTGTGAAAATAGGCCTTTAGGTTGTTCGCTGCGCTTACTCGCCACAAGTCTGCAATACTCTAATATTTTTTTACTACGCAGGTTTGCTGCGACGGGGTATTATATGTTTACAATATATTAAATGTTGCGTCGTCCAAGATTTGCACCTATTTCATTCACGTACAAACAAAACACCAATTTCACATAAAAATGATGTATTCACAAACAGCTGATAGTAACAGTCTGCAGTTAAATTTGGTCCTAATAACATCTGTATAATCAACACACAGTAAACAAACCAAATAAAATATTCCTCCTATTAAAATAACATGGTAACTTTAAAGGGCCGTAGGGCACAACCCTTATGTCCGATTTGGACCATTTCAGATTTATATTTTCCCATAGATGGTTACTATGACCGAGCAAAATTTCTTGAGGATCACTCCAGCCGTTCAGGAGGAGTATTTGTAAATAAAAAGCCAGAGTGTAGTATAGGAGCTTCGCTCGCTCCGCTCAATTAAAGACAAGTCAAGAAGTGAAGGGTGGAAAGTGCTAAGTCCAGAAGTAGTGGGGTTTGGTTACTTTCAAAACGGAAGTCGTGCCAATTGCCAGCCGCTGCCGGCCAGCTGCCATCGGCCAGCTGCCAAATCAGTTGCTGTCGCCATATGCCATGCCATATAGCTTCCGGTGGGGGAGGAGATGTTATTTGAAATTTGAAATTCAACTTGACAATTGGGTTATGGAAAGTATGTCAAGGTCATCCAGAGTAAGTTTTAAAAAACCCTATCCCGCTACCACCGGAGTAATAGTTCGGAGAGTGGAACTAACTCTGGCGATAGCGGGATAGGTATAGAATTAGGTTTGTGAATTTTATTTGTGAAAAACATACAATCAATGTGTGACAGCAGTGTTTAAACAGGTTGAAGTTTTGTTATGAACTACAGAGTTGTAAACACAAACACCGACGACGATGAGAAGGTAAACGCAGAGTCCCCAGATGATGTATTTAAAAAGTTTGAACAAACGTAACATCTCGAGTTGGTTTTCCCGTTCCATTTCCAATCGTTTGATTTCCAATTTCAATTTATCCTCTTCCATCCTTGTTACAAATGGAACTTCATCCATCATATCCATCATGTTTGTGTTTTTTGAAATTTTGAAACAAGCGATGTTGATAGTTGAAGAGGCGACGATGGAATGAGAATGGAAAGAGGGAAATGTCGGTTAAATAAAGAAGTGGTGGGGGGAAAGAGCGTTGTTACATAGAAGTGGTGGGGGAAAGATGCTGCTCATCATTTGCCTCAGAAGTTGTGTCTGACTGTAGAGGGGTAAGAGGAGTAAGATTTAGTAAACTGTCTTCATCAGAACTTTCAACCTTATCACAAATAGGACAAGCGTAAGTTATTTCCAAATTCATTGTAATAGTGTTAAATTTATCTATAAGTTCATTTAAAGTATTAAATATTTCTTGTAAATCTTCTTTTGAGTTTATTTCAAAACTAGCATTCATTCGTGCCGATGGAGAGGTGTTCATGGTTAGAAAGTTGGCAATCGAATGAGGATAAGCGCCTAGGGAGGGGGCTTATATAATGGTGACCTTGAGCAGGCGTCTAGGGAGGGGGGGCTGTCTAGGGAGGGGGCTTCTATATAGGGGACCTTGAGCTTATGATTGAATAAAACGTTTAGTTCTTCTTCTTCGTCTTTTAATTCAATTATTTGAACCGAAGTAGTTGTTTCATCTTCTTCACTCGATGAAGAAAACAATTCGCCAGGATTTAAATATTGAACTACAATTCTGAACCATCTTATAGGATATTCGTCAATGACAGAAAGTAAGTTTTGAAACAATTCTTCCATCTCCTCCCTGTCAGTTATTATATGTTCAAACTTGATAAATTTTCCTTCCATGTTGTTAGTTAGAGTGTTGGAAGTGGAATGATTTAATATTATATAAAAATTAGAACTAGTGGTGGGGGAAATCTCAAGGTCATCCAATTGAAGTTTTAAAAAAGAGTGTAAAACTGAAATTACACATTTGATGGTTCTACAGGATCGGAATACCAATCTGATCTGTATTTACATCTTTTTATCATATGTGTACAAAAATCATCTTGATGAGACTTGGTGCGTTGACAATGAGCAAGATCTAGAGGGTGAAATTTGAAACATCTTTGAGGACAACATGTATGAAAATATCTTGATTTGTAAAATTTGAAAGTTCGCAATTCCGGTGGCGGTAGTTGTTTTGTTTTACATTTGCAATAACAAGATCCGAAGAATTCACATTTAGTACAAGCTAACCCATCCACCATCATTGGTCCTAAATCTGTACACTGTTGTTCACAACAGTAACGAGGTTTGTACTTGTATTTTTGCTCTTCCATGTTGACGCTGCGGAGTCTAGTGAAAGAATAAGATTGTATAGTGATGAATAGCGAGTTTTATGAGTTACTATGAAAAGTAGTAGGGGTAATTTCAAGGTCATCCAAATGGAGTTTTAAAAAATTATACCTTACAAGTGTAAGGATTATTGAAATTTAGGAAGTTTGTTTCTGTTTGTTTTCTTCAGACTTTTTTTCTCTCTCTGCCTTAGCCATAGCAATAAGTTCTTCTGTTGATAGTGGATGTACTTCAGGAAATTTTAAAATTAATTTAGCTTGATATCCTTCTTTAGTTAATACATCTAAATCTTGAGTCATTTGTTCAACAGTGTTATAATCTTTTCCATAGATTTTCCCATCAAGTTCAATCATCATTCTGTATAACATTTTGTAGAATAGATCTTGTCGTGGCGAGAGCTGAGAAGCGAATGATTATTTATCAAAGTGTTACATCTTTTTTATGAACTTGACATTGATCACGTGATTCCTTAGTTGTAATTTTATTTATTAAAAGTTATTCAACATTGGTAATACTTCTGGAACTTGACGTTATGTTGACCAGCTGGCGATGAAGAAGTTGTAGGTTGTGTAGAAAAAAATATTTCATCATCGCAATATTTTGTTTTAGTGAACATCCTTGTATTAGTAGCACTAACATCAACAGTTAAGTGATAACCACCAGTAAGTAAAACTCGCATTTCATTAGTTAAATCTTCAAGTTGTTCAAAAGTAGTTATGGTGTTGGTATCATAAGATGCACACTTAACCTTTAGGGACATGTTGAAGTTTTGTATTTAGTTATAGAGAGCGAGATGTGTACGGTACGAAAGGTAGTCATAGACTGATGAATTTCACAAGTTGATTTTCACTTTTATTATCACACAAAATTGGGTCAAGGTCATCCCATGGAATTTTTTAAAAAAGCAACATATTGTAATGTATAAACACATTACAATATGTTGCTTTTCTTATTTTTTTTTTTTTTTAGGTTTATATCATATTTATTGAGAAACAATTACAAAGAAATATTTACAATTTTATGTACAAACTAATCAGTAGTAGGTGTTACATGAATTGTAAGTTCAGTAGAGTTGTTTCCACTTGGTCCATGTGATACCAAATAGAGTGCGCCGGGTTGAATTATACGAAGATCTTCATTTTGTAGTAGTTGTACGAAACGCTTTGGTAGGAAGATTTGAAATTTTGCTTCATCACCAATTGTATAAGGTGCCTCGCTCAATGTGCAATTTATAGCATCACCTACTGAAGTTTCCATCTTCTTTATTGTATGAATGATGTAGTGTTTTTCTTCTTTCAGCTCGGAACATTTCTTCGTAGGTAGAATTGTTGATTTTGAATGAGCGTTGAATTGTTCAACTAAATTTTGAAGTAAGTTGTTTGATGCCATCTTAATGTTTTTGCTGATGCTAATCTTCTTGTTAATAAGAATATCCGTTGGAGATGTTGTCTCTTCGGAGGTTCGAGTAATACTCATGCTGTGTCATGGTAGCGCTCTCACTTTTATTATCGAGACTACCCCCACCACTGACGCTACCCCCACCACTGACGCTACCCCCACCACTTTGTTGAAGGAAATTATTCAAGCGGTAGGCATTCTTCAAAGCACACTGTGACCTTCGATGTTTAAAACTTTTTGATGAAATACAAAGTTCATTAAAGTAGCATTGGAAATCTCTATCTATTATTGCATTTATCACTTCATTGCTTGTAAATGATTGTATCCAATTTGCTTTTTCCAATCCTCTTGTGTAGATAGTTTTAAACTCTTTACAATAATGATTCATAATATGCGGCATCATGTTATAATGAATAAAACCTTCATCCCATTTTAAGTTGTAAAAATGTTTGTTTAACCATTTGTTTGTAACTTTCGCTTTAGTTGTTAGTTTATTGAATGGAAATGGAGGTTTGAACAAGTAATGATAAATTACAGATGTGTTCATATCCAAAATTACTAATTCTTTAATAATGAAATTTCCATCATTCCCTCGAAAAGCTTGAAATTCAATTATACCTCTTTTAACTTCCATTAACTGTGATGCAGTAGAAAACGAAACCCGTTTGTTCATGATGAAGTCTCATCCACAACTGACTGTTATTACAAACATGATTGTTCTTCTTTTATTTCTTGTGTTTCTTCGTTTATATTAAAATTGGTGTGATAGTTGTTTAATTGTCTCCACATATCCACTTCTTGAGGTATTCGATTAAAAATTGAAGTATCTACAGGACCATATAAAATTGGAATAAATGGTTGTCTGTCCAATGTATCAATTAGATAATCTTTAATTATTGTACTTGAAAATACTAGTTGTTTTAAGTATCTAGTGACAGGACCGGTAGTACAACTTAAAGTGTAAAATTCTTCTTTAGTGAAATGTAATTTTACATCATGTCTAGTTAAATCTTTGAAGCGAACAACTTGTCCTCCACGATGTTTGATTATATCAACTTCAATATTTGATTCTAATAAACTTAATCTTGTTCTTTTTCCAAATGTGTTGTTAGTTAAATAACATTCCAAAAGATGTAAATGTTTCATTAGAGAATCCCAAGAAGTTTCAGTAAAGATAACCATTTTACTTCCTTGATTTAACATAACAATTGGTGAATAATCCAATGATTTTACAATTCCAACCGATATACTTTTTGTCATGCATGAAGAAATAGGGTAGAAAATTCGAAGAAATACTTCTGTTAAAATATTTGTTGTAATGTTAACTTCAACCTTTTTTCTTTTTACTTCTTTTTCAGCTTCTCCTTCTTCTTCTCTCTTCTTATGTTTGTTAAACTTGAGGAATTCATCCATTTCTTGTTCAACTTGTTTTTCTATATCAGAACTATTTTCATCCATTAGAGGTGTATTTTCTTCTCCGTTAGTAGAATTCATCTTGCGAACGATGTTTCCCATACGACGGTTGAAGATAGAATGAAGTTTCTACTAATTATTTTCTTGCTTTTATATTTTTTTGTAAAATCCTTGAAATTTATATAATTACAAAAATTGTTTATTTTCAACTTGTCTTTTAGAAACAAAATTCTAACCTTAACAATAAAGGAAGATAATTCTAACCTCAATATTTTGCAGTAGTTATACTAATTCTTCTTAAAGTACATTCTTCACTATTCCGGTCAGAGGTGTGTAAGTAACTATTTTATCATGTAGAATTAGACAGTATGCCGAAGTTCCATCCGCTACTGGTTCTTCAAATTCCATTTCAATTTTTATATTAACACTTGATGATTTTACTGATTCATTTTGTTTTGAACAATCGATTACAATTATTGGAGCTTTGGAATAATATTGATCAGGTGATAATAGTGGTGTATTAGTCTTTCCATAATATGATGATTGAAATCTCGCGTACATATCATATAAAATGGAAAAACGTTTTTTACTAAACATGACATTTAAATTGGAAAAAATTGAGAGTTTAGGAAAACTTTACAATTCTTTATTTTACAATGATCAAATTGGCCAGCATTTGCAGTAATAACATCTTTTCGCTTAGTTTGGAAACCGAGTATTATGTACCTTGCACGTTCCAAGTAAGTTGATGTCTTGACGGTCCATGTTTGTCGTTCTGTTTGAGGTAATGTAGGGTATTCATGAAATTCCCAACTTCGGAATGGCATCACAATGTCACGGTCAGATTTTAACTTTTTTAACAATACTATTCTATGTTCATCAGCCAATCTTGCATGAGGTACTCTCCAAACAACTTTATCCAATTGTAGTTGCCATTCCAATTTATCTTCCGTAGTTGCAGGGTCTGCAAGTATTAAGTCCTTATTAGTTGAAGATCTGAGTAATACTAATTCTTGTTTAACATTTATTATAACCCTTTTGTAATCTTCAGCAAATCCCAAAAGCAATCGTAAAGGTACATGAAAATCAAAATGACCGTTGGAAGCAGGTGTTATAGTGTCTTTATCGGGAGCAACCCATCCGGCGGTGACTATTGAATTCTTCTCATGTGGTGTTAATGATGTTAATCCTTTTAATGTAGTTGTTATACCAACCTTTTTTGTTGAATCAACTGTCACCCCTGATATCTCATATCTTATTTCATCAAAAAGATATGCCATTGGGTTATTTATAAAAGGAACTGTTGAAGCAGTTTTTCCATCCAATTTTAATACCCTTCCTTCGATGTACAAATAACTTTCACATGGTAATGTGTAAATATCTTGTTGTTGAATGGGAATTCTTATTTCATCATTATTGTTTAATTTTGATGAAGTGTAAGGGTTGTGTGTGTGATATTCCTTCTCCCATAGTGTTTCGTCGAATGTCGGTCCTTGAGATATATCCAGGATATCCATCGTTGTTAAGTTTCAATCCAATCTTTTGTAGAAAACGAATGTTGTCTGATGTTAACTCTTCCAATGTCGAGGAGCTACTGAGCTCCCGACTCTTCCGTTGTGGTTTAAATGATAATCCCATGTTGATTTTTATGTCGCCGCTCTGATGTGTATTCGTATAGTAATTGTTTCTCCTCTAAAGTCAACACTATGACCGTCTTGATCCAATATGTTCAGTACGATGTCTGAAATGAAACTGGTGTTTAATGGTAGGTATATCAAGTTTTGTGGCTTCTCAACAATTTTGAAACCTGGAGCAACTGTTGGATAAAATGTATGTAAGATATGCTGATTTACTCCTTCTCTATATGATCCATGTATAATATTACATGTTACATCAATACTATTTACTTTTAATATTGTAACAGTTGTA
This sequence comes from Neoaliturus tenellus, assembly GCA_030545055.2. Lineage (NCBI taxonomy): Eukaryota > Metazoa > Arthropoda > Insecta > Hemiptera > Cicadellidae > Neoaliturus > Neoaliturus tenellus. Next base: position 83,773,101 of record CM061533.1, read on the forward strand.
TTACCTGAATGAGTAGTTCCAGGAGTTAAGATTTTCTTTTTTGTATCTGTAAATCCAAGTAAACTGCCAATAGAGTTTTTCATTCCGACATCTATATAATATTTTAAAGTTATTTCTGCTTTTAAAGTATTATTGTTTCCTTTGATTGTGATATTATCTTCTCCGAGTTTTTTCTGTAATAATTGGTTTATATCATCAATTTCATAAGCTCCAGTAGGAAATGTAATTATTTTCAATTCTGAGTATTTTCCTGCAGCATCCTTAGTTTCATAATAATGTAGTAAATTGTTTTTTCCTTCTGTAACATTAGGAATTGAATTGTAGGTAGTCAAATCAAGTAATGCCGCTTCCCATAATCTTTCCTTGGATAAACGCAATGCTGGGAATAGAGTACTTTTTAACGTGGATGAATTTCCACTCAGTGACACTGTATACGATGACATCTTAAAGGTGACTGACACTTTTCGCTAGAAACTCCAAACATAAATGTCCACATATTTCAGTATTGTTAGGTTGTTCTCTTTTGTAATTGTAAAAAATGTTTTTGGAGTTTTGAAAATAATGTTGAAGTTCTTTCGGCGGTGGTAGATTGCCAAAACTGTCAAAGTAGTAAACGGTTTGTCCGAGCTTTTTATAGCATACCCAATGAGTGCCTGGACATTGCACTCCATTGCACATTGCATTCCTGGTGGAATCCAAATTTACTATTCCAGTTTCATTTTTCCATATTTTAGTTGGTAATGCATCTTTCATAAAAACTCCTCGAAAGAATGGTATTTTCAAACATTTTACATAATCATTTAACTGATGATTAGTTAAGGCTTTATTTGGAATTATCAATTGATTCTTTTTATTTAGTACACACGGTACGGTCTTAGGTATAAACCTGCTCCGTTTTTTACCATTGACCAAACAGAAGCCTTTTTTACTTTTGCTTTACGAGTTCTACGACGTCTCTTTCTAATATTTCCACCTTTTTTGGGAGCTCTTCTTTTTGCAGGTCTTCCTCTGCGACGTCGTCTTCCACCACCAAACTTAGCTTTTGTCTTCATGGCTGTTGTTACTGCCCAAGCCGCTGCTTTTTCTGCAATACTTGCGTCACTTGATTTTACTCTTTGCCAAGCTTTTTCTGCTAGAATTTTATCTGCTATTGATCTATTTGTTGAATCTTTAAACTTTGAATATGCTATATCGTGTTGTTTGCAAGCTTGATCTAATTTATTAATTCCAGGATCTCCTCTTGCTAAACGTTTTGCCAACTTAGTTCCAGGTCCACAATATTGATAACCTCCAGGAATATGTAATTCGTATGGTAGAGCGTCTATCGCTCGATTTACAAAAGCACCAACAGGTATCCGTTTAAGCAGGGATAACGCAGCTGAAGTTATACCACGTCCTCTCTTGTTGCTGTCTTGATGATGACTGAGTGATACAGCCTTCATTATGTAGTCTTATATAAACTGGCGTGTTTACTCCACAAGATAGTTTACATAAATGAATAAGTTAGGTATAATTTTATATATTTAAACACTTAGTTATTCAAATTAATGATATACTGATTTATAATTCTATTTTTAATCCAAGCTTCCCGTTCATCGGGTTGAATTATCACATGACTCGTTGTACTAGCTATATGATTATGGGTATCAATAAGTAAATTGCCCACTATTCTTATTAAACAATCTAAATTTACAGCATCTTTTGGATGTTGAGGATCATGTAATTGCATAATACGTTTATCATTACATGTGTAAGCTGTTGAATCACTTTTTGATGTTTTTATGACTTGTCCAATAGTAGCAGCATCATTTGAATCTTCACCTGGTAAAATATTAATTATTTTCTTCATCTTTGCATCATATTGGGTCCCAAAGTGTTTATCCCAAGTTATTGTTTGTTTCATTGTAACACAATCATTTTCTTCGTAACCAGGATAAATATCTTTTATTCTTCTATTACGACCATTGTATGTACCTAATGTACCACCACTCGCAATTAATGTTTGCACCATTAGAGGTACATCTGTATCTTTTATACCAAATCTTCCATTTGTTATTGTTTTATGTCCTGCATCCCATTCATCATTATTTCCTTGCATTAAATTAAACTTTTCATTTCCATGTATAAATTTATCTCCCCGCTTTAACACGGCATCTTCATGTTTTACAAAATTGGATGTTTCCTTTTTTAATTCTTTAGATAATTGTTCCATAGTAACAGCATCTTTTGGTTGAGAACCAAACTTTACATTTGTCAATGTTTTACCATGACAATCGATTTCATTAACATCTTGTAAAATACAGTTGTCCTTGATTGTCTATTCGAAGAATAGACCTAGAGTGACTAAGAGTCTCATATAGCTATTCTTTGCTCCACGATTACGCTCGATAGAAGTAACAGATTGGCCTCAAATTTCAGTTGAAGATTCTTTATGCAACTGTTAAGTGCTGATGCGTTTTTGAAAGTAGTTGGTTGGATATTAATAAAATAATCTTAAAATGTGACTTTTTCATTTTTCCCATAAGAAATGCATTGGAGACATTTTTAGTGGTCGGTGCTGTGTTTACTTTTTTAGCAACGTCTTTGCGAGCCTTAACAATCAAGACTGAGACGTTCTGATTGGTCCAGTCCGGGTCCGGGAGCGGGCCGAGCGGGGTGATGGGGTGAAGTAGTCAGTCGCATAAACATAAACAAAGTTGGATGTAGAGAGGTTATGACAAATATGAAATTGACGGCTCTAATTAAATTTAATTTGAGTAACGAAAACCAACTACATTGTATACACAGCTAATTAATGTCCTTTCTTAAAAAAAGTGTATTCTGAAGTAAAATTTGAACAGTAAGTACTAGATTGTTTTATTTATTGACGTTAACAACTTTTGGTACCGGTAGGCTAAGCCTTTTAGGGTCAATTTCAGTTTCATTAAGTGCATGTTGTGTATCAATGTGTATTCATTACATTTTGGATTTTAGTGAGTACACCTTAAAAAGCAGATAAATCATGAATTACAGAAGAATACCGTAAAGGCTATGTTTGTATCATTCCTGTAATTTTCATACTGTCAGGCTAATTAGGCCTAATTCACTTTTTTAAGTAACTCAGAAGCGCTAGGCCTAATTGTGAATCTGCTAATAGTTAACCAAACCAATTATCTGCAACAATTAATTTAATGTAACATATTTTGCTTTTCAAATTAACCAAAAGTCCCGGTTCAAGGGTCAAGTACAGTAACTTAATAGGCTACGGAAGACAACTTGTTTTGGGTGTTATGTGAAGGACTTGAGGCCTAAGAAGATAGTATGTTTTGAGTGGATAAATAGAGACAGGCCTAGATAGATCGGTAATAGTTCGTTATCCTACTCCATAGTTTTTATCAATGGTTAAAATTTCAAAATTTGCGATAATATTGCTATTTTATGGATAGGTAATGCAATCACTGATACAGTTACGATTTCATTAGGTACACTGATTCAGTTTTCTAAAAATGTCTTGCGACAATAAAACTAATATACTGTGCACAAGTAACCGAAAATAACCAAATCAAGTAGCCTATTAATTTTAAGTAATGTAGCCTAATTACATTAAAGGAAAACAGAAAACAAACCATGTTACCTAAGTTTTTATTTGTAGGCCTTAATTGTCAAGAGATGCAGACTTCATAATATAGCGTCGTCACACAAATATGCTGCTAAATACCAATCAGTAAAGTATTTTTTACCAAATTGTATTGAGGGAATATGCCTTTTAAATGTTTCCAAAAACAATTGATTTGTTTTATTTATTTTTTTATTTTTGGTGTAACTACGCCAGAGGCATTTCTTAGCGTTTTGACTGGGAACTGTCCAAACCCCAGTCTTGTTAAGTTACTATCTAACCTTGACCAGTTGTTAGAAAGCATCATTAATTGATGGCCCAATGACAAATGGCAACTGGGTCCGGAATCAAACCTTAAAAAAGCTACTAACTTTTCCCAGGATCGAACCGGCAACCTTTAGATTCAATGGCGAGCACTATAACCACTCAGCTACCCAGCCAGTTTGTTTGTTAAAAATATTGCTCTCCATAAAAGTGAAGGAGGCTTACGGTTAGATTTTTAGGTTTGATTGTTCGTAGGCCTATTTCTTACCTTAATACCGGTATTGTTGTTGTGGGTACAGTTTCATACAGTGCCTACACTACTATTGAATGAAAATATACATCGATATATCAATTGAATAGGATTGAAAATGACTGTGAAAAAATACAAAATTTCACGTAGCATGACAAAATTTATTCTAACAAACTAACATTAACCTCAACTAAAATCCATTAACATGAGGAACCATCCTAAGCCCAGGAAAGTCCACATTTAAGTAAGATACATAGGTAGGTCTAATTGTTCTTATATTCTACGTTTGTAATTTTGTCATTATGATTAAGTTGTGTTTTGGTTTTGTTAATGTTGATTATGTTAGGTTAAATGGTTTGTTTTTTATTGATGTGGTAATAACTAGGTATACAATGCAGTTGTCTGCTTGCAATATTGAGGGGAGCGACTATTTTTTAAATCAATAATAGCAAATGTTTTATAGGTAATTCAAGTGAGCTCGTTCGCTACGCTTACTCGTCGTCAGATTTAGGTTGTTCGCTGCGCTTATTCGCCACAAGTCTGCAATACTCTAATAATTTTTTACCACGCAGGTTTGCTGCAACGGGCTATTATATGTTTAAATGGTGCGTCGTCCAAGATTTGCACCTCCTCTCTGTAAACGTGGCATTTCATTCACGTAAAAACACATTATAATAAACAAAACAACAATTTCACATAAAACTACTGTACAGTAGACTCCCTCTTAACCGGTTACCTTTAAACCGGTCGCCACTTTAACGGGCCTACTCTGGCACAAACACATCGTCTTTTTAACTGGCCATTTTTTATCTCAACATTGCTTTAACCGGCCATGTTTTGTGGGAATCTTTGCTTTCTTATCTAATGTATCATTCAATTCCACATTATATCATGATGTTCTCAAACCACCTAAAATGTACTGTCCTGGACTTAAGTGTATGCCACTGGAAGTGGATGTGTTTGGACCTGCTATCCAATAGATAATATAGGAAACGACTTATTATTAGTTTTTTTGGTCACTGATTTCATCGGTGTCGGATGTTAGCTATAAATTATATAGAGTAATATATTTATAGTTGGTTTTTCAAGCCATAATTGCATTTAGGCCATATGAAATTGTAGGTTGGAATTTTTAAATGTACTTTGGTTTAACTGGCCTAATCATTAACCGGCCGAGGCCTGGTCCCGAGATGGACGGTTAAGAGGGAGTCTACTGTATTCACAAACAGCTAATAGTAACAGTCTGCAGTTAAATTTGATCCTTATATTTAACAGCTGTATTTAATCATCACACAGTAAAGAAACCAAATAAAATATTTCTCCTATTAAAATAACATGGTAAATTTAAAGGGCCGTAGGGCAGAACCCTTATGTCCGATTTGGACCATTTCAGATTTATACCTTCCCATAGATGGTTACTATGACCGAGCAAAATTTCGTGAGGATCACTCCAGCTGTTCAGGAGGAGTACGTGTAAAAAAAAGCCAGAGTGTAGTATAGGAGCTTCGCTCGCTCCCCTCAGAAATGTAAACAAAATAGGGGTACGGTAATTACAAATTGTGATCGTATAAGATTATTATTTAGGCTATCTATTGATTGATTTGGTAAATTTGTTGATATGATAGATATATCCATCTGATCTATAGATATTTTCATTCAATATTAGTGTAGGCGCTTTATGAAACTTGTTGATTTGATTGTTTAGTTATATTAAAGAATTAAGAATAAGAATAAGAATAAAGAATAAGAATGATCAATTAAAGAATTGATCATTAGTTATATTAAAGAAAACAACCTTGTTACAGCTCACCAGCATTCTCACAACACTAGAAATAGAAATATCAACCCGTCTGTGCCTCACAATTTAAAGCTTTTTGAAAATAAACCAGATTACATTGGCCTAAAATTTTTCAGTCAACTTCCACCACAAATTGCCCAGATTAGTAACTTAAAAAGATTTAAATATGAGCTCAAAAAGTACCTCATAGATAAATGCTTTTACCAACTTCCATCTTACCTGACCTGACCCAAACCGTTGATATGACCTTCTCACACCCCCCCCCCCCCCCACATATGAATCTGCCTACCTTGACAGCATCGGGAAGATGTGCCTCAAAAACTCAAGACTGGTCCTATGCCGAATATGGTCAATCAGGACGACGTGGGATATGTATATGTATGTATATGTATGTATGTATGTATTGTTTTCATCGCACAATTTTCATCGCTAAATCAAAATTTCATCCAGTGATAAAAACAATGGAGTACGATAACGAACTTATACCGGTATTCCTTGTCAGTAGGCCTATCCATTCTAATCCTCAAGTAATTTTTAGGCCTAACTTAAATAATTTGTAGCAAATTTCAATAACATATTGACCTAGGGAAAATACTATCATTATAGTAGTCAGGGTAAAACCTAAGACAGGAGCCAAGATAGCCTACTTTTCATTTTGAAGTCACTAAAAGCAAAAAAACAGCGTTTGTTCAAATTTTAGCGAATTTTCCTTTTACAAGGAATTATGCTTAGGCCTACGTTGAGACATAAGCCCATGGTACTTTTCGTTTTGAGAATAATAGAAGAAAAAAAAAGACTTGTAGATTTGTAAGCTTATGTAGGCTCTAGGCCTTTGTGTTTCCCTTAACACAATAACTCTTGAACTTAACCTCCACTTTGTTTTTTTAATTTGGTACACCAGTGTAAGATAGCATTTATCAGGTGAAATTCTAAAACCAGCATGATTGGACCATGCAAAAATGTTTTTTATGGGTTTACAAAAGGGTATAAAATGGGTTTTTGGCATTAATTTATTGCTCTATACTTTGCAAATTTGACATTTTAAACTCAATTTATATGCAGTAGAGAGCAAATCTAAATCCATACTAACCAGGACAGGGGGTGGTTCGGACAATCAAACACAAATATGATTTACCTTCTATTTAGGGTAGGCCTATAACTATTAAACAATTCATCATAAAATTCCAATTCTTATTGTTTATATTCCATATAATTTAAAATAATTAATGGACATTATTCCATCAATATTAAGGCTGCTTTTCTGTAGTTGGATCGGTTTTTACAAACTCACTAACCATGTAACATCCATGCAACTCTTGCAGCTCTATCCGTACTCGTTTGATAAGTATTTGAACGCCGAGTAAACATAAGAATCTTATTTATTTTCTTCCTTCTTTATTTAAAAAATTCTATTACAGTATTAGTAAGTTTAATTGCAGTTGTAAAATACAGTAGGCTATCAACTTTTTTGCTACAACGCTATGCAATGTACTTGTTACATCATTATGAATAAAGGATCTTTGATAGTAAATATTTGTTTAGCAAATTTCCCATAGGAGAGAAGCTATTACCGTAGGTCTCATGGTAAAATCTAATCACGGAACCATGTTACTTTTTTTGTGGTGCCCCGAGACCAAAAATAATGGTCATTAAAATTTATACATATATATATGTATATTTGTCCCTAGACACAATAACTCTCGTAAAAACAGTCCGATCTGGACCAAATTAGGTAGAGATGTGCAATCCTACTATTATTAAGATGAGTTCATCGCACCTACCAAAAAGAGTAATTTTGGATGGTTTTGTTTCTCAAAAATAGGTTTTTTTGTTTTTCATTTTTAATTTTGCAAAATTTTAAATTTTGATTTTTACCACACAGGAATTAGCTTGAAAAACACACAATATAGGACATTGAAACTTTGCTCCATATCCATTGGTTACCGAGATATTAATAAGTTTTAGTATTTAGTTTGGTAGGGCCTACCTTCATTTGGTTGAGATCCATCTATTTATGGTAAAAAATCTAGGTTTTTAGCGAATTTCCCTGTAGGGAAAACGCTATTACGGTAGTAGTTACGGTCAGACCTACCCCTTGGACCATGATACTTTTTTTGTTTTGAGGTATTTTGTAAAATATAAATCTTACAGTAAACTTTAAATGGGGAACAATCCATTGTTTTTAAAGAAGTTTAAAATTAAGTAAATAAATTTTTTGTAAATGGCTGCCATTTTTCAATATAGCAGTCAACTAAAAAATTTCAAATATGAACCCCCAATTACAATGTCATTTTTGGATTTATCACGCAATTTGAAGATTTTTTCATTTGTTGACATTTTTCTCTAAACTTAACAGTTAGGACGCTACAGGCAATTGAAGTTAATTTTTAGTCCCACAAGAATATAACATGGGGCTAACTTTAATTGATTATTTCTCCTAATCCATTCAGTTAAATAAAATATACTCATGAATAAAAATGTCTTAAAGTAATGCTTTAAGATCATATTTTTCATAATAACATAAAATTTTTACAAATTTTATTATTTGTCTACTATACTTGTAAAAAATTATTTATGCGTAACTGACCATTTTAGTGAGTGGAATGGAGATATATGCTTGTGATTGAATTGATTTTATTGGTAATTAAGCTTGTTCGCTACGTTCACTCGCCGTCAGGTTTAGCTCATCCGCTAATCTCACTCGCGGTTACTCTAACCTTATATATAAGAAATCACTGGAATACCTGAAATTAGAATTTTTCATTGAATTTGTTTCTTAGCAACCAATAAAAATAGATAAAATATAGATTTTCAGATTTTTTCAAACTATTGTATGCCCTCTTGGTCAGAGCCCTTTGGACAGATTTGCACCTTAACTACACACAAACATCCTTGAATAATGCTTAATAATGCCTGAAAGTTTCATTACAATCTGTCGAGCGGTTTCGGAGTCCATAGGCACATACATACATACGGATATTCTCTCTTTTATGAATATAGATAAGTGTCGGTGAATGTGATAACTTTTGAACAAAATCTCAGATTTTGATCAAATTTGATAAAGGAAGTATAAGGCAGCATTTACTTTATCGAGTTCGCTAACCAGAATGATGGGACAGTGTTAACAGGGTTTTAAGGGTTTTCAAAAGGGTCTAAAATAGGTTTTTGGCTTTTTTGCCTTAATTTATCAAATTCCAAAAATTTAACCAGAACCATTTAAAAAATCTAAAAATCAAACAATTTAGTATTTTTAATTTTTTATCTGGTTAATAGCTCAAATGGTTATGGAGAAAATCCAAAAATAAGTTTTCATTCTTAGGGAAATAAACAAAACCCTCTATCTTTCTTATTTATTGGCATAGCTTGATAAAATTTGGTATGTAAATTCGCTAGGAAAGGTACAACTTAAATACATGCTTCCAAAACCCATATGGCAGCAAACCAACATACTCACCACAATGGAATTTGTGGAAAAAATAAAATATCAAAATTCGGTAGGAAATTCTCTGAGTATGCAGGTCTGCTGCGACGGAAGTATTTGTAATTATTATGGCAGCAAACCCTGAATAGGCTACTCTTTTTCCATGTTAATGATAATGTTTATGCAGAATAGGCAAACTCCTTTATTTATGAACAGATATTGATGAAACTTAGTATATGGCTCCATATGGCCGAATTTTTTTTATTTTCAACGACATCCCATGACAGTAAACATATACATTACTCATTTGTATGGTGTTTATGGGAAAAATACAAAATATCAAATTCCTTTCCAAATTCACTGAGTTTAGCAGATCTGCTGCGATGAGGGTATTTTACTTTTTAGCAAGTTTCCCTATATGAACTGTAGCTCTTTTGAAGATCTTCCCAAAAAACCTCACAGATTGTTCTATTGGACCAACCACATAGTCACTGGACCTTAACTTAAAAAATAATAAAAACGAAATATTTATGATACCATTAAATTTGGTTTTGAGGTTTAACAAGCGAACATAAGGCAGAGTCATACGACCAAAACTGTAGTTTGTATAAATATTTTTCAAAAATATTATTTAGATTTTTTATAAGATCTATTGTTTTGACACTAACACTCGAAATCAGGAAAATGCATAGTTAAAAATGCTTTAAAATATCACAAAAATATATATCGAGAGTTAGAGGTGAGAAATATGTAGGCGGAAAGGAAAAAGGGACCTGTTCGTGGTAATTTTTGATATTTAGTTATTCATATTTTTTAATTCCTCATTTAATTCCTAACAATTTTGCGCAAGTCCTGCAAGTCTACGATTTTTTTGTTAAAGATATAATCTGTTTGAAAACTCAAATTAGCATAAAACATATATTTTTCATATTTAAAAAACGATTTTGGTACCAAAAGTAGCTGTAAATGTCCTCTTTAATGGGAACACCTATTTTTGTCTTAACTCACAGTAGTTTTCAAGAAAAAATGTTTTTATTGAAGCATGTAGTGAAAATTTGATATTTCAGAAAAGGGACCTCTTCGCGGTCCTGTGTTATTTCTCCATAACGAATTGCAAAACTGCCATATGCGACCTCTGGGCAGCATTTTCTGGTTTTTATTTATTGAAAGATGTTCTATATTTACAATTATCTCGTAGTAGTTCACCTCGTCGCTGATAGAATTCGTCAGAGTGCAGTTTTAAGAGTGTAGCATAGCTTTTAGATTGGTTTTTAAAAGGGACCTGTTCGCGGCGCGGCAATGTTATTTATCCATAAGCGCGAAGAGGTACCTTTTCACAAGCTAGACATCGACCGTTATTTTGAATGTTTTATGCCATTACAAGTGTTTTCTAATATATTTCAACCGGTAAAGGACGAAATGGAGCATATTAAAATGCAAACAACCAAAAATCGATATTTTTTACCTCAATCGATAAAACTGCCCATACTGTAATTTTTACTTTGCCGCGAAGAGGTCCCTTTTTCCTTTCTCCCTCACTTATAGCAATTAGTCTGCATTAACATTGTTTGTAACCTGCATTGGGGTTAGTCTCGGTGTTTATTCTGTGTACATCGATTTCTTTGGTGTTACTGTAATTTTTAACTGCTTGTTATTAATGAAGTGGTCAAATGAAATCTTGTAGAGTTCCTTGAGTATTATCATACATAGTTGAGTCGACACATTGAAGATAAATTCAAAGTGGTAGGTACGTGATGTCATAAAAGTAGAACACTTAATCGTCCTTTAATTTTAATTTAATTCCTGCAGTACACCATCCCTTAATCAAGGCGGGCAAGGTCAAGCAGATAGTGTTCTAAGTGAGCTTGACTCTGGTTGACTTAGTTCACCATGGCTCGCTTCTCCAGGGTTCGTGCTTGCCTGTGCTCCATCTGCAGTCGGTTTTTGCACAAATCAAAGGACGCGAGCAGACCCAAGCATTCAGCACGAATCCACCCAGTGACCCAGTACATACTACCATGAGGTTCTTCTGTTCTGGTCAAAAGTTGGCGTATGTTGGTTTGTATTGATTTCTTTGGTGTTATTTTATAACTGCTTGTTATAAGTGGTGAAATGAAATCTAGAGTTTCTTGAGTATTATCATACGGAGTTTGTGTTGTGGGCCCGGCACACAAGCACATCAAAGATATACGCAATCTGGCAGATGTGAGGGGTTGTATAAGGGGTAAACTTAATCATCCTGTTACTGAAATTAAACTGAAAAAGGATTTGGTAATGCCTAACTACACTGCTTCACTGTTCGTCTAAGAGTTCCGAGATCAGCTCAAACAGTAACAGCGATAGTGTATTTCATGAGTTCGCTGAGCGAGTTAAACCCAACTTTTGCTCCAGCATTTGCCCAAACAATTTGGCGATAGTATACTAAAGGCATCACTAAACCATCAATTTTAACAAGTGACCATTAAATTATTTAAAGGAGCTTGAAAAAAAATTATTTTTAATTTTTAAAACTTGGCATAGTTGATTACAGAGAAACCCCTAAATACATTTACCATGTTATTCTTAAGGAAACTCAACTCAAAACTGTAACTCACTTTCTTATTGGTAACATAACCTCTTAAATGTTGTACCGGAAGTACATTTACTAGGAAGGGTTTAACCACAGATAACCCATAGATATCTGTAGGTTATCTGGGGGTAAACCTATATTTGCTTACAACACCCATATGTTGTCAAATTTTATACATAAGATTTAATCATGTATAAAATTATTTATTCATCCATTGTAGGCATCCATCTTAGTGTAATTCATATATAGTAGTTTGATTTTCCTGTTTGATGTGTCACCTACCTGCTCGCTGTTAAGGGGAAAATAAAATAAATACCAATACTTGATCAAATTTGGTATGTACAAAAATTACACTATTTGTAATCTTAAATATGACAATATAAGAGATTCTGATACCTGTAATGGGGGGGGGGGGGGGGTTATCCTATACTATCTGTGGCCCGTTATGGCTTCGCCCTTTATTTTCACGGCTTCGCAAATTTTATTTTATAGATAACAAAATATCTTTAAAGGGTAACAAAGTCTTCTTCTCAAGAATCCTATTGAAACATTGACGTTGTGTTGGCGAAGCCCTGAAGGGATTTTGCAAAACCTTTTCTTAGTGAGCACCTATTATTAAAGAGCAATGTCCACTTTAAATTTCAACCCGCTAGGATCTATGGCAATCTTGACGTTCCGTGGCGCGGAGCCGTTAACAAAATTTGCAAAACCGTTTCATAATGAGCACCAATGAGAAAAATGAAAGTTCTTTACTAATTAATTGTAACCCTGCAGGGCTGCAGGCCCTACAATCTTTGAGATCCATTGTTTCTTTGATTCGCATTTGAAAATTGGCCACAAGGCTTCATATTTTTCAAGCCTTTTGGGGTGGAATCATAAGGAACTTTAAAAAATATATTTGAAAAATCTTTTCTTAGTGAACACCTATTATAGTAGGATTCACGAAAATAGTCCAATGAGAGTCGATGCATTTTTGCCAGATTTATTCTAAAATACATTTTTATACTATATTACACATGGTTAACATAAACACAAAATGACAACATTGCAGGGCGAGAGGGGGTGAGGGGGGAAACAGCTGTTAAAATTTCCATCGGACTATTTTCGTGCGTCTTACTAGCAAAGAGTGACTATTACCAAAGAGAACTCTTTGGCCCATGCCAAATTCCATCTGCGTACACTCTATAGTAATTTTGACATAAATTTTAAAGGCCTGTGGGGCGGAGCCCTGAAGGAATTTTGCAAAAGTGTTTCTTGGTGAGGACCTATGACCAAAGGAGAGTGTCATTTCAAATTTCAACCCCAATTAATTTTGAAGTCCTGCGGGGCGGAGCCCTTAAGAAGCTTTTTAAAAGCGTTTCTTAGTTACCTATGGGCAAAGCGGATCTCACATTACAAATGTCAACCCGTTACATCATAAAGTTTTTCAGATTCGTTGTTTCCTAAATTCACATATATATATATATATATCGTATATAACATATTAAAAACTGGCTTTACAAATAACATTAGATCAAAATCAAAATCCTGTGCTGCGGAGACCTGATGGAATATTGCAAAACCGTTTCTTAGTGAGCACCTAAAGATGTTCATGCCAAATTTCATCCCTCTATACCCTATGGTTCTTGAGATTCTCTGTCGCATGAGTGGGTAATATTTGACAAATATATGGTATATTTATGTACAACACGCCCATGGCAGCAAACCTACACCCTTTTGCCTATGGTGTATATTGGGAAAAAACTGAACTCCGATCGAAATTCACTGAGTTTGAAAATCTATTGCGACAGATGTAATATCATCACCGCACCAACCGTACGTACAACAACCGTGCAAGTGGGCGTAAATATTCATAAATTATAATACTGTATAAAAGATAGGGTTTGGTGACTAAAGATGGGTTATGAATGACCTGAAACCAGTCACAAGTAGTTAAAATTTACATCTGTAGGATAAACAAAACGATATTTGGTAGGTTTAAGTGTGTAAATATTCTTGAATGTTCTCTGGGGTGATAGGCCTAATTATAATCAAGATGATTTTTTATTTTTTAAAAATAGGCTTTCCTTACCATATTTTTGTGTTTAAAAATATATATAAAAAATATATAAAGTTTGAGAAGTTTAAAACTTTTACAGTGATGCGAGTAAGGCAGCCAGTTGTTGTACTGTAGGCCTAATTATTAAAATAAATAAATTATTTTGTTTTGTGTACATGGGGCAACCTAACTTATTTGTACTATCCTAAATAATTAAAATACTGTAAAAATGTTTAAGACTAATTGTAGTAAATGCTTGTAAAAAATGTGTATGACACAAATCCATTAAATTAAAAGTAACTACGAACTAAGTATTGCCTAAATATAAGAAAATTGAGTTTTTATTTAGGTTTTCTTTTATTACAAGTGATTTTAGTTGTTTTTAATACCATTACAAAGTGGGATCAAATTTTTTTTTATGTGACAATCCCTAATGCAAATTTTTAAATTTCTTCTTCGAATAGACACTTACGGGAGGTACGAGCGTACTCCTAGTGTATTTTAGGTTTACAGCATCACCATCTTCCTTTGGGTATCCAATGTCATTTATAATAAATTTATAAAAAGAATATCCATGTTTAGTTTTTTCCGGTATTATAGAATGTAAATATTCTTTATTAACTGAATCTTTATCATTTTTTGGATTTCCCACGTTGGTTATTCTATAATTTCCAGCATCATATGTTTGTCCATCTTTTAAGTTGTTACCCCATTGCAATTTTAAAGTATTTGAAAGTTCAGATGATAAGTACTCTTTAGTAATTGCATCAGAACCTTCAGTTGGTTTACCAACATTAATTAATCTATGTGATTTAACATCATAAGTATTCTTATGTAATTTCAATGATGTTGAAGTAGCTTCTTTTACTGTCTTTAAATTTGCTCCATCAGTATCTTCTTCTAGATCTTTAACTAATTTTAAACGTTTATTACTTATGTTATAGTCACCTTCAGGTGTTTGCGGTAATCCGCTTCTTTTTCTGTCTTCTCCAACTTGCACTCCTAATGCGGAGTAGCGTCCGAACTTGTCGACGCTCATGTTAGAACTGATACATCTTATACTTGTAACTTCTTTATATTTGCGGACAATTATACAATTATGCCACGATTTTTAAGTTCATCAACTAGAGCCACCCATTCATTATTTAAACCAGTATGACCGGCTTCCATAGCTTCATGCAATAGTCTCATTCTGTCAACTAATTTATTGATGTCGTTGTAATAGATAACATTTGTATTGTATAGATTTTTCATTAATCCTTTACCAGATGTTGAAGTATCTCCTTTACTCTTTTTACCATGTTGTTCAAGAAGTGATAAATCCATAAGTGATAAAGATTTTCTTTTTAAAGGTTGTCTCACAGCCGGTGTGGTACGTAATGTTGGTAATTTTCGTGGGGGAAACAATTTTTTTATAACAATACTATATTTTTTGCACGTGAACGATTAATCATTGCATCCTTTGAGTAGTTTCTTTTATGAGCGTTAGTATTTTGTAAAATTTCTTTAAAAGTATTTAAATCTTTTGCTGAATATTTTATTGGTATATTTTTAAAAATTAATTCATATAATCCTTTTGTTCCTTTATATCTATGATCACCAATAATGATATAATCGTCTTGAGTTACTTCAAGCTTAGAGTTACCAATTTTCAATTCATTTCCATCAATTCTTGCTCCATATACATGTGATTTACTTAAATTTGGATTTGATTTCATGTCATGTAGCATTTTCATTATATATTTTCGTCCAAGAGGTCCATGTTGTAATATATCACTACTCAATTGAGTTAAATTTGGAATAGATTGTTCTGCTTCAGGTATTGGCTGTTCTTCCCTTTCAACAATTGATTCTTCTTCATTTTTAGCGAATTTCCCTATAGGGAATACGCTATTACGGTAGTAGTCACGGTAAGACCTAAGCCCGGGACCATGATACTTTTTCGTTTTGAGGTCCCTAGAAGCCAAAAACACCGTTCGTTCAAATTGATATATATGTATATATATATATATATATATCTATATATATATCTATATATATATATATATATCTATATATATATCTATATATATATATATATATATATATCTATGTGTCCGTTAACACGATAACTTTTGAACGGAGCCTCCGATTTTGATGAAATTTGGTACAGGGATGTAAGCCAGCGTCTACTAGGTTGAGTTCGCGAACCAGAATGATCGGACCATGGGAACAGGGTTTTATGGGGTTTCAAAAGGGTTAAAAATGGGTTTTTGGCTTTTTTTACTTTTATTTAGAAAATTCAACAATTTTAACTTAAACCATTTAAAAGAGCTTAAAAAAACAAACAATCTAGTATTTTGAATTTTTTACCCAGCTTAAATGGTTATGGAGAAAATCCAAAAAGTATGTTTTTCATGTTATTCTTATGGGAAATCAACAAAACCTAACTTGCTTATTTATTGACATATCTTGATAAAATTTGGTATGTACATTCATTAGGAAGCGTTTAACTTATATTTGCTTAGAAAACCCATTTGGCGGCAAACCTACGTACTCACCCCTATAGGGTTTATGGGGAAAATAAAAAGAACACCATAGCCTTATAAAATTTGGTATGTACAATCACTAGGTAGGGTTTAACTTATATTTACCAACAAAACCCATATGGCGGCAAACCTACATACTCTCATCCCCATGGATTTTATGTGGTAATAGAAAATATACCAAAATTCCATTGGAAATTCGCTGAGTACGCAGGTCTGCTGCGACGGGGGTATTTGTTTCTTCTTGTTCACTAGCACTTGTATATGAATCATCACCATCATCTTCTTTTTTTAATGCTTGTACTTCTTGTTTAGAAACTGGTAGTAAAACATCTCCTTCATAACGAGGTTTACCAATAGTTTCTGATATCTGTTTTAAAGGTTCCGTGATAGGTTTAAATGTATTCTCTAAAAATTCTTCTCTTTCACTTAAACCCATCCTTAATGCACGATTCTTTATCCTAATAGAATCACTGAGTGATTTTATTTCTTTTAATAGTTTTTCTTGATTCACCATGTTTACACTGTGAAGTTCAACGTGTTACTAGATGTAGCATAGGTAGTTCAACGTATTAATACAAATTTATCCAATCCTATACGATATCTACCATTTTTAATATCTTCTTCTTTCATAATAACGAGAAATCCATATTTTTCATTCCATGCTTTACCACACATTTCTTTAAATTTATCAAATGGCATATCCGCATTAACATGATCATTATATATATGCTTTAAATTTGTCTCATCTTGCTTAAAGATGATCAACATATTTGCATTGTCTCTTATAAGTTGTTTTGGAATTTTACTGTATGTTTGACCAATATAAATGCTATCAATATTATTATGTCTTCCCATAGCAAAATAATTTCTTATAGTATCATGATTTTCACAAGAAACATCGTCAAATATAAAAATGGAAAATGGTTTTGCTTCACTTGGTTGCATTATTGTTTCACTAGCATTAAACTTGTAGAAATTCACTTCAGGTACACTTGCAAGTATTTTATCTAATAATTGATATTTTGGTTGTTGCAATGATTTTGAAAAAATATATATATTGTTAAAGCGTAAACCTTTAGGATTAGTTATAAGGTTAAAGACAACATTAGTTTTTCCACAATTTGAAGGACCAGTTATTAAACATCTTATAGTATTTGGTAGTAATTCACCATGTTTACCATGATTTAACTTATTATTGTCAACTGTCAATTCATCAATATTATTAATATTAAATCGATCTTTTTGTTGTACAATCTCCATCTTGTTTAAAGGTTAAACACATAATGAGCTATTTAATAACTATACCAAGTCTTTTGAAGGAATCCAAGAGTCTTCACTTTTATCAAATCCTAACCACCTAACTTTAACCATATCCTTTTTCCTTTGTAAAACCTTTTCAACAAGATATACATCACCAACTGTTGATTTTAACAACTCATGTCCATAGAATCCACCTTGAAGTAATTCACCCTTATTATCCTTTAAAATGTAAGTTTCAGGTATAGTTGGTTGCACTTTATAAATTGTAAATACTTCATTAGTCCAATTTGGCAGATATCTTTTACTAAATACACCTTTGTATTTGCTTATACGAACTTTATCATTAACCTTAAACTTTTTTGGTTGTAACTTTTCTATTTTTGGTGTTGTATTATTTTTGATGCGTTGTAATACAATTTTAGCATTAGCACTGTTTACTTGGATAGGGTTCATTCCAATGGTGCGATGATATTTGTTGTTATACTCTTTTATAAGTTGTGGTAATATGTCATACCACACATATGATCCTCGTTTTGAAAATTGTTTATACATAGCTCCTTTTAATGTTCTATTAAATCTTTCAATTATTGAAGCTTTAACTTCAGAATTTGTAGAATAATGATTTATTTTATATTTTTTCATCAAAGCTCCAAAATCTTTATTAAAATATTCTTTTCCATCATCCGTTTGTAAATGTTTAATTTTAAATTTATTTCTTTGTATTGTTGTCTCCATAGCTTTGGTAACACTTTTACCAGTCTTGTCCTTCAACGGTAAAGCATCAGCTATTTTAGTAAAACAGTCTATAATTGTTAAAATATATTTAAATCCTTTGTTTAATTTACTGTGTGGTATCATTTCAATAAGATCAGCTTGGTAAAGATCATTCATTCCTTTAATGATTGTACTTCTTCTTGGAAATCTTCTTCTTGCTGGTTTATGTAGTTCATTTACAATCTTATCCTTTACACTTTCCATCTTAAAGTGTTGCTTGCACACTGTTTGTAGAAATACTGATCCATACAATGGTTTATTCTCTTATATATATAGTTGAAATATGGGTCAAGGTCATTTAATATTAGTGTAAAAAAGAGGGAACATGGCATTGGGCTTGCCATGTCCCCTCTTTTTTACGGAAAGGAAAAAGGAAGAAGGTAAAGGACGAAGAATAGGTTTACTGGTCGATAGGGTTTAAGGAATAGTGGCCAAATGGTAGAGTATTAATTTTATCTTCTAAAATATATCGCTTGTCGTCTTTGTAGCTTAATGCCCACTTTGTTTGTTTGACACTAAAAAGTTGGTGGTTATAACTTCTAATAGTGTTGAATGTTGCAGTTGTTTCAACATTTTCAAACAAACATCTTTTATAATGTTGAAACTGTACATTCTTCTTTAGGAAAGATGTCTTTATTCCTTTGGCTTTCTTCGTGACTTGATGTTCGTTCCTTTCGTTTATGTACAGTTGAAACGAATACAGTTTGGACATCAATGCTACAATTTCCATCATTGGCACACCATTTGTTTCATCTTTAAATTTTCCCAATACTTTTTTGTTTTTGTCATAGTCATAATTTGGATGGTCCTTAGGATAATCGGAAAAATCAAAATCATCTTTATATACAAAGGTTCGTAAATCCTCATACATGTCATTTGTTTTAATCCAGTAAATAAGTGCATCTGTATCCATATATGCAATACCAATGTTATCTCTTCCATAATGATTAACCATCTTCTTATAATGAAACTCGTACATGTGTGTTTTAGAAATATCTAATATTGACATTCCAAGATATAAAGGACGATCCAATAGAACTGATTTTTTGTTCATAGAAATGACGACAAGATTTTCATTTATAATTACGGATGAACCAAAGTTTGGTTGTTGCACTAGTTTCTGTAATTTTACTGGATCAGTTACTAATTTGATATTCTTATGTTTCCTTTTGTTTTCTAAAGTCTTGCCAAATATTGCATTGTTCATCAGTTTGAAGAAATCCTTTTGAAAACTTGACGTAGCGGCAGCTCTTCTTCTTGTGTTGTTGTCAATGTATGGTTTCAACCAACAAGATTGAGAGAATTGTAGTATTCGATTAATTTTTGTAATTTTTAATCCCAAGTCTAAAGCCTGTTGTATCATCCAATAATGTCCAACATACCTAGACTTATTGTTTAAAGTCATTAATAATTTCGGCCATCTTCCAGTAGGGGAAATTTCAGTCTTTGGAAGAAGTGGTAAATCGTAATGATGATCGTGAAGATGTTCAGGATATTCAAAATCAACATCAAAAATGTAACCAGTTTCACCATGCTTTGGTATATCCATAATGTTTCCAATCGATTCTGGATCTATCCATTTAAAATTATCATATGGAAGGGGATTTGACATTGCCCATCCGTATAAGTTATTTGCATCGAAATAACCTAGGAATGTCGTTGGTTTTGATGCATCATAATCGGGCAGATACTTGTTATTCGCCTTAACATGTCTGGTTACACTTTGTGTCAATCCCCCTCGAACTCCTGATTCTAACATCAAAACCATATCTATATCAGTAAGAAGTTGTAATTTACAATTTGTTTCTTTCAACATGGCTTGCCATGCTAGTCCAGGTGAAGTGTATGAATGAAGAGGGTCCAATCCATATGCTGCAAAACATGTATTTCTAAATTCTTCCATTATATCACATAATAAAGTTACATCTAATTTAACATAAAAATCTGAATATTCTCCCAATGTTGTAAATCCTAATTCATTCCATACTTTACATGCATGATCATAATCCTCTTGAGATATGTCCATGTCGTATAGTTTACTTTTAAATTCTTCTTTTGGCGGAAGTGATGTTTCATTAAACTTTTCTAAACTGTCTATATAATCATATGGGAAAACACCTTTCCGAAGTACGAGATCCAGTTTGTCGTTACTTACAATCTTCTTTGTTTCAATAAAATCTTGTTTCCTTAAATTTTCAGAAAGTTTAGACAAACTCGACGGCATAAATCGGTAGGAGTCTAAGAATCTTAATTTGACATTTCCAACTGTTTTAGAGAAACTTATAAATTTTTCTGAAGTTTCAGCCAACACATCTATCGAACCATCGTCTCTTCCTAATTCAGGTATTATAAAATGAGCATCATACCCACTGAGGTTATGCAGAACCACAGGAATAAATAGTGGTAAACGATAGCTCAAATTACATTTATTACAAGCAGCACCCCTGTAATAACCTGTAAGGTGGTCATGATCTTTAACTTTATAATTGTCAATGGTAAATTCATTTTTACATAAGAAACAATGAGTTGCATTTTCATGTTGAATTTCCTCTTCTTCCTCCATCGGTTTCATTGGTATGATATTTGTATATAATCTTTGTACATTTTCAGCTATTAAATATAAATGGTCAAGAAATATTGTTTCCACATTTTCACCATGATATACTAGAGGTTCTGAAGTTAATCCATATTGGTTTAAATGTTCTTCTGATAATGTTGATTTAACCATTAAACAAAAACTATTTGGTTTATGCATTTGATATTTGACACTTTTTCTAGCTTCACAATTTTCATCTTCTATAGGAATTAGTGTTGATTCAAAATCCGCATATACAACTATAGGGATACGATATTGATGATGAACTTTTTGAAATGTAACAAATGCTCTGCTTTCTGAAGGTAAAATAATTTTTGCTTCATAATTATTGAATAGATCACTAAGCAGCATGATGATTCATTACTACAAAGTGATCTATTCCCCATTCTCTAAGAAGTGTCCAATCAATAACCAAAGTCCAAGTTCATTTTTTTTTTGTTTTGTTTAATTTAAGTCTTTTACATCTTCTTCTTTTATTACACAATTTATAGGTTCACTGTTCGATGTTTCAATATGTTGTTTTATCTTGTGCTCCAGCTCTTCTATTCTTGCTTCCTTTATCATTAATTCCGATTGTAAGTAACTGATGTAATCAGCCGCCATGTCTACCGTTCTTGATCTTATTTCTCCTAACTTAACACCAGGAATCAATCTCTGTAGTTTGTAAAATCTCAACCTTATTCTTGACTCTCTTACTTTAGCCATTTCTCGAAATCTTTGTTTTCTATCTTCTTCTTTGCTTGTGGTCAAGTCCATACTTCTGACAAGTTTACTTTCAGAGTGATTCCTCTATAGTAGGCTTGTCCTTTATACACTTTCCCCCACCATTTTCAATTTCCCCCACCCTACTAATGTAGGTCAAGGTCATCCAATATAACGCGAGAACGAGGAATAGAGCACTAAGTGGCATGTTAGTCCATTACCACAAAGTGATCTATTCCTCGCTCTCTATTCTACATCTACTTTTTTTTCATTTTACTATTTTATTATTTTTTTTTTTTGTTTTTCTTGGGGGGAATGAGTGTTTACTTTTTACAATGTTCATTCTTCTTCTCCAACTTTTCAATTCTTTCTAACAATTCCAACAAATATGCATTGGTTGCTTGCAAAGTTTGTATTCTAGTACATCCCACTTTAATAGAGGGAACTGTTAACTGTAATTTTGTAAATTCTATCCTTTCTTTCTTGCACCTTTCTCTCATGTATGTGTTTTTCCTGATTCTTCCTGATTGAGCTGATATTAACTTATTACAATCTGTATGGGGCTTTGATACTTTAAATACTGATGTACAAAAATGAGTTGATGTTGTCGGCTGTTGATTTTCATACAAATTTTGTGTTGAAGTAGTAATTTGTTGATTTTCATACCAATTTACACTTGAAGTGGCAGGTTGCTGATTTTCATACCAAATTGAACTTGAAGTACTAGGTAGCTGATTTTCATACCAATTTGAAGTACTAGGCTTCTGATTTTCATAACAATTTAAACTTAAAGTATTTGGTTGATGCCAATCCTCAGATGCCAATACAGGTGTTGTGGAAGGATGCTCCATCGTTGTATAGAGTGAATTCTGTTCTACAATTTTGCCGGTTTTATCTCATTTCCCCCACCACTAACTTGTACATTTCCCCCCACCACAATAATTTTCTTCTTTTCACATTTCAAATTTTGTACCAGACTTCTAATGTTACATCTGCATCTTCTTCCTTCACATAATTAATAAATTCTGGGCTTCTTGAAGTAGTATTTGGAGTATTGAGGTAGTTCATCACCTTCACATGGCTTTCTTCATTATGGGTGTAACAAACTACTTGAACTAACATGTTACTATCTTCTTTCGATTTGATAAATTCTGCAACTGAGGTCCATTCCTCGTATTTAATTTTGAAATGCTGAACTTCAAACTGCATGTTGTTTGAACAAATGCTGCAACAATATTAAAAGTCTCTTCAAACAACCTGCATTTATACATGTTCCCCCACCACTTTATAATCTCCACTCCTTTCCCCCACCTTCTTCATATGTAGAAGGGGTATTATGATTTCAATGCACTATACTTAATAAATTCAAACAAATTTTGTGCACAAATGTTACATTTTTTCTTAACTGTTTCAAATTTCATCACTTGGCCTTTTACAAGGTGAACTAATTTACCTCCATCGTCTTCAAATTGTTCAAAATCTAAAACAGATGCTTTTCCACAATCATGACACATTTGTGTTCCATCTTCAAAAATATAAGCAAGATAAATACCAAATCCACAATTGTCCTTCTTAAATTTGATGAGCATTTCACGAATTGGTTGAGGTATTTCACATTTATTTGTTCTTATTATATGATGGTAAAGAAACCCATTATTAATAATTTGTTGTAAACACAAAACTAACAAGCTGTCCATAGTATTAGACTTGTACTGAAAGTTATATCCATAACTATCTCTTTATATGCTCTTACCCCCACCACTTTTATGTAGGTCAAGGTCATCGGATATTAAGCGAGAACTGGGAATAGATCACTAAGCGGCATGTTATTACATTACCACAAAGTGATCTATTCCCTATTCTCTATAAGGGGTGCTGATAATTTAGATTCCTAAAATTTCTTTTCCTTCTTCTTCACCTTCTTGAACAGTTGTATTACCAGACATGTGTGATATTAATTTCTTCAATTCTCGATTTTCCATTTCTAATCTTTTCAATTTTAGATCTCTTGCTTCAACTTGCACTTTCAAAAATTTGATATAACTTCCAGCCCAGTGGAGAGTTTTCAATCTTGGTGCTCCAAGTTCAATTCCTGGTATTTGAAATTGTAGTCTATTGAATTCCATCTTCATATCTTCTCGGTCTTGTCTTTCTTTTTCTAGTCGTTTTAATCTTTGTTTTTCCCTGAAGGAAGAAGTCGGTACATGATGA
The DNA here is from genome assembly GCA_030545055.2 of Neoaliturus tenellus. NCBI lineage: Eukaryota > Metazoa > Arthropoda > Insecta > Hemiptera > Cicadellidae > Neoaliturus > Neoaliturus tenellus. The sequence goes on from CM061533.1 coordinate 83,797,107, forward strand.
AACATTTTGATCAACAATTTCTTGAAGAGTGAGCTTCTACACAGATAGTCAACACATTTATCCACATTCCCCCACCAAATTTAAGTCAGTAGTGGGGAGATGCCAATGGTGGGGAGACGTCAATGGTGGGGAGAGTTATACTAATGTAATAGTTATTTCTACCGTTACACTCGCTCCATTCTCGAAAAGATATTTGTAATATGGTTCTGGATATTGTTCTCTTTCAGATCCTGCATGTTCTTGAATAAAGTCGAAAGCCAATCTTTTTGAATAATCATTATGAAACACTTCTCTAACACAAACAAGAATTTTTTCTTCCAAAAATTTTACTTGAACTAATGGTATTTTGCTTACATCGTCCTTGTCCATGATGGGTAGCTTGTAAATAAAAGTATTAGGTGGTAGTTTTTGTGGTTTATCGAGTAGAGAACAAAATTTTCTGTACAATTTCTCCTCAATGTCTGGAAAACGATGTATATCAAACAGATTGTAGTATGAAGGATCAAAAGGTATTTTACGAAACATCTTCAGTCACTAGTCTCCCTAAGACTGATCTCCTGCACAAATATTTAACACATTTATAAACATTCCCCCACCAACTTTTAACTTGTGGTAGGGATATTTTTCCCCCACTACTTCTTCAAAATGGTGGGGGTACCTTAGTCCAATTCAGATTCAGATTCAGAAGACAGTAAAGGTGATATGGGTGATTCCAACGATGAATCCAATATAAATATTTCAATAGCTTCCTTAATTATATCTTCATCACTATCGTTTATCATTTCTTCAAATATTTCTTGTTCAATCTGTACCATTTCTTCCTCTTCCATCGTAGAATCATTATTAGTTTCATTATAATTTTCCTCTATGTTTTCTTCCTGTATTTCATTTGTGCTTTCAAAAACATCTTTAACTTCAAAATAATTAATAAATGGAGTATCTTTAGACAACATGTTTATTTACTACTTCTTTTACTTCAAACAACAAACTATGTATCGCTTACTTAGTCTTATATATACTCCTACCCCCACTATTTTTGCAAAACAAAGGAATGGGAGGGGGGTTAGTATCTATTCTTCTCTATCTAGGTTATATTTCATTGCTGTCACATCTACTATAATTTTCTGCTCTTCAATTTTATTGCGAATAAATATTGTCCAAGGAAATAGTTCATTAATATTATTAATTGTTACTTTTATACTATACAAAATTTCAAAATGTTCTACTAATGAAACAAAAACAATAACTCCTAGCTCATTGTTTGCCATAATTTTTTCTTCAATTTTTATCCGTAAGTTTGTTATTAAACTCCATATATTAATATCATTGGCTATGAAACCATCAAGTCTGGTAAGCATCTTCATGCCACAAGGTGTGGGTACAGACTAGAAACTTGGAGGTTCATAGCCTGCCTTTTTATTAATTTTAAAAATGGGGAGGGGGAAGGAATAAGGATTGGGAAGGGATAGGGTGTAGGGTGGGGGAAAGGTAATTTTGTTATTACACTACTTGTGCAAGAAAATAGCCACCAGTGTCCACACCTTGTTCATAGCACTCCATCATAGATTGTGCCCACTGCAACATGCGGTCTCTGTCATTTGGTGTGACAAGGAAAGAATGACTATCACCATACAATATAAAAGAGTCAATTCGTATATAACATCCTAAATTTAACCATTTATTAGCTTCAACCAAAAATTGTTCTATTGTATCAAATGGAAATTGTGGATCAATTGCTATAACTTTACGTTCTTCACTAAGTTCAACACTATAATCATCATCGTCTTCACTCTCACTCTCACTATCACTAGGAGTACGCTCGTACCTCCCGTAAGTGTCTATTCGAAGAAGAAATTTAAAAATTTGCATTAGGGATTGTCACATTAAAAAAAAATTTGATCCCACTTTGTAATGGTATTAAAAACAACTAAAATCACTTGTAATAAAAGAAAACCAAAATAAAAACTCAATTTTCTTATATTTAGGCAATACTTAGTTCGTAGTTACTTTTAATTTAATAGATTTGTGTCATACACATTTTTTACAAGCATTTACTACAATTAGTCTTAAACATTTTTACAGTATTTTAATTATTTAGGATAGTACAAATAAGTTAGGTTGCCCCATGTACACAAAACAAAATAATTTATTTATTTTAATAATTAGGCCTACAGTACAACTGGCTGCCTTACTTGCATCACTGTAAAAGTGTTAAACTTCTCAAACTTTATATTTTTTTTATATATATTTTTAAACACTAAAATATGGTAAGGAAAGCCTATTTTTAGAAAATAAAAAATCATCTTGATTATAATTAGGCCTATCACCCCAGAGAACATTCAAGAATATTTACACACTTAAACCTACCAAAAATCGTTTTGTTTATCCTACAAATGTAAATTTTAACTACTTGTGACTGGTTTAGGTCATTCATAACCCATCTTTAGTCACCAAACCCTATCTTTTATACAGTATTATAATTTATGAATATTTACGCCCACTTGCACGGTTGTTGTACGTACGGTTGGTGCGGTGATGATATTACATCTGTCGCAATAGATTTTCAAACTCAGTGAATTTCGATCGGAGTTCAGTTTTTTCCCAATATACACCATAGGCAAAAGGATGTAGGTTTGCTGCCATGGGCGTGTTGTACATAAATATACCATATATTTGTCAAATATTACCCACTCATGCGACAGAGAATCTCAAGAACCATAGGGTATAGAGGGATGAAATTTGGCATGAACATCTTTAGGTGCTCACTAAGAAACGGTTTTGCAATATTCCATCAGGTCTCCGCAGCACAGGATTTTGATTTTGATCTAATGTTATTCGTAAAGCCAGTTTTTAATATGTTATATACGATATATATATGTGAATTTAGGAAACAACGAATCTGAAAAACTTTATGATGTAACGGGTTGACATTTGTAATGTGAGATCCGCTTTGCCCATAGGTAACTAAGAAACGCTTTTAAAAAGCTTCTTAAGGGCTCCGCCCCGCAGGATTTCAAAATTAATTGGGGTTGAAATTTGAAATGACACTCTCCTTTGTTCATAGGTCCTCACCAAGAAACACTTTTGCAAAATTCCTTCAGGGCTCCGCCCCACAGGCCTTCAAAGTTTATGTCAAAATTACTATAGAGTGTACGCAGATGGAATTTGGCATGGGCCAAAGAGTTCTCTTTGGTAATAGTCACTCTTTGCTAGTAAGACGCACGAAAATAGTCCGATGGAAATTTTAACAGCTGTTTCCCCCCTCACCCCCTCTCGCCCTGCAATGTTGTCATTTTGTGTTTATGTTTACCATGTGTAATATAGTATAAAAATGTATTTTAGAATAAATCTGGCAAAAATGCATCGACTCTCATTGCACTATTTTCGTGAATCCTACTATAATAGGTGTTCACTAAGAAAAGATTTTTCAAATATATTTTTTAAAGTTCCTTATGATTCCACCCCAAAAGGCTTGAAAAATATGATGCCTTGTGGCCAATTTTTAAATGCGAATCAAAGAAACAATTGATCTCAAAGATTGTAGGGCCTGCAGCCCTGCAGGGTTACAATTAGTAAAGAACTTTCATTTTTCTCATTGGTGCTCATTATGAAACGGTTTTGCAAATTTTGTTAACGGCTCCGCGCCACGGAACCTCAAGATTGCCATAGATCCTAGCGGGTTGAAATTTAAAGTGGACATTGCTGTTTAATAATAGGTGCTCACTAAGAAAAGGTTTTGCAAAATCCCTTCAGGGCTTCGCTAACACAACGTTAATGTTTCAATAGGATTCTTGAGAAGAAGACTTTGTTACCCTTTAAAGATATTTTGTTATCTATAAAATAAAATTTGCGAAGCCGTGAAAATAAAGGGCGAAGCCGTAACGGGCCACAGATAGTATAGGATAACCCCCCCCCCCCCCCCCATTACAGGTATCAGAATCTCTTATATTGTCATCTTTAAGATTACAAATAGTGTAATTTTTGTACACACCAAATTTGATCAAGTATTGGTATTTATTTTATTTTCCCCTTAACAGCGAGCAGGTAGGTAGGTAAATTTGACAACATATGGGTATTGTAAGCAAATATAGGTTTACCCCCAGATAACCTACAGATATCTATGGGTTATCTGTGGTTAAACCCTTCCTAGTAAATGTACTTCCGGTACAAAATTTAAGAGGTTATGCTACCAATAAGAAAGTGAGTTACAGTTTTGAGTTGAGTTTCCTTAAGAATAACATGGTAAATGTATTTAGGGGTTTCTCTGTAATCAACTATGCCAAGTTTTAAAAATTAAAAATAATTTTTTTTTCTAGCTCCTTTAAATAATTTAATGGTCAGTTGTTAAAATTGATGGTTTAGTGATGCCTTTAGTATACTATCGCCAAATTGTTTGGGCAAATGCTGGAGCAAAAGTTGGGTTTAACTCGCTCAGCGAACTCATGAAATACACTATCGCTGTTACTGTTTGAGCTGATCTCGGAACTCTTAGACGAACAGTGAAGCAGTGTAGTTAGGCATTACCAAATCCTTTTTCAGTTTAATTTCAGTAACAGGATGATTAAGTTTACCCCTTATACAACCCCTCACATCTGCCAGATTGCGTATATCTTTGATGTGCTTGTGTGCCGGGCCCACAACACAAACTCCGTATGATAATACTCAAGAAACTCTAGATTTCATTTCACCACTTATAACAAGCAGTTATAAAATAACACCAAAGAAATCAATACAAACCAACATACGCCAACTTTTGACCAGAACAGAAGAACCTCATGGTAGTATGTACTGGGTCACTGGGTGGATTCGTGCTGAATGCTTGGGTCTGCTCGCGTACTTTGATTTGTGCAAAAACCGACTGCAGATGGAGCACAGGCAAGCACGAACCCTGGAGAAGCGAGCCATGGTGAACTAAGTCAACCAGAGTCAAGCTCACTTAGAACACTATCTGCTTGACCTTGCCCGCCTTGATTAAGGGATGGTGTACTGCAGGAATTAAATTAAAATTAAAGGACGATTAAGTGTTTTACTTTTATGACATCACGTACCTACCACTTTGAATTTATCTTCAATGTGTCGACTCAACTATGTATGATAATACTCAAGGAACTCTACAAGATTTCATTTGACCACTTCATTAACAACAAGCAGTTAAAAATTACAGTAACACCAAAGAAATCGATGTACACAGAATAAACACCGAGACTAACCCCAATGCAGGTTACAAACAATGTTAATGCAGACTAATTGCTATAAGTGAGGGAGAAAGGAAAAAGGGACCTCTTCGCGGCAAAGTAAAAATTACAGTATGGGCAGTTTTATCGATTGAGGTAAAAAATATCGATTTTTGGTTGTTTGCATTTTAATATGCTCCATTTCGTCCTTTACCGGTTGAAATATATTAGAAAACACTTGTAATGGCATAAAACATTCAAAATAACGGTCGATGTCTAGCTTGTGAAAAGGTACCTCTTCGCGCTTATGGATAAATAACATTGCCGCGCCGCGAACAGGTCCCTTTTCAAAACCAATCTAAAAGCTATGCTACACTCTTAAAACTGCACTCTGACGAATTATATCAGCGACGAGGTGAACTACTACGAGATAATTGTAAATATAGAACATCTTTCAATAAATAAAAACCATAAAATGCTGGCCAGAGGTCGCATATGGCAGTTTTGCAATTCGTTATGGAGAAATAACATAGGACCGCGAAGAGGTCCCTTTTTCTGAAATATCAAATTTTCACTACATGCTTCAATAAAAACATTTTTTCTTGAAAACTACTGTGAGTTAAGACAAAAATAGGCGTTCCCATTAAAGAGGACATTTACAGCTTTCTTTTGGTACCAAAATCGTTTTTTAAATATGAAAAATAAATGTTTTATGCTAATTTGAGTTTTCAAACAGATTATATCTTTAACAAAAAAATCGTAGACTTGCAGGACTTGCGCAAAATTGTTAGGAATTAAATGAGGAATTCAAAAATATGAATAACTAAATATAAAAAATTACCACGAACAGGTCCCTTTTTCCTTTCCGCCTACATATTTCTCACCTCTAACTATCTATATATATTTTTGTGATATTTTAAAGCATTTTTAACTATGCATTTTCCTGATTTCAAGTGTTAGTGTCAAAACAATAGATCTTATAAAAAATCTAAATAATATTTTTGAAAAATATTTATACAAACTACAGTTTTGGTCGTATGACTCTGCCTTATGTTCGCTTGTTAAACCTCAAAACCAAATTTAATGGTATCAAAAATATTTCGTTTTTATTATTTTTTAAGTTAAGGTCCAGTGACTATGTGGTTGGTCCAATAGAACAATCTGTGAGGTTTTTTGGGAAGATCTTAAAAGAGCTACAGTTCATATAGGGAAACTTGCTAAAAGTAAAATACCCTCATCGCAGCAGATCTGCTAAACTCAGTGAATTTGGAAAGGAATTTGATATTTTGTATTTTTCCCATAAACACCAAACAAATGAGTAATGTATATGTTTACTGTCATGGGATGTCGTTGAAAATAAAAAAATTCGGCCATATGAAGCCATATACTAAGTTTCATCAATATCTGTTCATAAATAAAGGAGTTTGCCTATTCTGCATAAACATTATCATTAACATGGAAAAAGAGTATGCAGGGTTTGCTGCCATAATAATTACAAATACTTCCGTCGCAGCAGACCTGCATACTCAGAGAATTTCCTACCGAATTTTGATATTTTATTTTTTCCACAAATTCCATTGTGGTGAGTATGTTGGTTTGCTGCCATATGGGTTTTGGAAGCATGTATTTAAGTTGTACCTTTCCTAGCGAATTTACATACCAAATTTTATCAAGCTACGCCAATAAATAAGAAAGATAGAGGGTTTTTTTATTTCCCTAAGAATGAAAACTTATTTTTGGATTTTCTCCATAACCATTTGAGCTATTAACCAGATCAAAAATTCAAAATACTAAATTGTTTGATTTTTAGATTTTTTAAATGATTCTGGTTAAATTTTTGGAATTTGATAAATTAAGGCAAAAAAAGCCAAAAACCTATTTTAGACCCTTTTGAAAACCCTTAAAACCCTGTTAACACTGTCCCATAATTCTGGTTTGCGAACTCGATAAAGTAAATGCTGCCTTACACTTCCTTTATCAAATTTGATCAAAATCTGAGATTTTGTTCAAAAGTTATCACATTCACCGACACTTATCTATATTCATAAAAGAGAGAATATACGTATGTATGTATGTTGCCTATGGACTCCGAAACCGCTCGACAGATTGTAATGAAACTTTCAGGCATTATTAAGCATTATTCAAGGATGTTTGTGTGTAGTTAAGGTGCAAATCTGTCCAAAGGGCTGTGACCAAGAGGGCATACAATAGTTTGAAAAAATCTGAAAATCTATATTATATCTATTTTTATTGGTTGCTAAGAAACAAATTCAATGAAAAATTCTAATTTCAGGTATTCCAGTGATTTCTTATATATAAGGTTAGAGTAACCGCGAGTGAGATTAGCGGATGAGCTAAACCTGACGGCGAGTGAACGTAGCGAACAAACTTAATTACCAATAAAATCAATTCAATCACGAGCGAAGCCGTAACGGGAAACAGCTAGTATAAATATATATATATCTCCATTCCACTCACTAAAATGGTCAGTTACGCATAAATAATTTTTTACAAGTATAGTAGACAAATAATAAAATTTGTAAAAATTTTATGTTATTATGAAAAATATTATCTTAAAACATTATTTTAAGACATTTTTATTCATGAGTATATTTTATTTAACTGAATGGATTAGGAGAAATAATCAATTAAAGTTAGCCCCATGTTATATTCTTGTGGGACTAAAAATTAACTTCAATTGCCTGTAGCGTCCTAACTGTTAAGTTTAGAGAAAAATGTCAACGAATGAAAAAATCTTCAAATTGCGTGATAAATCCAAAAATGACATTGTAATTGGGGGTTCATATTTGAAATTTTTTAGTTGACTGACATATTGAAAAATGGCAGCCATTTACATAAAATTTATTTACTTAATTTTAAACTTCTTTAAAAACAAAGGATTGTTCCCCATTTAAAGTTTACTGTAAGATTTATATTTTACAAAATACCTCAAAACAAAAAAAGTATCATGGTCCAAGGGGTAGGTCTAACCGTAACTACTACCGTAATAGCGTTTTCCCTACAGGGAAATTCGCTAAAAACCTAGATTTTTTACCATAAATAGATGGATCTCAACCAAATGAAGGTAGGCCCTACCAAACTAAATACTAAAACTTTTTAATATTTCGGTAACCAATGGATATGGAGCAAAGTTTCAATGTCCTATATTGTGTGTTTTTCAAGCTAATTCCTGTGTGGTAAAAATCAAAATTTAAAATTTTGCAAAATTAAAAATGAAAAACAAAAAAACCTATTTTTGAGAAACAAAACCATCCAAAATTACTCTTTCCGGTAGGTGCGATGAACTCATCTTAATAATAGTAGGATTGCACATCTCTACCTAATTTGGTCCAGATTGGACTGTTTTTACGAGAGTTATCGTGTCTAGGGACAAATATACATATATATATGTATAAATTTTAATGACCATTATTTTTGGTCTCGGGGCACCACAAAAAAAGTAACATGGTTCCGTGATTAGATTTTACCATGAGACCTACGGTAATAGCTTCTCTCCTATGGGAAATTTGCTAAACAAATATTTACTATCAAAGATCCTTTATTCATAATAATGTAACAAGTACATTGCATAGCATTGTAGCAAAAAAGTTGATAGCCTACTGTATTTTACAACTGCACTTAAACTTACTAATACTGTAATAGCATTTTTTAAATAAAGAAGGAATAAAATAAATAAGATTCTTATGTTTACTCGGCGTTCAAATACTTATCAAACGAGTACGGATAGAGCTGCAAGAGTTGCATGGATGTTACATGGTTAGTGAGTTTGTAAAAACCGATCCAACTACAGAAAAGCAGCCTTAATATTGATGGAATAATGTCCATTAATTATTTTAAATTATATGGAATATAAACAATAAGAATTGGAATTTTATGATGAATTGTTTAATAGTTATAGCCTAAATAGAAGGTAAATCATATTTGTGTTTGATTGTCCGAACCACCCCCTGTCCTGGTTAGTATGGATTTAGATTTGCTCTCTACTGCATATAAATTGACTTTAAAATGTCAAATTTGCAAAGTATAGAGCAATAAATTAATGCCAAAAACCCATTTTATACCCTTTTGTAAACCCATAAAAAACATTTTTGCATGGTCCAATCATGCTGGTTTTAGAATTTCACCAGATAAATGCTATCTTACACTGGTGTACCAAATTAAAAAAACAAAGTGGAGGTTAAGTTCAAGAGTTATTGTGTTAAGGGAAACACAAAGGCCTAGAGCCTACATAAGCTTACAAATCTACAAGTCTTTTTTTTCTTCTATTATTCTCAAAACGAAAAGTACCATGGGCTTATGTCTCAACGTAGGCCTAAGCATAATTCCTTGTAAAAGGAAAATCCGCTAAAATTTGAACAAACGCTGTTTTTTGCTTTTAGTGACTTCAAAATGAAAAGTAGGCTATCTTGGCTCCTGTCTTAGGTTTTACCCTGACTACTATAATGATAGTATTTTCCCGAGGTCAATATGTTATTGAAATTTGCTACAAACTATTTAAGTTAGGCCTAAAAATTACTTGAGGAGTAGAATGGATAGGCCTAATGACAAGGAATACCGGTATAAGTTCGTTATCGTACTCCATTGTTTTTATCACTGGATGAAATTTTGATTTTGCGATGAAAATTGTGCGATGAAAACAATCAAATCAACAAGTTTCATAAAGCGCCTACACTAATATTGAATGAAAATATCTATAGATCAGATGGATATATCTATCATATCAACAAATTTACCAAATCAATCAATAGATAGCCTAAATAATAATCTTATACGATCACAATTAGTAATTACCGTACCCCTATTTTGTTTACATTTCTGAGGGGAGCGAGCGAAGCTCCTATACTACACTCTGGCTTTTTATTTACACGTACTCCTCCTGAACAGCTGGAGTGATCCTCATGAAATTTTGCTCGGTCATAGTAACCATCTTTGGGAAGGTATAAATCTGAAATGGTCCAAATCGGACATAAGGGTTCTGGACTACGGCCCTTTAAACTTACCATGTTATTTTAATAGGAGAAATATTTTATTTGGTTTCTTTACTGTGTGATGATTAAATACAGCTGTTAAATATAAGGATCAAATTTAACTGCAGACTGTTACTATTAGCTGTTTGTGAATACAGTAGACTCCCTCTTAACCGTCCATCTCGGGACCAGGCCTCGGCCGGTTAATGATTAGGCCGGTTAAACCAATGTACATTTAAAAATTCCAACCTACAATTTCATATGGCCTAAATGCAATTATGGCTTGAAAAACCAACTATAAATATATTACTCTATATAATTTATAGCTAACATCCGACACCAATGAAATCAGTGACCAAAAAAAACTAATAAGTCGTTTCCTATATTATCTATTGGATAGCAGGTCCAAACACATCCACTTCCAGTGGCATACACTTAAGTCCAGGACAGTACATTTTAGGTGGTTTGAGAACATCATGATATAATGTGGAATTGAATGATACATTAGATAAGAAAACAAAGATTCCCACGAAACATGGCCGGTTAAAGCAATGTTGAGATAAAAAATGGCCAGTTAAAAAGACGATGTGTTCGTGCCAGAGTAGGCCCGTTAAAGTGGCGACCGGTTTAAAGGTGGCCGGTTAAGAGGGAGTCTACTGTACAGTAGTTTTATGTGAAATTGTTGTTTTGTTTATTATAATGTGTTTTTACGTGAATGAAATGCCACGTTTACAGAGAGGAGGTGCAAATCTTGGACGACGCACCATTTAAACATATAATAGCCCGTTGCAGCAAACCTGCGTAGTAAAAAATTATTAGAGTATTTCAGACTTGTGGCGAGTAAGCGCAGCGAACAACCTAAATCTGACGACAAGTAAGCGTAGCGAACGAGCTCACTTGAATTACCTATAAAACATTTGCTATTGTTGATTTAAAAAATAGTCGCTCCCCTCAATATTGCTAGCAGACAACTGCATTGTATACCTAGTTATTACCACATCAATAAAAAACAAACCATTTAACCTAACATAATCAACATTAACAAAACCAAAACACAACTTAATCATAATGACAAAATAACAAACGTAGAATATAAGAACAATTAGACCTACCTATGTATCTTACTTAAATGTGGACTTTCCTGGGCTTAGGATGGTTCCTCATGTTAATGGATTTTAATTGAGGTTAATGTTAGTTTGTTAGAATAAATTTTGTCATGGTACGTGAAATTTTGTATTTTTCACAGTCATTTTCAATCCTATTCAATTGATATATCGATGTATATTTTCATTCAATAGTAGTGTAGGCGCTGTATGAAACTGTACCCACAACAACAATACCGGTATTAAGGTAAGAAATAGGCCTACGAACAATCAAACTTAAAAATCTAACCGTAAGCCTCCTTCACTTTTATGGAGAGCAATATTTTTAACAAACAAACTGGCTGGGTAGCTGAGTGGTTATAGTGCTCGCCATTGAATCTAAAGGTTGCCGGTTCGATCCTGGGAAAAGTTAGTAGCTTTTTTAAGGTTTGATTCCGGACCGAGTTGCCATTTGTCGTTGGGCCATCAATTAATGATGCTTTCTAACAACTGGTCAAGGTTCTTTAGATAGTAACTTAACAAGACTGGGGTTTGGACAGTTCCCAGTCAAAACGCTAAGAAATGCCTCTGGCGTAGTTACACAAAAAATAAAAAAATAAATAAAACAAATCAATTGTTTTTGGAAACATTTAAAAGGCATATTCCCTCAATACAATTTGGTAAAAAATACTTTACTGATTGGTATTTAGCAGCATATTTGTGTGACGACGCTATATTATGAAGTCTGCATCTCTTGACAATTAAGGCCTACAAATAAAAACTTAGGTAACATGGTTTGTTTTCTGTTTTCCTTTAATGTAATTAGGCTACTTTACTTAAAATTAATAGGCTACTTGATTTGGTTATTTTCGGTTACTTGTGCACAGTATATTATTTTTATTGTCGCAGGACATTTTTAGAAAACTGAATCAGTGTACCTAATGAAATCGTAACTGTATCAGTGATTGCATTACCTATCCATAAAATAGCAATATTATCGCAAATTTTGAAATTTTAACCATTGATAAAAACTATGGAGTAGGATAACGAACTATTACCGATCTATCTAGGCCTGTCTCTATTTATCCACTCAAAACATACTAGGCTATCTTCTTAGGCCTCAAGTCCTTCACATAACACCCAAAACAAGTTGTCTTCCGTATTAAGTTACTGTACTTGACCCTTGAACCGGGACTTTTGGTTAATTTGAAAAACAAAATATGTTACATTAAAATAATTGTTGCAGATAATTGGTTTGGTTAACTATTAGCAGATTCACAATTGTCAATTAGGCCTAGCGCTTCTGAGTTACTTAAAAAAGTGAATTAATTAGCCTGACAGTATGAAAATTACAGGAATGATACAAACATAGCCTTAACGGTATCCTTCTGTAATTCATGATTTATCTGCTTTTTAAGGTGTACTCACTAAAATCCAAAATGTAATGAATACACATTGATACACAACATGCACTAAATGAAACTGAAATTGACCCTAACAGGCTTAGCCTACCGGTACCAAAAGTTGTTAACGTCAATAAATAAAACAATCTAGTACTTACTGTTCAAATTTTACTTCATAATACACTTTTTTTAAGAAAGGACATTAATTAGCTGTGTATACAATGTAGTTGGTTTTCGTTACTCAAATTAAATTTAATTAGAGCCGTCAATTTCATATTTGTCATAACCTCTCAACATCCAACTTTGTTTATGTTTATGCGACTACTTCACCCCATCACCCCGCTCCCGGACCCGGACTGGACCAATCAGAACGTCTCAGTCTTGATTGTTAAGACTCGCAAAGACGTTGCTAAAAAAGTAAACACAGCACCGACCACTAAAAATGTCTCCAATGCATTTCTTATGGGAAAAATGAAAAAGTCACATTTTAAGATTATTTTATTAATATCCAACCAACTACTTTCAAAAACGCATCAGCACTTAACAGTTGCATAAAGAATCTTCAACTGAAATTTGAGGCCAATCTGTTACTTCTATCGAGCGTAATCGTGGAGCAAAGAATAGCTATATGAGACTCTTAGTCACTCTAGGTCTATTCTTCGAATAGACAATTATTTAAAATGTCTTCAAGTTGTAGAAAAACATCGGAAATTTCAGAAGAATTAAAATGGTAATTCACATTAGGAGGCATATTTGCTGTGATGTACTTGACAGCACAAAGTGCAAGTACAGACTAAAAACCTGAAGGTTCATAGCCCGCCTTTTATAAATTTTAAATATGGGGAGGGGGAAGGAATAAGGATTGGGAAGGGATAGGGTGGAGGTGGGGAAAATGTAATGTGGTTATTAAGCCACTTTCCAACTATGAATCCAATATAAATATTTCATTAGCTTCCTTACTTCAAATAACTAACTATGTATTGCTTACATGATAAAATTTCAATTTCATTAATTTCATTTTCACTGTCATCTTCACTGTCATCTTCACTGTCATCTTCACTGCTACTATCCATATTTTCTATCACATTTTCTTCATGTTCAATCTCATCTTCACTGTCATTTTCTTCTTGTTGTTGGAAATCATCTACTACATCATCTTCAGGTGGTTGAAAAACATCAGCATTTTCAGAAGGATTAAAGTTTTCATTAGGGTAAGGAAGCATTTAAAAAAATAAAAATATTAAGACTGGCAGAAACAAAGCAACAAGAGCGGTGGAAGAAACCAGAATGAAACACTAGCCATAGCCGGCTCAGCTTTTATAACGGTATGCAAATGAGAGGGGTTACCAGCCGGTCATGACCGGTCATTGGTCCAGGAGGTGGGGGAAGAAGTGGTGGGGGGTGGGGGGGGCTCCATTTTTTCGGGGGGGGGCTCCATTTTTTCGGGGGGGGGGTCATTGACCTTTCAGGTCCGGTCATTGACCCTAAGGAGTGGGGACAGACACAGAACCCTCCTTTGCTTACTACTACACGGATCAAACTAGCCATGTAGCAGAACTTATTTCTGCTAAGTCGCATGTAAGCTAAATAGCTTACATCCCTAAATTTAAGTCTTAGGTGGCCCTGAAAAGGGCCGTTTGGCTGGGTTTGGTGGACTGCTATGGAGCTTAAGCCATAAAAAATAAGGGACTTCACTGTTGTTTTCTAAATGGATTTCAGCAGGATCGGCTTGTATAAACTTGTACAAATTAAGTGCGCAAATATCGCATTTTTCTTCTTCTGGGATGATAAACTTGTATGACAAGTAAGATTTGTATTCATAAATTCCACCATCTATTATAAAATCCAATAATCCATTTCCTATTGCAGCCGAACCGCATTCTGGACACATATTTGTTCCATCCATAAATTTATACTGAAGGTAATGAAAAACTCCAAAATTTTCTTTATAAAAAGAATACACTTCTTGACGTAGTGTTAGTGGAAGGTTTCCATCTTGAAATGCAAGTTCCACCAACACTATATTTGAAACTATCTGTCGCAAACATAATTCTAATAGAGTAGGCATATTGCAGTGGTGGCCGCACGGATTGGAATGAAGACTCTGGAGTAGCGAGTGTAACGGTTAGATGTAGGTAGACAACCGGTCATGATCGGCCATTCACCCAAAGGAGTGGTAGGGGAAGGAGTAGTGGGGGAAGGAGTGGTGGGGGAAGGGGGGGGCTCCATTTTTTCGGGGGGGGGGCTCCATTTTTGGGGGGGGGGGTCATTGACCTTTCCGGTCCGGTCATTGACCCGAAGGAATGCGGACAGACACAGAACCATCCTTTACTCACTACTCACATGAAAGTAGGTCACGAGACTTAGAGTGTTAAAAAATAATGGGGGAGAAACACAACGCTATAACGCATTGTGTTTCTCCCCCATTATTTTTTTAGCAACAATTTGGAAAAAACTAAGTGAATTTACTGTTTACGCCCCCACCTTGTAATACGATCCTTTTTATCTCTGAGGAGAAAGTCTTGAGAATCTAAAGTGTTAAATCTCTTCTCTTTACACAAATTCTCACAAACTCTAATTTTATATTTTAAGCCGTTACATTTTGCCAAAATGTGTTGGTGGTCAACAACACTTAGAAAAAAATATTTCAAACCTTTCTTAAGCCTCTCTCCTCTGACGGATATTATTTTAGGATCGTCTTCAACGGTGGGGGTTTCTGTCAGTTGTGGTTCAGAAATATGTTTCACGATATGTACACGGCAAAAACTTTCATTTTTAACACATTTCCTCCCACAAGCTGATCCTTTCTTAATTCCCTTAATAAGCATTTCAGGGCAAGTAGTGGGACGGCTAAATGCCCTACGACGCTCTTCTTGTAATGATCGAAATTGCTCTGAAGGAGCAGGTTTAGGGCAGGTTTAGGGGCAGGTTTAGGAGCTGGTTTAGAGGAATTAGTTTTGTAATAGGTATGGTCTTCAAGTGTAGCAAGTGGTGGGGTAGGAGGCAATGGTGATAGTGGGGTGATGGGTGTACTAAGGCGATGAAGAATAGTTTCAAATGAAGGAGTCTTAGGATGGGGAGCTGGCTTCTTCGGTGGCGGCATCATAGTTGATAGCGGTGCAGAGTCATTTGAGAGCGAAGGCGAAGGCGGTGAAAAAATACTACGAGGTCTAGAAGAGTTGGTTGGCGGAAGAATAGCTCCAGAAGTTGAAGGTTCAGATGAAAGCTTCTTCTTATACCAATCCGGACAGTTTTTCAAGCGAAGAGTTTTGTTTGATGCAGTAACAGCGGTAGAAGTCGAAGTCGAAGTCGAAGTTGAAGTAAAAGTTGAAGTGGTAGAAGTAGTAGAAGTAGTAGTAGGCACAGAAGACATCGTTATAACTCCAAGTTCACAGCGTAACGTCTGGAATCGGAATGAAACACTAGCCCCGGCCGACGCGTCTTTTATAACGGTATGCAAATGAGAGGGGTTAGCAGCCGGCCATGACCGGTCATTGGCCCGGGAGGTGGGGGAAGGACTGGTGGGGGAAGTAGTGGTGGGGGAAGGGGGGGGCTCCATCTTTCGGGGGGGGCTCCATTTTTTCGGGGGGGGGGGTCATTGACCCTTCCAAAAGTAGGTCAAGGTCATTCAAGATTTATAATGATCCAAGGTGATGGGAACAGTAATACTGTTCCCACCACCCTGTTTGCCTAACGGTTCCCACTCCCAACCCACTAGTTACGTTCTGCAAGGGACATCGACGCAATTTTGTTTGGACCGTCCGGGTCTACCGTAACGGTCCGGTCCGGGTCTACCGTAACCGTGAATTCCAAGGGAAACTGGAACACCTAATGCAGAAACGCAACTCTAACCCCACCCAAACTAATCCCACCCATCATATTCCTAAACAAAATGCAAAAAAAGTCCGGCTTGCGGATGTCCCACCCATTTTAAATGAAGTTCAACTGAACTTCTGAATTTACAGTTAATCTACCCCCTAACATCTAGCTGTAAGGCAAAACAAATGCACAAAACAAACATAAATTATTAGTACCAACACATCATTATTAAAAACCAAATAATTCAACACAACCAAATACCATCATTATTCTTAAAATTAATACACCTTAATGCTAAATACCATCATTATTCTTAAAAATTAATACACCTTAATGCTAAACCCAACTTATAACTAACATCGCAATGCGCAAATTATTTCTTAAATTAAATACACCTTAAAACTAAACACACACATACCACATTGCATTAAAAAACGCAACATAGTAGAAGAAGTTCAAATATATATAGGCCTACTATATATTTGAAACCTCTTGCTGAGTCGCCAACAACCTTTCGCTATGAAAGTTTGTTGGCGACTGAAGCAAAGATATAGCTCCTATCGCTCCTCGGGTTTTCAAGGAGTGGGGGAAGTTGTTTCACTCCAGTACAGTGTTCAATCCAGTCCAGTTCACAGCGGTGTAAAAGGAAGGTAAAGAAGTGGGGAGCGGCGCATGCGCAACAACACAAAACCAAGGTTTGAGGTTAGAATTATCCATGTGCAGTAGCGCTAAAGTGAGTAACACAGGACTAGGCGCATGCGCATAGCATAGACTCATTCCGATCCGGACAACTCGTTGCATGCGCAGCAGGTTTGAGGTTAGAATTATCCATGGCAGCTGCCATATTTAGTCTGGTTTCACCACATAAAGTCAACAACCGGTGGTGACCGGCCATTGACCTGGAGGAGTGGGGGAAGGAGTGGGGGAAGGAGTGGGGGAAGGAGTGGGGGAAGGGGGGGGGGCTCCATTTTTTCGGGGGGGGGGCGCTCCATTTTTTTCGGGGGGGGGGGGGTCATTGACCTTTCCGGTCGGTCATTGACCCGAAGGAGTAGGGATGGACACGGAACCTTACTTCTCTTACTACTCAGGTGAAAGTCGGTCAACCAGTCATTTGCTCACCATCTGCCGCCATCTGGCTGGAGTTATTGCCTCTATAAAAGTGGGTAGTTTATCGCGCCACAAACATTCATTGCCTTGCATCCGCTCAGTCATCATCTCTCATTAGTTTTACGTTATGACTACTTCGGTAACTAGGTTTGAGGTTAGAATTATCCATGGAATAAACTTCGTTACTTTTAGCATTCATATTGTAGGTTAATTCTAACCTACAAAATTACTACTCCGGCATTTTCTTTTAATTTCTTTTACACTTCATTTTATATCTCAGTCTTCTTTTAACTTCTAAATGTAACACATCGGTTACAATGAATACACAATGTTTAAAATTAAAGCTTTTGCGAACACAACACATATTACGAAGTACTTCTAAACCTTCAATTTCAAAGTGTAAAACTAATTTAAATAGAGTTAGGAAGAAGTACAGTTTTAACCCATTATACTGTTCGACAACTTCTCAGGTTAATGTTGATGATAGTGTTATTTATGACATTTTACGTTCTATGTTACACTTCAATAACTTTGAACTTGTTACACCTATCGACTGTGTTCAACAAGTTTTTTTATTTTACCCCCACCATTCCCTATATAAGGGCCCCGACAATAATTCCTACTTCATTATCTTCTATGCTCTTCAGCTAACAACATCTCCACTCTAATTTACACTACAATAATAATGGAAACCAACCAAGAAAATGTTCAAGTTCATGAAATATCATCAACAACTCATCCAAGGGAAAATCCTTCTAGAAATTCAACTTCAACAACTCCTCAGAACCCTGTACAAGTTCCAGATGTATCTTCTACAACAATAAATGATGTAGAAGCTATTCTTCAGTCCCTTGTCGGTTTCGACTGACCTGTATGACGATCACCGATAAACTGAACTCTTAGAGTTCAGTCTTTTTTAAAACCCCCTCCATATGACCTTGAAGCAATTATTCCCTCTCCTTTATACACTAACTCCTACTTCAAAAATTAACACCATCTGCTCACCCCTTCTCCACCCCTTCATTTAATTTAGCCTCTCCCCACCTGAAGCTGTATGGCATGGCATATGGCGGCAGCAACTGATTTGGCAGCTGGCCGATGGCAGCTGGCCGGCAGCGGCTGGCAATTGGCACGACTTCCGTTTTGAAAGTAACCAAACCCCACTACTTCCAGATATTTGGCCTGTACTGTACTGCACTGTACAGACCTCATTATACTAGGAAGGTTTCGACAGAAAAAATTGTAAGAGAACAACAACGCGCCCGCCTGACGCTGTTGTAAATTCTTTCAAAGCAAGTTCATAGACTGATTGGCAGTTTCTTTACTCATACTTTAAGTCCGAATGAAATTAATAAACGAATATAAATTTTTATCTCTCGCTTATTTACTAACATTTTTAAATAACATTTGGTATATAACTTTATTAGGCTAAGAGTAACTAATATTTGTTCAAAACCCCAGATGGTAGCAAAGCTGTATATTAAATCCCATGTCATTTTAATGTAAAATAACTGAATAATTGAAGAAGGAATAGATTGAGGTATCTGAACATCATCAGCTGATTAGCTTACTTTCTGCATTTGTCATATTAATGTTTATATTAAAGAAATTTAAATACTTGGGAGGAAAATAGACTTATTTAATTATTTTTTTTAATTCATTAGGGCTCTGACCCAAAGGCCATGTTAGTTGTATTATTATTACAAGGTGGCCCGTGCGCAAATTGCGCATTTTATGATTCTGTATGAGTGAAACTCACCTACAGTACATGAATGTTAATTATGAAGTGACAGAGATCTATTTTTGTTTACTATCTGGCTTTTAAAATCCATCTGAAGTTAATCAGCTGTTAAATTACAATTCACATTAAAGAACTTGCAATAAAAGTTGGTCAACATTTTTAAGCGCCCTCTAGAAATAAATCAAAGGTGAGGGGGGCGAAGCCGGAAACAATATAACCTTTTTAGTTGTGATTCGTCACTGCGGTATATGCTAAGCTTTAAAATGACACCTCAATCTTAAAAATCGGTTTAGTAGGTCGAGAGAAAAAGGGACGTAACAGACGAAACTCTTATAGAAATAAGAAGATAGATTATGGAAAATATGTTTTGATAAAACATATGATTACACTACAATATTAAAACATGTATACAACCGAACATGTAGACCTACCATGTAATAATAACTGGAACCATTTTGTTGAAAAAGTTTTCTTTTATTAGCTATGTATACTTTTACATTGCTTTCGTTTATCTCAACATTCATAATCAGCAGTATAAAGTACGATTTAAAAAATAGAGACTTATTTTATTACAATTTCATAATTTACTAACTGGCTTCAATGCAAAACCACATTTACTGTAACGTGGTCTATATTTTCATTTTGACATTTTAGTCAACTAATTTCATTATTTCTTTGTTTTGATTTTTAACTCCATAAGACCAATGTTAAAAATTTATAAATTGTGATTAAAGATTACTAAGCCGCGTCCGCACTGGCCGAACATTCGTGGCGAACTTGTTCGGCGAACACAAAAAATCAACAAATATTCCTAACAAACAATTACCGGCCATATGATTTACATTCTAAAAAGTTAGCAACGAACAAACAAAAGTTCGGAAGAACTTTGTTCGGCAAACATGTTCGGCCAGTGCGGACCATAGAACTATAAACATGGAAAGCCGGGTCAAGCAGCGAAGAGTGGCGGAAAACGGGCGGGAGTCAGGCGGCTCCACGGCGGCCCCCACCGGGGTACAGACGCAAACAGGCGATTCATGCCGGCGTACAGGCGTTCGATAAACACGCAAACAAAGTATATATTTGCAATCTGTAAGAACTAAGGATTATAACGATGTAAATTAATGTAAGATTAGTGTAGAATTACGATTTTAATAACACAAAATACAACGAAACCTATAATGTGAACTTGAAAAAGTTACTAAGCGTAAACTTTTTTTGTTTTTGGGTCAGAAACAAACATAAAGCTGGAAAGTTGTAGGTAATGAGTTGATTCGTAATACTTGGTAGAGAAAATTATTATAAAATACTTAGTGTTTTTCACAATCGCATTGTTAATGAGCCCAGCGGGGTCGCGCCGTCGGGCCGCCCCATCGATGTAGTATACATCGATGGGCCGCCCAGATCAGTCCCCGACTACGTAGGCCTACTGGACATTCATTTTGAATGAACGTTTCGTTTCAAGATGTTATTCTTACTCTACATTGAATTAACTGAGGCTATAAATATATTTTTAGTTATATATTTAGTTAACATATTCGTGCATTCTAATAATTTTCACTGTATTTCGCAATAAAACTAATCTTAAAAGCAATTTTATGAACAATATGCATGCACCATGTCCCATTGTGAAGTATATAGCAGCAATAATAAATCGCTTTTTAGCCAAATTAAATCTTTTACGAGTAACTTATTTATCTGAAGTGCCAAATACAAAGATAATTTATCCAAAAGCAATTTAACAAGCCATTGTATGTCACTTCCATAAAGAATAAAAATACAAAGGAATTGTAGTTGTAGGCCTACAGATGGCGTCTTAATATTATTGCTTCCCAAAAAAATATAAGGTATAATTTCTTCTGATCCAATTTAACTTAGTTATAAAGTTACTTTTAACCACTGAAATTCGGTTGCCAGTTGATCATTCGACATACTATGTTTTAAACTACACTTTCGAACACATTATTGTATGGTTTGAAAGGAAACATAGCCTACGAAATGTCATCCAAAAATGAAAACTAGGCCCACTTGATTTCATGATTTTGAATGAACATTTTACTATTTAGACTTACATCTTATCAACTGAAACCTACTTTCATGGCGAGTGAGCTGCGTGAACGAGGTATTTAACAGCTATAATAGCTATAAAATAAATATAGCTGCTCATTTTGTCATGCTTTTAGAAGATGTCCAGTTTTTTTTTTGTTTTTTTTTTTACTCTATGCTTTATTCATTTGAAACCCAATCATGTAATCCGATTATTCTTGTTTTCGAACTTAACCTGAAGAACGCTAACCAACACGCGTTGGTATTTTGGTGCGCTAAAATGACAAGTGCAAAAAAACTTATTTATTCGTTTGCCTTGCCCACTCGCCTTTCAGACTGTTTCAATGTAGGAATATGGTGCTGCACTCTGACGTATATTTGTTAAACCACATGTTGAATCTGTAACACGTGAATTCTAATTATTTGGTTATTATAGGTGATTTCATAATTTTTACTAGTCTTTTGTTTTTCAGATCAATTGCAAAGCTACAAATTGGTTAGTCGTTTAATAATTTTACCAATGAATACAAAAATATAAATAAAGTCAGATCCCATGAGGGAATTTGAGATTAAACAGAATAAGATTAGAATAACAGAAGATATTGAGGGAACTTTCATTGTGACGGGAAATAAAATTCTGTCTTTCGACCGAACATTTATTTTGAACGGTGTACTGGTGATTACAGTGTAAATAACCCAAAAATTACATATTCACCATGTGATTCAACAAATTTTACCAGAGTGCAGCACCTACTTGCCCGGCGAGTGAGCGAACGAGGACCATCTTGAAAAATAACAATGCATGGATTTTTAACTCGGCATCTCACCGGATGTCACTGCAGAGAAATTATAGGGCGATGTTTTGTAAAAATAATACAGTCTTATACTATTTTGACTACTCAATTTTAACTTTATTAAATAAATTTCTAAAACCCAAGACCTCATCGCATAACTCAAAATTGGAGCCATTACTTTGAAACATTAAATGTTAAAATTAGTTAAGTATTGATAGAGCTGTGTTCACAAAAAACGGCTTCACGTAAATAAAGACTTGCTCAATGAATTAATAGTATTTTAAATTGGCTATACTGTACAACACAGTTTTAGTAACACCGTAATATAAGCCTGACAAAGCAGCTCGGACTGGTTGAGCGGTTCTTACAACAATGGCTACCTTCTATTGTACATAATCCACAAACTCCAAAAGGCCTACCATTGGACAGACGGCAGGCCAATAGGCCACGTAAAGTCCGTAATTTATGAGGGGCAGTACAGTCTTTTCAAAAGTTAAAAACGTCGCGAGTTGTCGCCTCACGCACCCGTCAAAACAGGACGAATTCAAATCGTCAGAGTTTGACGCCTAATGCACCCGTCAAAACCTGACGAATTTAAAAACGTCCTGATTTGACGCCTGACGCACCCGTCAAAACCTGACGAATTTAAATCGTCCTGTTTTGTCGCCTCCCGACTTTTTATTCGTCAGACTTTGACGTCCCGTGACTTTTAAAAGTGTCAGGGTTCGTCGCCGTCAGACCTTGACGGCGTCCCGACATGATTTAGTTAACAGCTGTTTTCATAATTCTTACTAATACTTTTGTTTTTAAATTCAAATGTAATTCTACGGATTGATTATTTGTTTTATACTTTTACATGACTTTTATTGATCTAAACATTCACAACCAGAAGTATGAAGTACGATTTAAAAATGATAAATTATTTTTATTATTCAGTAATGTCATTCAATAATTTAGTAACTGGCTGGACTTTGACAGTTGAGTAGTTGAGTTAGATGTTTTCAGTTTTCATTACTTCTTTGTTTTGATTTTTAACTCCATTATACCAATGTAATTTTTTTTTTAATTTCAATTAAAGATTATAGAAAAATGAGATTTTTCCTGGCATAGAGACCTGTATTTATATTATTTTTATCCCAGAACTAAGTTATTTGCAAAGTTAGAAGAAAATCGTTCCAGCCGTTTTTGAGATCCGTGTGCATCCATACATACAAATATTCCTTACTCGTATTAGAGTATAGGATAAATAACATATAGCAATCATCTGACTTTTTAGTCCTAGGATCTTAAAAATATTCCATCTGATTTTACAGTCCTACGACAAAAAAGAAACGTTTTTGGTACTATTTGGAGAACAAAAATAGGCTGATTTCATACACAGTGATAAAAACAAAATTTTACCTTAGTTTTAGAATTTGACCGTTTTGAGTAAATATAAAAATAGAAGATAGAGTACAATTTTCGGTGAAGCCTCCATTAGGCTAAAGTGGTTTTGAAGGTATGCCATTTAACATTTTTGCAATTGATTATATTGGGTTACAGTATTAACAAATTAATAAGCTGGTTTTTGTCAGTAAAAGAGTACGCATCTGACGAAAGTCATATCTTATCTCATACTCTAAAACAAGGTCCCTTTTTTACGGGCAAAGTATTTTTTTTTTTTTTTTTTTTTTTGCTCCAAGGATTTTTTATTTTTTGACTGAATATGGAAGTTTTGGCCACCAGAAATCGATTGGAGCTGGTCCTATGCCTGGGAAAAATCCGGTTTTCGCGCTAGAGCCCTTCAAAGTTCCCATGTTATCCTTATGGAGGTTTTTAAAGTGAACAAAAATCAGCTGATAACTGTAGATAAAACCAATGTGTTATTATCTTTAAAGGGAAATTATACCAAAGTGCATCACCCGACGGCCTGGCGAGTGAGCAAAGCGAACGAGCTCGTCTTAAAAATTAAGAGGGCGAGTGAGCGGAGCGAACAAGCTTTGCGTGAGAACGAAAGCAATATTTTTCCGAGCTTAAGCTCGGTCCGCTTGGTACTTCACCTTAAACTATGCTCCTGAGAGTACGTCAGTGTATTAGTATCAAAATACGGTATCATGAACATTTAGTGTGGTATTTACACGACTACATCAGCGTACTTCCTCGTACATGTCTTCAGCTCATTGCTCACCAGCTTTGATTGTAGGTACTAATGATAATTTTCTGCTCAACATGACCGGTGACTGGAATGGTAGCCTATATATTTTGGAGGGACCCCCTCGGTCTACAGCCCGCTAGGTGTTTTTGGCTTCTGGGGACCTCAAAATGAAAAAGTAAAGTGGTCCCGGGCTTAGGTATTACCATGGATACTACCGTAATAGCGTATTCCCTATAGGGAAATTCGCTAAAAAAAAAATATGTTGCAATATGAAACAAATTTATACCGTATAATATTCCTGTTCTTAAAAATTACTTTGAAAATGTCAACTCATTACATTTAAAATTATCACGAATTTGCGTAATAGCTAGTAATAAAGAAGTGAATGTTATTTATTCAAAGACGTACCGCCGAACAACAATTGACGTAGTAACTGTTTGAACTTTTGTGCAATTTTTATGACATCACAATGTTTATTGAAGGCAAACAATACCAAAAATTAGCGCAACTTCCATGTAAACATATTTGCGCTTTTGAACAGCGCGTAGGAAGAGAGCAGACGCGGAGTCAGCGAAAATCAGCTGACGCCCTCTGACGAAACCGAACCGAACCTCCTTGACTTTGATCGGCGAAGCGGCTGCTGCTACCCTAGCTGCCGTGAAGAGGCTGTGGTCCGGTGGGAGAGAAGTTAACTGCGTTCTTTAACTTGAAGCAGTAATTAGTATTGACATAGGCCTAATGAAAAATTTAATTCCCAAATGAAACAACAATGTAAACGTAGTGCTAAAAACGTTTAGTAGCCATTACATTTAAAGTTATAGCGTTCTGAAATGTTCATCCTTGTCCTTTTGATTATGTGTGTGTTGGCCTCACTGTCCTCTTCTACCTCAAGTATTTTGAACTGAAACATCCCAAAATACCGGAAGCACGTTATTAATTACTGTAATGTATTTGTTTTAGAGGGGGGAGAAGCATTTAAAGTATTTTAAACTTTTTTCGTTTTCTTGTTTTAAAGATTTTTCATAAACAATTGACTCTATGAGGGTAAAATTTTGATTCTAATTTTTTATATTTATTTAATGAATAAAGTACTCGTCTAGTTCGACGAGACTTCGGCTCTCCGTAGGAAGGAGGGAAAACGATTATAACAATAATAATATAACTGTATGCAAAGAATAAAAATGCAAGACATATTCCTTTCAAGTAAGGTAAAATTTGTTTTGGTAAGGCGAAAATATTCTCTTTGCAAACGAGTGGCACCTGCAGCGATAAAATAGTTCGCGCTACTCGAGTAGTTGAAGATGGATCAACTATGTCTTTTCACGGAACTTCAAACCCCGTATTTTTGGCGGATATTAATCCTTTTTCATTAATAGAAGGTTAAAAATTTGCAACCCGATATGATGTGATAGCATCATATACCCACGGTTACATCGAAGGTAAAACCGATTAATATTTAGCAACCCACCAAAATTCAGGGAATTCTACTAGCCCAACAGCTGCTGTATTTGACTACAGATCAACAGGTTACTGTTTCGAATCCCACTAAGCCCACCATCTGCAGGGGTTTAGACAGATTTTCCTTTGCAAAAGGCTTGCCGCTATACACAAAATGCCTCCTATTGATGATGTAAAATAATAAGAAAATAACCGTTGTCCAAGACCCGTATACCGACGGCGCAGCTATATAGACGTCAAGTCAGAGTGAATAGCCGAGACCTGTTAATTGATTTATCGCGAATCACGACCCACGGGCGCACGATCGCAACAACGGGGTCACTGTCGTGTCACTCGACGATCGTATCACGACCGGCGGCGCGGCGGCGGCGGCGGCAGTATCATTTACCAGCGCATGCGGGGGATAGGCTATATACAATAGTAGCTTTTGTTAATTGTTCAATGTGTTTAAATTTTTATGTACTTTTTGAATTTTCTGAAGGGCTCACAAAAGATTACACCTTGAGCGCATCAGGTCTACCCCTGGCGCGCCACCAAATACACGGGTTTTTGAGAATCGTGTTATTTCCTGCTATATTCAGCGCAGAGCTGTAAATAAGGTGTCGTATTGAAGAAGAAGAAAGGTACTCATTTTCCTTGTTGCACTTTTTTTATTATTTCAACAAAACCAATTGAAAACTTCAGTTAAAAATTGAGAAAACAAATTATTTTGAACACTTATAACTCAAATTGGAAATTTTATTTTAAAATTCTATAACCATGAAAAAGATTTGTCTTTTTACTTTTATAAGAAGTTAAGAGCCAATCTCTATCTTAATTAGTTAATTTTAAAACACGATTCTCGTAAACCTATGCAGCCATCAGACTCGCCTAGCGCTACGGCCGCGAGGCGGCATTTGGTGACATCGTGAGTAGATATTCGGGCTCATGTTCATGGGATTGGAATACAAATCAAATACTCCGAATTCAACAGCTATGTTTATAAAAAAATAAAAACTGAGTTGATTTTAATGTGTATAATATGTTTATTTGAATCTTATACATTATATGCGGTTAAAACGCTAGAATCTCAGTTATTACACAAACAATATTTTTTGTGTACCTACACCTGTGGAATTTTTTTATGTTTGACGGGGATCGGTCCAAACCCCAGTCTTGTTACTATCTTCATCGACTAGTTGTTAGAAAGCATAATAAGTAATTATTAGCCAATAAAATGACAAATGGCAACTAGGTTCTGATTCGAACGTTCAAAAAACATTTCTCAGGATCAAACCGGCAACCTTCGAAAACACTTTAACCACTCGGATTCCCAGCCAGTTTATTTTGTATATTGTAGTTATCTTCATGATTTATGGGTCAAATTGAAGGTAAATAATTCATAGATTTGAAGAATTTCCTTCAAACCCATGTTCCTCCTAACGTTTGCGTCATTGACTATTTATAAGACGCAATTTTTTTTTTAATATTTATAATATATATAGTCAATGGTTACTTCCTATAATTGCCCTTTTAGAATTCGGTTTAACAATTTACCAGATTTCAATAGTCACGTGTTAGAAGTTTGTTAATAAGTTCACTATCGCCATACCGCAGAGGGGCGCGACCAATTAATTGGACATTATTAATTAAAGACCGCAAAAAAATCCCACCAATATTTGGTTATAATTATAAGACTTGCTTCAAGACAAGTATAGGCTATAAATGAGGCAAGAACAGTTACCATGAAAAAGAATGAAATAACTGTTTACAGCCGCCTCTGAATCGTTTAAAGAATAGTAGTACTAGCTACAAAATACAACAAAACTCCTGAAAATTAACTATAAATGATTTATAAACTACTGAATAGCGCACTCCAACAAAAT
Organism: Neoaliturus tenellus; assembly: GCA_030545055.2. NCBI lineage: Eukaryota > Metazoa > Arthropoda > Insecta > Hemiptera > Cicadellidae > Neoaliturus > Neoaliturus tenellus. Next base: position 83,824,715 of record CM061533.1, read on the forward strand.
GAAGTGTCAACCCATGTTAACAAACTGTGAAGTAGGTATAAATGCCAATGAGTTGGGACCTCCATAACTTCACAATGTACCACCATGTAGACGTCGCGTGGGCCTTCGCATTTCACATTCTTCAATATATCGGACGGTACAATACTGCTTATACATACAACACTGCTAGATAAGTACGCATTCTTACTCTCTGCATGAACCCTATTCCATGTTGCCTCCGTGTTCAACAATGCATGTTGTGTTGTAATAGGATTTACTGCTTAAACACTGATATGAACTATCGCGCTGTTGATGTGATGTAAGGTAAATGTTCTACGACTATAAAAAGCTAAACTTGTTGTGAAGGTCTGTGAATTTATTTTGTGAAGTTAAATCTCCAATAGACACTTTCTTTATTTTTGTTTATTAATCGTTTTTGCTAGTTTCTACGCCATGAAAATTTATTGAAATAACAAATAACCATGTAGTTGATCATTATGAAATCAAGATTTTAAAATTAATGTATCCTGGTGCGGTGGACTCAACGACGTCTAACCTACACGTAGCTCGAGAAGGGTTGGAGTCATTTTATTACACTAGGGGAGCTGATTCTTTTCTTCGCTGACGAAAAATTCACGCCGCGCCGTTAGGAAATCCAATGGGCCATTGTTACTAAGAAATCCTCGGGGAATGTCACTGCTCGCTTCATTATGTTGGTACTCAGATTCCTTTTACCTCCCACACTCCTTTGCATCTCTCACCTTGATATTTCCCTGGAAGAACGTCGCTGCAATGTTCCAACAAATACCTTTAATACCTTAATACCTTTAATACCTTAATACCTTTAATACCTTTATTGAAATGGCGACCTAACTCAAGAGCAGCGAGCGGAACAACGGAAATGTGTCAAGTTCAACGACGAGAACCGGAAGCAGCAGGCGGCGGAGAAGGTACTTCCTGCAAGGTAAACTTTTGTTGTAAAGGTCAGGACCGACCACGACCGACCTTCCATTGAGGTCGCAGGCGGGGGGTCTCGGCGGCGCGGCGCTGGAGCTGTGACTGTGGAGTACGGGTTTTTTCGAAGCCAACCAGAGATGTACCAAATGACTCATGGACATAACCATCAAATAACAACGCCATTCCCTCTTCTAAATCGGGAAACACGACATTACTTTTTTAATACTAAAGCAATATACTGTATGTATGTGCTTATGCTATTACACTAGATCTAGTGTAAGATAATAAAACAGAATAACCAGAGCGGACATCAACTTCGTGAATTGACCTGAGTCAGGCTGAGCGAACAGCTCGAACCGCTCGAACCATGGGACGGCCAGAGACGTGCATCAACTGCGCGAAGTGGCTGCTCTTTCACTATCATATCGAGAGATAACAGAGGTTTTATTATTTACAAATTAGATAACATTACATGGCGAAAAAAATTAGATAAAATGAAACGAAACTAACTAAAATTTTTGTCATTATTATTATTATTTATTTATTTTTTGTAGACTTATTTTATGTAGAAAAGCTTAACAGGCTCATCCATATTTTCAACTGTCTTCCTCTTGACGCAATGGCTAAATGCGTATACAGACAATCTGTTTACCCAATGAAGCGGACTAGCTTCATGGTTATCCTCATTTCCATAATGGTAGAATAAATTCCAACATTAATACGCCAACAGAACCAAAAACTCAAATTCGAAAATTTTTACTAATACAGTACAATACTTTCTCCAAATTATATGTTACAGGGGGAGAAAGTAATAAACAAACAAAAAACTGTTGCAAGTGTATTCGTACGGTCGAAGTTTTAATTGCGAATTAATCAGTAAAACTATTTTCTGTGAACAATTTGCCAAATATACGGAAAAATACTGACCTTACATACAAAAAGAAATCCCAAGGACAAAGTCCAAAAGTAATCATTAGTGATGTGTCTCTGGCCTATCTGCAGACTGCCGCTCAGCAATAATTCTGAGTCGGCGCCGATGCTGTAACACATGTTGTAATTTTCTATTGAATATTCCAAATAATCTGAGAAAGACGCTGGGCTCAGCATTTCGGCTACTAGAAAACAGGGTTATCTTCCGGGGGTACGCAACCGCGGTCGCAACATCGGATGATCTACTTGCAAATTAAGTTTGGTAATCGAGGATTAAACTGCAATCGCAGATGGAATGATAAAAGAATTTTGTTTTTATTTTGTGATCACGTTTTAAAATTTTATCTCACACTGTTTAGCTAAAAATTATCTTCGTCATGGTTGTGGATGCTAGAAATAAATTAAAAAACAAAACTCTAAATAGAGTATGGCATACTAAATTCTACTACCAGTTTTTTTTTTTTGTTTTTGTTTTTTTTTAATAAACATTAAATGATTTCTTATTTTCCTTTTACCTATACCGAGTAAAAGTATATCATACTACACATTATTAAAAGCATCAAAAAATACAATGAAAATGGTAGAAATCCTGCATTTTTTCTTAATTAAAAACAAAAACCCAAGTTACCAAAAATAAAAACGGTAAATAATGTTAACCTAAGGGTTAACTGTTTCGACTCCGATTAAAAAAAAACAACTTAAAAGTAAGGAAAATTGATTTTTTTTAGTGCTATTGAGAATTATAATTTCAAGCCTTTAAGGTATGAGAGTTGAGCTGTAATGCTGTAATGTACGATAACTATTCAACTAAATGATCAGCAAGTTTCAAGAAATTCGGTTGAAAAGTCCGGAATATGGTGATAAAATGTCATGTTTGACCCAAAAGCCTAACATATCTTCTAGTTCAAAGGTAAAGATTTAAAAATCAAAGAAGTTAGCAAGACAGGTGTAAAAGGATAACTATGGCATACAGTAACTCCATGTCGCAAGTAGCAAATTATATTGATTATGTAGTGTTGCGTCAACCCTTTTGCCATCCGAGGCCCTTTCCTGTCCGATAAGCCATCACGATCACAGCGGCATCGTCCGCTAATGTTCAGCTTATCTGCCGCCAGCAGCGGTAGCGGAGCGGTCGTTGTACAGCGCCTGCGCCGTGGTGTCAGTGTGCGGTTTGCGCAATGCGCGGCGCGCCGGCCTAGGGGCACTGCGCCAGCCTATTTACCCTGTAAGGCACTGACCTTCTCTCGCAGGTGAATCACGTATTTACTCCGTCCGCGGGGTTATCGCTGCTCGTAACATCTCCCATAACTCTCTCGTTCGAGCATTGTTATGGAAAACAGCTATAGGTGTCCCTCAGGGATCGGTGATTGGGTTCAAGTACTCAATTCTTGAGACAATTAAAAAGCCTTAATTAATTGTTGTCATGTTTTGTAAAGGAACGCAAATAAAGTGTTGGTTTCAATATTTAAAAAATGTTATGTAGGTTAAACAAAATATATATAAACAAAATGTTATCATTTCAGATGTTTTTCTCAAATGTAGGTACCAAGGAAATTCTAAACCAATACAATCATAAACTCAGTTCTATTGTTCCTATTTTTCTGTATTTAAGTCCTTTTATCAACTTAGATTGATTGTTGCCTGTTGGAATGATCCTGATGAACAGAAGTTGAAGTTTATACATCTCCAATAATCCTATATAATAAACGAATACATTTTAACGTATAGAGGTAAAACTTCTGAGTCGTTATCGTAAGGTTTATGGGTATAGGTATTTTTCATTTTTTTCAGTCCGTGATCAGTATAACTTACGGTGTTGAATTTTAAACAACAAAGAGAAAACGTTCTACAGGTTTCCTATGATAATATTTATGTTTAAAACATGTAGTTTTCTTCTCCACAACAACAGCTACGAAAGTTTAATTGGTTCATAGTAATTTAAGCCAGAGTAAAAATGTGGGTAGGTACAAAAATATTGATGAATCATCTCTAATCTCTTTAAAACCGAGCATATCAACAACGGTTAACGACTGATTTGAAGCCATCGAGCAAATTTGAGAAAACAAGCCAATTCATCTATATATAAATGACACTTGTTTGCATACAATCCCATTCACTATTCGCTATTTTTATAAATTTACTACCTGATTTCACATGGTACGCGATCCTTGTTTTCATTATATTTTAATAACATTTCCCGGAGTCGATTAGAACTAACTCAAAACTCTCCGAGTTACCGGACGTAGTATAGTTTGACTTGGGAATAGTTTGATTTACAGAGATAATTTTCTGTTACATTCGACTTACAGAATAAACGTAAGTGCCGTATTGTGCCTTTAGCACCACAATATTCAGTCAGTATTGTGACAGTAGACGAACTCTATGCGGGGTGTGTCGCAGACTTGTTGTGACAATCGTGAAGGGGAGTTCGACTTACAGAGGTCTGTAGTGGAGACCTCGATATGCAAAGGTCAACTTCGATTTGTAGAGGTAAAATGCAAATTCGAATTTGACTCATCAAGTGTTAAATAAGTTCTGGTATGCATGCTTTATTTATTATAAAGACAGAGTTTTCCAAGGAGATTCAGAGTAATATTCGATATACAGTACCGAAGATTTCGAGTTATCGATGTTCGTGTTGGCAAGAGTAGACTGTATGATACAAAAGAAATGTTCCCCCTCATTATCATGTGTCAGAGTGATTGCAATCAATCCGCTCCCAAGGAGATGCGTCTATCTTCAACTCTGCACTGTTGTATGAAATAATCGCCGGTGATGCGACAGAACAACGGAGGAGATGACTGAACTTTAGCTCTGCCCTTAACTGGTGACTCAACCGCCTTGACCCCAGCGCGGCAGCGGCGGCGGAACAAGGCTGGTCCGGACACACTCCTGCCAACTTTACAAAGGGAATAACAATACACCTCATATATCACATATGTATGATCAATAGTTCAGAATTACAGTACTAAGAGCGAATTCTGACTTCTTAATTCGGTTAGTAAAAGAAAGTAAACAAACAAGAATGCCCAAGAAATCTATAATGAGTAGGAGGTAGGTGACATCAACAAAAACAATACCAAAATCGATGACGTCAAAGGTGGAGCACTTAAAATATTCAAAGCAAACCACTCATGTGTCAAGATAAACAACATGGCCTCAAAGGTGCAGGAACGCTTCAATTAGCTGTTGGTGTCATCTACTTTGGTTTGTTCTAGATACATTGGATCCACCAATATTATCAATTTAAGCTGAAATAAAAGAATGTAAATAAACCAGGGGCACCAATAATAACGATGTCAGCTGACATAAGGCGTTGTGCGGCGGGGGCGGTAACCCCTACTAGTGGTGGGGGAAGCCCGTTCGTTTTAGCGCTATTTCGCCATCCCAGTTAACGATCCAGATGTTATTATTTATGTCTTTGCGTGAAATCCATATAGATAGTTATAAATTATACTATTATTTTCTACACAGACAATTAGCTCATGGTTTTACATGGTGTTTGCATTAGGCTCAATCACTCAATCACTGTGTAAGACGCCAATGCTAGCCGGGCGCATTTTAAGGCGAACATAAATGAAGGATGAGCGTAGGGTGTGATCAGGGTGTGATGCTTTGTGGGCTTTGTTAGGTTAACTATCTAAGTTAACTACACTCATCTCTCATTCATATTCAGGTAAAAATGCCCACTATGTGAGGTCCCTGACTCAAAACAGTGATATAGTGATAAGAGAGCAGCATATTCTTTAGACAGGGTCATTAATAAATATCCAAACAATTGCTGCAAGTTGAAATTCAACCAATTACGGCATTTTAAACAAACGTGAGCACAATTCATTTTTCCAAACTTTTATAGGACGTAATCGTAGGGTCGATCGTGCATATGAGAAAAACTCCGAAAATCTTCTTTCCCTCATAATTCCATTTAATATGACACATAAATTACGAAGATGAGCTCAGAAGTTACAGAAAATATTTATTTTCAACAGTATAATATAGATTACGGTACTTTTTTTGTAAATAGTACGTTGCTAAATTTAAAGAAATCGGTAAGTTTATTGTCAACTTTAAATGTTAACGGTCTTTGAATACCCTTGAATGCGACACTTTATACGGATGGTAAATCCCGTTTGATAGACACCTCCAGACTATGAGTGTAGCCGTTAACCCACTATTGCTAAGCCTACGGTAAAACTGGTGTCAAGGGAAACACCACTATTATTGCCATTAATACATTAAACTTTACGCATTATATCAATCTATCTTGAATTTTCAATCAAACTGGTTCTAAGTTTAATAATAGTTTAATCGTTTATTGACAGTATGACGTTCAACCGGCTCCCCCGGAGGCAATATATGAGAAAGTTGAAAAATGTCGGGAATGCAGGTTTGAAGAATGTCTAAGGTAACAAAATTAAGAACACAGAATCTGAGGATATGTAATACATTTTTTCTCATCCGTTCTTAGGATGAATAGTGCTTTGATTAAATTTATAATAACGCGTACAGTACTTCATTTTACATACTTTTTCTGCATTTTTCTCCTTTAACTTAATTAATTAAAATAGGTGCCAATTCTGAGTTGAAAACGTTGTCTCCTATTACTACTACAGAACATGGTTTGTTCATTGAACTACTTTCAGTGTATGTTCTTCACCTCAAGGGTTCACCTCTTCAAATTCAACTAGGGCCTATCACTGATATGTTGATATGTTCTATCAGCTTGGCTGTGATCTTGAACTACTTTCTTAACTGAAAACTATTAATATATTTTGTTACACGAGTTTTACCGTTGAATTACAGAAACATTGTGTGAGACGGCCAACCTTTGAAGCAATTGACCACTGTGGAAATATAAGTTTTTTTTTTTAATTTCATTTAGATGTTTAAGACAAATATCTCTTTTCTAACGCCTTACATTTCGTCCCTTAAGTACATTTTTTTCTCTAGTGATGTTCAAGATAAAGTACTCTTTCCTGACGCGTTACATTTCGTCCCTTATGTAGGTACTAGACAACTCGAAGATCTAAAATGCAGCAGATTTATCGATAGAGAACAAATATACTTCTCTGTGGTTGGCCTCAAGCAAGCATTTATTTTAACAAGACACAAGTAGCCAAGGCGGGCTACATGGTCCAAAAAAACTGCGCTTTTTTGCACTGTTTGACATCGGCCAATCAGATCCGAACGCCCACGCGCTGCCAGTCTGGCTGCAGACAATTGCAATTCGATATTTCCATGAGATTCGACCATCGATCACTCGCGAGTGACATGCGGTTGCATAATCAGTCGAGCCTCAGTGCGAAATGAAAGTTGCGAGCTGTCATTGCCCAATCGGATCGGTTCAGGGCCGATAACACACGCACGCGCACGCACTTACACGTGCAAACACGCACGTGCACTCGCGTACGCGAGCCAACACATTGTATCGACCACCACCTTCAACTTTTTTCAACCATTCAAGGATTGTCTAATGTTTAGTACCCTATTTTGTCATTCATAAGCCAAATAAAACAATTACATTTCTGAATAATTAGGTACAATTTTTTACTATCCAAAATGGGACCTATTAGCCTCAATGTTTGATACTTCTTTCTTTAATAAATTATAACTTCAATGATGACTGTCAGTTTAGGCCAGATGAACATTAGAGGAACGCCAACTCAGGATCTGAACCGGCTGAAGGGATGGTTGTGGCAAACATGCAAATCATGTAAATGGTTGATCCACTACAACACACGTCTCATATTCCTCCAGATTCCGGTTAGCGGAGCAGGTTAATAACAACTACCACAATAATGATCGGCCGTACATCAAATCCTGTTAAATGTTTTACAATTTTACCCATCTACATTGGTAAAATTACTTATTGGCGAACTACGTTACATTGACATTGCTGATGTACTCGTATATATCAAACACCTTGTGTGATGTCTTGTTCCTCAAAATGTAAAGCAAGACGAATATCTCCCAACATCCTTCCCAAAAATCAGGAACCAAATCATACGCAATAATACGTTAAATTTTCGATCTTGAATTGTAATATTATGTGTTAAATTATTTGATTAAAGAAATATATTCTCATTTTGTACAAGCATCTCTAATAAAAAAAGTATGTTTCTATCTTTAAGGTATTTTATTTACAAATTTGCCATCAACAGTCATTTTTGTGGTGATGATTTCAATTATGAAATATTAGGTCATTTAAATGTTACTCAAACTGAGTGAGAAAAGCTACTCAATTCCAAATGTGTCCCGTATAAACAATTAGCATAATTAACTCTGTATTGAACAGATAACAAAGACAATATTTATCTTTTAGGAATTTGATAATTCAACAATCCTTCTTTCTAAAAGAGCAAGTAATGAGCGTTGACTGGTAATACAGTACAGTATTTAATTTCTTTAAAAATTTCACCGTTTTATAAATATTATTATTGTTTTATTAATTTAATACGCGGAATAATATCTAAATTCAAGGGTTTGTTTGTAAAGTACAGTAATTTAGAATTTGATTAATATAAAATTGTAATTAAAAACATTTGTAAATAATTTGTAATGAAATAAATAATTAGTTTAATTTGTAACTAAAAATTTAATTTAAAATTTGTAAATTACAATTAACATTTAAATTACAGATATGTAAACACTGTAAATTGAAAAACTTTGAGAATAAAACCTCAAAAATACAACTTTATAGTTAAAATTTTCATCGTTGGAAGTATAAATTTCACATTATAAAAAAAAGTTTTCGATTGCGCACAAAAAAGAGACAGTTTTCGTCGTAGTGATGAAAACTGGCCTACTATTTATATTCATGATTAAATCGTAGAAAAAGTTGATCATTTTCCTTATTGTACTGAATATTTTTTAATGATTATTTTTTTACCCTTCGAGCTACAAAAGTCTGTCTTCGCGCTCTTCCCTCTTCGCGGTCCTGACCTGTATGACGTCATCGGGCGGCACCGCCTAGCCCAACAATGCAGGGCGCCGTCAGGTTGGCAACGCTGCTTTCTCGCCACTGTTGCCAATATTGCAGATAAATCAGTCAGCTGATCACATAAACAGCGTTCACCTGCCCTGGCCACGGTGTACGGTGTACACCTCGGCCTGCCCACGACCACAGTACAATAAATCCCTGCAACACTCTCTCGGGGGAAGATTGACTGTCTAACCACGCGTGACTTGTTATTATGCCGTTAACGTCCAAGTAATGTTTCTCTAGATACAAGCATCAACACATTTTTCAACCTAGAAAATAGTGGTAATCTTGTATGGATTTACTGCTATTCTATGGGGCTCTCGAGAGCTACTCTTTTTAAGTTAGAACGAGGAAAACATGTTTATCATCTTGTAGATTTTAAATTTAGTTTATATATTTAGCTATCATGGTCATGATATAATAATAATATGATCTGTGAGTGAATTAGAGGGTGTAATGTGGTACATTAGAGGGTTTAGATTATAATCTCAAGTATGTTTTGTTTTACTTTGCTAATTAGCTTAATTAAAAATTTATAAACCCATTAAGTATATTTTTAGTAGTGTCAAATTGTTGGTGCTGGCTCAGTTCAAGGTCACCTGAGGGATGACGTCATCGAGGTCAATGACCTCACCGATGACGTCATCGATGACGTCATCGATTGCGTCATCGATGACGTCATCACCAATGACGTCATTTCTATGACGTCACACCCATGACGTCACAGAAATGACGTGCTGATGACGTCATCACCCCTTACGCCATCAAAATGACGTCACCGACGCCACTGAGGTCAAGGTCACGCCGAAACTTAAAATTTTTTGGCACTTTTGCCGTTTCTCGCACTACGCTCCGAGTTTCAGTCAGAGTCCCCGTGACCTTGACCACTTGGAGCGAATTTTCGACGAGAAACGGCAAAAGTGCCAAGTTAAACTCGAGTTTCTGACATGACCCTGCCTAAATGGGCAATCGGTTATCCCTCAGGTGACCTTGAACCAGCACAACACCAACAATTTGATATTACTGTGACCTTGAAAACCTAACAACGGAGCGCCGACACCGATGCGCACCCCACGACAGCCACCGAGTGACTGACTGTCAGGCTCTGTGTATGCTAGGTATATTGGCTTGAAAGACTAAGACTCTAAACTGTCAGGAATGGGAGTAACTAACTGAATTTTGCAAGGAAAAGTCATTTCATCCAATATTTTAAACAAATCCTCATCAGTAAAACTGACATTAGTCTGTTTTGTATAAAACTTAGGGTGTCCGCGCAACAGTTTGCGCCACTTAGCTAAAGTTGAAACTCTCTTAACTTTGAGTGGTGGACAGTGAGCAACTAATAAAGTCTTAACACGGCTAAGTTTCTTACCTAAAGTGTCCTGCGACATGGCTTCACCTCACAAAAGTCCGCACAATACTGAGAGACTGCTTGTAGCGCATGAGTCAAGGGAAAAGAGGTGGGGGAAACAGCAGGAGTGGGGGAAGGTCACAGTGGCGGGGGAAGGTGAGGTGGTACGCTGGAGTATCGCATCACTTCACCATGAGCTGTCCTACAGTCAACACACTGTTCTCTTGGCCCGAGTTGGCACTAGAAGAAACATTTCTGTACAGCTTAGGCTGTGAGAGCCGAGGAAGCAAAGTCAAAGTGGAAATTGTGTTAAACTCCAAGATGAAGAGTCTCCTAAATAAACTAATTGTATCCTTGCAATCTCCTATAACTTTAGAGAAATACCACTTTATTAAGCGACACCTTATACTTTGGCAAAACGAAGCAGAAATGGAAAAGATTACAGTAAAATTAATTTAACTTAAAACTTGGACTGGACACTCATGGCGATACCACGTGGCGTGCAAACGCCACCCTAAACATTACAAGTTAGGTTATTGAGCACCTCTGGTACGATAACCGATGTGCTAGAGTTAAAGTGTGATGACCTTGAGTCAAAACACTGAAATACTACAAGTCGATATCGTCCCAGAGTTAAAGTGTAGTGACCTACATTCAGAACTTGTAAAATTACTTACATATAGAGAGCTAGAGAACAGCGAGACGCACCGCATGGAAGCCGGAGACATACTGGCGAAGCGGTGTTGTGCAGCCTAGGGACCCAGTTGTGGTGGGGGTATAGCCGACACTTAGAGTACAAGTGTTGTGGGTGACCTTGACCCACTTAACTTAGTTTAACCCCCCCCCCCCCCCGACAAAAAGTGCGAACCCCCCCCCCCCGACAAAAAGTGCGAACCCCCCCCCCCCCCGACAAAAAGTGCGAACCCCCCCCCCCCCGACAAAAAGTGCGAACCCCCCCCCCGACAAAAAGTGCGAACCCCCCCCCCCTCCCCCACCCCTGATACCCTGGGCGTGGCAGCCCCGGCGGGGATATAAGGGGGTCCAGCCAGAGCCGGCTCGCAGTCCGCTCCCGCGCGTTGAACGTGAACGACCGGGACGGACCGCCATAGGCATCACTAAACATTGAATGGCGCCTTCAGTGTTTAGCGAAGTCTACTCTAACTTTAAGACTTGTATTAGTTGTAAGATATTGCGCTTGCGTTTGGGTATTGGGAATTGTTTTATATGAGAGTGTTTTACTTGTACCCTATGTCTCCTGTGTCTTTTATCCTTTGTGTCTTGTTTGTTATATGTGTTTAATGTGTATGTGCTTGTTCCAGCATTGACTACGTTGAGCTCAATTGTGTGTTGTAAGTGTGTTATATGTTTCTAAAGTGTATACGCTTGTTTTAGCAATCCCCCCTTGAGCTTTTTTAATGCTCAAAGTAAATTGTAAAGTCAGGGAACGGGAGTAGGCCCCCGTGTAAAAGCATTTTTATACCAACGTTAGCATGAGTCCTCTCAGGCATGCAATATTGCGGCTGGGTTTGGGACTCGGTCCGTTTGTATGCTGACATGCAGACCACAGCTGTGGCCAATTTGCGGTGGCCTCTGCACTCGGACCGAGGGCGTAAGCCACTAGGGCTGTCCTCAACCTCTTGTTTCCCTTCTGGAAACTCAAAATTATGTAAATGAATCTTTGTTAGCTATTTGTGTTTTTAGTCCCCAAGGCCCCTGAACATTCGTGGTTCGCCATGGATGTACGGGGGCCGAAATTTTTTTAATGTCCGTGTGGCCTTGACCCACAAAGATTTATAAAAATTTACTGCATTGATAAAGTTAAATAGTAAAGGTAGGGTACGGGAGTAGACCCCCGTGTAAAACAATTTTAAACCAATTTTAGCATGGGTCCTCCCAGGCATGCAATATTGCGGCTGGGTTTGGGACTCGGTCCGTTTGTATGCTGACATGCAGACCACAGCTGTGGCCAATTTGCGGTGGCCCCTGCACTCGGACCGAGGGCGTAAGCCACTAGGGCTGTCCTCAACCTCTCTCAAAATTAAGTAAATGTTTTGTTAGCTATTGAAAAGACAATGCAGTAAATGTTTACAAGTCTTGCGTGGCGAAGGGAACACGACATTGGATGTTGCCTTGTTGTCATAGTTGGGTCTCTTTGGAGGCTACAGCGATGACAACCCAAGTGCCCCACACCCCCATCGGGGGTGTGGGGCTTAATTTTTTAAAGTTTTACCGTGACCTTGACCTAAATATATAAAAGTTTTCAAAATTCTTTAACAGTCAGGTCTTATTAACAAGGTAAATATATTAAGCTCTTTTAAAAAAATGTACAAGTCAAGTAACACACAAGGTTTGACTCGTCTATAAGTGTGTCTTTTTTGGAGGCTTCAGCGATGTTAACATAAACGCCTTAAGTGAGGCTTATTGTTTTAAATTGACCCCCCCCCCGACAAAAGTGCGAACCCCCCCCCCCCCCGACAAAAGTGCGAACCCCCCCCCCGACAAAAGTGCGAACCCCCCCCCCCCCCGACAAAAGTGCGAACCCCCCCCCCACCCCCACCCCCACCCCCTCCCCCACCCCTGATATCCTGGGCGTGGCAGCCCCGGCGGGGATATAAGGCGGCCGGGTGGCATGCACTTCTCATTCCTGTCCAGGTTCCCGTACCGGACGGTCCTCTCTCGCTCCTGAGATTTTATTTACTTATTTCAATCTTCTTTTCATATTTACTCTTTTCATATTTACTCTTCATTTATTCGCTTCATCAAGATGGGTCTTAAGCTCAAGAATTACCCACCAGCTTCTTCAACCTCGGCCAACACGCCTCAGCCCTCATCGTCCTCCGCTCCGATCCTAGAATACCTCATGACAGCGCAGATTCTGAGCTGCCTGACGATGCCGCCACCGCCGCCGCCACCGCAGCCTGCCTCGATGCCCAGCCTTTCACCATTGCCACCAACATTGGAAGAGGTTGGCGCACCTTCGGCTTCGGAAGAGGCTGGCGCACCCGCGGCATCTTCAAAGAACCCCAGCGGACGAGTCCTGATAGCCTCTCCAGCACTCTCTCTGCTATCGGACTCAGGATCGGAGTCTGCGGTGTTCGAAGAGGCGCCAAGGTCGAGGATAACCCCCTACAGTCGAACTAAGAAAATCCTATCCTACACCAAATCCCAATGTCCCTCACCCATATCCCCCATGCCACCTACACCAACCAAACCACCCCGTAAATCAATCTTCTCCCCCGAACTTCCCTCAATCGACCTAACCCGTTCACCTACCCCACCCAAAATTGTCTGCAGCCTACCTTTTGACCTACTTAAACCTTCACCTCCCACCCCCATTCCTTCTAGCCAGCCTAAACCTGACAAGCTCCAAAACACTCCAGTAAAGCGTCCAACACAAAAACGTAAGCGTGTTAAACTCCCTGCTGGCAAGGGTAATAAATGCGATTACGTGTGGATGTCAAAAGACTTTGGGATTCTTTGCTGTCAGAAGTTTGCTGTTTTAGATAAAGACCGTTGCCAAACGCACTTGAACAAAAACATCAATCTTCCGAGAGTAAGACCCTACAGTCTTAACAACATTAGGTCTAAAACATCCCAACCCAGACATCCCCACAGTCCGCAACCGCTTGATATTAGAAGACTTAAAATGGATGAAAAATATTATTTTATTGCTCAAACTTATGGAGCTTTTGATGCCAAAGTAGAAATCATTGTAAAAGGTGATGGCAGCCTTCATACAATGAAAGTACCCGTTCGGATGGTACAAAGACAATTTTTCATCCATAAAAAAGGCTATCTAATACGAAGGGAAGGATGCCAATCTGTGTGGGAAATGGATTAGGATGTAGGCCTACCAAAAGAAATTCTAAATTGTTAGGTTGTGTTGGACGATATTTAAAAAAACAAAAATTCTTCTTCCAAATTATTTTTTCCAAATTTAGTCCTAACCCTCTTAAAGTAAGGGAGAGGAGTATTACACAAGTCAAATAATAAAAAAAAAAAATACTTGACTTGTATAATACTTTAACCTGGCGGTGATGTAAAGTCACTGGGACAATCTCAAACCGTGTCCTTGAGGGTGAAGACTAAGTTACGAAAATCTTTAACAAATAAAAACTTACCTCCAAACACTTGTAGCTTGCTACAAGTGTTTGGAGGTAAAAATTTTTCAAAGTTTGAATGACCTTGACCCATATAAATTACTGTTTAAAGTAAAGTGCTAACCTTACAACTAATGTCGTGTATCACGTGATACCCCCCACTCTAATGCTCTTACTAAGCTTGTATGAGCCGTTCATTTGCTTCAGTCCGTTTCTGTACTCCGTGTAAACATGTCACGGTACAATTACAAAGGTGGTGACTTCTTGATAGATCCACACAATGTTTGGGAAGTGCTAAATCGGCATAGAATGGAAGTTGAGCACTGTATAAGACGAGATGGGTCTACATTTTATCTATGTATTATAAACAACCAAACTCATAAGTATGAACACTGGACAAAAATTAATTATAACAACATAGATGAGCTGTTTGCTTGGGTCTTTGAGCTGTGTAAAGTTATTGAAGAAACCAAAATGATGGGTTTGCTAAAGGTATGTAAAACCGATGACCGGGAAGAGTAAGGGAAATTTAGTGGAAGTCCTTAAGCTATCCCCCCCCCCCAAATTCCCCATTCCCTCCCCCACCCCCTCCCCCACCCCCTCCCCCACCCCCTCCCCCACCCCCTCCTCCACCCCGCCCCTACCACTACAAATAGGTATATATAGGAGTGGTAATCCAATGTCCGCTCATTCAGCTTGCATCCGTTAAGCAGAACACCTCGCACCATGTCTGGAAACTCTTCAGCTTCTAGCTCAAGTGTTGGGCCCAACCGATCGAGCCTTCTGTTAAGCAGTCGAGTCCGATTTTCTGGCTTTGGACCTGTGAAGAAGGACCCGTGCAGCAGCAGTGGAGCCTCTAGATCAGCCTGGTATGTAAGGAGTCGCGTCCGGTTTTCCGGCTTTGGCCCTGTGAAGAAGGAGCTTTGCAGCAGTGGAGCCTCCAGCTCGGCCCGGCCTCCTACCAACCCGCAACCAACCACATCAAATGCATCTACACAGACACCACCAAATGTATTTGAAGCGTACAATGAAATTATAGAGGAAAAGGATAGGGTGTTAGAGAATGTAATCCGTGAGGCAAATTCAATCCTGAGAAAATATGACAGACTAATTATGAAGTGTCAAGATCTTTTAGTGGACAGTGATGCTAGTGAGGATGAGAGTGGATAGGTGTGTGGGTAAAGACTCGGACTGGGACTTGTGTGTTTGTATGAATGTGTGTGTGAATGCGGAATACAGAGCGGGGGATAGATCACTCTGTGGCAATGGACTAACATGCCACTTAGTGATCTATCCCCCGTTCTGGTAATGTTTTTGGATGGCCTTGACCCACTTTACCAAGGCTAGCTAGTACCCCCACCACTGATAAGTGTATATATACGGGTATTAACGTGCAGTTTGGTTATTCTGCTTTGTACCGCTTAGCTGAATACAACACTGTAACATGGCTTTCAACTCCAAAACTTCTCAGGCTTCCTCTTCTTCTTCAAGAAGGCGTGCTGCCAACGTTCTGCCTGCTACTCGTGGACCTGCTCGACCATTCCACAGCATAACTGTTGCTCGGGCAAACGCCTGCAAAGCTCCGATGCTACGGACCTTGCTGGAGGTAAGCCAAGACGGACAAGGCTTGCTCAGTCCTGGTCAACGGCAGGAGCAAGAAAGGCGTATGGCGTACTTCAGGCTGCAGGGTGTAGTTCCCAGCTTGAAGTTAGGCGATCCGAGAGTAGCAAGCATCAACGAGGCAGCGGACTACATATCACACCTTCACAGTGTTTTAGAAGTAAAGGACCAACAAATTGAAAACTTAAAAGAACAATTGAAACAATTTAACTTTAATCCTGTGGAGTTTGTGGAAGCAGTGATGAGTGATAGTGATGATGAAGGAACTGAATATATATTGGGTATGTAATGAAAGACTTGGACAGGGACATGTGTGTGTGTGTGTAGAATACAGAGCGGGGGATAGACTACTTTGCGGCAATGGACTAGCATGCTGCTTAGTGGTCTATCCCCCGCTCAAAGGGTACTTTTGAATGACCTTGACCCACTTTAAACGAAGGACAACCGGTTAACTGGTATAAAAGAGGGGGGTCTGTACATCCCGACTTCATTCTGCTTTGAACCTTCCAGTGGAACGCTAGAAAATGAGTGGATCACTGATCATTGGTAAGGAGTGGGAGTATGTAACCATAAACTATTTAAACTGTAGAGGGATGTTGAAGAAGGTGTATGATAATGTTAAAAGAATGGTTGTTGAAGAAGGTAGGGTAGTGATTGTAGCGTGGAAGAAGAAGCAGTATACAGGACAACAAGTGAGAGCAAGTGACTTTGGGGGGAATAGTGTGTTTCAAATTGGACGAGCGAACTTGGTTAATTTGGACATTGTGTTTTGGGACTTGGAAAGGTTAATTGAAAATAGTGGCAAACATGGGGAACTCTTAATTGGCAGGGAGGACAGAGTATATGAGTAAGTGTAAAAGACTGGGGGGGCTTATGTGTGTGTGTGTAAAGACTAGGACTTGTGTGGAATACAGAGCGGGGGATAGATCACTTTGCGGCAATGGACTAGCATGCTGCTTAGTGGTCTATCCCCCGCTCAAAGGGTATTATTGGATGGCCTTGACCTATATAAAGGTAGAGGGGGAATGGGTAATAGGAGGGGGAAATTGGTATATATGTAGGACTGATGAATAAAGTATTTAGTCAAGCATTTGTCTAGACACTATCAACAACAACAATGGAGAGCTTCAGTGTTGAGTTCATCCTCTTGGAAGAAGACATCAACGAAGTGGTGGAACTTATAGAGGATAAGACCAGCCAGGGCACATTGGAACTTGTGAATTGCGAACCGTTGGACAATGCCGCAATCGATAAGATTGCATATTTCATGATGCATTTGTATAACGAACAAACAACCAATATGGAGTTTGTGCAGTACCTTTATCAAAACCAAGTAAATGTGCGAGTGACAATTACTTGGTGGCAGTAATAATAAAGTGTAACATATGGATGTGGACTTGGATGTGGACTTGGACTTGAGTGTGGTCTGCGGAATAGAGCGGGGGATAGATCACTTTGCGGCAATGGACTAGCATGCTGCTTAGTGGTCTATCCCCCGCTCAAAGGGTATCTTTACGTGACCTTGACCCACATAAATTGTATAGTTGGTGGGGGTATAAAAAGGGTAAGCAAATTAGATGGATACAACACTTCCATACCATGGCTCCACTTGACAACACCGTGTTCCATCGCAACAGAATTGTCTCTATTCTGGAGGTAATACCTCTAGAAATTATAGAAGTAGAGGACCAACTACCTGCGGCTGATCAAGAAGAGGAGGAGGAAGAGATAATGGATATTGAAACGGACTCTGACGAAGCTGGTTCAACGGAAAATGAGGTGGACTTGCACGCCTACGAAACATTAGAGTCGTCATCTGAGTCGGAAATGGAATTCCAATTGGAAATCGAAGAAGAACAAGAACAAGACACTCCCCATCGTCCAATGGATAGGATGTTAGTTGCCAGAAGAATTATGTATTGTCATCGCTGCCTATTCCGTGATGAGGATGATTCCGACTCTGATGGTGATGTTTCACCCTTGTAAAAAGTTTAAACAAAAAGTTAAAAAAGAATGTGAGCGGGGGATAGAGCACTTTGTAGTAAATGATGCTGCTTAGTGCTCTATCCCCCGCTCAAAATAATAATTCCAAATGACCTTGACCTACATAAACTTGCTCAAACAGACGTCTTTGAAAAAACTTGTACAAATTATTGAATCTAGACCAAATATCATCAATTTATCAAGCCTACTGATAAATGTATTACAAACGGTTGTGTAAAGGCTAAATTTAGCACATGAGTGATAACCTGTTTCCATATGACGTCACTTTCCCCACCTATCTGCCTCGGATATAAAGGGTCCCGGTGGAGTGCGCTGCTCATTATTGCGTGGACATTCACAGAGTGTGCATTCAAAGCCAAACTGTTTGAAATGGCTCTTTGCGACATTTGTGGGGAAATCTTTCAAGACGAAGATCTTTTCACCATACACAGAGAATTACATGAAGACGAAGATAGAAAAGAAGATATTACCATGGATGAAATAGACTTAGACTCAATTGACCGGTTTTTGGAAGAGCACCAGAAGCAGACGGACTACTGGGACAGCTATCTACAGCAAATGCAAAGAAGAAGACCTAGTGTGATCCAATTTGCTGGTGCTGGACCATCTACTGCTACAAGACCTATTGAAGAAGAGGACACCGAAGAAGAGGACACCGAAGAAGAGGATATGGAAGAAGAAGAACTGGAAGATGTAAGACAACTGCGCACCACGGCCTTGCCAGGACGAGTTGTAACACATTTCAAAATTAATAACGTTCAATTGGAATTGGAAACATTCATAACCCAGGCTAAGGAACTTGTTGGTCAAACGTTGAGGGAAGAATTACAAAGGCTAAATTTTATTAAATTTGGAATGGTGTTAGAGGCTATGTTTAACAATACTGATGGTGAAACAGCATTGAGAGCATTCATTACCAAAAATCGAACCCTTACCTTCACCTCCGACATTGATGATATTATTGAAGAATGCTTGGAGGAACTTATAACCAAACTCCAAGAACATGAAGGAAGAGGATCTGGATGGACTTTGTCATCAATCGAAGGTATGGATGTTAGGGTTCATAAACATGGATATGGTTTAAGAGGTAGTAGTTTTATCCCTCTACCAAAGAAGATCCAAAACACTAACTCGTGTAGAAATGTTCAAAATGAGGGTAATGAATGTTTCAAGTATGCAATGTTAACCAAGTATGTTAAAAACAATCCTTGTAGAGTTGGTAGAGAATACTACGAAAATGAACACCGTTACAACTTTCAAGGTCTTACTTACCCAGTTACTTTAAAAGATATTGACAAATTTGAAAAGAAAAATCCTGGCGTTTCAGTCAATGTTTTTGGTCTGGATGATTCCAACAACGTTTATCCTTTGCGGGTAGTAAAGGTTGAGCAAAGAAACCATACGGATTTGCTATTGATAACCAAGGGTGAAATTTCCCATTATGTATGGATAAAAGACTTTGAAGCGTTAGTTGTAAAACAATTGACCAAAAGAGTAAATAGGATTACAGTTTGCAAGAGATGTTTCTGCTTTTCTTGGAAAGATTCAAGACGTGGAGGATTGGACTGGTTATTGGAACATAAAAGACTTTGCAACGAGAACTATGAAGTAAAGATAAGTCTTCCACCGCCTACCCGAGCTTCAATACAATTTAACAAGACAGTTCACCAATACCGAATTCCACTAGTGGTCTATGCAGATTTTGAATCAACGTTAGTACCACAGGAGCTGCCGGACGGCGAAGTGACTAGAAGAACAAAATATCAGTTGCATCAGCCCAACAGTTTTTGTTTACTAGTTAAATCAACCTTGTCTGAAAACCAATTGCAAGACTATGGTTTAACATCCACTCCAATACTCTACCGTGGTGAAGAAGCCGCTAAGTATTTTGTAGACCAACTGTACGATATTGCTGGAAAGGTTCAACGCTTGTTCGGTAATATTGTACCTATGGAACCTTTAAACCAAAATCAACAAGAAGAATACAACTTAGCGACAAGATGCTATTTATGCAAAAAGATGTTCAGTGAAGAAAATCCAAAAGTAAGAGATCACGATCACCTGACAGGGTTATACAGAGGAGCTGCTTGTAATTCATGCAATATAAATTACAAACTGCCAAACTTTATTCCTGTCGTTTTACACAATCTTAGCGGCTACGACTCCCACTTTATTATCCCGGAGTTAGGAAGAGATGACGGTAAAATTGATGTTCTTGCTACAACATTGGAAAAGTACATCAGCTTTTCAAAAACAGTAGGTAAAATTAAACTTCGCTTCGTAGACTCTTACAGATTTATGGCATCTAGTTTAGCCAAATTGTCAGAGAACCTAAGAAGAGAAGACCTAAAAGAAACCAGAAAAATTGTACCTGAAGATAAATTAGACCTAGTATTACGGAAAGGAGTGTTCCCCTACGATTACATAACTTCTACAGAAAAATTTGAAGAAACCAGTCTACCGCCGATTGAAGCCTTCAACAGCAAATTAAACGAAAGTGAAATCTCCGTTGAAGACTACAATCATGCATGTAATGTTTGGAACCAACTAAACATTCAAACCTTAGGGGAATATTCTGACTTTTATATAAAATTGGACGTAACTCTGCTGTGCGATGTGATGGAAGAATTCAGAAACACCTGCTTCTCCGCCTATGGACTGGACCCTCTACACTCGTACACATCTCCAGGATTAGCATGGCAAGCTATGCTAAAGTCAACCAACTGTCGACTGGAACTTCTAACGGATATTGATATGGTGCTCATGATGGAATCTGGTGTACGGGGCGGTTTGACACAAGCTGTAACACGTCATGTCAAAGCCAACAACAAGTACATCCCCGGCTTCGACGAGCAACAACCATCGGTCTACCTTGGCTATTTTGATGCAAACAACCTTTATGGTTGGGCAATGTCAAATCCGCTTCCCTACGCTGACTTCAAGTGGATCGACCCGGCCACCATCGGAGACATCTCACAGATTCCAAAGGATGGTCCAAAAGGCTATATTTTGGACTGTGATTTTGAATACCCGGAGCACCTTCATGACCATCACTACGACTTGCCTCTCCTAGCCAAGACTGAAGTTTCACCGACAGGAAGATGGCCAAAATTGATGATGACCTTGGAGAATAAAGATCGCTATGTGGCTCACTACTGGGTAGTTCAACAGGCTCTTGAATTGGGTCTACGTATAGTGAGAATTCATAGAGCAATTGAATTCACCCAGTCTTGTTGGTTGAAACCATACATTGATTCCAACACTACAAGAAGAGCTGCAGCAACAACAGCATTTGAAAAGGACTTCTATAAATTAATGAACAACGCCATCTTTGGGAAGACCTTGGAGAACAAAAGAAAACATAAAAATGTAAAATTAGTGAGTGATCCTAGAAAATTGGAAAAATTAGTGCAAAAACCAAATTTCGGAACATCCATGATTATAAACGAAAATCTAGTCGCTGTCAGTATGAAGAAAACAACAATAGTCATGGACCGTCCGTTATACATAGGTATGTCGATTTTGGATATAAGTAAAACCCTGATGTATGATTTCCATTATAACAAAATGGTTAAACATTACGGAAGGGAAAACATTGGAGTCGCATACATGGATACGGACGCGTTTATCTACTGGATAAAGACTTTGGACATGTATGAAGACCTAAGGACTTTTCCATACAAAGAAGATTTCGATTTTTCTGACTATCCGAAGAACCATCCAAATTTTAATGAAAAATATAAAAAAGTAATTGGAAAATTCAAAGATGAAGCAAATGGAATGCCTTTAGAAGAAATAGTGGCGCTGATGGCGAAATTGTATTCATTTAAGATGTACCACGAGAACAACACACCGACAGTGAAGAAAGCAAAAGGAGTGAAGACATCTTATTTGAAAAAACACGTGACATTTGACCACTACAAGACTTGTTTGTTTGAAGATACTACGATATCAGCAACATTCAACAATATCCGAAGCTTCAAGCATCAAGTCTACAGTGTCACCGAAATTAAAAAAGCGTTGTCAGCTCGGGATGATAAAAGATACATTATGCCCGACAAAATCCACACTCTTCCTTTTGGCCACTACTCTCTAAACCCTATCAACTAGTAACCTATTCTTCGTCCTTCTACAACTACGACCTTATTCCTTTCTCCTTCCGTAAAAAAAATGGGGAACACGGCAAGTCCAACGCCGTGTTCCCCATTTTTTTACACAAGTTTGGATGACCTTGACCCATATAAATGATGTGAATATTTAAAACAACATTCATTGTGATTATACATGTGATACAACAAACATTGAAACCTGCAATATGAAGGACTTGAAGCAACAAATTGTCAACGAACTTCATAAACCTGCAAGAAGAAAGTTTCCACGAAGAAATACGGTGATAAAAGGAATTAATGATTTATATCAAGCGGATTTAATCGAAATGATTCCTTATAGCAAACAAAATAAAGGATATAAATACATATTGACTGTTATTAACTGTTTTTCAAAAATGGCAGATGCTTTACCACTAAAAGATAAAAGTGGCAAAAGTGTTACAAAAGCAATGGAAACAGCTATACAAAGAGACAAACATACTATTAAACATTTACAAACAGATGATGGAAAAGAATATTTTAATAAGGAATTTGCAAATTTAATGAAAAAACACAATATAAACCATTACTCAACCAATTCAGAGGTAAAAGCCTCAATAATCGAAAGATTCAACAGAACTTTAAAAAGTGCAATGTATAAAATGTTTTCCAACAGAGGATCGCACATATGGATTGATATGTTACCAAAACTTATAAACGATTACAATAACAAATTTCATAGGACTATCGGGATGAAACCAAACCAAGTAACTAGTAAAAATGAAAACCTTGTATTAAAACGTATAAAAACGAATACTAAACCAAAAGTTGAAAAACTAAAGCCTAAAAAATTTAATGTGGGTGATAAAGTGCGAATAAGTAAATATAAAGGTGTATTCAGTAAAAGATACCTGCCAAATTGGACCAATGAGGTTTTTACTGTATTCAAAGTACAACCTACAGTACCTGAGACATATATTTTAAAAGATAATAAAGGACAATTGCTTGAAGGAGGGTTTTATGGACATGAAATGTTAAAATCAACAGTAGGCGATGTATATTTAGTTGAAAAGGTGTTGCAACGGAAAAAAGATAAGGTCAAAGTACGATGGTTAGGATTTAATAAGACGGAAGATTCTTGGATACCTAAAAAGGATTTGATATAACGATAGAGAATCATTTTAGGTTGAACCATTACAAAGGATGGAGATAGTACCACAAAAAGAGAGTTTTACTATTAATAATATAGATGAACTCACAGTGGATAATTCAGAATTCAATAGTGGGAAACATGGCAATTTGTTACCAAACACCGTTCGTTGTCTGGTTACCGGACCTTCCAACTGTGGAAAAACTAATGTAGTATTCAATTTGATTATAAACCCTAAAGGATTACGATTTAACAATCTATATGTATTTTCAAAATCACTACAACAACCAAAGTATCAATTATTGGAAAAGATACTGACTAATGTGCCTGAAGTTAAATATTTAAAGTTTAATGCAAGCGAGAGTGTCATGCAGCCACAAGAAGCTAAACCATTCTCCGTGTTTATATTCGACGATGTATCTTGTGAAAACCAAAACACAATAAGGAATTACTTCGCTATGGGTCGACATAACAACATAGATAGCATTTATATTGGCCAAACTTACAGCAAAATACCTAAACAACTCATTAGAGACAATGCAAACATGTTAATTGTATTTAAACAGGACGAAACCAACCTAAAACATATATATTTTGATCATGTAAATGCGGATATGACATTTGAACGATTTAAAGAGTTGTGTGGAAAGGCTTGGGCTGAAAAGTATGGGTTCATAACAATTATGAAGGAACAAACGCTAAACAATGGTCGATACAGGATAGGATTTGATAAATTTATATTAATACATTAAACGCGGTATAACACATTCATTGTTGTACAACACGTCTTGCTACAAACATGGTTAACCAAGAAAAATTAGTAAAAGAAATAAAATCACTTAGTGATTCTATTCGGGCTAAAAACAGAGCATTGAAACTAGGTATTAGCGAGAGGGAGAAATTCCTTGAATCTACTTTTAAACCTATTACTGAACCCTTGAAACAATTAAACAAAAAATTTGCTAAACCCGTATTGGAAGGAGATGCGATTGCACCTATTACGAAGTTTGAAAGAGAAAATGTAAAATCAGAAGAGTTTAGTGATGAAGACCCGGAATCCTCTACGTATAGTGGTTTTACCGGTGGAGAACCCGAAAGAGAGCTAGAATCACCGGACTATAGTGGAATAAAAGAATTATATGAAGTAAAAGCCAAAAGAGGACATGAAGTTGTATCAACTGCTAGTGAAGAGGAAAAAGAAGAAGAGACAAGGGAAGGTCCGTCAAACATAAGCTTGTTGGGTGAAAACATTCGTAACAAAGGGCCTTTAGGAAGGAAATACATGGTAAAAATGTTACTCGGAACAATTCCTAATAAGAATTACCATAGTTATGGAGCGAGATTAACAGAAGACGGTTTAATGATAGGAAATAGCCCGTTAAACGTTGACGAACATGATAATATTGTCATTGGTGATCAAAGGTATAAGGGCACAAAAGGATTATTTGAATTATTATTTGAAAATAAGCCTTCAGTATCGGTAGTGAAAGAAAAAGACATGGAAGCATATAAAAATATTTTGGAACAGACAAATGCATATAGGAGAAAGTATTTACCTGACCAGCCTCCTTTTAGATCTAAGTCTTTAAAATATAAAGAATTCGTATCCAAGTTAATACCAACTAGAAGACAAACAATGCCGTTAACACAAAGAAAACCTGTAAAACGAAGATTTATGGCATCCACTTTGGATGTAAGTGCTCAGGAACGAAGAAAAAGAAGTAAGTCCGTTACGGGTACAGGTTTAATGAAGAAACTATATAACACAAATGTGATTTATTACAATAATATCAATAAATTGGTGGATAGAATGAAACTAATACATGAAGCTAAAGAAGCGGGTCATACTGGATTGGAAAACGAATGGGTGGCTTTAGTGGATGAACTCCGAAACCGTGGGGTAATCTCATAAAAATGCGTTACTCTCTAGAATACTATTCAGTTGCACCATGAGTGTCGACAAGTTCGGACGTTACTCCTCGGATGGGTTATATTATGCGAATAGTTTAAAAAGAAGTGCTGGTTTACCACAAACACCTGATGGAGATTATGATATGAGTAATAAAAGGTTAAAAAACATAAAAGATCCTACGGATGAAAACGATGCAATAAATTTAAAAATATTAAAACAAAAGATATCGCCAACATTAAGACTACAAAATAACACATATGACGCAGAAGATCATAGAATCATCAACGTTGGTAAACCAAATCAAAACGGTGATGCAATAAACAAAGGTTATTTGTCATCTGAATTAAAAAATACGTTAAAGTTCAATGGGAAAACGTATAGTGCCAACAATAAACGTATATCCAACGTAGATGACCCTAAAGATGCAAAAGACAGCGTAAATAGACGCTATTTACATTCTTTGATACCTGAAAAGACAAAAGATGGATTTTCTTTTTATAAATTTGTTATTAACGATATAGGTTATCCAAAAAATGAAAATGATGCTGTAAATCTCAAATATATAAAAGATCATTGTGTCATACGTGATGTGGGAGTTATCGATTGTCTTGGCAATTGTTTGGCGAATGTAAAAGATGGTTCAGCACCATCTGATGGTGCAACAGTGGGTCAAATGAAAGAGACTTTAAAACAAGAAACAACTGGATTTGCAAAACGAGATGAAGTATTATCAAAGCAAGGGGATGACTTTATTCAAGGTAATGAAAAATTTCATTTATTGACATACAAAAACGCTTATTGGGATTGCATGCATGGAAGGTTATCAAATGTGTCATGGGGTCATGCAGATAGAGACGCGGCTGCCTTAGGACAAACAGTACATCTAGATCCAAATAATTACCATGCGTTTTTTATATGTAGTAATAAAAAATTAACAAACATGGCGCAAGGAAGAGAAGCAAATGATGCTGCAACTGTAGGACAGGCTATCACATTATCACAAATGGATAATAAAGTGTATACTTGTAATAATAAACGTATAACAGAGCTTAAAGACCCTGATCATGCAGATCATGCTGTAACTGTTAATTTCCTTGTAAAAGTAATAGGTAATTTATTATTTGATATGCACAATTATATTGCAGATAAAACATATACTTCGCTTGATGAAAACTTGAGAGGAAGATGGATAAAACAGGAAATTGTTAATAAATACTTTTATAACCCTAAAACTATAAAATTTAGAACTTCTAACATTGCTAATTGGGGTACTTTTGATATATAACTTGAATATCTTAACAAACAACTTCATTTATGTTTAACTCCTCATAGAGGAAACACATATGTTGCGAATTGCAATTATAAAAGACATTAATGACATTTCGGTATATCAGTCCAAATCGGGACATTGCGAGGAAAGGAAGTGGGATCACATCTACAGCGGTTTCTCTGTTAAGTAAAGCTTTAAAACGAATTCCAGTAGGATCCATAGTAAATAGAGCAATAGACGCATTACCATACGAATTTCATATACCGGGAGGTTATCAGTATTGCGGACCAGGAACTAAATTGAAAAAACGACTGGAAAGAGGCGATCCTGGCATAAATAAGTTAGATCAGGCTTGTAAAGAACACGATATCGCATATTCCACGTTTGCCGATTCAAAAAATAGATCAAGAGCTGACAAAAAGCTTGCGGACATAGCTTGGCAACGAGTAAAATCAAGTGACGCTAGCATAGCAGAAAAAGCAGCAGCTTTAGCAGTAACAGCAGGTATGAAGGCTAAAACAGCAGTAGGAGGTGGAAGAAGGAGGAGAAGGAGAGTAAAAAGGAGGTCAACCACAAGAAAACATGGAGGAAATATAAAAAGAAGACGACGATCTACAAGAAAAGGCAGGAAGAAGCCCACCGTGTGGTCAATGGTAAAAAACGGGGCAGGTCTTTACCTAAGACCTTATCGTGCATATTAAATGAAAGAAATCAATTGGTCATACCACATAAAGCATTAACCAATATTGAATTATTTAAATATATTTCCTGTTTAAAAATACCATTTTTCCGCGGTGTGTTTATGAAAGACAGTTTACCAAAGAAAATGTGGCAAAATGAGACTGGAATTGTAAATTTGGATAATACTGAAGGGCCTGGCACCCATTGGGTTTGTTATAAGAAACTAAATAACAATGTATATTATTTTGATAGTTTCGGTAATTTGCCACCACCAAAAGAACTTCAAAATTACTTTAAATCTGCTAAAAACATATATTATAACTATAAAAGAGAACAACCTGATAATACTTCAATATGCGGCCATTTATGTTTGGAATTTCTAGCTAAAAGTATCAGTCACTATTGAGATGTCTTCCTATACGGTATCATTAACAGGAAAATCGTCCACTTTACGAAGTATCCTTTTTCCAGCGTTACGCTTGCAAAAAGGAAGGTTTTGGGAGGCGGCACTATTGGATTTTACAACTTACAACTCTATCCCCAATGTTACGGAAGGTAAAAATAACGTATTGCATTATTATAAGGGAAAGGATGCCAGTGGAAAATTTACAGACTTACAAGAGTGCAGGTTACCCACAGGTTCTTATGAAATTGATCATATAAATGAATTTTTGCAAACTAAAATGGGAAAAGACAATATAACATTAAAAGGTAATAATAATACGATGAAAGCTGAAATTACTTCCAAATATTATATAGATTTCACTCAACCAAACTCAATTGGTGATTTATTAGGATTTTCCAACGATGAGCCTGTTTTAGAACCAGATGTAACACATTCCGGTAAGAAAACAGTAACAATATTAAAAGTCAATAGTATAGACATAACTTGTAACATTATACAAGGTGCTTACAGGGATGGGGCTAACACCCACATCATACATACTTTTTACCCAAGTGTACCACCTGGATTTAAAATTGTTGAAAAGCCACAAAACCTGGTATATCTACCGTTGAACACCACTTTCATTTCAGACATCGTGTTGAGCGTATTGGATCAAGACGGTAACTTGGTAGACTTCAGAGAAGAGCCTATTACGATTAGATTACATTTAAAATCGACACTTTAATACAAAACCATGGGTTTAACATTTAAAAGCGAACAACCTACGGGAAACCGCATTAGTAGCTCTTCAGCTGTGGAGGAGTTAACACGCGAGAACATTCGTTTCTTAGAGAGAATTGGATTAAAATTAACCGAGTATGGATATACTGGATATAGCGCAGGGTCCAACATTCGACGAAACCCTATGGGAAAAAGAATATCACACCCACAACCCTTACACTTCATCGAAATTAAACAATAACGATGAAATTCGTATTCCCATACAAAATCAAGACATTTACACACTACCATGTGAAAGTTACTTGTATATTGAAGGACAAGTTACTAAAAAGGACGGTACTACTGTTGGTACAACAGTTCCATTTATAAATAATCCTATGGCTTTCCTATTTGATGAAATTAGATATGAAATATCAGGTGTAACAGTTGATTCCACTAAAAAAGTAGGTATTACGACAACTTTAAAAGGATTAACATCTATAACACCCAATGAAACCAATTTACTTAAACCTGCCGGATGGGTATTACCTACGATTGACACGATCACTCCAAATCCAAATGGATATTTTGATTTTCATATTCCATTACGTTTGCTGCTTGGTTTTGCTGAAGATTATAGGAAAATAATATTAAACGTTAAACAAGAATTAGTTTTGTTGAGATCTTCTAACGATAAAGACATTATTAAAGCTGCAGATGCTACTACAGATGCGACTTTAGAATGGAAATTAAAATTAGACAAAATTGTATGGAGAGTTCCACATGTTAAATTGGCTGACGAGCATAGAATGCTACTTTTAAGAAAATTAAAAGCCGATCGTGATATTGTTATTCCATTTAGAAGTTGGGAATTTCATGAGCATCCCAGTTTACCTACTACGGATCGACACACTTGGACTGTTAAAACATCGAATTATGTAGAACGAGCCAGGTATATTATATTTGGTTTACAAACAGGTAGAAGAGACGCCATTGATAAACATGCAGGACAATTTGATCATTGTGACTTGAAAAATATTAAAGTTTATTTAAATTCACAATTCTTTCCATACGACAATTTAAATGTGTCATTCACTAAGAAGAAATACAGTATATTGTACGATATGTACGCGAGATTCCAAAGTTCATATTACGGTAAAACAAATACACCTTTATTATCACCTGACAAATATTTCGATGCCTACCCAATAGTTGTAATCGATTGTTCTAAACAAAATGAATCAGTAAAGTCATCAAGTGTGGATATAAAAATAGAAATGGAATTCAACGATGCTATACCGGCTAATACAACTGCATACTGTTTAATTCTACATGATAAAATCGTAACATACACACCTTTAACTGGAATTGTTAAAAATGTATTGTAAGAACCGGTTTTGTTTCATTCCGCGAGTATAAAAGCAGAGCGTACAGACCGCTCCTCATCAGTTTGTTGCCTACTGTTGTATGGGTAGCATCGTATTCAATATGGCTTCTCCTAGTGGTACACCTGAAAATATGGTAGATATTGAGAAGGAGATATCTGAGTTTTTAGATCCTCAAGGTCACCAGGAAGGAGGTGAACAAAACGTTTGCGGACAACTTCACGCCAGTAATAATGTTGAAGAAAAAGGTAAAAGAAGAAAGACTATACAAAAGAGAAAAAGGGATATTGAAGATAATATTTCTCCAAACATATTGAGTGAGGTATTTTTGCGAATATTTTACCCAATCTCTTCCAGTTTGGATAAAAGTGTTTTAATCGGTGTTATGAAATCTACAGATTATTCCCCTACTGTAATTTTAACTCATGGACCCAAAATGATTTTGTTTACGGACAGTGCTTGGGAATCGTTTATGAAACATTTGCATCTGCTAGAATGCTATTTAAGTAGTAACATGTTTGGAAGAAAGACAAGGGTAGGACTTTTGGATTCAAATGTGGAAATTGATATCATTAAACAACGTGGTGATCATCAGCTACGGTTTAGAGACACAACAAGACATGATAACAAAATTCAACTTAATCGAGAGGAGTTTTTCATTTTAACTTGTGCTACTGAACCTATAACAAGATACTTGAGACAACTGGTGTTTTCAAGTTCGATTATTAAAGATTATCTGGAAGACACTTTGGACAAACAACCGGACGCACCTATATTATACGGACCTGTGGATACTTCTATATTTAATAGAGTTCCTCATGAAGTACAGATGTGGAGACAATTGGAAAAGTACGCTCAACTACATAAGAGATCAGTAAAACAGGAAGAAGAGGAAGATGGAGGAGAAGAATCAAGTGTTAGTGATGAAAATGAAAATAAGGAAAATATAAAGATGGAAACTTAAATGACAATGGTTAGTTTTTAAAACAATAACCAACATTTTGTGGGGTTAGGCCTATTGGGGACGGTGCCCACGTTAAATATACACCAACGCGCCAACAACTGTACGGCCGGGTATAAAAGTAGTACCTACCGTGGTGTGGAAATCAGTTGACCTCCTGACTTCGTAATGAGCAGACGTGTGACCTTCAAAATGGACAAGGGAGAAGAACAACAAGTAAAGTCCAAGCCTGGTATTATTGAGTTTCAAGCGTTTCGTGGTAATGATGATAGATTCATTATAAAAGAACTTGTGTTTTTGGACATGAATACAAGTGTTCCTTATTCGTTTTTATTTAAACCACCATGTTCTTATTCGTCTTTAACTAGTAAAGCCGCTACTACCAACAGATGGATTTCAAAACACTTCCATCATATCGATTGGTATGATGGTTTTACAAGTTACACGGACTTGTATCACATTATGCATCACTTTTCAGACAAGTTTACCAATATTTACACAAAGGGGCTGGAAAAGAAAAGATGGATCGAAGGATTTACTCATGTTCCGGTTAATGATGTGGAATTGGATAAGAATTATCAATACATGCTGGAAACCATATGTATTTGTACAAAAAGCCCAGAACATGATAAAGATAGACATTGCGCTTTGAAAAATGCCTATAAACTCGCCTCTTACCTTCAAAATGGGGAAGTGGGGAGTGGTGGGGGTAACGGAGAGTATATAAGTGGGGAGCAGACAGGGACCTGGCATGAGTATTACTCGAGATTCCGAGACGACAACATCTCCGAGCAAGAAGACGATCTGTAACCTGACCATGGCATCTCACCAGTTCCTTCAGACTTTGGTCGAGCAGTTCAATGCTCACTCCAAGTCAACAATATTACCTGTAAAGAAGTGCTCGGAACTAAAAGACGAGAAGCACTACATAATCCATGCTATGAAGAAGATGGAGACTACAGTTGGGGAGGCCATCTGCTGCAGTCTCAGCGAGGCGCCATTTACTCCGGGGGATGAACCAAAGTTCCAGGTGTACCTGCCCAAGAGATTCGTCCATCTTCTACAAAACGAGGATCTTCGCTCTATTCAACCCGGGTGTCTATACCTGGTGTCGCACGGCTGCACGGGTAGCAATTCTACAGAGTTGACCATCCACATCGCTGACAAGCAGCAGTGTTAGATTTAAGTTTTAATGTTGTACATATGTTGTTGTTGTAATGTTTTATAAATAAACGAATCATAAAAGACAAAAAAATAAAAAAACAAAAAAAATGCAACATATCAATATGTGACAGACTTCACGTATTGATATGTTGCATTTTTTTTTAAACTTCGCGGGTGACCTTGACCTTTGACCTTTGCATTTCACAATTACCCCCACTACCGTAATTACCCCCACTACCGCACTAGGATTCAAACCTGCTTGGATGCAAAGAACGGTCAGTCTGTTGCCAACTAGCAAACGATGAGCACCTTGTACGAGCTTTGCTTACAACGAGTTATAACTGACGCATCTTTATTCCAGACGGCTTTACGAGATAATATCCCTATAACAGTAAAGCAGGATATCGAGGAGTACAAGAAAGATAATAGAGGTTATTCGGGATACTCCTGGTATAGGTTCCAAGACGGGGAAAAGTTTTGTAGGCCTTGTGGCAATGCCGCCGTCAGAGACCTTCGACGGTTCGTACAGGAAGGTGGTAGAAAACAGTTTGGATTTCTAGCACCAATGTTTAGATTTGAAAACTACAAGGACACCTGTGCTATTTGTTCCATCCCTTTGTATCAATGGAAAAAGTTTAGAAGTGTTTAATTGCATCTTCCATACCCCCACCACCATCACCCCCACCACTTTTCCATGTACCTCCAAACGCTGTGCCTCGGCTTCATTTCTACTCCAGCAGCCAACCTAGCAACATCAGGATGTCCCTCAACGTCAGTTGCGCAAGTTACGAGGAGGTGAGCATCAAGACTCAGCAGGAGCTAAACGACTTATACAAGGAGTTGCAGCTGATGGTGGCACGAGGCTACCGTATAAATGTGCAAGTTTACGCTTGCAATATACGGAACACCCGGCAGTCAAAGGAAGAGCCTGGACACTCCTCGACGGCTTCCTCACCAGCGTCCATGAAGACCGAGCCAGACAACTTGGACTACTTCAGCTGACTAGCAGTTGTATTTCTTGTCCTAACCATTGTAGAATATGTATATTTTCTCATTATATTAAAGAAGTAAAAGAGCAAAAACACCTATCTTGTTACTGACATATAAGCTCAGTAACAAGATAGGTTTTTTTAAAACACAATTTGGATGACCTTGAAACTTCCCCCTCCACTGCTTTGTTACCCCCACCACTTGACTATTGGTGTACATGGCACATCGCAATTGGAAACCTCATTCCATCTTTAACAGCCACACCGACAACATCAACAATGGCAAACCTACCAACAGATGAAAGATGTCCTCACGCATGTTGTGACTTCGTCCACGAGTTGGAGAAGAGGATGCAGGAGAGGGCGATAAGAAGAAAACAGATCCACTCAGAAAATATCATGATAGTCAACGGCTATCTTTTATTGTTCGGCCTTATTATGGTTGTACTTTTCATACTGTATGGCATAGTCACATGTGTCGGCAAGGTTGCAGAAGAAAACGCTCGCCACCATCAATTGGAAAGTTTCAATGTTACTTTGTAAGTTTTCCTTTTTTTAAAACTCCGTTTGGATGACCTTGAAAATTCCCCCACTACTCCACCACACCCCCCACCACTTCACCATGTTCCTGCATGAGCATCACATCAACCGTCATTCCTTGTCCGACAAGCAACCATGGCAGACAACAACACCATCAGCCAAGCTGACTCCACTACTGATGTCGGTACAAGTACGGGTTGGACACTGTCGATCGATAGTGTACACTATTTGGAGTCAATTTGCGAACGTATGAAGGAAATACTGCGGGACAACCCTGGGATCATAATACAAATGAATTTAAATTATGATTGGTCCCAAGTTAGAATGCAAGGGGACGACAACAACGGTCAACAATCTCCACAATATTCGCCCATGTCCCCGATCTATCCTTACGGCGAGTCTGACGTCGATGAAGATGAGGCTGATGAAGATGCAGGGGACAACGAGGCTGAAGAGGAGTAAGCTTCATTCCTTTTTTTTTAAAACCTAAATTGGATGACCTTGAGAATTCCCCCTCCACTATTTCCTTTTTTAAAACCCAAATTAAATGACCTTGAAAATACCCCCTCCACGTACTTTTGGTTTACCCCCTCTACTTTTCAATACTGTTACCACAGTCTGTAGCTCACATCATTCCTTGCTTAGCTATCATGGCGGACAGCACTCTTTCTCGAGTTGACTCCACTACGGATGAAGAATGGCCATTTTCCTGGAATGTTCATCTGCAAGACTCGGCAGAAGTGGATATGTTGCATGAGAAATTGGTGTATGTATTAAACGAAAACCCCAACATTGAATGTAGAATGACTATGGATTTCGATGCGACAGGGGTCCACACTCAACCTTCCACTTCCAGCCAGCCTGAGCCTCAGCTACAGCCGAAGAACTTTACACATCTTTACACTCCAATACGGCCGGAGGATGTGGTTATCAGCGAGGCAGACTCTACTACAAGTTATATTGAGCCAACGAATTGGAAGCTTGTTGTTGACACCTTACACAAGGTCGACTTAGTTTGTGACAAATTAAAGGAATTGATGATGCAAGATCCTGGTCTTCGTTTTAAAATTGATTTGTTTTTCATCTGGGGAGCACCTGCACGGGGCTCTTCGTCTGACAGCTCTCCAAGTACAACGGACGAGGAGGAGGAGGACGACTAGTTATCTTTTTTAAAACTCCGTTTGGATGGCCTTGACCTTTCCCCCTCCACTGAGTTTATTTAAGGTGCACTCTCAATGACTGCAGCATCATTTCATCGCGCACCTTCACCACAGCAACATGGAGAGTCAACTCAACTACTGTTGCGAACAGAAATGTTTTTCATGGCCAAATGACATTGATGTTGCGGATGGCCTGGCGTGTAGAAAATGTGAAGCTTTTGGTCAATGCATGTGTAAGTGCAAGTCTTGGAAGAAGCCGAAACCAGAGTTGAAGACATTCCATGTGTACCAGATGAGAGGGCATAAGTACACTTGTTGCCCTGAACGTTGCATTGAATTCACACTAAAACAGCTAACTGGCTGCAAATTGTGCAACAATCATTTTGCAGGTTTTTGCAAACATTATTTAGGAGCCTGTCAGTACAGATCAACTTGGCATACAGAAGCACTCACTATCAATGAAATCGCTATAGATACACAAGAGTAGTCTTTCTACTCTTTTCTTTTTTAAAACTCCATTTGGATGACCTTGACCTTTCCCCCTCCACTCACCTTAGTTTATATAAACCCCATTCCCACTGACCACAGCATCACTTCATCGTGCTCCCTCGTCAAAGCAACATCAACTATGGAAAGTAAGCGCATCTCATGTTGCGAGCATAGGTGTTTGGAGATACAAGGCGTCACATATTGTGCAAAGAAGCGTTGGGAGGAAGAGACGGGGACAACCTATTGCTGTGAGGATAAATGTTTCCTCTTACCAAAGTGGCAAGTGGATGGGCTGGCCTGCCGGCAATGTGAATGCTTCGGATGTTGCAGGTGTAGATGCAAGAACCAACAGCTGCCACCACCGGTACTACAAACTTTCAAAATCTACAAATCCAAATACTTTTATACTTGTTGTCCGCAGCGGTGTATTAAATTTCACTTCTCCAATCTTACCAATTGTCGGAAGTGCTACGGACAACCTGATGGGTGGTGCACCTGTTTTCTGGACTCCTGCCGCTACAGATCGGATTGGTTTACAGATCCGTTGGAAATTGATGAAGTCGCCCAGGAAGCACAAGAGTAGTCTTTCTACTCTTCAACTTTTTTAAAACTCAATTTGGATGACCTTGAGATTTCCCCCTCCACTTCCCCATATACCTAGAGTACACAGAGCCTGATAGTCAGTCACTCGGTGGCTGTCGTGGGGTGCGCATCGGTGTCGGCGCTCCGTTGTTAGGTTTTCAAGGTCACAGTAATATCAAATTGTTGGTGTTGTGCTGGTTCAAGGTCACCTGAGGGATAACCGATTGCCCATTTAGGCAGGGTCATGTCAGAAACTCGAGTTTAACTTGGCACTTTTGCCGTTTCTCGTCGAAAATTCGCTCCAAGTGGTCAAGGTCACGGGGACTCTGACTGAAACTCGGAGCGTAGTGCGAGAAACGGCAAAAGTGCCAAAAAATTTTAAGTTTCGGCGTGACCTTGACCTCAGTGGCGTCGGTGACGTCATTTTGATGACGTAAGGGGTGATGACGTCATCAGCACGTCATTTCTGTGACGTCATGGGTGTGACGTCATAGAAATGACGTCATTGGTGATGACGTCATCGATGACGCAATCGATGACGTCATCGATGACGTCATCGGTGAGGTCATTGACCTCGATGACGTCATCCCTCAGGTGACCTTGAACTGAGCCAGCACCAACAATTTGACACTACTATTTTTCTTTTTTTAAATTTAACACAGAGTAAAATAAATAACTATTACTAACAAATATCGGTTTCTAAAAAAATATGCTAAGCAAGCACTAATTTAAATCTAATTAAATAAAATGGGTAAAAATAAAATCTTACTCTAGGGAAAAGTTAAGAATTAATTAATTTGCTTTTCTTTAAAGACAAAACTATGTCTCTGAACCTTCTTTTAAAATCGTCATAAATACGTCTTTATCCACGTCCACGATAAAAGTTTCCAAGGTAAGGCCTATGTTGTTTTTTAGTGAAAATAAAACATTAGCGCGATTGAGTGTAACGAGTGCACAATGAGCACAACAAGACATACTGGAGTTGTAAAGTGAAGCATGCGTGATATAAATAAGTGCAGTGCCATTAGCCTATTGGGGCCAGGGCCGGGATGGCACGGCGCGGGGTAGGCAAAACGGGTACACGGAGTCCCCGGGTCACCACACCAGACGCTACCATGCTGCCACACTGCCACTGCATGGGTCGGGGATATCACGGATAAAAGGACTCTCCATACAGCACTGGATTGGGGAGAACAGTTTGTTAATCATAGATCCGAACAGCCAAAATTACGGTGTTTTTACACGGTCAATGTAGCTTTAAATTGAATAAGTTACTCTCACACTAAAATATATGTAAATTAAGGTAAATAGAAATCGAGAGTCCACAGAATACACAACACGCACAACAACAAATTTTACTGCTGCAGGTATAAAACATCATCAACTGTAAGTTGTCTATACTCAAGCGATAAATTTACAAATACATTTTATTAATGTTTTATCGTACAAAAACAATACTCAGTTAAGTGCAGGGTAACTTTCCGACTGACTGAGTTATTTGGTACTGTACCAATAAGATTTCTTTTTACAGTTTCGCCAAATGGCCATTATCTTAAACGAGTGATCAATTTCAATAACTTGCAAATTAAAACTTGCTAATATGAGATCACACTGTGAATTTTAAGCTAATTCATTCTTCTTACAACTTACCAAATACAGTACTTATGTTCAGCGTGTCATTTTCATTAAAAACAAATTAATTATGTTGATTTAAATTTTTAATAGTGTAGCTCTAGATTATAAATGAGTATGCCGTACTCCTTGATAGGGACTAGGGGGCAAAAAAAGGTTTAGTGTTAACAATATACAGTATACTCTGTTAGTACATTAATGTAACAGTACTTTGACTTATAATCTTGTATTTAGCTTAGTTTTATAAAAACCTTGTGGTTTTAAAATGCGCACTTTTATCACTTACTCGTATATATATATAAGCCAATTGAAGGCCGATCAAGATCAACAAAGAATGCTAAGAAAACTCTTTTTACCTTTTAAAAATAAACTTGTGTATACCATGAGTGGCGATAATAGCTTAGTTTTATAAAAACCTTGTGGTTTTAAAATGCGAACTTTTATCACTTACTCGTATATATAAGCCAATTGAAGGCCAATCAAGATCAATAAAGAATGCTAAGAAAACTCTTTTACCTTTTAAAAATAAACTTGTGTATACCATGAGTGGCGATAATAGCTTAGTTTTATAAAAACCTTGTGGTTTTAAAATGCGAACTTTTATCACTTACTCGTATATATAAGCCAATTGAAGGCCAATCAAGATCAATAAAGAATGCTAAGAAAACTCTTTTACCTTTTAAAAATAAACTTGTGTATACCATGAGTGGCGATAATAGCTTAGTTTTATAAAAACCTTGTGGTTTTAAAATGCGAACTTTTATCACTTACTCGTATATATAAGCCAATTGAAGGCCAATCAAGATCAACAAAGAATGCTAAGAAAACTCTTTTTACCTTTTAAAAATAAACTTGTGTATACCATGAGTGGCGATAATAGCTTAGTTTTATAAAAACCTTGTGGTTTTAAAATGCGAACTTTTATCACTTACTCGTATATATAAGCCAATTGAAGGCCAATCAAGATCAATAAAGAATGCTAAGAAAACTCTTTTTACCTTTTAAAAATAAACTTGTGTATACCATGAGTGGCGATAATAGCTTAGTTTTATAAAAACCTTGTGGTTTTAAAATGCGAACTTTTATCACTTACTCGTATATATAAGCCAATTGAAGGCCAATCAAGATCAATAAAGAATGCTAAGAAAACTCTTTTACCTTTTAAAAATAAACTTGTGTATACCATGAGTGGCGATAATAGCTTAGTTTTATAAAAACCTTGTGGTTTTAAAATGCGAACTTTTATCACTTACTCGTATATATAAGCCAATTGAAGGCCAATCAAGATCAACAAAGAATCCTAAGAAAACTCTTTTTACCTTTTAAAAATAAACTTGTGTATACCATGAGTGGCGATAATAGCTTAGTTTTATAAAAACCTTGTGGTTTTAAAATGCGAACTTTTATCACTTACTCGTATATATAAGCCAATTGAAGGCCAATCAAGATCAACAAAGAATGCTAAGAAAACTCTTTTTACCTTTTAAAAATAAACTTGTGTATACCATGAGTGGCGATAATAGCTTAGTTTTATAAAAACCTTGTGGTTTTAAAATGCGAACTTTTATCACTTACTCGTATATATAAGCCAATTGAAGGCCAATCAAGATCAATAAAGAATGCTAAGAAAACTCTTTTACCTTTTAAAAATAAACTTGTGTATACCATGAGTGGCGATAATAGCTTAGTTTTATAAAAACCTTGTGGTTTTAAAATGCGAACTTTTATCACTTACTCGTATATATAAGCCAATTGAAGGCCAATCAAGATCAATAAAGAATGCTAAGAAAACTCTTTTACCTTTTAAAAATAAACTTGTGTATACCATGAGTGGCGATAATAGCTTAGTTTTATAAAAACCTTGTGGTTTTAAAATGCGAACTTTTATCACTTACTCGTATATATAAGCCAATTGAAGGCCAATCAAGATCAATAAAGAATGCTAAGAAAACTCTTTTACCTTTTAAAAATAAACTTGTGTATACCATGAGTGGCGATAATAGCTTAGTTTTATAAAAACCTTGTGGTTTTAAAATGCGAACTTTTATCACTTACTCGTATATATAAGCCAATTGAAGGCCAATCAAGATCAATAAAGAATGCTAAGAAAACTCTTTTTACCTTTTAAAAATAAACTTGTGTATACCATGAGTGGCGATAATAGCTTAGTTTTATAAAAACCTTGTGGTTTTAAAATGCGAACTTTTATCACTTACTCGTATATATAAGCCAATTGAAGGCCAATCAAGATCAATAAAGAATGCTAAGAAAACTCTTTTTACCTTTTAAAAATAAACTTGTGTATACCATGAGTGGCGATAATAGCTTAGTTTTATAAAAACCTTGTGGTTTTAAAATGCGAACTTTTATCACTTACTCGTATATATAAGCCAATTGAAGGCCAATCAAGATCAATAAAGAATGCTAAGAAAACTCTTTTTACCTTTTAAAAATAAACTTGTGTATACCATGAGTGGCGATAATAGCTTAGTTTTATAAAAACCTTGTGGTTTTAAAATGCGAACTTTTATCACTTACTCGTATATATAAGCCAATTGAAGGCCAATCAAGATCAATAAAGAATGCTAAGAAAACTCTTTTTACCTTTTAAAAATAAACGTGTGCATAACATGAGTGGTGATAAACTGTTAACCGACACCAAACGTACCCTTGGGATTTCCACAATCTTGTCACTATTTACATAATTCCGATAAGCCACCTGGACCCGACGACGGGCGGGCCTTCAAGTTGAAGGTTGCCCCATTTCGCCCAGGGTCGGCCGTTGCTCAAACCTCGCTAATTGTCCCGAGTGACGCCCTAGCGAACAATGGTCGCCCTACGGAGGTGGGCGCCGCGCCGCGCACCGAGCACACGCCTTCGCCGGTGAGCATCTAGAACGAACATGAGCAGTACCAAATGCGAAATTCGCTTTAGTGTGCCCGGTGCCTCGAACAAATCCCAATCGGCCGTTCGGCAGTGCTTGGCAGTCGCATGTTCGCCTTCTTGGATACTCATTCAAATGTCGGTTTAAAGCGAATCATCAAAGGAAATTCGCGTTCGCTCGAGTTCTGTGCTCGCTTCAGAGTGACTTCATCCGAATGGTCAGCCTGGTCACATCTCCAATACTAATGTCTCAAAATTGTTCCTTTCGTTATTCAATGGAATGGACTCTATAATGAAATGGAGGATTGATATAAAATATTTCCAATAAAAATTTTCCCGCCAGACAAATAAACCATAACTCCTCCTCACTGGAATCGTCCATGATTATAGT
This sequence comes from Neoaliturus tenellus, assembly GCA_030545055.2. Lineage (NCBI taxonomy): Eukaryota > Metazoa > Arthropoda > Insecta > Hemiptera > Cicadellidae > Neoaliturus > Neoaliturus tenellus. Next base: position 83,865,020 of record CM061533.1, read on the forward strand.
GCGAATGGAATTCAAGCGAACGTTCAATCAAGACGATTTGTTCATTTTCACTCTCTGGTATGACCGCACCATTCGCTGGTGTAATCACTCGAGGTTTAAAATCCAGCGAACCACGAAGGAAACCAGTGAACGATCCGGTTCGCTCATGTTAGCTCTGGTGTAAACCAAGCTTCCAATGAGTGCGGGGAATCACAATTGTGAAGAACATAACGCGATGTGCTCGGTCCCCATTAGATAAGAGGGTATTTTATTTTCACCTGATGACAAAACGAGTGTGGCACGCAGCACACTGAAGTGATGGAAGCGAATTTCCAGTGTAAATACTGTGTTATATACTAAGTAAATCAATATTTTGAATACAAACATTTTTACTATTTCGAAAGCGATTAAGATATTCAATTAGGATTTCGACCACAATAGTAGGCCTACATATGTATCTGTATGAAATTTCCAAATTCCCGACACTTCAGGAGTCGATTGATGATTATAGTCTTGTCCGTGAAGCCACGGAAAGCGTTGAATAATCACTTCGGACTCGCTCCAGATGAACTAGATTCGCGGTAATGCTATTATCACCATGAATATCGAATTTTAAGGACAATTCCAACATTGCCTCTGATATTTTTTCTATTTTTAATTTTGAAGACAACACCCCTAACACTATTATAAACTTCATTATTTTTCGTTTTAGCGAATTTCCCTATAGGGAATACGCTATTACGGTAGTAGTCACGGTAAGACCTAAGCCCGGGACCATGATACTTTTTCGTTTTGAGGTCCCTAGAAGCCAAAAACACCGTTCGTTCAAATTGATATATATATATATACATATATATATATATATATATATATATATATATATATATATATATATATATATATATATATATCTATATGTCCGTTAACACGATAACTTTTGAACGGAACCTCCGATTTTGATGAAATTTGGTACAGGGATGTAAGCCAGCGTCTACTAGGTTGAGTTCGCGAACCAGAATGATCGGACCATGGGAACAGGGTTTTATGGGGTTTCAAAAGGGTTAAAAATGGGTTTTTGGCTTTTTTTACTTTTATTTAGAAAATTAAACAATTTTAACTTAAACCATTTAAAAGAGCTTAAAAAAACAAACAATCTAGTATTTTGAATTTTTTACCCAGCTTAAATAATTATGGAGAAAATCCAAAAGTATGTTTTTCATGTTATTCTTATGGGAAATCAACAAAACCTTCTAACTTGCTTATTTATTGACATATCTTGATAAAATTTGGTATGTACATTCATTAGGAAGCGTTTACCTTATATTTGCTTAGAAAACCCATTTGGCGGCAAACCTACGTACTCACCCCTATAGGGTTTATGGGGAAAATAAAAAGAACACCATAGCCTTATAAAATTTGGTATGTACAATCACTAGGTAAGGTTTAACTTATATTTACCAACAAAACCCATATGGCGGCAAACCTACATACTCTCATCCCCATGGATTTTATGTGGTAATAGAAAATATACCAAAATTCCATTGGAAATTCGCTGAGTACGCAGGTCTGCTGCGACGGGGGTATTTTTTTATGTGTTCACCATGTTTTATTTATCAAAGAATAGTTTAATCTTTTCCATTGCTTTGTACAGTTTTGGGTCCAACAGTGTTGTAATAGATATTGATGCTAAGAGAAGAGAAAAGATAATTTGTTCGTAGTGTGTGGTCTTACATACACTTACAATTGCTTTACTTTTGAACTGGTGTCTTCTGCAACTTATAACCATACCTCGCCTACCCCATGTTTACTTGTCGCTCCTGGGAAATTTCACAAACGTAAATTTGGCAAACACCATTTTAACGGCCAAAGGAAATGTTGTGTCAAAACACCACTCTAGTGTGACTCAGGGGGCCTTGAGTGGTGCAGAATGCTGTGAAATAATTGCCGGTCGTTCAGTCGATCCTCCTCTCCGCGTGCCGGCGGTCATTCCCACGACGTCACGGCACTACTGGTGGGCTAGGGGGGGGGGGTGACCAGGGGGGGCGAGGGGGGCGGCGGCGCAACCCCGGCTCGCCTTGGCCGCCTTCTCTCCGCTCCAGTGCCTCAACCAGAACAGGTTGCCGGAAACCGGAGGTCCTTATCCGGCCACTCTCACTTTCCCGAGCCGCCGATACGGGGATATTCAGTGCGGCTGAGGTGGCAGCCCTGCAGCTGATAAGAGGTGGTGACGTCATAGCACCACACGCTGCGCTCGATAAGATCTGCCTCGAGTGTTGGACCCGGGAGTTGGTGATTAGCAGATTATCAAAAGTGATAATCCTTTCAATCAATTAATCGCCATGCAGATTGCTGTATAGACCTACTAAAGACACACATCACTTCACGCATTACGCTTTACAGATACTTTACTCTTAATAATTTTACTGTAGAGTAGGACTTAAAGATTGGCAAGGATGAGTATGTAGTGGTACCCCAACTAATAAAATGGAACTAAAACTCTTTACACAAAATGTTATGGAGAGTCAGCTTTGAGAAGCTCTTTCTTTCATTAACTGGAAATTACTGTTGCCAGGGTCCATTTCTATTTTTACATAATAAATTTATAAAATTTTTAAGACTTTTTTAAAGAAATGACACTCTTTTATTAGACTTTTACTTTCGTATTATAAGAGTGACTATTACGTTTGGTCAGGACTTCTTCAGTTAGTCTCCTGCGAAATTGCTCCAATAGTTTGCGAAACTCGTAGCATAATTTAAGTTTAGCAATATAATCTTCTATTTTACATTACGATACACGCGTCCACGTATACTTAATTTAACGAAAAGTAATTCATTTTTCAACTGAATACAAATATTAATTGAAATAGTATCAAGTAACATAATCGTAACATAATAGCACGTAATGTATGTCATTTATTTAATGTAAAATGGTCCTCATTCGACCATTAGAAATTATCATTAGTTATAATAAGTAAACAAATTAATAACACTTTCTCATTAAAACAGTATGTTGTAGAATTTTGGAATGGTTCAAATTTTGATAACTTGAACCTTTTCAGTAGTTTACACATAGTACATACATAGATATAGATAGTAATGGGGTGAATATTAAATTTGTAAGGCGATTTAGTTCTAAATATTTAAACATACATATAGGCGAATAAAGGAAAGTTATGAAGAGAATCCTCGCCACAAAAAGTGTGCCGTCGGTCACATTACCGTCGGTGCGCCTTTACCAAACCGAAGCAATAAAACCAATCCGCAAACTTTCATGAATATCAACATCTTTCATCAAAATCAACTCAACTCCAAAATCAAAGTCAACTTTCATGAAAACTGTATAAATAGTGAATTAAGCTTACAACGCATTGATCATATAGATATGTATAATAATGATCATGAAAATGTCCATAATAAAAGGTCATCTACAATTACTACGTACTGTTTTAGTACTATATAAACAACAGTAGTATCAAATTACTTCCTATATAGTGTTATTAGAAATGTACAAGTTAATAAACAAGTTTCTTGGTCCACTATAAGTAGTGCAACAGTTGTCACAAACTGCAAATCGTTGTCCTGACATAAAACCTATTTTACAGTTGTACATGATGACCAGAGTGTTAGTTACGAGTGTTACACGCAGGGTTAACAGCCCGTTGCTAATCCGTGACGAGGTGTTAACAGCTGTTTAACTAGCGGAGTCGACCAGTGTGACCAACCTACACCGCCGCTGGCAGCATTGCGGTGTGAAGGTAAACAGACATCTTTATGGTGGCAACATTGTAAACAGCTGTTAACTTCGCTCCGTTTGAGGACGGTCACTGGACTGTGCATCGTAAAGTTGAATGTCTTCTTCTTCATTGTCGTAATTACGGCTCATTGTAAAATAGCACGGACGCATTTCTTTCGTTCCTCATCTTTGTAAGAAATTAAAATACAACGGTTAAAATTATATATATCGTACAAACTCCATGAAAATATTATCAGACGACGCGTCTGCAATGTAACCATAAAACACATATAACATTGAATGATAATCCTCTACTTTCGTTTTAAAACCATACTATAATTTAAATACCTTATAAACATGTCACTTTCATTCATTTAGGACAGTTGAATTTTATTGCTAATGTTGCACACGAATGGTATATTGTAATGTATACCTGCATATCTAAATACCGTACTAGTACTACTCTTCCTGTCGCTCGAGTAGCTATAGGAATACTGATGAGTTACTTACAGTTTTACAAATTTTGTACCACGACCACGACTAACAGCCCCAGGTGCGGAACGAGCTCGGTGATGTGAAGGTGTTTAGCTTGTTGTTGACAGGGAGCGTCCCATCGACCTGTTGTTATGAACTGAGACCACGTAACTTGTGTGATATCACTATATTCTCACTATATCTCTATATTCTCCGTAGATATCACTATATCTACAGGGCTCCGTTGAAAAAATCGCCGCACTAAAAAATTGTATTTTTATTTGCAGATATTATATATATATATATACATATATATATATATATATATATATATATATATATATATATATATATATATATATATATAAGTAGATAGTATCATGTTACTTCTAGGACACTTTTGGAGACAATCAAAAATCAAACAAATTTCACAGTTTTTTAATACAATTATGCAATATTTTTGCCATTTTTTGGCCAATTTTCAGCTTTTGTCAAATTATCATAAAAAATATGCAATTTTAATGAAATTTTTAACAAATATGCCTAAAATTTTCTACAAAATAAAATTTTTTTAAAAACAAGTAAAATTATCACATTTTATAAGTATTTTTTTAATAAAATCAATAGTTGACTTTTTATAAGTCAATTTAAGTTTTCTAGAGTATTTTTTCAATAAAATTTGAATTTTTTAAAACAAGTAAAATTATGGTTTAGTATCAATAATATTGTAATAATTATTCAAATTTAACTAAAGCAGTTTCTTTATCATCAAAAGTCTTAATATCAGTGACAATTAAATGTAAATCTTTTTTATTTAATTCTTTAATTGATTTATCATCAATTACATTAGTAAATCTTTTTGGTAAATGTACTTTACATTTTTCTAATTCAACAATAATTGTATATCCATATTTATCTTTAATTCTTTCAAATTTTTCAATTTTATATTTTTCATTTAAATTTAAACTTTTTAATGGTTTATATTCTTTAAATCTTAATTCTCCAATATTATTAATTTCTTCTAACAGATCCATTTATATAGGAAAAAATATCACAAACTTGTTTGTGATAGATATGTTAAAAAGTCATTGTCATAATTAGGTTTTATACAAAAATCCATATTTAAGTATTTAAAAATCATAGGTAATAATTTTTTGTATGATATATTACTTTTCTTAAAACATAAATATTTATTAAAAAAATAGTGTAATTTTTTCTTTATCTTCATTATTCAATTCAAAATCAATATTGTATATTTTGTTTAAAAATTGATAGTAAAATATCCAATTTGTACAATTCCTTTGTTTTAAAAATAATTTTATATTCTTAGGTGTTATTTCAAAATGATTGGAAATACATAAAATATATAATTCATTAATTAATTGTTGTGTTTTATATGGTTGAAAATGGTTAAATTCTCTTAAAATATGTTTAAGATGTTTATTCTTATTACTTTTTCTCTTAATCTTTTTTTCATAAATAATTCTTTTACATATATTACATCCTACACAATTTCCAATAATAGTAAAATTAGTTTGATTATGACATCTATAACACATATCCATTTATTAAAAAAAAAAAATTATACATAAATGAATGGACCAATTCATTGTCACAAATGTAAGAAAAAAACTCAAAATATTAATCCACAAATTGTTGAAATGAAAAATGGATTATATAGAATTGCTACTAAATGTTCAATTTGTAAAACAAATAAAAGTAAAATTTTAAAAAAAGAAGTTAAACCTATAATTAAAAAAGTATTAACTAAAAATGAACAAATAATTGAAGCAAATGAAATTCATGCTCCAATCAGAAAGAAATTTCTAAAAAGAAAAATAATTACATTAGGTATTGATGATTTATGGGCAGCAGATTTAATTATATTGAAAAATTATGAAAAAGAAAATGATGGTTATAAATATATGTTAAATGTGATAGATACTTTCTCAAAATATGTTTGGTCAAAACCATTAAAGAAAAAAGATGGAAAAACAGTTTCTAAAGCATTTGAAGAAATAATTAAGGATGCAATTAAAATTAATCATAAATCACCTAATCTTTTACATACAGATAAAGGATTAGAATTTATCAATAAAGATTTTAATGAAATATTAAATAAATATGATATTAAATTGTATCATACAGAAAATGAAGAAAAATCAAGTATAATAGAAAGGTACAATAGAACACAAAATGAAAAAATGAAAATACAATTTGAAATTAATAAAAATTATAGATGGATAAATATTTTACCAAAAATTGTTAAAGAATATAATAATTCATATCATTCAACAATTAAAATGAAACCAATTAAAGTAAATAAAAATAATGAAAAGGATTTATTAGATACTGTTTTTAAATATAAACCACCAAAAATAATAACCAAATCAAAATTTAAAATAAATGATAGAGTTAGAATTGGAAATAAAAAATCAACATTTTCTAATAAATATAAAAATAATTGGTCTAGAGAAATATTTATAATTTCTAAAATTAATAATACAAATCCAGTTACTTATAGTATAAAAGATCAAAATAATGAAGATATTATTGGAAATTTTTATGAATATGAATTGAAAAAAACCAATTTGTAAATTTTATTTTATATAAATGGAAAAGATATGTTTAAGGTGTAAATTATATAAAGATATATCTAAATTTTATAAAGACAAAAATACTAAAGATGGGTTATATTATTATTGTAAAGAATGTAAGGATGTGTATTATAAAAAATTATATGATAGTATTAAAGTTATTGAATTAAATGAAAAACAATGTCATAAATGTAAAGAAATTAAAGATATTTCAAATTTTAATAATTATCATTATAGTAAAGATAGAAAAAATACAATTTGTATACAATGTATTAGAGAAATGTTTTTAAAACCACAATTTTGTGAATGTGGAAGAAATATTAAATGGACTAATAATTATTTAAGACATTTAGAAACTAAAATTCATGACAAAAATATAACAAAACTAGAAAATTTAAAAATATGATAAAAAAATGAAGACAAAATTTTACTTGTTTTAAAAAAATTCAAATTTTATTTAAAAAATATGATTTAAACTATAAATTACCTAGTAAAAAGTGGAAATACTTCTTATATTTTAAGAGTTTTATTTCTAAGTATAAATTATTTTTAATAAATAAAGAATTTCACCCCTAATAAATGGAACGAACAAATAAAAATATTAATTGTCCTTATTGTAATAAAAATATATTATATAAAAATTATGATAGACATTATAATTCAACTAAACATTTACTAAATAAACAAAAATATGATAATAAAATATTTGAATTAAAACATTGGTGTAAAAATAATAATATATATAATTATAAAAATAAAACTTTAGATGAATTAACAAATATTAAAGAAACATTTGATCTTAAAAATTATTCATTATTTAATATAGTAAAATTAAATGAAATTGCAAAAAAATTATCTGTCAGAAATTATGAAAAATTATCTAGAGATGAACTAATTAAAAGATTAAACAAAATTAAAGAAAATCCAAATAATTTAGAATATAGATAATTTAAATATATTCAAAATTTAGCAATTAAAAATAGTATTAAAATTGTTAATAAAACTAGAAAAGAATTGATTGGATTATTAAATGATTATTTTAAAAATAGACCAATTCCAAAAGAAAATATAATAAATATTCAAGAAGCTTCGTCATTAAAAGGATATTTTCAAGATTATATTTTAACAAATTCAAATGATGATTTAGATATTAATGATTATTTAGAAACTCAAAGAAATGAAATAAAAAAATTGATAGAAAAACAAAAATTTAAAAATATTAAAGGACAGATGGCTTTAGAATGTGAATATGAAAGAAAATTAATAAATGGTGAAATTCAAAATAGTAATATGTATTTTTGCATAAAAAGTTCAGATATTTTAAATATAGATGATTTTATTGATGATCAATTTAAGAAATTAATAGTTAGAGAACAACTAAATCAACCATCAAAAGGCTCTGGTTGGTCATTAAAAAGATGTGTTGAACTAAATCTAAAATTATCTAAAAATAATTCATTAAATGCTGGATCATATATAGAATTACCAAATGAAATTAAGAATAAAAAATGTTGTGTAAATTTTAAAAATAAAGATGAATATTGTTTTAGTTATGCAATTAGATGTGCTATTGATAAACCAAACGAACATGCTGAAAGAGTTAAACAATATCAAAAATATATAAATGATGATATTTTTAAAGGTTTTGATTATCCAATATCATTGAAAGATATTAAATTATTTGAAAAAAGATCATTTGATTCTAAATATAACTATCCATCAATGTCAATAAATATTTATAGAATTGATGAAGATGAAAAAATAGTGCCATTACAAATATCTGAACATTATAATTCAAAACTAGAAATTGATTTATTATATTATAAAATTGGTAATAATTCTCATTATATATTGATTACTGATTTAAGTAAGTTAGTATCTAAGCAATTAACACAAAAAAAATAAAAATAAAAAATATATTTGTAGAAGATGTTTGACTCATTTCTACAAAAATAAAGACTTGAATAATCATTTAGAGATATGTAAATCATTAGAACCTTGTAGACCTATAATGCCATTTAAAGGTCAAACTGTAAGTTTTAAAAATTATTATAAAAAGTTTGAACATCCATATGTAATTTATATGGATTTTGAAAGTATATTAGAAAAGATTGATAATTGTAAAAATAATCCAAATTGCTCATATACAAATAAAATTCAAAAACATAAACCATATGGATTTACAATCTATTTAGTATCTAGAGTAACTAATAAAATGTATAAACCTATTTGTTATAGAGCAAAAAATGAAGAGGAATTAATAAATGTACCAAATAAATTATTTGAATATTTAGATGAAATTTCAAAATATATAGCTAAAAAATATAATTCAAAAAATAAAAAGCCTATGAATTTAACTAATGAAGAAGAAATTAATTATCAGAAAACAAATACTTGTCATATTTGTGAAAATAGTGGTTTTGATAATGATAAAAGAATAAAAGTAAGAGATCATTGTCATTTAACAGGAAAATTTAGAGGTGCTGCACATTTAAATTGTAATTTAAATCTAAAATTTCCTCAAAATATTCCTATATTCTGTCATAATAGTTCAAATTATGATACACATTTGTTTATAAAAGAATTAGCTAAAAAATATGGTAAAATTGATTTGTTAGCTAATACAGATGAAAAATATATAAACTATTCAGTAAATTCTGGTTATGGTTATGAATTTGAAGGTGAACTATATTTTAAACCTAGAAAATTTATAAAATTCTCATTTGTAGATACATTTAGATTTATGGCTACATCAATTGAAAAATTAGCTAAAAATCTTAAAGAATTTAAGCATATAAATAAATTTATAAAAGAAAATGATATAATTGAATATGATAATGAAACTTTAAAAATATTAACTTCTAAAGGTGTATTTCCATATGAATTTATTGATAATGTTGAAAAATTAAACTATGATAAAATATTAGAAAAAGATCAATTTTATAGTTGTTTAACTAATGAAAATATAAGTGATGATGATTATAAACATTATATAAAAGTTTGGAATAAATTAAAAGTAAAAACATTAGGTAATTATTCAGATTTATATAATATTCAGGATGTATTATTATTAGCTGATATATTTGAAAATTTTAGATCTGTTTGTTTGAAAAATTATCAATTAGATCCAGCACATTATCTAACATCACCATCATTAGCTTGGGATTCTATGTTAAAATTAACAAAAATTGAACTAGAATTAATAAGTGATTATAATATGTATTTAATGATTGAAAAAGGTATTAGAGGTGGTATTTCACAATGTATAACTAGATATTGTAAAGCAAACAATAAATATACAAAAAATTATGATAAAACAAAACCTGAAAATTATATGTTATATATAGATGCAAATAATCTATATGGATGGGCTTTAAGTCAAAAATTACCTTATAAAGATATAACATGGATGAATCCTAATACATATACATTAAATGAATGGGAAGAAACAATATTAGAATTAGATGAAAATGCTGAATATGGATATATATTAGATGTTGATTTAGAATATCCTATTGAATTACATGATGACCATAAAGATTTACCATTAGCACCTGAACATTATAATAATAAGCTTTGCACAACATTATTTGATAAAAAAGATTATGTTATTCATTCAAGAAACTTAAAATATTATCTACAAAAAGGATTAAAATTAAAGAAAGTTAATAGAGTTATAGCATTTGATCAAGATGATTATATGAAAAAATATATTGAATTAAATACCAAATTAAGATCCAAATCAACATCAGATTTTGAAAAAGACTTTTTTAAATTGATGAATAATAGTGTTTTTGGAAAAACTATGGAAAATGTTAGAAATAGATGTGATATTAAATTAGGTGATGAAAAGTTTTCATTAAAACAAGCAAAAAAACCTAATTTTAAAACATTTAGTATATTTGATAAAGACTGTATTGCTTCACATATGATAAAAGAAAAGGTTAAGTTTGATAAACCAATCTATATAGGATTTTCAGTACTTGATTTATCAAAATTACATATGTATCAATTTTATTATGAAAAATTAAAGAAGTTTGATCCAAATATAAGGTTATTATATATGGATACAGACAGTTATTTTATAGAATTTAAAAAGGATCCATATAAAATTATTAAAGAAAATATTAATGAATTTGATACAAGTGATTATAAGAAAGAACATGAATGCTATAGTGAAAAGAATAAAAAAATAATTGGTAAATTTAAAGATGAGTTAAATGGTGAAATATTAGAAGAATATTGTGGTTTAAGATCAAAATTATATAGTTATGAATTTAATAATAAAAATCCTGTAAAATGTAAAGGTATTAAGAAAAGTGTTGTTGATAAAACATTACATATGGATGATTTTAAGAAATGTTTATTTGATGATCAAGAACAATATAGAGAAATGACTTGTATTAGAAGTTTTAAACATGAACTATATACAATTACAATAAATAAATTAGCTTTAAGTAATAGAGATGACAAAAGATTTATTTGTGAAAATAAAATTGATACATTACCTTGGGGGTATAAAAATAATTATAAATAAATGGAAATTTTAATTGTTCCAAAAGAATTAATAAATAATGATTTTGATATAAAATTATATTTATTTAAAACTAAAATATCAAATAAATTTTTAATATATCTTTTTAAATATAAAAATTATTTTGTATATCATTATAAGTTTAATTTTATAATAGAACCATTTATAAATATAATAAAAAATTATGTTAAAGAAAGTTTTAAAGAAAATGATCAAAATTATATTAATAATTTATAACCATCTGATATTGAATTTATACTATAATTTTATGTATATTTTTAAATATTTTCTTTAATAAATTTAAATATATTCAATAATTTATTGAATATCTAACATAAAAATATCTATAAATTTTACTTTATTATCATTATAAGTAAGACCCGTCTTTAAGACGGGTCTCAAATTTGTATATAATTTATTATATTTATGAATATTTTTGAATGTTTAAGAAGGGTAACATTTTGTTACCCTTAAGTTTTTATTGTATAATAAGGTTACCTCCTTTAAAAAATTTTAAAATAAATATTCTAATTTATATGGGACCCATTTTGGGTCCTACCTAATTTTAATAAGTTTTGTATGTTTTTCATTATATGATAGGGGGGACAAATTGTCCCCTCTAAAAATATCTATAAATTTTAATCTATCCTTATTGTTTTCTACTTTTTTTATTTTAAAATTAATAAATATAAACCAGATTCATTAATAAACATTGTTTTATTATCTATTTTATTGACGCCCTGTTTTAGGGCATCTGAAAAACATGTTTGTACATCAATTTCTAGGGTGTCATAATTTGTGACACCTATAATTTTTATGTAAATTAATTTATCATTATTATGTAAATGTAACTGTTGGTTACACTTGATATATTTTAAGTTTTATATATTTTTCTTTTACATTATCAATTAAAACTTTTCTAGAATTTTTATATTTTAAAATATAACAAATATCTTTTCTTTTAAACCAAGGTTTATTTTGTTTATTAAATACAATTAATTTATTATTAAATATAAAATTATTGTTAATTAAATAAATTATTGTTTTTATTATTTATGTAGATAAATTTTATATTACAAATTTTGTTTTAATCTTAAATATACAATACTTTTAATATTTTCATTATTTATTTGATTTCCATGACTATCTTGAATAGATATTACAATATTTTGAATTTTATTTATATTTTTTAAAGGAATATAATCAATTTCATTTGGTTTTTCACTAATTTTTGATCCATATTCAACATTTGGATAAAATGAATATAGAATTTCTGATTCTTTATGTAAATGTGAATGATCTTTATGATTTTCAAAACTAGGATCAACTAAATTACAATGTATTTCAATAACATCAAAAGGTCTAATTTTTGGTAGTTTTATTCCTTTTGTTAATACATTTGGTTCAATCATTTTATCATCTAATCCTAATAAATCAATTATAATTGTTGTTACTATAATTTTAACAGGAGATTTTATTATAATATATGGTCCATCATTTTTCAGTATAAAATCATTTTCATCAAATTTATTAATTTTCTTTTTAAATTCTTTTAAACTATTAATAAAAATATTTTTTATTTCTTCAATTGTATAATTTCCTTTATTTATATCAAAATATTGATCTATAATTTTATCATCTTCATCTTTAATAGAATATCCATAACAGTTTTTATAATCATTTGGTATATTTGATATAAAATTATCTGTATAAAATCCACTTAAACCAATACTATATTTTCCATCTAAATGTATTGGATGTTCTAATCTTAATTCTAGTTTGGATGAATGACCAATTATTTTAAATAATTTCATCTTATTTAAATGGAGAAATTTTTAGAAAACAAAGATAATATAAAATTAGAATCATATGATAAAAATAATAAAAATGATCAACCTATTAGATTATTAATTATAGGAACAAGTGGATCTGGTAAAACTACATTATTATTAAATTTTATTTACAAAAGATTAATTCCATATTCAAATTTATATATTTTTAGTAAATCATTAGAACAACCATCTTATAAATTATTACAAAAAAGATTTAAAAATATAGAATCAAATATTAATAAACAAATTTCTTATTTTTCATGTGATGATATGATTCCACTAAATAAATGTAAACCAAATTCATTAGTAGTTTTTGATGATTGTATTTTAGAAAAACAAGATAAAATTAAAGAATATTTTATAATGGGTAGACATAAAAATATATCATGTATTTATTTATCACAATGTTATTCAAAAGTTGATATGCAATTAATTAGAAATAATTTAAATATGTTATGCATCTTTAAACAAAATGAACATTATATGAAAAAAATATATAATAATTTTGTTGGATCAGATATGAAATTTGATAAATTTAAAACTATTTGTAATGATTGTTGGAAAGAAGACTATGGATTTTTAACTATTAATTTATTGAAAAAATCAAATGATGGAAAATATATGAAAAATTTTTCTGATATTAAATAATGATAATGGCTTGTTGTATGTTTGATTCTATAATTGATAGAATATTTATTTTATTAGTATTATTTATTTCATTAGTATTTATATATTTAATGAAAATTACAGAAATAAAGTAAAATAAATTGTGTTTAACATAATTAGTGTTTATGTTAACATGATTTGTGTTTGTGTTAACATGATTTGTGTTTTGTGTTAACATGATTTGTGTTTTGTGTTAACATGATTTGTTTTTATGTTAACATAATTTGTGTTTGTGTTAACATAATTTGTGTTTTGTGTTAATATGATTTGTGTTTATGTTAACATGATTTGTGTTTATGTTAACATGATTTGTTTTGAACCTAAATTTTTCTTTGTAATAAATGGATAAAATATCTGTTAATGAAGCTAAAAAATTAGATGATATTGAGAAAAAATTAATAAAAGAATTTAAAAATCAAATTAAAATTGAAGATAATTATGAAAAAAATTAAACAAAAAGCATATGAACCTATAACATCAGCAATTGGTAAAGTTGAAAATAAAATTGGTGAAGTCTTAAATGAAAATAAAAACCTTATGGAATTGGTACCTATTGTTAATAATTTTGCCAATATATCAATACCAGAAACTGAAGAACTAAATTTACCTTCAAGTACTCCATTTAGACCAATCAGACAACCAATAATTCAAGAAGAATCGACATTTATTGACCCAAATTTAATTTCACCTCAAACATTAGATAAAATTATTGGTCCATTAGCACAAAAATATTTACCAAGAACAAAAGATGATAAATTTGGTTTATATTGGAATAAACATAAAAAATCATTTATGATTGGTGATAAAATAACTGTAATTGATAATGATGATTTAATAATTGATGATAAAAAATATAATGGAACACATGGATTATGGAGATTGTTAACTTATGAAAAGAAACCAGATAATAATTTATATACACAAGATGATTTAAATAATTATTCAAAAATTTTATGGGAAACTAATTCAATTTATAAAAATAATGATCCAAATACTAAGAAATTAAAATCTAGTAAAGGTGATAAATATATTAATTTAATTAAACATATTTGGGAATTAAAAGGTGAAATTGAAGGTTCAGGAATCAGACAATATACAGAAAATAAAATTGAATATAGATTTATAGATGATTTAAATAAATTAGATAATATTATTAATTATATATATGCACAAGAAAAAGCTGGCAATAATAATTTTTTAAATGAAAAGAAAGCAATTAAAGACTTTATATCAAATAAATTAGATGAATTAATTGAAAAACCTGAAGGAATTAAGTATTTAAAAAGAATTTTGGCAAATATTTCATCACCATTATTAAAAGATGGATCAGGTATTTTAAATAATGTTATAAATAATTTACCTTTTGAATTACATGTACCTGGTTATCAATATCTAGGGCCTGGAACTAAATTAAATAAAAGAGTAAAAAGAGGTGATCCTGGAATAAATGATTTAGATAAAGCTGCTAAAGAACATGATTTATTTTATAGAGATCATAAAGATACAAAATCTAGAAATGAAATAGTTGATAAAATTTTACAAGATAAAGCATGGGATATAGTAACATCAAATGATCATAGAATTGGTGAAAGATTAATTGCATTACCAACATCAGGTGCTATGTGGATGAAAAGAAAATTTGGTATGGGTTTAGAAGTAGGATTAAAATTTTAATAAAATTAATTATATTAATCTATATTATAAAAAACTATGAATTTTTTTCTTAATAAATGGAAAAAACAAATATAAACTTAACAGATAATCAAAAATCAAAAATAAAATTAGCATTTAAAAATAAAAAATCAGTTATAATTCAATTTAATATTGATCAATTTAATGAAAATGGAAAAGATATTATATTATTATCTAAAAGACAAATTAATAAACTAAATAAACATAAAAAATTAAATAAAGGATTAAGATTTGAATTTTCATATAATCAATTAAAAGAAATAAAAAATGGTGGATTACTAAAAGAAATTTTAGATTTTGCTGATAATATACCTATAGTTAAAAATTATACACCAAATGTTAGAAAGGGAGCAAAAGTAGTAAAAGAATCTAAAATTCCTAAATTTAGAAATTTTGTTGATTGGTTAGATCATGAATTAAAAAATGTAGAAGGATCTGGTTTAGATAAAAAAACATTAAAATATATGAAACAAAATTATAAAAAAATTTTGAACCACTAACATTAGGTGAATTAGAAAAATTGTGTAAAAATATAAAATATTTTAGAGGTGTATTTATGAGAGATATATTACCTAATAAAGTTAATAAATTTGAATGTGGAATTATAAATTTAGATTCATTTGATGGAAATGGAACTCATTGGGTTTGTTATTATAAAAAAGATAAAATTAAATATTATTTTGATTCATATGGAAATATAGTTAATAAACCACCAATAGAATTAGTTAAATATTTAGGAAAAGATAATATATTTTATAATGATAATCAAATTCAAAATTATAATGATCCACCAATTTGTGGTCATTTATGTATTTTTATATTAAATGAATTAAATAATAATAAAAAATTTGATAATATAATAAATAAATTAATCCTTAATAAATATGGATTCACAAAATATATTTGATCTGTTTGGAAGACAGAAAAAACATCCAATTAATATTAAAGAAGATTATATAAATTCTAAATTAAATATATTTTTTAATAATTTTAGTAAAAGTTTTAAAAGTCATGTAAAAAAGACTGAAAATCTAGTAAATGCTATTGGTTTATCAAAAAATTATATAAGTATTAATGGTAAAAGAATTGTTAATGTTAAACCAAGTATAAATAAATATGATGTTGTAATAAAATCAGAATTAGATGAAGTTTTAGATTCAATTATTAAAATTGGTAATGATCATTCAGAAACTAAAAAGGATTTAAATAAAATTACAGACTTTTTAATTAATATTGGAAAATATGTTGAAAATTTAGAAGAAAAATTAGAAAAAGAACTAAAATTTCTATTTGATGGAGTCAATGAATCCATAAAAGAATTAAATGCTGAAATAATACTAATTAAAGATGATATAGATAAATTACAATAATTATTTTATATAAATGGAGTTGATTTATTGTCTTAAATGTAAACAAAAAACTAATTCTAAAGATATTCAGATAATAAAATTGAAAAATATAAATGTAATTAAATCAAAATGTTGTATTTGTAATTCAAAGAAAAGTTGTTTTACAAAATTTTCTCCCTAATAAATGGCTCTATACAGTTCATTTGATTTATTCATTATCAGAAACCAAAATCAATTAAACAAAGATGATTGGGATGATATTTCTGAAAAATATGAGTTGAGTATTAATATGATGAGATTGTTTCAAAATAAATTAAATTGGCAAAAAATTGCTCAACATCAAAATTTAACTATAGATTTTATTACTGAATTCATAAATTATCAATTAAAAGATTTTTTTTTTTTTTTTTTTTTTTTTGAGGGAGAGGCGGAAAAATGCATTACGCACACAGGTGGCCAGCCTGTAGTGTGGGGCTCCCCTAAAAACGAGTTTACCCACTAAAAAACCTCCTCTACTCTTTAGGAATCTAACCTGGAATTGTTTGTCACATTACGTCAGGCTAGGCCTAAATTTGGCTTACGCCCGTGGGGCTCGCTCCTTATCCAGCCGCTCGATCAAGGGATCTGGGCCACTTCACGGTCCAGATCGGTTTTCTTTTCCAGGAGGATGCCCCGGACGAACTGTGACAAACAATCCCAGTTGCCCTCATCCTCCAAAATCTTTTGGCAGACCGAGTCCACCGAAAATGCACCAAAGATTTGTGTGGCCTCCAGGCGGGGCCCTTCCCAACGGGGACAGCGGAAGAATGTGTGTTCCGCATCGTCGGGAACACCCGGGCAATAAATGCAGTCCGGTGAACCGGTCTTTCCCATACGGTTCAGGTACGACCGAAAATAGCCGTGATCTGTCAAAAATTGGGTCAGGTAGTAGTCCACCTCCCCATGCCGCCGTTCCACCCATGGTTGGACCTGCTTGATAAGTCGCGCAGTCCATCGTCCTCGGGTGTCGTGCTCCCAGCTGTGTTGCCACTGCTGGTAGGTTCGGGAGCGCTCTTCTGTTCTTGCCGTGTCCTTGCCGATCTCGCCTTGTCTCTGATAAATCGCTTTCCTCTCCCCTGCCAAGAGCTTGACAGGGATGACTCCGGCGACCACCAGGACGGCAGGCTCGGACACTGTCCGGTAGGCGGAACACACCCGGAGCGCAGCTTGACGCTGAACCCGGGCGAGTCGCAACCTGTAGCACTCCTTATCTAGAGCGCCTGCCCACACCTCTGCCCCGTAAAGAAGCACGGACTGGACCGCGGACATCAACAGACGTCTTCTGCTGGATCGGGGACCCCCGACATTGGCCATCAGCCTACTAAGGTAAGTCACTACCTTAGCGGCCTTGTCCGCCGTACGGAAGATCTGATCCCTCCAGCTTAACTTGGTGTCCACCATAACCCCGAGGTATTTGGCGGCACGAGTTGATGTGACCACCTCCCTTCCCACTCGAAACGGGACGACGGTGTCGATCCTCTTCTTCGTAAGAATCACGATCTCCGTCTTACTGAGAGCAAGTGAGAGACCGTGATCGGACATCCAGTTGTTGACCACCCGCATAACTCGGTTCAACTTCAGTTGGGCCAGCTCAACGTTGCGTGCAGCAATGAGAGCTGCGACGTCATCGGCGTACCCAACCAAAGTGGTTTCCTCAGGCATCTCGGACCTCAGGAGGCTGTCATAGGCAACGTTCCAGAGATCCGGGCCGAGTATTGAACCTTGTGCGGCACCAGAAGTGACTTCCATCGTCCGCGTTCCGTCCCTCGTGTCATAAATCAGGCTTCGAGAGCGTAGATAATCCTCGACGAGCCGCAACAGATATGCAGGAATACGAAAGGTGTTGCGAAGCGCATCCAACATATCGACCCACCTCGCCGAGTTGAAGGCATTCTTGACATCAAGCGTAACAAGAAGCACTACTCGGCGGGAGAAATGGTTGTGGCTCGCGGCTCTCTCCACAGCTCTCTGAACTTCGGTGACAGCGTCGATCGTTGACCGTCCCTTTCTGAAGCCGTACTGACGGGGGCATAAGTCCCCGGCAGCTTCCACGGCAGAAGTCAGGCGGGAACGGATCAGCTTCTCGAACAGCTTCCCAGCCGTGTCCAACATGCAGAGAGGCCTGTGGGACGACGGCAGCTCGGGATCACCTTTGCCCTTGCTGATCAGTACAAGCCTGGCTGTTTTCCAGGGAGCCGGAAACACCCCTTCTACCAAACAGGCATTGTACATTCTCAACAACAAGTCAGCGTTGATTAAAAATACTTTCTTTAAAGCCTCACTGGGAATCCCATCCGGGCCAGGAGCCTTGTTGCTCTTCAGGGAGAGAACGGAGGTTTCCAGCTCCTCGAAAGTGAAAAGTGGAACGTCCTCTACCCGTCCGAAGTCAACCGGCGGTCGCTGTGGATGTTCAGGAAACAACGCAGCGACGATCCTCCCCATGGTGGCGCCCTCCATGATGGAAGGTGGAGAGCGGGCGCCGAGTTTCTGTGTTACAAGTTTGTAACCCAGGCCCCACGGGTCGGAATCAACGTCGTCACGAAGTCTCCTCCAGCTATTCGCCTTGCTCCTGTTGATCGCCTGGCGGAGAGATTTTCTCGCAGCTTTATAGGCCTCCGACTTACGAACTCTGTCTGCGGAAATTTTCGCTCTAGTGGCGGCTCGTCTAGTTCTTAAACATGTTCTTCTGAGTTCCGCAATCTCTTCAGTCCACCAGTAAACGGGTTGTTTGTCGCGTCGGGGTTTCCTTCGCGGCATAGACTGGTCGCAGGCCGAGACGATAAGTTCCATCGTGGATGTTACTAGTGCCTCGGCTCCAGCCTCACCAGGATTCCCCTGCGCTCCCCGAGAGATGACTTCGGTGAACTTGACCACGTCCAGTTTGTTGGTGTTCCACCGGCGTGGCCCTTCCCGAGATGCGGAAACTCGACGATTTGCCTGATCATGCAGGTCAAACACGATGTATTGGTGGTCGCTACCCGTGTAGTCCTCGACAACCCTCCAGCCAGAGATCCTCGGAAGGAGCGACTCAGACGCAAAGGTGACGTCAGGGATCGTGCCTCTCTGCCCGGGGCGCCGAAAAGTAGGTGTGTCGCCCTGGTTGAGGACGACAAGACCGGCCCTGGCGATGAAATCCAGGATGTATTTCCCCCGGGAGCTGGTAGAGGGCATTCCCCACTCGACGGCCCTGGCGTTGAAATCGCCACCAACGACGACATGCCCGGTGGTGCCGAGAACGCACTCCTCTAGGCTATCTATCTTGTCGCGAAAGTCCTGGACGGCCTCGTTGGGTGTGAGGTAGCAACTGAAGATAGTCACGTCCCTACACCGAACCCAGACGAATCCTCGGCCGCGCCCGTGACTCCGCACCAAGACATCCTGTGTATTACGCGCCCAAAATGCAGCAGTACCGAGGCTGTCGGAGATCCAAATGTTTGGGTCTCTGTCCCGATACTGTTCGCTGATAAGGAGCGCGTCAGCACCAAGTTCTCGGGCGAGCTGATCTAGAAGGTTATCAGCTCCCCAGGATCTATGAAGATTGGCCTGGAGGATGCGAATTACCGGCCGCTGCCTTTTGCCTGTTCAAGTGCGGCTCTGAAGGCACCGCACTGACCAGACCCGGGTAAGTGACCGAGGGCACTGGAGCCTGAATCCTTGCAGAGGAAGCAGGATGGGCTCGAGGAACATTCCTTGCGTTTGTGGCCCTGGCCTCCACACTGGAAGCAGTTGGCACTCCTGTCGGGCCCGTTACAGTTTCGGGAGGAGTGGCCGAAACCGAGACAGCGGAAGCATCTCGAAACTACCACCCTCCGTTTGAGCCTGCAACTGACCCAACCGACTCTGAGGTGCTGAAGGCTAAGCAGCTTATTGGCGTGCTTTTCGCCCATCTCAGCAACAGCCATCCTGAGTTGACTTCGGTTAGGCTTTGTCAGCCATACCCTCACTCCATCAGCCGGTATCTCCGGGAGTGCCACCTGGATCGCACGGGTCACCTCATCTTCGGTGGAGAGGGCATCAAGGTCCCGAATCTCGACCGAACATTTCGGTTCTAGGGCCTTGATGGAGCCTTTGTCCCCAAGTGCAGTCTTGAGGGAAGCGGCAAAACCGATCTTGTCACTCGACTTCCCCAGTTCGAGGAGGACATCCCCGTTCTGGGTTCGCCGAATAGACTTGATAACGGTGTCGGTCTCTTCCGGTTTGGCCTGCGATCTAATCTGACCCAGAACATCAGCAAAAGATCGCCCCCCTAAGGGCTTGATCAAGATTGCCTCCGTCCTGGGCTTCTTAGGCCTGGGTTGTTTAGGCTTTCTGACAGACTTGCCAGAGGCCTCCCCCACCGGGTTTGAGACTTGCGTCCGCTCCACCCTCGACGCACTTTTCGAAGCTGCCTCCACTTGCTTCTGCCTCCTCCTTTCTTTCTTAGACAGGCGCGTCTTCCAGCCCCCCAAAGGTGTTGAGGCAGAGTTTGCTGCCAAGGCAGGATTAGCCGCTGGAGCAGGAACCTCTGCAGGAGTAGCCGCTGGAATCGCGACAGCGCCCGGGGCGGATTGAGTAGCCTGGACAGGAGATGTCTGCGATGCCGCAGTGACAAAAACCGGTCTCGGCACTGAGTCCACCTCAACAAGCTCAGGGCTTTCCGGCGAAGAACCGCTCTGCCTCTTCTTTCGCTTTCTGGCTTGAGTCTGGGACTCAGCCAGATGAGCTTGAGGCGAAGCAGACATAACTCGGTTCATAACGTCGCGCTCCTGCTTCACTGCCTTCAGCCTGATCTTCCGGCATTCCTCGATTTCGCCAAGGAAATCCTCGAGTTTTGGAATTCCGTCCTTAATCGCCTTGTTGACGTTCTTCTGAATAAGGAGAGCCTTGGCCATCTCCTTCAAAAGATCGTTCATTTTCTTCAGACATGAGTCTTCCTCCTCGTTGGCATCGTCCTGCTGCTGCCGAAGCATTTGCATCTCGAATGCCGGACGAAGAGGACTCTTCCTGGGAGGAATTCCTTGCATCCCGGCTAGAGGTGTTACCGGCTCAGTCTCCCCCATACCCAGCTTAACCTCATCCTTCTCCTTTCCGGTTACGGCCGACGATCCGGCGACACCAGCAGCCTTGAACGGGATCGGCGGAGGGGAGGCTTTAATTCCCCCCGTCGGCGTCCCAGTCTTCGAGGTCGGAGACCTCTGCAGTTTTGAGCTGCGCTTAAAGGCGGCCTGCTCATTCTCCTTTAATTTCGTGTTTTGGTTTTGAAAATCCATACTTTTGTTTCACCAGCGCATCGTGCGGCAAGAGGCGGCCCTTCATTGGCCGGGAGCGGGTACACCCTCGGAGGTCTACCCCCCGTAGGAGATAAGACACCCCTACCCCAGGACTCTGGGGCCCGAAACCTCCGTTTGCCCAGCACCGATACACAAAATGTGCCGGACGTGCTGGGGGTCGCACCGTGGCAATGCAGAGTCCGATCTCTGCATCCATGCCGCACTTCCTGACTAAGGTCCGAAGCGGCTGGCTTCTGACGACACACTGGAGGAGACCATCGGCAGTGCGAGGCACACATCAGTCCCTGCAACACAACAGGGACACTCCCAGGACCCCCCAGCGTGCGCCGGTCGAAAGAAGGTGGAAAGACACCCTTGATTCGGGGTCGAAAACAAGAAGGTGAGCAAGGTTAGCTCAGGAAAGAATAAAGACGGTGAGCTAAGACCTGAAAGATGAGAAGAAAGGCCCTAGCTCGGGAAGAACTGTGAGGAGGGTCTCACAGCTTGGCTCAGGTACCCCGGGGTCGCCAAGAAACACCCGTACAGTGGAAAGCCCACTGCCCCTGAGGGAATCAATTAAAAGATTATATTGATTTGATTTGTAAATATCAAGATTTAACTGAATATTTCATTCATGATTATGCATTTACATTAAATTGGGAATTACTTTTAGAACATCAAAAAAATATCAGCAAAATTTATACTTGATCATGCTACTGAAATTGAATATTTTAAAAGTAAAAATGAAATTGATACATAAAAATTATAAAATTTGACATCATAAAATTATAAAAATTTTACTTGTTTTAAAAAAGCTTTTAATTTAAAAAATTTATCCTTAATAAATGGCTGATTACAAAAAATATGTAAATGATATTGAAAGAGCTGAATACAAAAATTTCTATCCATTATCTAAATTACATTTAAATGAACCTAATAAAAAAACTGAATTTAATATAGATTTTGGAGATGGATTTTGTACTTCTAAATTTCAATTTTATATATCTGGTAAATTGACTAAATCTGATGGAAATGCATATGATAATGGTGCTAATATAAAATTAATTGATAATTTTGTTCCATTTTTATTTTCAAAAATTGAAGTTAGAAAACATAATAAATTGATTGATGAAATTGAATATCCTGGTCTATTAAGTACAATTAAAGGTACTATAACTTATTCAAAATCAGAAATAAATCAGATAAATAATGGTTTTGAATCAAATTTTAAAAATAAATTTGAAGCAATTGGTAATTTATCTCATTTTGGATTAGGATTTTTTGAAAATGTAAATATTCCAATATACAAAGGAGGTTTTAATATAACATTTATTAGATCAGAAGATAATGATGCAATTTTTAGATGGAAAACTAAAAAGGCTGATGGATCTTATGATAATGCTACATTACCAACTGAAGGTAAAATAACAATTGATGAATTTTTTATTAGAGTTCCTATAATTGAATACAAAACAACAAGTAAAATTCAATTAATTAATGAACTAAGCAAATTTGAAAAAGTAAATTTTCATTTTAATCATTGGCAATGCATTGAACAAAAAAATATTACAGGAAAGAATTTAAGTTTTGATATAACAAATATCTATAGAAATATTTATAATCCAAAATTTATTATAATTGGATTTCAAAAATCAAGAACAAATGATCAGTTATTTGATACTTCTAAATTTGATAGTATGTATGTAAAAAATATAAGAGTAAAACTAAATGGTCATTATTACCCTGATGAATTGGAAAATTTTGATATAAACAATGAAAAATTTAGAATTATGTATGAAATGTATCAAGATTACAAAAAAGTTTATTATATTAGTAGTAAAATGTATTATAGTCCAACAGAATTTCTAGATAATAGACCAATTTATGTAATTGATACTACAAAAAATCCAACAAATATTTCAAGTTCAAAAAATGATATTATTATTAATGCAGATTTTGATTATGATATAGTAGCTACTAGTAAAACAAATTGTTATATTATTATTGTATCTGAAAAATTACTTGAATATAATATAATCAAAAATGATATTACTGAAATTAATTAGAATGAATTATTACTATTTTAGTCAAATTTATTGAAAAAATACTACTAAAATTTTAAATTACCTTATGAAAAGTCGACTATTAATTTTATTGAAAAAATACTTATAAAATGTGATAATTTTACTTGTTTTTAAAAAAATTTTATTTTGTAGAAAATTTAGGCATATTTGTTGAAAATTTCATTAAAATTGCATATTTTTTAAGACAATTTGACAAAAACTGAAAATTGGCCAAAAAATGGCAAAAATATTGCATAATTGTATTAAAAAACTGTGAAATTTGTTTGATTTTTGATTGTCTCCAAAAGTGTCCTAGAAGTAACATGATACTATCTACTTCTATATATATATATATATATATATATATATATATATATATATATATATATATATATATATATATATATTGTATATCCATATATATCTTTAATTCTTTCAAATTTTTCAATTTTATATTTTTTATTTAAATTTAAACTTTTTAATGGTTTATATTCTTTAAATCTTAATTCTCCAACATTATTAATTTCTTCTAGCAGATCCATTTATA
The DNA here is from genome assembly GCA_030545055.2 of Neoaliturus tenellus. Lineage (NCBI taxonomy): Eukaryota > Metazoa > Arthropoda > Insecta > Hemiptera > Cicadellidae > Neoaliturus > Neoaliturus tenellus. The sequence continues at coordinate 83,889,774 of CM061533.1, forward strand.
TAGAAAAAATATCACAAACTTGTTTGTGATAGATATGTTAAAAAGTCATTATCATAATTAGGTTTTATACAAAAATCCATATTTAAGTATTTAAAAATCATAGGTAATAATTTTTTGTATGATATATTACTTTTCTTAAAACATAAATATTTATTAAAAATAGTGTAATTTTTTCTTTATCTTCATTATTCAATTCAAAATCAATATTGTATATTTTGTTTAAAAATTGATAGTAAAATATCCAATTTGTACAATTCCTTTGTTTTAAAAATAATTTTATATTCTTAGGTGTTATTTCAAAATGATTGGAAATACATAAAATATATAATTCATTAATTAATTGTTGTGTTTTATATGGTTGAAAATGGTTAAATTCTCTTAAAATATGTTTAAGATGTTTATTCTTATTACTTTTTCTCTTAATCTTTTTTTCATAAATAATTCTTTTACATATATTACATCCTACACAATTTCCAATAATAGTAAAATTAGTTTGATTATGACATCTATAACACATATCCATTTATTTAAAAAAAAATTATACATAAATGAATGAACCAATTCATTGTCACAAATGTAAGAAAAAAACTAAAAATATTAATCCACAAATCGTTGAAATGAAAAATGGATTATATAGAATTGCTACTAAATGTTCAATTTGTAAAACAAATAAAAGTAAAATTTTGAAAAAAGAAGTTAAACCTATAATTAAAAAAGAATTAACTAAAAATGAACAAATAATTGAAGCAAATGAAATTCATGCTCCAATTAGAAAGAAATTTCTAAAAAGAAAAATAATTACATTAGGTATTGATGATTTATGGGCAGCAGATTTAATTATAATGAAAAATTATGAAAAAGAAAATGATGGTTATAAATATATGTTAAATGTGATAGATACTTTCTCAAAATATGTTTGGTCAAAACCATTAAAGAAAAAAGATGGAAAAACAGTTTCTAGAGCATTTGAAGAAATAATTAAGGATGCAATTAAAATTAATCATAAATCACCTAATCTTTTACATACAGATAAAGGATTAGAATTTATCAATAAAGAATTTAAAGAAATATTAAATAAATATAATATTAAATTGTATCATACAGAAAATGAAGAAAAATCAAGTATAATAGAAAGGTATAATAGAACACAAAATGAAAAAATGAAAATACAGTTTGAAATTAATAAAAATTATAGATGGATAAATATTTTACCAAAAATTGTTAAAGAATATAATAACTCATATCATTCAACAATTAAAATGAAACCAATTGAAGTAAATAAAAATAATGAAAAGGATTTATTAGATACTGTTTTTAAATATAAACCACCAAAAATAATAACCAAATCAAAATTTAAAATAAATGATAGAGTTAGAATTGGAAATAAAAAATCAAAATTTTTTAATAAATATAAAAATAATTGGTCTAGAGAAATATTTATAATTTCTAAAATTAATAATACAAATCCAGTTACTTATAGTATAAAAGATCAAAATAATGAAGATATTATTGGAAATTTTTATGAATATGAATTGAAAAAAAACCAATTTGTAAATTTTATTTTATATAAATGGAAAAGATATGTTTAAGGTGTAAATTATATAAAGATATATCTAAATTTTATAAAGACAAAAATACTAAAGATGGGTTATATTATTATTGTAAAGAATGTAAGGATGTGTATTATAAAAAATTATATGATAGTATTAAAGTTATTGAATTAAATGAAAAACAATGTCATAAATGTAAAGAAATTAAAGATATTTCAAATTTTAATAATTATCATTATAGTAAAGATAGAAAAAATACAATTTGTATACAATGTATTAGAGAAATGTTTTTAAAACCACAATTTTGTGAATGTGGAAGAAATATTAAATGGACTAATAATTATTTAAGACATTTATAAACTAAAATTCATGACAAAAATATAACAAAACTAGAAAATTTAAAAATATGATAGAAAAATGAAGACAAAATTTTATTTATTTTAAAAAAATTCAAATTTTATTAAAAAAATATGATTTAAACTATAAATTACCTAGTAAAAAGTGGAAATACTTCTTATATTTTTAAGAGTTTTATTTCTAAGTAAAAATTATTTTTAATAAATAAAGAATTTCACCCCTAATAAATGGAACGAACAAATAAAAATATTAATTGTCCTTATTGTAATAAAAATATATTATATAAAAATTATGATAGACATTATAATTCAACTAAACATTTACTAAATAAACAAAAATATGATAATAAAATATTTGAATTAAAACATTGGTGTAAAAATAATAATATATATAATTATAAAAATAAAACTTTAGATGAATTAACAAATATTAAAGAAACATTTGATCTTACAAATTATTCATTATTTAATATAGTAAAATTAAATGAAATTGCAAAAAAATTATCTGTCAGAAATTATGAAAAATTATCTAGAGATGAACTAATTAAAAGATTAAACAAAATTAAAGAAAATCCAAATAATTTAGAATATAGATCATTTAAATATATTCAAAATTTAGCAATTAAAAATAGTATTAAAATTGTTAATAAAACTAGAAAAGAATTGATTGGATTATTAAATGATTATTTTAAAAATAGACCAATTCCAAAAGAAAATATAATAAATATTCAAGAAGCTTCGTCATTAAAAGGATATTTTCAAGATTATATTTTAACAAATTCAAATGATGATTTAGATATTAATGATTATTTAGAAACTAAAAGAAATGAAATAAAAAAATTGATAGAAAAACAAAAATTTAAAAATATTAAAGGACAGATGGCTTTAGAATGTGAATATGAAAGAAAATTAATAAATGGTGAAATTCAAAATAGTAATATGTATTTTTGCATAAAAAGTTCAGATATTTTAAATATAGATGATTTTATTGATGATCAATTTAAGAAATTAATAGTTAGAGAACAACTAAATCAACCATCAAAAGGCTCTGGTTGGTCATTAAAAAGATGTGTTGAACTAAATCTAAAATTATCTAAAAATAATTCATTAAATGCTGGATCATATATAGAATTACCAAATGAAATTAAGAATAAAAAATGTTGTGTAAATTTTAAAAATAAAGATGAATATTGTTTTATTTATGCAATTAGATGTGCTATTGATAAACCAAACGAACATGCTGAAAGAGTTAAACAATATCAAAAATATATAAATGATGATATTTTTAAAGGTTTTGATTATCCAATATCATTGAAAGATATTAAATTATTTGAAAAAAGATCATTTGATTCTAAATATAACTATCCATCAATGTCAATAAATATTTATAGAATTGATGAAGATGAAAAATAGTGCCATTACAAATATCTGAACATTATAATTCAAAACTAGAAATTGATTTATTATATTATAAAATTGGTAATAATTCTCATTATATATTGATTACTGATTTAAGTAAGTTAGTATCTAAGCAATTAACACAAAAAAATAAAAATAAAAAATATATTTGTAGAAGATGTTTGTCTCATTTCTACAAAAATAAAGACTTGAATAATCATTTAGAGATATGTAAATCATTAGAACCTTGTAGACCTATAATGCCATTTAAAGGTCAAACTGTAAGTTTTAAAAATTATTATAAAAAGTTTGAACATCCATATGTAATTTATATGGATTTTGAAAGTATATTAGAAAAGATTGATAATTGTAAAAATAATCCAAATTGCTCATATACAAATAAAATTCAAAAACATAAACCATATGGATTTACAATCTATTTAGTATCTAGAGTAACTAATAAAATGTATAAACCTATTTGTTATAGAGCAAAAAATGAAGAGGAATTAATAAATGTACCAAATAAATTATTTGAATATTTAGATGAAATTTCAAAATATATAGCTAAAAAATATAATTCAAAAAATAAAAAGCCTATGAATTTAACTAATGAAGAAGAAATTAATTATCAGAAAACAAATATTTGTCATATTTGTGAAAATAGTGGTTTTGATAATGATAAAAGAATAAAAGTAAGAGATCATTGTCATTTAACAGGAAAATTTAGAGGTGCTGCACATTTAAATTGTAATTTAAATCTAAAATTTCCTCAAAATATTCCTATATTCTGTCATAATAGTTCAAATTATGATACACATTTGTTTATAAAAGAATTAGCTAAAAAATATGGTAAAATTGATTTGTTAGCTAATACAGATGAAAAATATATAAACTATTCAGTAAATTCTGGTTATGGTTATGAATTTGAAGGTGAACTATATTTTAAACCTAGAAAATTTATAAAATTCTCATTTGTAGATACATTTAGATTTATGGCTACATCAATTGAAAAATTAGCTAAAAATCTTAAAGAATTTAAGCATATAAATAAATTTATAAAAGAAAATGATATAATTGAATATGATAATGAAACTTTAAAAATATTAACTTCTAAAGGTGTATTTCCATATGAATTTATTGATAATGTTGAAAAATTAAACTATGATAAAATATTAGAAAAAGATCAATTTTATAGTTGTTTAACTAATGAAAATATAAGTGATGATGATTATAAACATTATATAAAAGTTTGGAATAAATTAAAAGTAAAAACATTAGGTAATTATTCAGATTTATATAATATTCAGGATGTATTATTATTAGCTGATATATTTGAAAATTTTAGATCTGTTTGTTTGAAAAATTATCAATTAGATCCAGCACATTATCTAACATCACCATCATTAGCTTGGGATTCTATGTTAAAATTAACAAAAATTGAACTAGAATTAATAAGTGATTATAATATGTATTTAATGATTGAAAAAGGTATTAGAGGTGGTATTTCACAATGTATAACTAGATATTGTAAAGCAAACAATAAATATACAAAAAATTATGATAAAACAAAACCTGAAAATTATATGTTATATATAGATGCAAATAATCTATATGGATGGGCTTTAAGTCAAAAATTACCTTATAAAGATATAACATGGATGAATCCTAATACATATACATTAAATGAATGGGAAGAAACAATATTAGAATTAGATGAAAATGCTGAATATGGATATATATTAGATGTTGATTTAGAATATCCTATTGAATTACATGATGACCATAAAGATTTACCATTAGCACCTGAACATTATAATAATAAGCTTTGCACAACATTATTTGATAAAAAAGATTATGTTATTCATTCAAGAAACTTAAAATATTATCTACAAAAAGGATTAAAATTAAAGAAAGTTAATAGAGTTATAGCATTTGATCAAGATGATTATATGAAAAAATATATTGAATTAAATACCAAATTAAGATCCAAATCAACATCAGATTTTGAAAAAGACTTTTTTAAATTGATGAATAATAGTGTTTTTGGAAAAACTATGGAAAATGTTAGAAATAGATGTGATATTAAATTAGGTGATGAAAAGTTTTCATTAAAACAAGCAAAAAAAACCTAATTTTAAAACATTTAGTATATTTGATAAAGACTGTATTGCTTCACATATGATAAAAGAAAAGGTTAAGTTTGATAAACCAATCTATATAGGATTTTCAGTACTTGATTTATCAAAATTACATATGTATCAATTTTATTATGAAAAATTAAAGAAGTTTGATCCAAATATAAGGTTATTATATATGGATACAGACAGTTATTTTATAGAATTTAAAAAGGATCCATATAAAATTATTAAAGAAAATATTAATGAATTTGATACAAGTGATTATAAGAAAGAACATGAATGCTATAGTGAAAAGAATAAAAAATAATTGGTAAATTTAAAGATGAGTTAAATGGTGAAATATTAGAAGAATATTGTGGTTTAAGATCAAAATTATATAGTTATGAATTTAATAATAAAAATCCTGTAAAATGTAAAGGTATTAAGAAAAGTGTTGTTGATAAAACATTACATATGGATGATTTTAAGAAATGTTTATTTGATGATCAAGAACAATATAGAGAAATGACTTGTATTAGAAGTTTTAAACATGAACTATATACAATTACAATAAATAAATTAGCTTTAAGTAATAGAGATGACAAAAGATTTATTTGTGAAAATAAAATTGATACATTACCTTGGGGGTATAAAAATAATTATAAATAAATGGAAATTTTAATTGTTCCAAAAGAATTAATAAATAATGATTTTGATATAAAATTATATTTATTTAAAACTAAAATATCAAATAAATTTTTAATATATCTTTTTAAATATAAAAATTATTTTGTATATCATTATAAGTTTAATTTTATAATAGAACCATTTATAAATATAATAAAAAATTATGTTAAAGAAAGTTTTAAAGAAAATGATCAAAATTATATTAATAATTTATAACCATATGATATTGAATTTATACTATAATTTTATGTATATTTTTAAATATTTTCTTTAATAAATTTAAATATATTCAATAATTTATTGAATATCTAACATAAAAATATCTATAAATTTTACTTTATTATCATTATAAGTAAGACCCGTCTTTAAGACGGGTCTCAAATTTGTATATAATTTATTATATTTATGAATATTTTTGAATGTTTAAGAAGGGTAACATTTTGTTACCCTTAAGTTTTTATTGTATAATAAGGTTACCTCCTTTAAAAAATTTTAAAATAAATATTCTAATTTATATGGGACCCATTTTGGGTCCTACCTAATTTTAATAAGTTTTGTATGTTTTTCATTATATGATAGGGGGGACAAATTGTCCCCTCTAAAAATATCTATAAATTTTAATCTATCCTTATTGTTTTCTACTTTTTTATTTTAAAATTAATAAATATAAACCAGATTCATTAATAAACATTGTTTTATTATCTATTTTATTGACGCCCTGTTTTAGGGCATCTGAAAAACATGTTTGTACATCAATTTCTAGGGTGTCATAATTTGTGACACCTATAATTTTTATGTAAATTAATTTATCATTATTATGTAAATGTAACTGTTGGTTACACTTGATATATTTTAAGTTTTATATATTTTTCTTTTACATTATCAATTAAAACTTTTCTAGAATTTTTATATTTTAAAATATAACAAATATCTTTTCTTTTAAACCAAGGTTTATTTTGTTTATTAAATACAATTAATTTATTATTAAATATAAAATTATTGTTAATTAAATAAATTATTGTTTTTATTATTTATGTAGATAAATTTTATATTACAAATTTTGTTTTAATCTTAAATATACAATACTTTTAATATTTTCATTATTTATTTGATTTCCATGACTATCTTGAATAGATATTACAATATTTTGAATTTTATTTATATTTTTTAAAGGAATATAATCAATTTCATTTGGTTTTTCACTAATTTTTGATCCATATTCAACATTTGGATAAAATGAATATAGAATTTCTGATTATTTATGTAAATGTGAATGATCTTTATGATTTTCAAAACTAGGATCAACTAAATTACAATGTATTTCAATAACATCAAAACGTCTAATTTTTGGTAGTTTTATTCCTTTTGTTAATACATTTGGTTCAATCATTTTATCATCTAATCCTAATAAATCAATTATAATTGTTGTTACTATAATTTTAACAGGAGATTTTATTATAATATATGGTCCATCATTTTTCAGTATAAAATCATTTTCATCAAATTTATTAATTTTCTTTTTAAATTCTTTTAAACTATTAATAAAAATATTTTTTATTTCTTCAATTGTATAATTTCCTTTATTTATATCAAAATATTGATCTATAATTTTATCATCTTCATCTTTAATAGAATATCCATAACAGTTTTTATAATCATTTGGTATATTTGATATAAAATTATCTGAATAAAATCCACTTAAACCAATACTATATTTTCCATCTAAATGTATTGGATGTTCTAATCTTAATTCTAGTTTGGATGAATGACCAATTATTTTAAATAATTTCATCTTATTTAAATGGAGAAATTTTTAGAAAACAAAGATAATATAAAATTAGAATCATATGATAAAAATAATAAAAATGATCAACCTATTAGATTATTAATTATAGGAACAAGTGGATCTGGTAAGACTACATTATTATTAAATTTTATTTACAAAATATTAATTCCATATTCAAATTTATATATTTTTAGTAAATCATTAGAACAACCATCTTATAAATTATTACAAAAAAGATTTAAAAATATAGAATCAAATATTAATAAACAAATTTCTTATTTTTCATGTGATGATATGATTCCACTAAATAAATGTAAACCAAATTCATTAGTAGTTTTTGATGATTGTATTTTAGAAAAACAAGATAAAATTAAAGAATATTTTATAATGGGTAGACATAAAAATATATCATGTATTTATTTATCACAATGTTATTCAAAAGTTGATATGCAATTAATTAGAAATAATTTAAATATGT